>OV884047.1:16252500-16920000 GCA_930367265.1 Catocala fraxini | reverse complement strand
AGCAAACAAGCGCGTATAATCTATGTTCTACGCGCTTGTTTGCTAAGATGGCGCCAGGTAGGTTAATATTTTAAACAAGTGTTAATTTTTTTCTTAGGAATTGAGTTTCACCCTCTTGTGGACTAGTCCTTTTCCTTAACCGTTATGTAGCCACGATAGACTATAGGTTACTTTTGAAATAATAGTATTGTTAATGTTATATACAATGTCACATTTTATAAAAAAAAATAGATCTAGAGTAAGTATCTTGTTTATAAAAATAGGTCGCCTTGGTGCCACTACGTTGATTCTTGTTTAAGAAGTGATTAGTAATGCGATAATGTCTTAAGAACCAGAAATGATACAAAACATCTGACATTTGTAGTTTTATTGCTTAAGGCAGCGGCCTATCTGACTATTGTTGTTTATTAGACTTTACACACCTGTGTGTGTACGACATGCGTTGTATATCATTAAAACCCGTTTCCAGAATCGTGCCATAACTCTTTTGTCATCATAGTCAAAGAATGTGTTAGTATAAATAACACACCACGCCCACGCTATAGCCTGTGTACAAATTATCTTTTTAATCTTAATAACGAGGAGCAATTATCAAAATAATTTAAAAAATAATTACTAATCAGTACATAAAATGCAAGCACTTTTTGTTGTATTGTCGGCTCAAATTTATTAGATAGAAATATAGGTGTCCGTTTCGACTGCGCAGCCACAGTGTTGTAAAAGGAAAACGACTGCGTCAACATTACGAAGGAATTTGTAAAACACTAACAATTAAAGTTGCAAATTCGTAGACTCAATATGCAGAAAGTGGTAAAGGTTTAACCATGGCCGCGCAGTCGAAACGTGGAGAACCGCGCGGCCACGCAGTTCTCTTAAACGGAGATTAGTAGAGGTCCCATTGTTATTGCTAACCACTGACACGATTTCGAAGAAAATGTAGACAGTATGAATTAAGTCCTAATTTTTGAATTTCACGATTTACAGAACTTGTAACCTATAACACAAATTAGAAGAAGGGTGACCAAGCTTTAGAGTGCCCCCATCACACCCAGGATTTATAAGAGGTTTGTAAATGATACTTTTACAATATTACCAACAGATAGTGCAAGTGTATTCCTTGAACATCTTAATTCCAATAATAACAACATCCAATTTACTATGGAATTAGAGGCAAATAATTCATTAGCTTTCTTAGATGTACTTGTCATCAGGAAGCCTGATCATATTTTGAATCACACTGTGTATAGGAAAAAGACTCATACAAATAGGTACTTAAACAGTGAATCTCGCCACCATCCTAAACAGTTAGCTACCGTGGGAATGTCTTTGTTTTAAAGAGCCCATGGGATCTGTGACAAGAAACACCTGGACGCTGAGCTTCAACATGTTAAGCAAGTACTGCAAGACAACAAGCTCCAACAGCCGCGCCGCTGTCACAGATCCCGAGAAAAGCCAGCCACAGTCGAGCGCCAGCCTGCTATACTGCCTTATGTAAGGGGTGTCACTGACAAGATTGGCTACATATTGAAGCGAGCTTCAATCAACACATACTTCAAGCCGCCAACGAAGATAAGTCAATTTTAACCATCCGTCAAGTGCCAGCTACCTTTACAAGATGCAGGGTTCTATAAAATAGATTGTGACTGCGGACTCTCATACATTGGTCAAACCAAGAGAAACATAGGCACCCGCATAAAAGAACACATAGTTGATGTAAAACACCAACGCTCGTTGAAGTCTGCTGTGTGTGAACATGTGCAACAGGGGACCAACCACTACCTGAGATTTGACAAACCACAGATTTTCGTTAAAGAATACCGATTCCTACCAAGGATGCTTCGCGAGGCTATTGAAATCAAAAAACATGGCTTGCTAGCCATGGCTGCTGAAAAGCAACCGAAACGTCGGGGAAAGTGTAAAATTAAATTAAATCTAAATAGATTTAATAATAATTTAATTAGTTTAAAAATTAGTAAAGTTTAATAGTAGTAGTAGTGTAACAGTATTCAAAATTATGTAATAGTGTCAAATAAACAACGCGATAAAATCCGTATATAGTAGTTTAATTTCAATGAATAATATTCGCGTAAACAGAAGACAATATTTACACCCGTTGTTGAAAGACTAATCAACGACGTTCTAAATTCAAACTCATGTCAAGCGATATGATTAGCTGTTGCTAAGTCAGTCAGCCAATCACAGCAGTTGACACATGAATATGAATGGTTGTTGACAAATTTTTGTGTTGATCTGTCCATAAGTAACCGGGTATATGTAAGCTATGTAGCTATTAGTTATATATACTTTAAGAACTTACCTTTGTTTTACTGTTGAGGAATATAGCAGTACCTAAAGCACCGCCACACGCAGCGCAGTAGGATGTGAGTAAATGCCTGAAAGAATAATGAATAAAATATAGTTTATTATATATTTCAACTGCACGTGTGGCGCAGTGCTTTAGGTGGTCACCTCGCCGAAACACACTATGCCTAGTGCCGTGGCTTCGATCCAAAGGCTTGTGCGATCTTTGTCTGAATTCGAAAAAACTATTGGTATAGTCAATAATATAATAATCATAATAATCATTTATTCAACTTAAAATATAAATATGGTATACTCAAACAACACCCAGGTTTTATCAGTTGTTTCCGAATTTAAAAAGTCTCAACCGATACAGGGCTTTCCCTACTGCGGTACTTCCAACTAATTAAATAAAAAATACATATATATTTAAAACTTAGCCTGGGAGATCACAAGGCCTCGGATTCAAAAAAATGGGTCAGTAAACATTTATTGGGTTTTTCTGTCAAATGAAATTCTTCAAAGCACCCGGTGTTGGATTGGCTGCATATTGGCTGTTACACACCCCGTGCCTCCCTTGCGCACGTAGTAAAGGCATTGATCTTACGTCTGAGTTCTCTCCGGTCGTTGCCGAACCATTGAGATCTGTCCAGTCTTATAATACAAGACATCATTAAAAATGTATTGTGTCTGGCCACCGGCGTGCCGCTGCGACTCAATAGGATAAGAGAAAGACAAGACAAGATTGTCGCGTCGGTCGTCGGTCGGTCCAAAGGGCTACGTTTGTTCTCCAATTCCCAGGTCGGAAGAGTGAAACTGGTTCATTCTCCTAGAAAATTCTTCTTAGCAGCACGCAGTGAGTCATGGTACCCAGTAGCCAGTAGGCTACATCCCCTCTCTCTACGACTAGTCCAGTTTATGATATAGCGTTCCTCCTTCACCAACCGTTAAGGTTATATAAGGTGGAGCCGCTGTACCTTTCAGTGCCTGAGAGCACCTTCTGGGACCAGTTATAGACAGGTCTTGTCCCCAAATCTCGACTTTCCACCCTAACCTCAGAGATCCGGTTCTCGTAAGCGAGCTACTTCGTGCCCAAGTGACACTACCTATTCTCCAGATAGGTACCGGCGCAATAAAGCCGCTCACCCCCCGCAACTCTAGGAGTTGCTAACGAGAACCTCGCTGAAGCCGACGGAGAAGCCGCCTCCCATATCTCCAGTATGGTACCGGAGCTGTGTAAGGCACGCTCACTTCCCGACGTTCATCCATACACCTAACCAAATAGGCCTACAAGCCGGGTGTGGCTCGAGTCACTCCAGCTATGACTCTTACTTGCTGAGCAGACAAGCGCCCAAGATGCGTTGTGGCAGCGAAACCACGCTGCCACTTCGCTAAAGACAACTCCGTGCCTCACGCGACCGACTGATTCGCATTAGCCGCGCATGAGAACGACGCTCGAACGCCACGTGCTTGCTGAGCAACGAACATGTCGTCCTCTGCGGCTAACCACATACCCCTGCGAGTCCAACACCAATGTCAGGCACCGCGCACTCTAATCAGCGGTCGATAGAACACAGCTTTCGAGGCGCAGTGGGCTTCCTGACACCGCAGTACCCTGGTCCAAAGAGGGAGACCCGTAGTTCTACCCCCGAAACCCTATCTACTCGGGTCCTGTAGTCCGCTATTACCGGAGACTAAATAACGTGGGTGCCAAAATGGAGGATCATATTATCTATATCTTTGAAAAGGCGCCAGCCCTGGGGAAGAGTGACAAGCGGTCGCTCCAGGCGCTAGATGGCAAGGGACACCAAAAAGCCAAATGCGAAAAACAATTTCCATATTTTAAAACATTGCGAACATTTGGGTATTGTTCTTCGCATAAATTTGGCTTTTTGGCGCTCCGACGGTATTATTAAACCACTTGAAACTTATTCAACATAAAACCGAGAAGAATTTACATGAAGTGAAAGCGTAGACTAAAGGGTACCGAAAGACAATCTAGCTCTATACTAACCAAGGGCTAGGGCCGGCGCCGCTTTCAAGATGTACATATACTACATATATTATGTATACAAGTGATTTTGAAATCGTGTAATTCCTTTTAACCACGTATTCTACTGGTGATATAGAATATCTTCGACCAAATTTTTTTAAAATATAAACTTGTTTTTTCGTGATATGGTTTCAGATAGTCATTATATATGTTAACCACCCGAGGCAATACTAATTAAAAAAATAACATATCTATAATGAATGTCGTAAATAATAAAGGGCTGTGCTTTCCGCGACCTACATTCCCTCTCGACCCCGACCGGCCGCGGCCGGTCGCGGGGCCATCCGCCATACCACACCGATCGGTCATTTGAAGTCTGTCAGTGAGCGGCGAGCTCACGCCATAGCACACGCGGCGATCGCTCGCCCCGGCGCGCGGCGCTGCGCATTCTCTCGCGCCAATCTTATCCATTCTCAAACACCAAGTATGCAAAACAAACTAAATGGTATTAAGATAACCAAGAGGTCTAACAATAACCTGAGTTACTTACTCTCCTTACTTAATTAACAAAACTACCTATCCTATCTATCGACCTATACGATATATACCTATCGACGAGCTGCCACCCTCGTTGGTTAGACAATGTACAGATGAACTTGCTATGCCTCTTTGCGTGCTTATAAACCAATCGTTTAACGATGGTAAATTTCCCGATTTATTAAAAAAAGCTGTAATAAGACCAGTGTTTAAGAAAAACTCCAAAACAGACCCAAACAACTACCGACCAATTGCACTTCTCCCAACAATCTCAAAAGTTTTTGAAAGAGCCATGTGTGACCGAGTGTACAGTTTTTGCGAAAAATATAATATTTTTAGTGATGGGCAAAACGGTTTCCGCAAACAACGTTCAACGACATTAGCAGTTTATAAATATATCCAAGAAGCTATAAATATTATAAACGACAGAAAATACGCGGTAGGTATACTACTTGACATGAGCAAGGCATATGACAAAGTGCAATTTAATATCCTTCTGGACAAACTATATGGCATAGGAATCCGTGGAACAGCACATGAATGGTTCGCATCATATTTAAAAAATAGAGAGCAATACGTGGAAATGGAACACTTCGATTACGACCTTAAACAAATAAAACACGTAAGATCCGATAAAAAAGTAATAAATGCATCAATTCCACAGGGCAGTGTCATTGGATGTCTACTCTTCATTATCTACATCAATGACCTACCAAAGATCATAGAGGATAAATGCGTGTTGTTTGCGGATGATATCTCCATACTAACTTCATGCAAAGACGATATAAATATAATTGACCAGTTAACTTTAATATTAAATAAAACAATTGATTGGATGAACGCACATAACCTTGAAATTAACTATAACAAAACCAAACTCATGACATTCTATCCTTATCAAAAATCGCCTCTATCAATTAATTTATTAATAAATAATACAAAAATTGAAGTTGTCAATGACTTCACATTACTAGGACTCACTATTGACACACATATTACTTGGAAGACCCACATCAGCAATATAAGATCAAAAATATCTAGATTCAGTTATGCACTCCGTGAAGTTAAAAAAACGACCGACTTTTCAACTGCTCTTACCACTTACTATGCCTATGCTTACGCATGGTTCAGTTACGGTATAATAATGTGGGGAAATAGTACAGATGCACCAACATTGTTCATTGCTCAAAAGAAATTAATTCGCATTCTTGCTAATATAGAACAGACGGACAGTTGTAAACCATTCTTTATAAAATATCAGATACTCACTTTAACTTCTATCTACATTCTGGAAATATGCAAATTCGTAAAAAAATACAAATCCTTTTATACGACTCGTAGTGACAAACATAATAACCGGTCAGTTAGATATAGAAACATGTTAATGTTACCCACTTCCCGCATAACACTTCATTCAAATAGCCCGTACGTAATGTCCATCAAAATATATAATAAACTGCCAGATAGCCTTAAAAATGAAACAAGCGACACGAAATTTATAAACACCCTTAAAAATATTCTTATAAAAAAAGCCTACTATACAATACAAGAATACATAAATGATAAACGAATAGACGACTTATATCTTGTTACATAATAATATCATTATATTTATGTTGAATTAATTTTATATTGTAATTTTAAAATTTTGTGACATAGTATTTATTATATTAGAATTTATGAATATGTTATAGTTTAAGTATTTTTTGCATGAATGTAAAATTTATCTCATAGTTGTATTGTACTAAATATAATAACATTGATAACAAGAAAATTGACATAAATAATTATGTATAAAAAATTGATTTGCTGTGCCCGACAGGGTCCACGATTGTCACTAGCTTTAAGGATACTTGTCTACCATCCTATATTACATTGTGGATTGCAAATAAATAATATGAATATGAATATGAATATGAATACCTACGATTGGATTTAAGCCTTATGATACTGACTACCTCTGTTGTACCCAAGATATTTACTTAAACAAATATCAACCCAATAAAACGACAGCAGTTTTGTAAAGAAATAAATTCTATGAACTTACATTTAAAAATATGAAAGGTCAAAGAAGTTCCTAAACAGATCGTATCGTACCTACCTCTACCTAATTATCACAAATTACCAGTTTCTACGAGCAACACATTCATTATATTTTTTTAAATATTATTAAGGTGGCAAACAGGCATACCTGATGAAAAGTGGTCACCGTAGCCTACGGACGCATGCAACACCAGAGGCATCACTTGCGCGTTGCCGACCTTTAAGGAAAGGAAGTGGGCAGGAGAAGGAGCGGGTAAGGGGAATAAGGGTCTTTGGGCCTCCGGTACTCTCACTCACCAAACGAAACACAACAGTAGGAATACTGCTATTTCGCGTCGATATTCTGTGAGAACCCTCTATTTCCCCCTGCCCGCTCCTTCTCCTTCCCACTTCCTTCCCTAAAAAGTCGGCAAGTGATGCCTCTGGTGTTGCAGGCGTCTATAGGCTACGGTGACCACTTACCATCAGATTGGCCGTATGCCTGTATGCCACTTTAATCTATTAAAAAAAAAAGGTTTTATGGCCGCAGTTTCACACAAATTTTCGCAAAAAATTAGATTAGCTGTATTAACTAAGCTAAGCTCTTCGGATCGGATTATCACTAATCTGTCGTAAAGCATACATAAATTTTAAATAATATAATTTTAAAACATGCAGATTTCTTATGAATTAATTGATAATTAATTATTATAAAAATTATTGATAAGAATCCTTCTTATTAAGTTTATAAAAATATTTCATTTAATTAATTATTAGTATAATTAATTAATAACTTCCATCCATCGTTTATGTAAGCCATGGTTACATAACACATTGAACACAACTTCTTTGTTCGTCAGTGCTCTTTTTATATTTGACTAGACGTGCCCGGCCGTGGTTTAAACATAAGTTGGTGTGTATTTTGAATGTGTTACTCGTAGAAACTATGAATTTATGATACTAAGGTACGATAGACAGGTTAGGTTAGGAACGTCTTGGAACTTAATTTTGTTTATTGTTGGTTCGTAGAATTTGGCGGGCGCCGCGCGCGCCTGCTGATGCGCAGCGCCGCGTGAGCTATGGCGCGAGCTCGCCGCTCACTGATGTTAAACTCAAATGATCGATATACAGGTAGGTAGCACACCTATGGCACCGACTGGCCGCGGATGGTTAATTTAATATTAATTATTTTAATTAAAAAAATATATGTTCAGGGATATTCTATATCACCAGTAGAATGCGTGGTTAAAAGGAATTACATGATTTCTAAATCAGCCTGTATATATGTACATAATATAATATGTATATATTATACTAGATGTTTACGCGGTTTCACCCGCGTTTGTCGTTACTGCGCCGGCCCCATGGGTCGTAGCGTGATGTTATATAGCCTATAGCCTTCCTCGATAATTCTCTTTTAGTTTTGGATAGCCTGTTTATCGAGGAAGGCTATAGGCTATATAACATCACGCTACGACCCACGAGGGCGGCGCAGTAACGGTAAACCGCGGGAACATCTAGTATTATAGTATAGATAGGTACTAACTGAGTAGAAAGAGGCGCGTCGCCAGACCGGTTTGTGTAGTTGACAAGAGCGTTAAATGTTTGATTGACCCACTGCCAGAAGATTATAGATGCTCTCGTCTTGTAGAATACTACCATGCCTGTGGAACAAACAAGTAGTAAAAATGTATCATATCAGCTCTGTTTGCAAACTGTCCAACTACTAAAGCACTAGGAGGTTAGGCCACAGTTTAACACGCTGATTCAGACTTAAGATCTATGAGAACATTATCAAGAACGATGTTTTTCTTCTTCGCGAATGCGCGCTATAATTAACTATTTAATTCAACTTTATGTATAACTACCTCCGTAGCGCAGCGGTAGTGAATGCGACAGCTGTGCATGATATCTCGGGTTAGAATCCCGGATTGGAGCAACAAAAATATATTGGATTTTCCTGTTAAAATCTCTATACCAGGGTATCTAATACCCGGAGTTAGGAAGTTGGCGGTGTTAAACACCCTCGTGCCTCGGAAAGCACGTAAAGCCGTTGGTCCTGCGCCTAATGTCTCTCCGGTCGTGTCGGATTACCGTCCCATCGTATCATGAGGGTTAGGGAACAGCAAACGCACAAGTATGTGCGCAAAAACAAGTGCACTCTGCACTTGTGTTTGCATTTTGCGTTATAATATCTCCTGCGCAGATAGCCAGTCTTCGTTAAGATTGGCCGCCATGACCGAAATTCGGTCTGGAGGACATTACATTTTTATAATAAACGAGATGGGTGTAAAAACTCAGGATTCAACCTCTTTGTCTTAAATATAAAAGCATTTAAAATACACGTGACCTTGTGACCCCTATATCTCGGGGGCCTTCAGACCCACAGGGCCCATAATCAAACTCGACCGAGGGATGACCCCAAGGTGCCTGCATACACAAGTAACAAGTCAATCGGTCCAGTGGCTCCGGAGCTATGCCTATCACTAACAAACTGTCACTAACAGACAGACACACAGACCCACAAAGTATTTTCTAATGAAATTCCTCCGAGTCTGAAGAGGTTAATACCTCTTCGAAGAGGAATCAGAAGTTAATAAGTTATTAATACATTAATATACACGCCTTTCTACTCCTTAGAAGATATAGGCGTAAGACTGCTACGATTTGTAATAAAATTATAGTTCTAGATAGTAGATACTCACATCCAGTGATGAGAGAGTTCATTGGTGCTTGCGCAGACATCCGTCCAATAACAACCATCTTCTCGCCCGTGTCTGGGTGGAACGCACTGTCATATAGGTACTTAGTTGCCCATAACCTGTCTTCGTCGTATCCAGGAGGCATTTTCCGTGTTCTCCTGTTTAACAAAATAGCTTTGAAGAAGTCCTGAGTTTATTTTTATTTATTTTTTTAATCTTTATTTAAAGGAACTTCGTCAATATTGACCATGTCGTCAAGTCCTGAGTTTATGTGAATCACTTAAATTGTAATGTAACATTTATATTATAATTTTTAAGACTATCCACATAAAAATAGAGAGAGTATGTATCGTTGGGAGCTTAGCGCAGGTGATCTCTCGTTCGAAGGCCATTGAGTCGGAGCGACGCCCATTATCGTACCGGAGCGTCGTTCAGCAATCGTCACCGCGCCGCCGGCAGGCATTTCTTGCCTGCGATGGCCATTGCTGGGTGGATCGCTGATGTAGTTCCAGTTCCAGCGACTCACCCACCAATCCAAGAACGAGTTGGCACACCGTAGTAGGTTTAGTCGGTAGTGCCCGGTACGTTAGTATCTTTCCCCGGGTGAGCCCGACATAACCTCTCCGCTCCACTTATCCCGCGGAGAGATATGCTTAAAAATGGTAATATTCATTTGCTGGTATGCCAGACATAATTGAAAACCTATTGTTTTTGGCTGCCAGTGTGCCGCTGCGACACAATAGGTCAAACACTGTATAATGTATCTAATCATTGGCACAAATGCAATTTATTTCCATTTAAATCCAAACTTTCATTTGTAGTGCATCAAAAACAATGATTAAAAGCAAATTACTATTATTTTGGTGCACAGTTGCAAGAGCTGCTCACGGTCAGCAATGGCCCGTGCACAAGTCTTTAAGACTGCGCCGAGCGTAAGACGCGGTTGGACTGAATGACAGAGCTCGATATTCAAATCGGCGCGCGGCCGCCATAGTAAAATTGTATGGAGGATTTGAAGTGCTTTTTTGATAAATATGTATCTTTATTGTCAACCAATAACTTAAATATTTGGGACGGACAAATTGTAATATAACTATATATGTTTCGTTTAACCTGTAAAATAGGATAGATTTCTACTGTTATAATCTAAAGATCACGTAACACGAGTTTACGTTTTTGCATTTTTCGTGCACATTTACATAATTTTGTAGGCGAAAATATTATTTTAAGTTTTAGACACAGAGTAATTGTAAACACATTCATTGCTATGGTAAATGTATATTTTATATTTGTATTAAACAAAAAGTATTAATTTTATCAACTTAACTGTGACCGCCTGTTTTGGCACATTTCGCTCGGCGCAGTCTTAAGTGAACAAATGGCTGGTATAGGCATTGGAATGCCAAGACTGCTGTTTTTGTTTCTATGCAATTTGAATAATGTTTCTGTTACTTACACATTAGGTACTGTTCGTTACCTAGAATTCCCTTACGGTGCCGTTCGGGCAATGGACGTCGGAACTTAAAGAGTACTGTGTTTTACGTTTTGACTGCCACAGTCATGTATACATGACAAAGCGAAATGTGTCCAGCACGCCAAGGTCACGACTATGTGACAAATTAAAGGATGAAATCGTAGATTGGCGCCGAGAGCTTTGTTCACGTGGCGGTTGAAAGGTTAAAGGTATTTGACTTACTTAAATTCATCGACTACCCTCTTGGCTTCGTCGAGCTGAGCTGTGCTAGCCAGGATGTTGAGCGGGTTGGTGACCAGACAGAAATGCTTCACTCGGCCCAAATAAGTTGATGTGTCATATCGGGGACGGGACAGGTCGATTTCAGCCATGTTGCTACAATATAACAATAATACATTAACATATTTATAATTCTATATCAAACATGTACGATATACTACTGCAAGGATATTGTAGTGGTTTAAGTGGACGTCTAACCACTACCATTGCAACAAGGTTTTTTGGTTCGATCTCCAAAAATGTGCTTGCTTCATTAATAGGCCGGATAGGAGATAGGGTGCTCATCGCGTCCGTTGTTTAAAATTGAAAATGTTTTATTTTTATTATATTTTATTATAATGTAAGGTTCGCTAAAAGGTTTTACATTTTAAACTTGAATGTTAAATTAAGTTTAAAATGTAAAATCTAGGTGAAATGTTTGTTAAGTCTGCCGCTACACAATAAAATTGTATATGTAGGTACTGTATAAAATAAAGCTTGCCAAACCAAGTGTGTTAAGGCCTGTTTAGGTACACAAGGCAAATTTCATGAAGCAACTCGTCAAAGAACACAGCTTTTAAGCTATCCCTATTCTATTTACTCAGAATAGCTGGTTGCCTATGGCGAACGGCTCCAAAAGTATATTCAAGAATTGCTGTCAAATTGCTGATAATTGCTACATAAAATACATTCATATTTTTTTGACAGCCATTCTGTCGTTAGGATGTATGGTTGCCTCCGTGTTCAGCATGAAGGACGCAGAATTGCTAAAAGTTTGCTGTATCAATAATTGCTTACTAATTGCTACTTTCACGAATTTGAGTTTGGGCTTCGTACATACATTAGGTAAAAAGATATAGCTTTTATTCAAATTTGTACGAATAAGTGCCTAATAATTTGGAAAGGCAACAGATTTATTTATTACATTCTCTTGTTCAAATCTTACAGGAGTTCACTGCCTGCTAAATTACCCCACTATGACATTGGTTACCTACAAACAAGAAATATTACTTACATGCACTGTGAATTTCCTTATTTTTGTGTTCCAGTAACAATAAATTCAACTAAAATATTCATACAAATATAAAAATACAATGAATCATTATGAAAATAGTGTCAGTTTGACGTCGTTCTAATTACAAAACAGATATTTTTATTTTTAAACGGCTATATTCATAAAACTTCAAGAGGGTTATATAGTCGTTATAAGTAAAATTCTAAAAAGTATTGTTCATAATAATGCTAGCTTCCCTAATAAAGATATACAAAAAAAAAACTGTCCCTAATGCATTTATTAGGTATACTAAGTATTTTAACTATCCGTCTTATTAAGCCTTTAGTAAGATATTTTTTATGGATTCGGCCGTAAGTCTGTTGCCTACTCTACTTTTTCGTATTTAATAGCGTTTGAGAACATACCTAACCATTTTAATAAATAGAAACGGTCTCATAGGTAAAATATTTACTTTTTATCCCTCAGTGTCCCAAAACGGAAAAAATCGTTCTTAATCAATCTCATTTGTGTATATAAGGAAGGGGCCTAGGTAGGAAGTACCAGGACTCAAAATTCTAGCGCGTTATGAAGACTATCGTCGCCGTTAAGATTACGGGGACTCCCCTGAAAAATATCCCTACCAGTCAGTACCTATGCCAATGGCTAAGCTATATGACAATTCAAATATCGTTTATTGATCAAATATCCTCAACGCGAAGATGTCAAAATAAGAAAACAATAATTATTACATCGCTAAAACGTGTTTAAGACGCCTACGATCTATAATGGCGAACTCGTTTCGTTTTCCCGCTCATCTTAATGTTACCAAAGAAGTCAATATATCGGTAGCTTTGGAAATGAAAAGATTTTTAATCAACATGTATTAATGAAAGCCCTGTATTAAACTGTCTCACTACTGGGCAGGGGTCTCTTCTCAGAGTGAGAAGGATAAGGTCACAGTCCCCCAAGCTGGCACAGTGCGGGTTGGCAGACTTAACATATACTCGAAAATATTATGGAGAACTCTCAGACATTCTGGTTTCCTCACAATTTTTCCTTTACCGTTAAAGCGAGCGACAAATAACTATTTGAATACGCGATATTTGGAAATCGAGACCTTTGCGTAGCAGTGCAACGGTCTCGTCATAGGCTATCGGCACTAATCAACATATATACTGGCCAATAACACCAACAAGCATTGATACACTTGATATGTCACTGTAATTGACATCAAAAATTTAATCAAGAATATCTTGATTTCAAAATGGACTTTAAAGGGAACTGTCCACTTTGTATGGGGGTTTATGCTTGGAATGGACAGTCACTGAGAATAATAATTATATATTAATTTAGAAGCATTAACCAGTAGGAATTAAAAAATAACAAAATTTTGTGTCCAGGTGTTCCTAATTTATAATAATATTCTATCATATAATATTCTATTACATACACACAACACCATCTAGCCCAAACTAAGCAGAGCTTGTACTATGGATACTAGACAATGGATAAACATACCTACATGTATACTTTTTTTTGTAAATACATACATATTATACATAGAAACACCCAGACCAAGACAAACATCCATGTTCAAGCACACAAATGTTTGACTTGTGCGGGAATCGAACCAGCGACCGACCGCGACCTCAGTCGTGGCAGTCGGTTACACTAACCACTACGCCATCGAGGCCGGCAAACTAATTCGTTTGTTGTGGTGGTTTATATAAACGTATTTTCATTGTTGTTAGGTAATTTTTTTTATTACTCTTTTCGTGTTACTAACATGTTATCTAAGAACTGGGCTGGTGGATTTAAATTGTTTTGATATCTTGCCCAACTCAAAAACCAAATAATTGTCATTATATGACCGCAGCAACCTACTGTCCGTCGACCCACCATTGTTTTTATGTATGAATTCTGTTCACGGTAAGTCAATAATGGACAGTTCCCTTTGAACAAATAACTATCGATATAGACAACGAAAGCCCTAAAGAAAAAGAAATAGCTATCGTTTGAACAATTGCGCTTTAAATAACGTTTTGCAAGGGGTTTTGTTAGACTGATGTTGTTTTGTTAACATTAGAAGTTTCTCTAATGTCTAAAACAACGGTCGGCTTACATCCCAACTGGACGTTTGGGACGTTTTTGTGTCTTTAGTTTTTGTACGCCAGTATAATATCGTATTCTTAATTAAACAGCGACTACTCGAAATTTGGAAGTAAGGCAATTTGAACTCTAGCTGTGTGACAAAAAGTTCTAATACTATATTTGCGTTAAGTAATTGCAACGGAGTTCAAAATTTGTTTAATCCAACATAGTCACGTACCTAGGTCTGGCTTTTATTTAGCGTGCAATATAATAACATATTATCTATCTGCTTCTTTTCTGTATATACTACAAGTGTATGCATTTATCAAAGATACATTTTTAATTACTAATAGGTATGGTTTCATAATATATTTATTATAATAGCTATTGAAGATTTACGACACCGGATAAGATAAAACTCTGATTGAATTATTAAGGCGAGGCCGGCAATTGTCGCGTGCTGTTTTTAACACGCATTGATTGCGTTACATCTGCAAAATCCGTCAGGCAAAGGCAACCAGTTAGTAATCCGTCAAATACTAAGTTTAAAAAGATAATTGTCTCTTGAAGACCGTTGTAGCGTGGCCCCTGACTCAATGAGCATTTTGTATTTAATTTATCTTGTTTTTTAACTTTTTTAGTTCTTTTTCTAATCTAACTTAACCTACATGTACGCGAGCGAAACCGCGGGCAAAATCTAGTATTAAAATAGGTGAATCAGAATAATTTTGCATAGATACTTATGTTATGAATTGCTATCAATATTTAAATAAATATGTACCTACATTTTATCTTCTTTACCTACCTTGACCTAACTCCCATTTACGTTTCACGTTTCACATACTGCGGAAGAAGCCTTGATATGAACTAGCTAGGAATGATCTTGATAAAGTAAATATTATTAAATACTGAATCAAATACAGAAACCCAAGCGCACCTATTATTTCAAATCGTTGGGATTACCAGTTTTAAAACAAACTCATTAGATATTGCTATTCGCTATCTAAAACTGATATAAAAACGTAATCACACTACAAATCAGTTTCGTTATCAACCAGTAAATACTTCGTATCTAATTATTGTAATAGATACGCATTTTATAACAACAAATTTATTTTATACTTATTTGTGCTGTGACGAGACTAGTTTTAATATAAACTATATAAAACCAACGATTTTGATAAGATTGTTTAGATTTTAGTCATTAGATACTAACAAAAACACGCTGGTAGCATATATTTTATAGTGCACTTCCTGTAATTCTTATAAAAGATAAGAATTACAGGAAGTGTACGTATTGAACTATATCATGTATTAATCGAAGCTTTCCACCAAGCTTTTTTGTTCGTATCTTTGTTTATGAAACAGGAGTGCATTAGCCAATTGTCCTATTCAAATTACACTTATTTTTAAGACATTTTCGTCATTATTTTACATGCATCCTTGCCACATACCTACTTACACATCATAACATACTTTTCTCAATAACTCAGCACAACAGGGAAATAATCTCTACCATAAAGGAGATCGCAGCCAAAATAACGTGTTGGTACGGTGAGTCCAGTTTCCAGAACTTTTTTAGTAAAAGGTGTGAAAACTGTAACAGTTAGTGTAAATCTCTAACGCTGGTAGAACAATTACTCATTTTCTTACATGGAAAAGGCACTCTTTTTCTACATAAGAAAAGTAGCAATTCACTAGTCCGATTAACTACCTACAGTTGGGCTCTGAGTTAGTCAGCTTGATGATATAACTACAATGATGGGCAAGTGTCACTATTTTATATGCCAATAGTTTTTAAATGAAATCTGTATATCATGCCTATTTTAGGAATAATTTAAACAAACGTACCTTGATTGAATAGTATACGTTTAATATTTTGTTTCACTACGTCCAATAGTAGGTATATTTTCTTCTTTCTTATTATCTCGAGCCGAATCACCAAATCCGCGTAAAAGCGGGTGAGCCTATTGTGGTCGACCAGTCACATATCTAAACTCCGTTTATCAACTGAGGTTTCCCAGACAGAACTACCTACTCAATAACTTTTTGCCTAAGGTGAAAATTGATTTCTCCTATCTACAAGTCAGAATTTAAATGTTGCGCCGAGATTACGGCTCGTATCTGGTGACGTAATTATATCCGTCTTGAGTTCTTGACTACCCGTATACAGGGTGTCAGGTAATTAATGGATAACCTTGAAATGTCTTATAGTAGAACTGATAGCCGTTCAAAAAAGAAATGAAAGAAAATCTATCCTAACTACTACCTGAGATAATATGTTTTTTTTAAGTCTTATCTTTTTACCATATTTAACTTTCTTGTACACTACGACTGTATTGTTTTTATTAATCCCGATCGGCCAGATATTATTTAATTTATTTTAAATGTCCAATATTACACATTTAGTTTTTAGTCAAATTTGCTCCTTACCTACATTAATAGCAATAATTCTCTATTTGCAGTAGATACAATTATGAATAATACTATTAAACAACCTAACTTTGATTAAATTTTGTATTTTTTCAACAAAAGAAATAGTTTGTATATTTTTAAGAAGTGCAATAGCTAGTCTTCCTTTTGACTATCTATCTATTAGCATAATAATAATTAGTGTTTAATAATAAAACAACAAAAAACCGATGGAATTCATTCATTTATGGTCGTAATGTACCTACAAGAAATTTAAATATGGTAAAAAAATGTTAGACTAAAAAAAAATCATATCTCAGGTAGTAGTTAGGATGGACTTGAGCAGCGCTAGCTCAGTGGGGAGATCAATAAACTGCAATGCAGAGGGTCTCGGGTTCGAACCCACGTCACGCACCTCTGACTTTTGGAAGTTATATAACTTTTCAAAATTATGTGCGTATTGATTGACAATTATCGCCTGCTCCGTGCCTCGGAGAACACGTTAAGCCGTCGGTCCCGGCTGCCTTGAACATCTGGCAGTCGTTATTGGGAGAGTGTCGACACAAAACATTCCACTGGGTCGAAGTGTCGCCGGTCTGCACTGACTGGCCCCCACATAAGACACATACATAGGATAGACTTTTTCATATTTTTCTAAACGGCCGTCAGTTCTACTATAAGACATTTCAAGGTTATCCATTAATTACCGGACATTCTGTATAATAGTATTCTGTGTTCTTGACATGGCATTGGTTCGATCATTTTGACAGGGATGCCAGTGTATCCTTTCTTTTTATTACGAGTTTAGTGTTTTAACATACATTTAAATAATTACTTTAATTCAATCTATTTTAAAATAATAATAAATGAACTTATTGGTGTCTAGTAACTGCTTTTTGTGGCATCAACAAGACAACTTTATTTTGCGGAAATAGCTTACCTGACTTATTTGCCACGTAAGATAATTAAAACAATTAATAAAAATAGTGCATCGTCACATATTACTCGGTGTAATACGCGCTACAAAATAAATAAAATCATACTAGATCCTCGAAAAATATACAACCTGGCAAGTATTTCCAGATTTCAAGCGTTCCATTGCACGCATTATATACTGTAGTTACATCTACATAACTCTCATTCAAAATATATACATCACTGCTCATAATAATTATTAATTTAGTTTGTATTAAATATTATGATTTATTTATATGCCATATTTGTGATTTTCATTATTTTAAGATAATATATTTAATTTTGTATCTTGACGTATTATAACTGTCATATTCCGTAATACGGACTATCGGTACTTACGTCTTTGCTAGCAAAGACGAGACGATCCAAAAATAATTTTAATTTAAATTAACCTTTAATTAAGGTTTTCATACAAAGTCGACGATGTCGCTTCTTACTAGGAACATTTGCCGAGCCCTGGCGCAGGTACAATATTACTTTATATCCATAAGTATTACTAATTGTTCTCGAAGTCTGGTGCTAAGTGTTTCGTAACTTGTGTTATGAAAAGATGTTAACGCGTTCATTGAATAAAAAATGTTCATGTTTTACCTGCATACCGACTAATTATGATGTTTAAAAACGAAAATTCTGTTTCTAGTCTAAACATATTGATGATTTTGCTAAGAACTTAACCTCACGTGATCAGTCGCTAATAATACCTAATCGAGGTACATAGTATCACATACGCTTATAAATTTCCTCGATGAAACGTGATAATTCTATTAATTCTTAGTTGCAATTAGATTAATTGGCTTTTAAGTAGACTTACTACTATTATGGTGGGCTAATAGCAATTGTATTTTGTCTTAATTTATTTGTAAACTATGTTTTTGTTTTAATGATCTGTATTTATATTTTATAAGATTCATTTTTATATTTATCATAATATCATTGTTTGCTTTACTTATTGAAATAAGAAGATGATATATAAATTAAATGTTTTTTTAAAGATATTTCTATACAATACTGAAATCATAATAAATTTATTATCATCTACTGAATTTAATTCCATTTATTACAGTTTGGTCCGGTAGCCAACAATTTTTACTGTTTTGTGTTTCTGGCACACCATTCAAAGTGTTGAATTGAGAATAGTTTGCAAAGAGTAATAATGTCTTATATTTACACGAATATTATACATTGAAATTAAACAAACTTTATATGGATTTTATCGCGTTGTTTATTTTTTTTATTATTACATAATTTTGAAACCTTAAACTACTATTGTTAAACACTTTTACTAGTTACTGTTTACTTCAATATAAGCTATTTAAATTATACAACTATTTAGATTTAATTTTACACTTTCTCTGATGTTTCGGTTGCTTTTCAGCAGCCATGGTCACGGGGAAACTAAGATGGTAGTTGTCTCAATGTTCCAGTGTAGTTATTTCAAAGTACCCGAACATAATTTAATCATTGGTGTTTCTATTTACACAGAATGAGCTCAAAGTATCATGAAGTCTAGCTGTGGTTTGCTTCTTCTTGGGTTTGACTATTTGAATTACTGGATCCCAAGCTGGTGGTACATTCCAACCATCTTCTCTAGGATGTTTTTTGATTTCAATAGCCTTGCGAAGCATCCTTGGTAGGAATCGGTGTTCTTTAGCGAGAATCTGTGGTTTGTCAAATCTCAGGTAGTGGTTGGTCCCCTGTTGCACATGTTCACACACAGCAAGCAAAGAGTAATCATGAATAACTTTGTAACTAATATAAAACAAAGTTAATATTATAAAATGAATATGTATTATTTTTTATGTGTTACAGGGCTCCCAACATGTGGGCAAGGGTGTACACACAAGCACGGTAAACTCCGACAAAAACGTATGTTATACTCCCAACAATATCAACACCATGGTGAGAATACTAACTGTCTACTAATAATGCTTGACCCTGTATTGAAGCAAGTTCGTACATTAGGATTATAAATAATAGATGACAGTACAACAGTATTGTATGAACAGCATTTAATTTATATGTTAAATATTTCTGTCCATTTCTTCTATATCATACATGTCCAAGAAAGTGCTGAGTACATATGACAGATATTTAACTTCTATTGGACATCTTATTACATATCTGTCAATTTGGTAACATTGACAACATAATGCAAGAGTTCAAAATATTAATTGCCGAAAGAAGAACCAACACTCTAATTACCGGTCAGTGGTCATCTTACTGTCTGCTTATTAATCTACTTATTAAATTATTTTTATTTTTATCTCTTTTCACCCTGACGTTGGTGGCAGTATCGTCGGTACCTATTCAATGAAGCCATACAACACAAAAAAGTTGAAGTTGAAAATGTTAATTGACAATGTGTTATATATTACATTTTATATTCTAAAATTAGCTTAGTCATATTTCAAGAGAGTTGTCATTAGATAATGAGTATCGGAACAATGTAAGGACTGAAAGAAAATGTTTGTGGATGTGATATTGTCATAACATTGTACTGTCATCTGCTGTTTGTAAAGTCTATTTATAAAGAAATGTATTCATTACCTATATCTATGTTCATTTTATACAAAGTGAATAAAAAGGTTTTATTCAGTCTATAATATTGATAATAATAAAAAATAACTTGCTTCATTACTCAAAAAATCTGGTATTAGTATTATTCAAAATTTTATTAAAAGTGCTATTTATTTTATCTTCTGTGTCTTATGACATCATAGATTGGTATCTAAATTAAATTAAAAGAATTTTATTGCCATCGAAATTTTGTACCAATATTTTTATTTTTCATGTATTTTGTTTTGAATTTTAAGTTATAGAGTTACGAAATGTCCGTCCTGAAGTGAAGCCGTAAGCTATTGAATGCATGTACACATCTTTATTATGTGTTTTAATTATAGTATTTCTAGATACCATTCTATTCTTCAACAAAAACTGTAATACTGAAATATCAATTTACAGAAATTGATTGAATTTCAGTTTTTATTGGCAATAGGTTAAGAAAATAATTTCCATTCTTCTAAAGATATTAAAATTCTTAAGACAATTGGCATACATGTAAACACACACATACACACAATTACACATATAGAGAGAATAGGATGGTTTTAGTATGTAGCATGATATTTAACTTTTTTGTTATATGTTAGATTCTAGATTTAGAAAACCCTTTAACTGGCCAAATTTGATTTGGAAATTATCTACATAGGAAATGTATCATTTAAAAACCATCAAATGGGTAATACAGGGTGTCCGGTAATTAATGGATAACCTTAAAATGTCTTATAGTAGAACTGACGGCCGTCCAGAAAAAAATTAAGAAAGGGAAAATTTAAGAAGTGCAACAGCTAGTCATACTTTTGACCGTCTATCTATAAGCAAAATTAGTGTTTAATAATAAAACAACAAAAAGCCGATAGAATTCATTCATTTATGGTTGTAGTGTACAAGAAAGTTAAATAATGTAATTAAAAAAAAACATATCTCAGGTTTCTACCTGAGATATGTTTTTTTTTAACCTTGCCCAAATCCAACTTCTGTTGGATAGATTATTTTCATATTTTTCCTAAACGGCCATCATTTCTACTATAAGACATTTCAAGGTTATCCATTAATTACCGGACATCCTGTATAATATGGAATTATTGAAGTTAAACTAAGTGCATAGATTTTATAGCAGTTTATTTTTCATTTCTATAAAATGAATCCTGCAGGTATAATGTTACTCTTATACCAGTAACACACTGGTTGTGTGTCATCTATGTTAACAGTCTTCTCCGACATTAAGAATATTGAGATGTAAAAATCTGTTATTCGAGAATAACAAAGTACTAGTTTATACCTATAATTTTGCTTTAAATAGAGTGGCCAATCAATCTTTTGTTGTCTCTGCACACTGAGTAAGGTTTACAGGTTCCTTAATCTGTCATTTAATAGAAAACCTGATAATAGGAATCCTAGTTTTTGGCCACCGGTGTACCGCTATGCCTCAATAGGTTAAGAAAGGACTATTATAGGTTCCTGAACCTGTAAAACCTTAGAAAACCAGACATCATTAAAAATCTATTGTGTGACCTCCAATATACTGCTGTGACTCAATAGGTTAAGAAAGTACTACTTTGTATCTGGTGTACTAGTAATCTTTGCCTTTGTGCTTGCAACACTGCAATGCTAAGCCACGGCTGCTTACAGTTATAGTTAGTGTACGGATGGCGTAGTGGTTTAAGAGGTCGACCAGGCAAAGCGCCTAAAAAAAACTTAAATCATATTTATTGGGCAAAGGCGTATAATCTTATAGCAGTAGTGACGAGTTTATTAATGACAAACAGTAGACATAATAAAGTATTATTTATAACCTATTAACATCCTTCCATTAAATTAATTAATTAAATTAAATTTTATATTGCTAATTGTTATTGAAATTGAAATTATTAATTATTTATTATTGAAATGATTGTCTTATATTGTGGTATCGCGAATATGATGTAATTTGAATTTTGTGTAGTTTATAATAATTATTAATGTTATTATTATTTGTAAAAATATTTTCAACACAATCTGTATTGTAAAGAAATAACTATATAATAACTTATGACTAGTGTTGTGGGTTCGAATCCCACACGGGACAAAACTTTGTGTGATCCACAAATGGCTGTTCAGAGTCTAGGTTATCTTTGGGTCGGTTGTTTGAATGTTTGTAGAGTCCCCCGCAACATAGGATGTATTCCTAGTGTGGTAGTTGTCTTTTTTAAACAAAAAGAAAGTTTGTATACCACTTTCGTAGTAATAATAATATCAACAAGATTAAGTATTAAAATAGACTGCTATTAAATCCATGCTTTAATTTCAATGCATAACATGGGATAAATTAGGTTCAAAAATATATTAAGGTTAAAGGGTTAAAATGTTGCACCAAGTTTAAGCATGAAACCCATTTCAATGCAGCGTTTGTGTTGTCCAAAAGCATTGTTTTAACTTTAACACTGTGGGCCATTTTACTATTATTATTTATTTTAAACAGCAATATGCTCTATTATATGGGACTTAAATACATCTAAAAATGTGGGTGCGAGACACCTACTTTATAGAGTTGAAAGGACAGATGCTATGTATATATAATAATAATATCAGCCCTGTATTAAACTGTCCTACCTGCATCCTGCCTCTTCTCACTGTGAGAAGAGGCAGGCCATAGTCCATTGCTGGCCTACTGCGGGTTGGTAGACTTCAAGTCGGCCAGAATATTATATAGAACTCTCAGACATGCAGGTTTCCTCACGATGTTTTTATATAACTATACTAATATTATAAAGCTGAAGAGTTTATTTGTTTGGTTGAACGCGCTAATCTCAGGATCTACTGGTTCAAATTGAAAAAATATTTTAGTGTAGGATAGCTTATTTATCGAGGAAGGCTATATAACATCACGCCACGACCCACGGAGACGGCGCAGTAACGATAAACGCGGGTGAAACCGCGGGAACATCTAGTGTAATATATAAATGAAGGCAATATTTCAAACTGTATCATAGGTCCCATGACATAAGTTTGCACTTATGTTATATCCCGAGTTCGATGCTCGGGTCAGGCAATGTTTTGACATTTTCTGTTAGCAAGTTCTCCATGGTCTGGTAATGGTGTCCGATAGACAGTAAGTTTTGTTCTCTATTATCTAAAAAAATGGAGAAATGTAAGTGTTATAGACCTCTGCCTACAGGTATTCAGGCGTAAGTATGTATATAGAACAATTAAGCTCGGAAGAATACACACTATAGTTACAATTTTAGACATTTACCTATCAAGTTCACTAAGATTTCAACCGACTTCGACTATATATGTTTCTAGAGTGTTCTAGAGCAATATGGAAGTTACGTGTATCTTATTACTATATTGCAACACAATGATATTATCAGACGAGTATTTAAACTCGTGCTGTGCTGGGCACACACCACACAACACTCGTCTTTCAAAACATTACAGAGAATTCTCACATGCTTTTCTCACGATGTTTTCCTTTTTTTAAGCTTTAGTCAATGACTACACAATACGAAAGTTAAAGGCCCGCCGGGGATTCGAACTTGCGTCCTTTGCTTTGGCGATCTAACGGACTGCACATTAGGTTCTCGCTGGCATATAATAGTAGCCCTTGTTTACAAACTGCCCCACTGCTGGGCTTGGACATATTTTCAGTGTGAGAAGGATTAGGCTGTAGGCGAACACACACCCAGTGCAGGCAGACTTCACATATCTTCGAGGACATTATGGAGAACTATCTTTTTTTATTATACAGTGGTTGTTATAATTTAAAATTAATACAGTTATTATAATAGTATGTCTTATGTTTAGCAATCCGTGTCGAAGGAGGGTCGTATCAAATGCACTTTGATCCCTGGAGATGGTGTGGGTCCTGAACTTGTATACTCGGTTCAGGAAGTTTTCAAGGTATGTTTTCTGTTTTTAGTAGCAATTTAACTAGCTGGTTTACAAGAATATTAGTAATATATTGAAATTAAACTAGTTTATACGGATTTTATTGTGTTGTTCGTTTCAAAACATCTTTATTACATAATTTTGAAACTTATTTTTACTAAAGTTATTAATCTTCGCTACTATTTCGCTATTTAAATTATTAAATTTATTTATATTAAGTTTACACTTTCCCTTTAAAGAATCTTTATTTTCATAAGAACAATACATACTTCAATTACATGAGATTAACAGTACACAATATACACTTAGTAAGTGCCATCTTGTGAAGAGGCATAAAATAAAGTTACCACAAAATTTCCCGACTTTTCGATTGTTTTTCACGGGGAGTCTGTCTCCACTTATCGGCGTTTTAATAATTTAAACAGCTTAAAAAGTAGTAATGTTCAACAATAGTAATATAATAGTTTCAAAATTATGTAATTAAAGTGTTTTGAAATAACCAACACAATAAAATTCGTATAAACTAGTTTAATTTTAAAGTATAACATTCGCGTCAACGTAAGATAATATTTCTGCCTATTCTATAAGTGATATGCAGACCTGAATCTTCTGCTAAAAGAAGATATTCTACATAATTTTTATTGTTGTCTACTGTATCTCTCGATAGGCGGCGAACATCCCGGTGGACTTCGAGTCGTTCTTCTTCTCAGAAGTGAACCCAACGCTGAGTGCACCCCTCGAAGATGTCGTCAAGTCCATCGCACAGAACAAGTGCTGCATCAAGGTAAATGCAGTATCCATTTTTTTTTAATACTTCCGAAGTGGCAAACGGGCACACAGCACACCTGATGGTAAGTGGTCACCGTAGCCTGCAACACCAGAGGTATCACTTGCGCGTTGCCGATACTGTAAAAACCTATTTAGTGCTGGGTTAGCTATATAGCGATTCCCTCCTATGTTACCGACTCCCTCCCGTCCGTTTGTATCCTTAAGTACGTACGTATCCTTACACGTACGGACCTTTGCACAACTGGAGCCCGCGCAAGTGAAGTTCGGGGCTTAAGCATTTATAAGCTTGGGCAAAAGTAAATTCAACAACTGTTATGGAAACATCTTATTTTTCAATATAAGCATATATCTACATATATATCTATGAATGGCTATAAATATAAGATGTCGTTTTAATAACCTTAAATAGAAAGAGGTGAATCGGACCATGATGCAGTACCGAAATCAGCAATAAATTTCCCTAATTCCTTACCAAAATATCTATTAACCTATTGATTCGCAGCGGCACACCGGCGCTAGAAAATGTGTTTTCAATTATGTGATTTTAGCAATTGACAGCTTAATTTTCTAATACGCAGTCAATCCCGATAATGCGCGGGCGATGACCCGCGCCTATCGGCTACCGCGTTCGGTCAAGGGCTAAAGGTACAATGCATCAGATCAATGCACAAATAGATCCGCATCTTATCTGCCTCCGTTTGGAATTAGTAATTACATTATCTCTTGATTTTAATAATGAAAATACTACCTCATACTACATCATACTGAAGTATTAGAGGTATAAAATCGATACTTTGTATAGTAAGGCGATATATTTAGATAATAAAATAATTGGAAAGGGACTAACGCGCCCTCGAATCGCCTACCCCAAGTATTGCAATAGAAAAATATTGACATTACCGAACGCCTCTGGATAGGGACAGCCGCGTCGTCCGGCAGAGATATCGAGATATCTCCGCTACAGCCCCACATTTACTTGTATCCAAAATTAAAATATTAATTAATCCCTTATGCAACAAATGTTGATACCATTTACTCAACACGATTCTTTTTATTGCTATTTTGCTCTTGTGTATAAAATAATGATGAATGATGATAAAACTTACGATAGATAAATATGTAGCATCGCCTTAGAGACAATGAATAAATAGCTCAGTTGGCAGAGCGAAAACACAAGTGCGATTCCCGTTTCCTCACTGTCATGATCCGATGTGACGGTAATCCGACATGACCGGAAAGAGACCTGATCTCTTCTTCTTCCGATTCTCTAAAACCGTTGGGCTTTACGTGCTGTCCGAGGTACGGGGTGTCTATCACCGCCAACTTCTTCCGAGCTGCTATTTCTTAACAGAAAAACCCAATAACTTTTTCCTGGCCCGACCCAGTATTCGAACTTGAGACCTCATGCACAGCAGTCGCATTGCCTATTAGGAAATAGTTAGTATGAAAACCACAACGTTACCGATTTTCATCATTCAAAGCAGAAACTACATATTACTATTTCAACAAATATGCCTTATATTTCCAGGGTATCCTAGCGACCCCTGACTTCTCCCACACCGGTGAGCTGCAGACCTTGAACATGAAGTTGCGCAACGCTTTAGACCTATACGCCAACGTAGTGCACGTGAAGTCTCTCCCCAACGTCAAGTCGAGGCACCAGGATGTGGACTGCATCATCATCAGGGAACAGACTGAAGGAGAGTACTCCGCTTTGGAGCACGAGAGCGTGCCTGGTAAGTCTACATCTTGAACATTCTTCACTTTATATAATTTATGTATATCTCATGTTAATAATTAAATTATGTAATTGATCATAAAATAAAATATAAGTTGATTATAAGTATTACTTACAACCAATACTTTTTAAATTAGCAAATATTTATTGCAAACAATAATAATAATGTTTATTTGCAAAAAAAGGTTTTACAATATTAATACTGTGATTACACTGTATCCATAAATCATAAAGACAATCATAATTAAGTATGTTCTTTACTTATAATAATACTAGATTTGCCTGCGGCTTTGCTCGTGTAAATTTAGGTTAGGGTATACCCTAATCACCTAGCTGTATGATATAAATTTTATTAAAATCGGTCGAGCCGTTTGGAGCAGTGCGACCACAAACACCGTGACACCAGATTTTTATATATATAGATTAACACTGGCTTCAACTGTGAAAACATAGACATAGACGCGTTACTACCCATGTATATTTTATTGTTTAATTTATTTTGTAGGTGTGGTGGAATGTCTGAAGATCATCACAGCGGCTAAGTCGGAGCGTATCGCCAAGTTCGCGTTCGACTACGCGGTCAAGTGCAATCGCAAGAAGGTGACCGCCGTGCACAAGGCCAACATCATGAAGTTGGGCGATGGACTCTTCTTGAGGAGCTGCGAAGAGGTAACCGGACATTCTTGTTTGTGACGTCGAGGTTGCTATATAGAGGTCGTGGGTTCGAATCCCACCCATTGTATTACAGACGAGAACCTAGTAAGCAATAAGCTTGCTGTCATATGTTGAAAAAGATGTTACAGAGCGTGCCAAAGCAATAAATTATATAATAATAATAATATTCTACCACCTACACACAACACCGTCTAGCCCAAACTAAGCAGAGCTTGTACTATGGGTACTAGACAATGGATAAACATACCTATATACTTTTTTTTTGTAAATACATACATATTATACATAGAAACACCCAGACCAAGACAAACATCCATGTTCATGCACACAAATGTTTGGCTTGTGCGGGAATCGAACCCGCGACCTCAGGCGTGGCAGTCGGTTACACTAACCACTACGCCATCGAGGTGCATATCCATTGATATCATGAAAAAAAAGAACATATCTGCTACAGCAAAGATTTATGTAAATCGGTTACTTGCTTATCTTCGAGAACATCATGGAGAACTCTCAAGATGTACAGGTTTTCCACGATGTTTTACTTCAACGTTAAAGCGAGAGAGAGCTACATGCCTTGGTATCGAACTCGAGACCTCTGTGTAGCAGTGTCTGCCACTAGTTTGTAGATTTACCCTTTTATATTTGCAGATGGCCAAGCTATACCCACGCATTCAGTTTGAGAAGATGATCGTGGACAACTGCACGATGCAGATGGTGGCGAACCCGAACCAGTTCGATGTGATGGTGGCCCCCAACTTGTACGGCAACATCGTGGACAACCTCGCCAGTGGGCTGGTGGGGGGCGCGGGCGTGGTCGCAGGAGCCAGCTACAGCGCTGAGTGCGCTGTGTTCGAACAGGTATTAGGACTACATAGAGTATATGACTTATTTTGTATTTTTTTCTTTATTCAAAAATCTGATTAATTCCAGAAATCCCACCGATATATTCTCACCAGTGGGTTTCTAAATCTCGTATGTTTTGTAAAAATGCAATTGTCCGAAGCCAATGTAAAATCATAATATTTGAGAAACATTTTTTAAAACAAGTTTTTATTTGAATACTCTAAAAAGGAAAAATGGGAGTTTGAAGTACATTAAACCAATCATTTTGTTACAAATTACTAGTAGTTTTCCCGCGGTTTCACCCGCGTAAGTCCCGTTCCCGTGTGAATATCGGGTTTCACCCCTTTCACCCCCTTCAAGGTGGAATTTCCAAAAATCCTCTCTTAGTGCTCCCTTACACTCTCCAAGGAACATACATGCCAAAGTTCAGCTTCTTGCGTTCAGTAGTTTCGGCTGTGCGTTGTCTGTCAGTCACTCAGTAACGGAAGAGTTTTATATATATAGATAGGACATACAATAAGAACTAGACTATTAGACAATAAGGACTAGGTTTTACCCGCAGTTCGCACATAATGTAGATTTTGTCATTAAATTGCTATCCCTTGGGAGCAGGTTTTTTACTGGATGAAATGTCTATGTTCTAAGTATTTTTCTATACAACGTAAATATGTGAAATTCCATAACGATCGATCAAGGCGTGAAAACAACAACAAACTCACATTCGCATTTATAATATTAGTTAGGATACAAGATTGTTGCGAGATTTTACCATATAAAAAAATCGCAGAAATAATACTGGTGTCGTTACAGGGTGCTCGGCACATTTTCTCCGGCGCCGTGGGCAAGAACATCGCCAACCCAACCGCTATGCTCCGCGCATCGGCCAACTTGTTGGCGCACGTGAACCTACACTCCTACTGCAGAATGATCAAGAACGCTATCAATAAGTATGAATGTTTCTAAAGTCCTTGTATGGGAATATCTTTAACCTTTAGACCGCCACGGTCGGGAAAACCGACAAACGACGAAAACTTGCCCACCACATCACCGTCGGCATGAGCCGACAAATAATTACATGTTTTTAACAACAAAATTAAGTATTTTGTTTAAAACTACAATAATTATCGCCTGGCAGTCAAAAGGTTGAAAAGGTGTCTGGAAAACTAAAATATTATTATGTGTTTCCCAGGGTCTTGAGTGACGGTAAGGTGCGAACTAAGGACCTCGGCGGGCAAAACACTACTAAAGACTTCACCTACGCCATCATCCACAGCCTGGTACCACCATCTTAAACAACCCTAGCATATTACTATTATTTATTCTAGAAGTTACCATCGTTCAAATAACTCCTCCAAAACAGAATAATTAATTCCTAGTTTATGTATTGATGTAAACCAGCGATCTGCGAATCAAAGTGAAATTATAATTAAATCAAATCAGTATTTGTAATTGTCAGAACACAGAATAAAGCAGAAGCCAGCGCGTACTAAACTGAAGTACAACAACCACACCGAAATAGATAGATTTTATGATTTTTCAGGCTTAAAATAAAATCAGGATGGGATTACATTACATTTATAAGTAACGCATCAATATACAAATATACTTTAATGAAATGTATCTAAATTCCGTTATTTTCAAATATAAATCGGTATGACTTTCAGTTGTTACCAATATATTAATAAATAATTCACCCTACTGTTACTGTTTTAAATAAACTTTATAAAACTTTACATACGTTTTTATTTTGGAAGGAAATAATACTGAACGCGTTTTTTGGTTTATTCTGTATTCTGAGTTCTAAGTATATACATATGTAGATAAAATCAGCTAAAATTGTACATACGTAAATAAAAGAGAAATCGATATTTATATTGTTTTATTTTGATGATTTTTCTGAGTGCCATAATTGTAATACTATTATATTCAAAACTAGAAATCTATCAATTAAGGGTTTCATTCGTTTCAGAGATGTTACGGGATTTAGTAATTTTACTACCAAAATGTGCGGAAACGGAAGTATATAAAAAGGTTGCTAAGAGTTAAGCTTTCTAATTATTGTTATGTTTAAATGATTTTGTGATAGGAATAAATTTGAAAGATATCCTATACAAAATCTTCAAATTTATTGTCCAGTTAAGTTCTATTATGTGATGCAAGAATCTACCCTAAGGTTTAGAGTTGATTATGCAATAACAAAATACCCTTTAATTTGTGACGTAACAATTCAAAAGCTTGTTAATCAACTTAGATATGTCGCTGATCACTTACTGAAATAAAACTGATTTCAAAAAATAATTGACTGCTATATGTAGGTAGTTGCAGATATATTATAAATTGGCGCCAAATCCAGAAATTCAAATAAATATGTATCGATATTTATAAATCGGGTCGACATAGACTGGCAAGTAAGTGTGATACCCCTTAGTTCTAGATGGGTAATGATTTCCAAATCTGTATGTTTATTATTCCATATTTATTACAGACATTTATTTCAAGTTATAATTACGACTTCAAGCAATACATAGTTTTAAAAATACAATACTAGACTATAGTTTGACATACATAGACACACGACTCCATCTCTAAGGGGTGAATAGGGTCTATGGTTTTCCACACGCTACGATACAAAGAAACCTACATTCCCTCACGCATTCCCACCACTAATGCCTGTGTAACGAGATTTAGCAGTATTGACCATAACACTCATATTCTCTAGTATATATTTTCAAAATATACAGTCCTATATATTTAATATTTTTGCAACTACCGTCATATCGTTGTATTAGAAATATTGATGTTCAAACTTCGGTGGATAAATGGTTATTCTTCAGTCTTTATAACTCTCGCAACGGATAGCGCTCTTGTCCTATCGGTCAATACGTATTTAAGAGCAGCGGGTGACACCTGTAATCAAAAGTGATGGTTTTAATATTATTCATATAAACTCTATTAACTCATTGAGTCGCAGCGGCACACCAGCAGCAATAACAAAGAATAGATTTTAAATTAAGACTGGTATTTTAAGACTCGAGAGATTAAACAACACTGGAATATTGCAAACATGGCATAGTACGACTGGTGGTGTCTCTACACCTTACAGTAGACCGCAGCTAGGTACAAAGAAAACTTGTGCGGAAAGATTTTAAAGCCAATCAAGAAGGCGCTGTATTGTCAATAGTCAGGCCAGTGGCGTTATGCGCTTTCATTCTGCGATGAATTTTCAGGGCAGGATAACATACTTTGTTTAAAAAGAGTCATTCAGCCAGAGAAAAACAAATTTTAAATATACATTTTTTAACGGACCTTTGTACAAGTTAGTTTATTTTCCATGAAATGAGAATCTTCGCTAGTAGTAGTATCTGATTCCTAGAATTAATTAATAGCCTTTCTGACAATACGTCGCTATATCAGTCTATCGCGCTCTGAACCCTCAGCATTACCATTGCATGCGCGGGAACAAAACAAATATAGGTACGCTTTGTAACGTGCTATCTCATTCAAGGCTCGGTGTACTTTATTCAATATTACGTTGAGAGTTGAGTTCATTGCAAAAGTTAGGACATCGTTTAATATCGAATTTGACTTTGTTTATATGTCTGTTCGATATTGCGATCATTTTGCTAGCAATGCGAGCAACGCGTGGTCTCTATTTCTATTCCTCCATAAAAACAATTTTGTAAATCATAAATCGGCATTGATGAAGAAATATTTATGAACTAACCTTCTCTGGGTCTCTATACCAGTCCTCTTGTGACAATCTTTTGTATACCTTGAAGCTAGGCCGCGAGGCGATCTGGGTGATTCTTGGCATTAGCTCATCCAAAGGCTTCGATGTACCACGCTGAAATGAAAATAGCGAAAATCGAATAACATTGTATGTCAAAAACATGGTTTCCATAACTACAACAGGAAAACATTGCGCTCATATTTAGTATAGCCCGAAATACAAAATGTAAAGGGTCCCCCTTCTTCTTCCTAGCGTATCGTTGGCAAACACTTTTAAATTATATATTTGCTGCCCAGAAAGCAGCTACGCTGGCTGCGTTGTCGATGGCAGCCATCAGATCCTATCCTCCTGGGTCCGCCTTCACATTCGAACATGTTGCAATTGTTAACACTTTTAAACTTAGGATATTATTGAACCTGTGTCATTAAATCATAGGTAATTACGCAATAATCTTATAATTATTGCAACTATTCGAGCAATTTGGTAATGCGAGTTGCTGTCGATTCATTTATTTCAATCATCCTAAATGTATTTTAAGATGATTGAAATCAATGGATATGTTACGGCTAATAGCCGAAGTACGGCTACACCTAGTTTTAGCCGGCTACAACTCAAAAGTAACCTAACATAAACTAACCGCATGTGGCCGGCTAAAACTAGGTGTAGCCGCACTTCGGCTATTAGCCGTAACAGATATAAAATAAGTATTTAGAGTATCATCCTGATTGTATCCTGTCGGGTAACAAGTGACTCAGGTATGCAATTGGTTTCCCGAGCCATCGATGTCGCAGAAAACATTTTTACTAATGACTAATTTAATCAAATAGACCGCTTTTGAAGTTCAGACGTTGTTTTACGTTGAGAGCTAAAGCACTCTGAAATTATAAATTTATATTATATGTCATAAATATTATATTAAGGCACCTTTGAGCACAGTTTGATTACCATATAGGGTAAGTACATAGTTCAGCCCTAAGTCACGTTTGGCCATGGCCCTATCTATTCAAACGACCGTTAGCGTAACTAGAGATTTATTCCAGGAGGACCCGGCCAGCAGCGTCAGCCAACATAAAACCCTACAGTTTTAGCCTATGGTCCTGGTGTGCCTGCTAGACTAGCCAATTATGCAGTGCGTTCTTATATACGCTAATGCAAAAGGCATGTCTTCATTAAACGCCTGAAGTAGATAGGTATCTCACTCTTTCTTTTTAATTATACATTTGACATTTGATATAATTTAGTGTTTAATTTTATTATTTTAATACATATTTTGATTAATTATTTAATTTTTTTATGTATTTTATGAAAATTCTATTTTGCACGTAATTTTAAATTTTCTAATCCATTGCTTTCATAATTTTTTATTTGTTTCATTGAGTTTCACAGTATTGTAAGTTATATATGTTTTTCCTATTAATTGATTTATACTTCTAATTATTTTAATTGACATTGTTGTATTTCCGTTATATATTATTTTCTTTATTTTGCATGCTGTGATCTCATTTTTTTCCCTCACCCGGGAAAAGATGGAGATATCCCGGTAATACCGACTAAACCTACCAAGGTCTTCCTTCTCACAATCTATATTCCCGCGCCATTGATGTAATGACGCGAGGGCTCTCGCTTTCAGATCCCAGGGCAGAGTGCCGGCAAGGAGGCTTGCCGCCTCGAAGGAGATCGTGCGGTAACTTCTTATAATCCTGAGGCGCGTTGGGCCGACAGTGAGGACGCCCAGATAGGGGCGCCGTATAACGCCATGGACCAGAGGCGTCTGCCCCCCCCAAGTTGGGAAGCAGCCGCGAAAAAGCGGCGGCCGCACCCTCGAGTCTGGGGTCCAGCCTCCGGAACTGTTGTCCGAAGTTCCATCGGCTATCAAGGACCAATCCCAAATATTTCAATTTCGACTCGATGCCGATGCGAACGCCTCCTACCATTATACTAAACCCTAAAGTTGGTCCTTTCCGAGGCCTGTGAAAACTGAGAGCCTCGGACTTAGGGCCACTTCTAAGCCCAGCCGCCGGATTCTTAGCACGACATGAGCAACCCCTGCCGTAGCCAGGACATGCTGTGATCTCCTGTTATTGAGGAAACGAATGTCCTATTTTAGTGTAAATCTGCCTTGTAGTAAATGTGTATTTGTTGTTGGAGATTCTAAATAAAATAAAATAAGTAGTAGAGCCTCGCTGATTTCAGCATGAACGGGCCGGCTCGACCGGGGAAGGACTACCCTCTCACAGAACATCGACGTAAAATAGCAGTATTCCTACTGTTGTATATCGTTCGGTGAGTGAGAGTGCCGGAGGCTCAATCACCCTCTTTCCACCTTCCTGTTCCTTCTCCTTCCCACTTCCTTTTATTCCTAAAGGGTCGGCAACGCGCAACTGATGCCTCTGGTATTGCAGGCGCCCATAAGCTACGGTGACCACTTGAAGAACAATACTAATAATACAGAACAATCTGCAAGGACTTTACATAGAATATGACGTAATATGTATTGTATAATGTCATTTTATTTTCCTGTACAGTGAGGTTGTGTCATATACAGTATGGTAAAAAGGTTATATATGTAACAGTTTGTCCACGAAGAATGTGAAATTCCTTGTAGTCAAATCAGTTTGTCAACTCAGTTTGACCACGCGGAAGAAGCCTTACTATCAGGTGGGCCGTAGGGTTGTTTGCCACCAGAGTCGTATAAAAAAAAGACCCTAGACATTTTTCAACGAAACATTTCGACGTACCTTAATGGGCGGTGGCTTAAAGAGCTTCTTAGGCCCAGCGATCTGTCCGATATAATCCATATGTTTCTTCCACTCGCTCTCAGTCCATGCACGTTTCTTCTTTACATCTTTTGAGTCCTGTTTCTTGAGGTCGACCGCACAGTTCGCTAGTTTGGTATACATGGTGGCATTAGCCAGTTCGATAATGCGATCTATGCGCTCCAAACGTTCCGGGCTGAACCTGTGCTTGTATTGTTTTTTTAAGTGAATTAGGCGTCTGCAAAATATTTATGTTGCTAGTGATAAATTGTTAGCCGAATGTAGTATTACTAGTAGTATTATTAGTAGCGATGTATATTGCATTCGAATATTGATAAGACTTTGCATAGAAACGTGTGGTGCATCTGTGACAACAAAAGTAGGTATCGCGTTGCGCACAATTGTATTCGAATGCAATAATGCGCGAGGCAAATGCAATACTACCGAGTATTCTGACAAATACAATATCGAAAAAAACCAGATTCAGATTATAAAAATCTTGCCTTCGTGCGCCGTGTGTTGGTAGGTCCAGCACCAATTTAGGATAACGGGTCATACTCAAAAAAAGTGTACATTATAAATTTGTAACGAAACTGATATGTAACAACACTGAGGCTCGGTGTGACGAAACTGATATTATTAAGCAAGATGCACAGTGAACATAGAAAAATATTTTTTTAAAGATTGCCAAATGACAATGAAAATCGGTTATAATATAATTAGGCACTTTATTTGAGATTCTTGTAAAAATTGGTAGGCCAACAATGACCCGAACATTCAGGAGGCATACGTGGGGCAGGAAGCTTTATTATTCTTATACCTGTTTATTAAAAAAATATCTTAAAACAATTCATTTATTTTAATTTTATATTTAATTTATTATTATTATATTTTATTATTTTATCCATGTTTAAAATAATGTACGAAATTTCCTAAATAATAGACTTTAAACCTATCTTCCAATCTAATCTTAACCCTTATGTGTTGCGATATTAGGAAAAAACCATCACAAACATCAGGAGCAATATCTTAATTCTGTTTGTTTAATAATATTTAAGCAAGATTTAATTAACTTCGCCATTAGCGCCGCGTGAAATACGTCAATAAATTTAAAGTATGATAAAATTTAACCTTTGGAATATACGTGAACTCAGCTTTACAATTTCTCAGTTTCGTTACGTTACGCGGTAACTCAACTGAGAACAAAACCTGAGAAATTATAAACTCAAGAAATAACTCTGTTGAAACCACTTAATGTATACGCAATAACTCAATATATTTAAGAATATAATACGTTAAGTAACCAATGGCGTGAAATAATATATAAAACCATTATATTCTTATCAAAACAACCGTTTATCACCCTGATATTTTTTTTGTTACATATACATTGGACACCATTAACACTCACGAACTTTGACGAAAACAAAATGGCCTCCTTAAATGGTCACTAGTGAGAAGCATCAGTGTAGCCAACAAATTAAAATTACTTGCTCTTCTGTATCAAACAACTGCGTTCAGAATTAATCACACGTAACTAACCTAGAGTAATGAAACGTTATTATTTTTGGACAATATTAATATTATTTCTTTAAATCTTTTTAAAGAGTCTATGAAATAAAATGTATTTCTATAGAAATGCTGGCATTAAAGAGAGTTATATGACAACAGTCAAACTTTGATTATACGTTTAAAATTCGTAACAATGACTCATTGAATAATTCAAATCGTCATTTGGATATTAAATAAATTGCATATAGAGGTACTTTTCAACTTTTTCTTTATAATAAAACTAAGATTTGATGCAAATATCATATTATTTTAAATTTAAATTAATTTTTATTTTTCAGAAGGTACCGAACTTATTGTTAAAAAGCCTAATTTAGATACATAATATCCAAATGCAATTTCTAAAGAAAATATCTTAGTTTTAAGGATAATAATGTACATGCATGCTCTTTATGTTTGATTTATAAGGTTCATTTTTGGTGAAATAAAAAAAATAAATAGAATAGAAATAACCGTATTTAAGACTAAAGATACAAGTAGAGATAACATAAAATACTTGCCATGATATTTAAATTTTAAATCTAATAATGAAATACTTTGACAAAAAAGTGCCATATGTACAATTTTTGTGAGTATGACCCTATAACACGATGTATAAAAAACCTAACAGAACACGAAGAATGAGTTAATGGAGCAAACACTTTTAATGATAAAAATGATTTTTTATCATTAAAAGTGGCAACCATAATCATGACTGCTTGTAGATGTACTAACCTAGGTTTGCTGTTGCAACTAGCTTTTTAAGGGGATTTGGATTTAAGCGCAAGCACATAACGTTTAACGGCTTTCGATTAGTGTCCAAAACTGAGTTATACGCGCTCAAACCATCTATTGTTTGTTAAAACATTCGGTATATGTCTACATATACCGAATGTTTTAACAGATATTTCATTGTGTCTGCCTACCCTTAGTAAAACTTCTCAAGTCAGTTAAAGACAAATTGCTCAGTTAGCAATACAAAGATCTTTGTCCACATAAAGCAAATGTTCAAATGCATCGCCAGAGTCGGCCGGCAAATTGCTAATGCGATCTTATAAATATTTATCCAGTATGCTAGTTTACAATCTATAAATTTACAAGTTATAGATGCAAAACCTTGGGATACAAAATTGTTAAACTTTTACAATTTGTATTTAGCAAACACAAATTGAAAATGCGGTTTACTAATAAAAGCAAACCACATTCTTATTTCATCCTACCTATTGGAGGGCTACGTCCTTTCAGTAGGTACTTTCCTACAATAGCAAACCACGAGCCCTCGGTGCTGCAAGCGTTAATAAACTGTAGTAAGTCTCGTAACTGCTTCCACACGCTGTGCACCTTACAGGCATCAAATCTAGATGGTCTACTTACCTCATGTATGGCCAAGCGGCATCATTAATTCTATCAGACGCATGGCCACGCAATGCTGACACTCTGATCCCCCTAGGGGTGTACGCTGGCATATCCTCATCGTTCTGATCATCATAATAAGGCGTTGGAATACTCAACAGATTCAATCTCTTCGATATTTTGTAAGGAAATGTAGTGGTCGGTGGATCATATTTAGGTTTACCCATTTTGTCGGTTTATAATTGCTTGCTAGCTGTTCAGAGAGTTACAGAGATAGTTGGGATGTGCTTCCTTGTTTACATTGTTGTTTGAAATTGTTTATTTGTATTGTTTTTATCTATTTTAAGTCCATTTTATTGCTATTGTGACTTGAGTGTTATTTTGGCATTACGGTTGTCTGTTTTGATGTCTGTTTAAATGACAAGTCTAATTGAGTAGTTACCTTCCTATACAATTTTAGTCTATGCTCGAAATATGTCTCGATTCGTATCATTGTCGAATGCGAACGGCGGCGCCGGCGTAACGTAAGATGACAAAGTTGATACAATCATGAAATGCGAATGTATGTTTGTTACGCTTTCACGCCTTAACTGCTCAACCGATCAACAAGAAATTTCGCATACATACGTTGGATACAGAAAAACCTTACTTTTCATACAAAAAAAGTACTGTTCCCTAGCGAGCGAAGCCGCGGCCAAAAGGTAGTGTATATTAAAAGGCAAACCGGAGACCTTCTTTCTTCTTTTCTTTCTTACCTAATCAATTAATATGTGATAATAATAGTACCTAATAACCAGCCCTATAATAGAAACCTCCCACTTCTGGGCACGGGCCTGTACAGTTTTAGGTTAGGCGTTAGGCCATAGACCGTCATGCTGGTCTTGGCGGACTATGGCGTAACCTGAACACGCAAACCGAACCGAACACCCGTTAACATCTTAAAGAAAATGATCGATTACACTAGGAAAAGAAAGAAAGAAAGAAATCATTTTTATTTCGTGCAGAGCACACACAATTAGTTATAACAAACAAAAAAACAAAAAATATTATATTAAAAAACAAAATGTGTATGCCCTCGCCGAAAAGGGTCGCCACCTCAGCATTAGCTGGGCACTTAAATTGAATGCACCAGCGCTGGTTTTCAGTTAGCCACCCGATACAAGTGATGCACGGACGGAGGCAAATGCTTAAGACTGCGCCGAGCGTAAGACAGATAATGACAGAGCTCGTGCGGCGCATATGCAAATCGGCGCGCGGCCGCCATAGTTAAATTGTATGGAGGATTTGAAGTGCTTTTTTGATAAATATGTATCTTTATTGTCAACCAATAACTTGAATATTTGCGACGGAAAAATTGTAATATAACTCTTTATGTTTCGTTTAAGTTGTAAAATAGGATAGATTTGTACTGTTATAATCTAAAAATCACGTAACACGAGCTTACGTTTTTGCATTTTTCGTGTAATTTTGTAGGCGAAAATATTAATTATTTCAAGTTTTTTACACGGAGTAATTGTAAACATATTCATTGTTATGGTAAATGTATATTTTATATTTGTATTAAACAAAACGTGTTGATTTTATTCACTTAACTGTGACCGCCTGTTTTGGCACATTTCGCTCGGCGCAGTCTTAATGTTATAACAAAAATACAATAAATGTGGTTCTGTTACATACATACACAAGAAAAACGTATAGGGCATATTAAATTATGTTTATAAATTAGGTAGGTAAATTTTAAAATATGAGAGAAGAGGTAGAAATATAATACGTCACTATCAAATAAATAAAGAGGGTAGGTACAAATAAAATAAAAAAGTCATTGCATAATAGGCACTGATGACACAATATATGCGCAGAGTAAAACGTAAACAAAGTGATCGACCTCAGCGCTGTTGACTGGCCAGGCTATTTGTATTGTTTTGTTTGTTTTTAATAATAATAATAATAATAATATAATAATATTCTATCACATACACACAACACCATCTAGCCCAAACTAAGCAGAGCTTGTACTATAGGTACTAGACCATGGATAAACATACATATATACTCTTTTTTTTGTAAATACATACGTATTATACATAGAAACACCCGGACCAAGACAAACATCCATGTTCATGCACACAAATGTTAGACTTGTGCGGGAATCGAACCCGCGACCTCAGGCGTGGCAGTCGGTTACACTAATCACTACGCCATCGAGGCCGACTTTGTATTGATATTATTATTAGTGAGACCATCTAATAAAGCTAATTGTGAAAAATTATTACTTAGGTGTAACATATACAACACTAGTAGGTTTCCCGCGGTTTCACCCGCGTATGTCCCGTTCCCGTGTGAATATCGGGTTTCACCCCTTTCATCCCCTTCAGGGTGGAATTTCCAAAAATCCTCTCTTAGTGCTCCCCAACACTCTCCAAGGAACATACATGCCAAATTTCAGCTTCTTGCGTTCAGTAGTTTCGGCTGTGCGTTGTCTGTCAGTCACTCAGTAACGGAAGAGTTTTATATCTATATACCTATATATAGATAAAGCGCTTGTGTGAAATATAAATTTATGTGAAATGCGAAACAGCGTCCACAGGTCAGTTGTTAAAATAAACTATATAATATACCAACTGTATTTAAATAATAATAATGTAGAACACAAAAAATAAAAATAAAAGTCAGAAACATTATATAGAAATAATATATAGATTGGATTAAATAATTGATAAGTTACATTTGACTGACTCATACATTATTTGTCTTGTAAGGAATAACCTTTTTAATTTATTCTTGAAATTGTTAATATTTTTTAGGCTTCTTATTGGCGGGGGGATGTTATTCTAAATTTTGGACGCTTTATATCGGAAGCTGCCACGAAATGAAACAGATCGGTGTTGGGGTATAGCCAGCTACTGCGCACAGCGACGACCCTCACGCTCACGATGACTGCTCACCCAGGAGATTTTTGAGTACAGGTACATTGGAGTTTTATGTGCAATTACGCCGAACAGAAGAGAAGCAAGATGTAATTTATGACGCAACTTAATTTTCAACATAAGGTGTTTATTTAAGAAGGGTGTAACATAGGTTCTCAGAGGTATGTTAAAGCAGAATCTGAACTCTTTGTAAAAGTTTTTCAGTGCGTGCTAACAGCCTGGGACCGAAAACTGTGTCTGCGTAATTTAATTTTGATAAAACTATAGACTCTAATAATAGAATTCTTATTTCCTGGCTCAAGTAAGAACGCAATTTGTATAGCATTTTCAAACGGTAGAAACAATTTTTCACACAATTCGAGATATGCCTTTCAAACCTCAGGCCTTCGTCTATTAACAGACCCAGGTTACGAGCCTCACTCACTCGTTATATTTGTTTTCCCATCACCGTCACGTGTACACCCGACGACTGTGGCAAATTATCTAATTGATTATTGGATCCAAGAATCATATATTTTGTTTTGTTAGGATTAAGTGTGAGTGAATGATGATTCGACCACATGACTATTCTTGTGAGGTCTTCATTAATGGCAGTAATCGCATTCACGTAATCCTGAGGTTTAAAAGACAGATATATTTGTATGTCGTCAGCATATATATGAAATCTACAATTCTGTATCGTCTTTGTTATGTCCGAGCTGTATAAGCTGAATAAAGAAGGCCCCAATATTGATCCTTGAGGTACACCTTTATCCACGTTAGCTATAGCTGACGTGGAGCAGGTTCCATTTACGTCCCTGATTTCCACAAGCTGGGTGCGATTGCTCAGATAGCTATTGAACCATTTTATCGTGTCGGCATCGAACCCGTAGTAGGTACGCCATTTTAGAAATCAGAAGTGATAAATTTATAAAATCAAAAGCTCTGGAATCTGGAATGGCAGCAGAACCAGTAATGTACACATTCCCGTATCCTGGGCGGTTAATATATTGTTCGTCACATCTAGCAATACCGTAGCAGTACCACGACTACTCCTAAATCCAGATTGAGTCTCTGGCAGGATATTGCTACATTCGAGGTATTTGCTGAGTTGTGTATTGCCTACCTTTTCTAGCACCTTGGATAGAAACGGCAAGATGCTGATTGGTCTTAAATCTTTTATATCAACGGAAATGATTATTTTGGATATGGGACGAACAATCGCCCTCTTCCAGATATAAGGAAATGCGGATGTTGTTATGGACGTGTTTATAATAGACGTAAGAAGTTCCAGTGTCTGGGGTAAACTTAATACAAACATGTCCAAAGTGATTTGGTCGCAACCCTCAGCATTAGAACTTAATGTAGAAACTAATTTTGCAATATTCTCTTTGCTCACTGTTTTTAACGAGGATACAGTCTAACTAAATATGTTATTCCCATTATAAGAAAAGAAATCTGCATCGTTATGCTAGAAGGGACATTAAAAAAATATGTATTTAATTGGTTGGGATCTTTAAAATACGATGGTAAATCAGTTTTACCTTTTTCCTTACGCATTACGATGAGCACTCCTTCAATTCTAGTTTGACCAGTAGGTAGTTGTTGTAGTCTAACGAACGGCTTCTAGAGTTTAAAGACGCTATCTCAGAAGCGTTCTTAACTTGAAACTTAAGAGACATAAAACGTCACAGCGAAATAAGAGAAAAGACAAAAGTTATTGATGCGTTAACCCACTGCAAGAAACTTAAATGGAAGAGGCCTGATCACATTGCACGTCAGGATATAGAAAGATGAACTAGAAAAATACTACATGGGCTGCCACCCCCCTCCCCAGAAAAGGGAATAGTGGTCGCCCCCTGGAAAGATGGGAAGACGAACTTTTAAAATTCGCAAACGACTGGATGAGAACAGCCCAAGATAGGAAAAAATGGAGTGAGATGGAGGAGACCTATACTCGTCCAGAGGACTTTAGTTAAAAATATGTAAAAAGGAATTAAAGAGGGTTAAATAAATAAATAAAAATAGTAAACAGTTTACATAATGTAAATTACGATGAGTCTACATAATTAACAACACAAAAACAATACGTTTTTATAGGATTTATTAGCGTTTAAGTCTGTCACGTAGTCGTGACCGAGGCGTGCTAGACACATTTTGCTCTGTCATGTATACATGACTGTGGCGGGAAAAAGGTTAACGCTAACGGTTTTGTCATAGCAATTGTCATAATAGCATCATAGTAACTTATAGATAATGATTCAACGCTAAAATGCGGCAAAAGAATTGAGACTAGTCTTAAAGAGATTATTATTATTCTTTGCTATTAATGCGTTGCGCCTGGTGAAGAGTACCGGAGACTCATATCCCACTACAACTACAATTTCTTTTTATTTATGATCTTTAATTTATTTTTCTATTTTCCTTTTTATATCTATACTGATAATTTAAAGACGAAAGTTTTGATTTTTGTTTGTTACGATATAACTCAAAAACCACTCAACCGATTTTAATAATTCTTTCACCATTAGAAAGCAATATTATCACCGAGTAACATCGGCTATATTTTTTATTTTTATAGTTCTAACCCTTCTCACACTAAGAAGAGGCCTGTGCCCAGCAGTGGGATAGTTTAATACAGAGCTGATATTATTATTATTATACATATACTATTACTGTTGATAACATACATAACCGATTTTTTTACGTGGTGAAATTTGAAATTACACTCCGCAAGCAAAAGGTTGTGTGTTATAAGGTTACCTTACTCTTCCTCGGTCGTAATATGTTGCTATCTCGATGAGTCTGTTTGCCACCATATTGTATAAAAGAAATCTATGTATGTAACTGAAATGCCAACGCTTTCTTAGTCTTTCAAGTGCACTACATCTATGTATACATATAGCGTCCACTATGACTTAGTGTACCACTTAATAGTACTTAGTACACTTAATAGTAGTATGTGCCACTTAATAGTAGGCAAGTCTATTCAAAATCGAAATATGTTTATTCATGTAGATAACAAAGTAACACTTACGAACGTCAAAGTTACACTTATGAACGTCAAAGTTACACCTATTGATGTGAATTTGTATTTACCTATTGGCGTCTGGGCACATTTCCAAGACTCTGATTTGGTCGAATGTTTTGTTGCTATTAGAAAAAAGCGTAGGTTACCTAACCTCAACTTCGAACTCTGGTCCTCAGACGCATATTAACTACTTGCATTTATTTATAACTAACTGACCCGCGCAACTTCCGTCTGCGTCACATAAGAGAATATTCCCCGTTTTGCAACATTTTTCATTAATGCTCCGCTTCTGTTGGTCGTAGCGTGATGTTATATAGATCATGGTCTTCCTCGATAAACGGGCTATCCAATACTAAAATAATTTTTTGATTCGAACCAATTCTACCTGAGATTAGCACGTTTAACCAAACAAACAAACTCTTCAGCTTTATAATATTGGTATAGATATCAGCTCTGTATATAAACTGTTCCACTATTGGGCCGCGCCTCTTCTCAGTGTGATAAGGGTTAGTCGACCGAGTTGGCCCAGTGCGGATTAGCAGACTTCACATAACTTCGAAAATATTATGCAGAACTCTCAGACAAGTCTCATAACGCTATTTTCCTTCGTTAAAGCGATCGATAATCAATTATGCATGCCTTAGTATTGAACTCGTCTCGAGTTGGCACGTGTCTCTGCGGGTCAGTCCAACGGACACCTACTAGGCTATTGCTGCCTGAGATTAATTGGGCGTAAAATAAAACTAAATATTTATAAAAACGTTTGTATTTGATTATTAACATAATAAATTGATCTCTCACAACGCAACGAAATACTGATCTTACAAACAACGCCATTTCACATCTGTTTCACCTATAAAACGAGTCTGTGAAAATATACAAGCAAGCGAACCCGGAGACCGCGTTTATACAAAATAAAAGACAAAATTAAAAGTGAGCATGAAATTATTTGCAAAAATTTAAGTAAGCGTCAACTACTTCTACTAATTATTAATGTTGCCAGACGACATCTATTAAATTTCTACCAAATTATACCACAAAAACAAATCTTAAATGCATTCGACAATTCATATTAGTGTTATTTGATATTTATTCCAATTATATTCTATAATGACATTTTCCAATCTGGCAACTTAACACACATGAATTATAAAAGCACATTGAAGACCTAAACCTGCATCACAAGCTAAAGTTAAAATACAAAATAAAATAAAACATTTGTTGGTGACGTACAATTTTATAGGTGAAATTAAAAATATCGACAGAAGTCAAAAAAAATTGGGCACACTATTCATTTAGGTACTGTAGAAAATATAGAAGAACTACCATAACGAGTTCTTTATTTATTATCTGTGGCGTAACCACAAACAATGAGATAATCAGACGCACATAGATCAACTTACTGTGTGTACCAAATTTGTGCTGAAAATACCAAAGAAAGGCCACAATTTATACCCTGTTTTGTAGAGTCCGCTCTCAAAAATCTTCACTCATCTTCAAAATAAGTCTACAGTCATAAAAAGTAATTACAATATGCCTCCTTGGCTATAGTTAATTTGAAAAGTTGTACCAAAATATTTAATATGTAGTTTTCCCTATTAAATTGAACAAAATATATTGTATAGAAAAGTGATATGCAATTTATTGTACAATATTCTATATTCTGTATTTATCTTAACGACTCTTACCAAATATGGGATGCCAGAGGTCACAAACCTTGTATAATGCTATAGTAAGCAATAATATGCCCAATATTTTTTAGGAGCACGGAGCCAAAACATATGAAGGCCCGTGCCATAATAAATATTAAGAAATTTCAAGTTGTTCAGATTGCCAATTCATCCATTAAAAAAGTGTAAAATCCTTTGTAATAGGGGGGTTGATACCCATAAAAACATAATTGACAGTTTTAGAAAAATGTGATAAATTACGTATAACAAGACCACTTATACAAAATATTTACGTATCTAACACATTTTAGTTGATAAGTGCATATTCCACATTTAATGTTTTCAATAAATAATATCTTTTATATTTTTACGTGTACACAAACACGATATACTCAGAAAAACAAAGCAAAAAGAAAATAAATAACGCAATAAAATTTAGTGAAATAATTTAAAGAAAATGCGAATTAAAATCAACAATATACTAGAGTAATCTTGTTATACGTTTTACGACTTAACGTCGAGCGTGGGGGCGCTGTGATCGCCCGTGCTTACGTCACCGTCCGCGATATTATTGACCCCGTTGATGTCACTACCCTTATTATCAATACCCTCAGCGTTAATGCCCCCATTCCCACTGTCGGCAGTACTCCCGGCCTCTAGACCTTGGGATTTTCCGTAAAGATCAGGGGGTGAGATGATTGAGGGCTGTGGTCCTTCTCCTCTGGGAGTGAGGTCTTCATCCAGCATTTTTTTGTGCTTTCTTCGGTTGTCAAAGCTGTAAAATAATGCCAGATTAGTGTTTTGGATGTCAAGTTTGGATATTTGTATTCTGAATATATATTTTGTTTAAAATTATGAGAGGTGAGGTCATATTTACGGTTCATATTCGTCTTAAAAAAACTATTTTTATAATTTGTAGATTTAAAACTAATTTAAAGCATTATGTTATTGGGAAATCTGCGTCTTTTATTAACCTTAACTCATTTATTTCTATCAGCTGCTTACTCGATAAGATTTACAAAATTAAATACCACCAGCTTTTCTTTGCTAACGGGCCATTCAAGTATTACGTAAATAGAGTTTTAATAAGTCTTAACCCCTTCCTCCCCCTTGTCAGCAAGCAAAGCTCTTACCTGCCAATCCTATGCTAAAGTAAGGCTAGTAAGCATTAGTATAATTCTATGAAATTCGGGAAATCCTCTAACATCTTTTACGCTTTTGAACATAGACAAGTAGAGTTGTCACATATGTACGTTCAATTAAGAACCTATTAATTTCAAAATAGGTATACAAAAATTCAATCAGAAAATAATTATTGCTGAATTAATCGCCATTCATCGCTCCCTTCCCCTATGTCACCAAAAATAACCAAAAAAAAAGATCCCTATCCGCCCTATTGGTGCTTACATAATACTCGATCGGCCCCTATCCCGGGATTTCGTCAAACAGATATTACACCTAAATTAATATTAAAGTTAAACCCAATTAGACTTCACAAGCCGGGAATTGAACCCAGACAATTAGCCTGACAAGACAACTGCTGTAACAGACAATCTTTCTTAAATAAATTATGTTATCATACATCCTTTTCCATACTATCCATAAATATGAACACAGCGCTCTCTCGGGTCTATGTCGTATAGTGACAATTTTAAAATAACTTAACATTACCGAGCCCAAGACGGACACGGCCTTTCTCACTCATGCAATATTAAACACAGTTCAAAAGGGAACGATAATTCAGAATACATCGGAAAACATGCTCACAAGAAGAAGAATTAGAAAGAAGTAATCCACAAAAGAAAGTTAGAAGATAGTTAGAGATTTTATCAATCATAAATGTCGACTTTCAAATAACGATTTTTATTCAAATGCCTTGTATACAAGACAACTAGGTTAAAACGCCCAATACCAACAACCTTAAAGACTCATTTATAAGGTTCAAAATTGTACAAAGATAATTACATCGTTATTGATAAACAACATTTATAAGTCAGATAGATACTTGACGTGAAGTATTTACAAAAGGCATGTCAAAGCATTGCATCAGAATATTTACATACATAACATAAATGCTGTTTAATATTCTATATTTTATTACATTGACGATAATATTTGTTGTAAATTAGTTTTCCGTTTTTTACATTTTTTTTAACAGGATAAAGCCTCTCACATTTTAATCTAAATAACCAGCAGTAAAAAAGTAAATAAATGTATTATGTAAAATATAGTGATTTTAAAGTTTGAAGAATAGTATTAGAAGTAGAATATTCTGAGTAATTTAGGTCGTGTATCAGAAGGTTCAGAAGAAGATTAATTACTATTTATCATGTTTTTTATATCTAAAGCATTAACGTGAAACTTACAAAAATAATAACAATTTGTAATTAAATGCTTGTATTAGGGATCAGTATACGTCGATGTAATGGTTGTTAATCGAATCCACAACCTTTCGATTGCAAGTGCAATGCCTAATCCATTTCTAATCCACAAAAAAACAACTTTTTACTTAATACCTTTGCAACTATACCGCCGGCCAATTTTGTTTCTAACCGTTTTGAAAAAATAGTATTGCGATTACCTAAAGATCAAATTTTTAAATATAAAAATTATGCTAACAATATAATTACATATTAAACAGCATTTATATGTAACATATGCAATGGTTTCAATTTATTTTAGTATAAGTAGTATCACATATCTCTCCTATTATTAGTAGGTCAGCTCACAAAATCAGTATTAGATGGACAAACTTAACTAATGTTTTCAAACGATAGAAAAGATATTAAATGTATATGAAAACGAAATTATTTATGTTAATACCTAAATATAACATGCAAAGAATGGATATAAAAAATGGCTGTTATGTTTTGACGATTAATGTTTATTAATCGTCAAAAGATTTTTGGTGTTTGCATTATGTGGTTGTCTTCATATATTATATCGCCACATATTGTGGCTTTAACACGGCATATTATGTAATGTATGTTCTGAATTATGTTCATCTCTTCTAAAGTCGAATCTAATGTAAACTGTAATGTTACCGCATATAAAAATTGAAATAATTAAATTTTCGACAAGTAACTTATCTTACATACAATAATGTAATTTAATAATCACTTTTGTAAATACATTTCTCAGAACTTTATTTAATGCTTAAAGTGTTAACTATTTACACGGTTAAGTAATCAAATACACTATTCTGTGCATAAAAGTATCTTGCGACTATTTTAAATAACACCATCTCCTAATTTCTCTTTACTCAGCAAGCATTCAAACAGCCCATCAAAGCATCTATATCTAAACAAGCATCGCATGCCATAGACACGTGTTCACAATGAATGGAAACCCGCCACCAACAGTCGCATCACAAACAATGCGAACATTTGAACATACCTCCCGTACTAGACGTCATACCCAATGATGTTGATGTAACATTTTATATGAAAAATAAAAATAACATAATTTAGAATGTTGTCATGTCGAAATAAATGTTGGTGTTGCTATACTTCGGAGTAGTGATGTACGCGTTTTTATTCGAATGTATTGACTGGACGCCTGCGCTGCGTCCTTGACTATTCAAAGTAGATGTCACGTATTTGCAGTGGCGTAGCGTAGTGGGAGCGGCACTTTTAGGGGGCGACAAAATTTCACAATAGATAATTATAATACCTTGTAAATATTTGAACCATTTCATGGCAAACGAGAGGAATGGGCAGATGTATAATGCACAAGAATGATGACTGTTCTTGCCAAAAAGTTCTTTAGAATTACCGAATATCATAGATTTTTAAATTGAAATACCTAAAGAAGAGGGCAGCAAAATTTTCTTCCGCCATCGGCGGCTGACCACGCTACGCCACTGGTACACAAAATTAAGATCACGTAGCCATCGGTTCCAGCTGTCATGAACTACATGGACAGTCGATATGAAGCTTTAGTATCCTTAAATATTCTGTTATCTGGTCTAATTTAAGAATGGCCGACGGTCTGATGGCATAAACTCCATGGACTCCGCCGAATCTTGTTTGACTAGGAAGCCAACTCTAATATATTTAGAAAATACGGCTAAAATGAAAATGACGATGTCTAAAAATGTTGTAAACAGATTTATCGCTATATATTTAGATACAGTGCGGCTACTTAAAATTTTCTTACGGAAAACACAATAGTATTGCACGTTACAGGAATCGAACCCGAGATAACGTGATCGATTGTTGCCGAAGATCTTGGACCCCACTTGACTAGCGAAACTGATTTATTTTTTAATTATTACCAATTTCCAATTCAAGGATTACCAATTTCGTACAAAATATGAAATTAATGTATTTGTCCCAGTTGTTTATACACAGCGTGTCATTGAAAAGTTAAATTAACAAAAAGAATATACAGGAACAAAACAAAAATGAGTAATATATACAAAATTCTGATTCTACCCAGAAGACACGTATGTATATATTATAAGGAAGTAAAAAAATAAATATAATGCATATCATTGCTTCTTACTTAAACACTTTTTAAACCATAATATGTTTATTTTTGTTGCATAAGCTTTGTATTTGTTAAACCGAGATCGAGGTAAAGCTATCTATCTCGTTCTCGCACATGCAATAACTTTGCTTTAAGACATAGCACGGTCTCGAGCCACGGATTACGCCAAAATAAAACCTTACTTTTCTATGACACGTTGCATATCGAAAAATTGCATACACGACATTTTTTTAAGACGGACAAACTGATATGCTTCCCAATAACACATCATAACGACTATGTCCCCAAATGATTAGACAGTGATGTACTTCCCCCTATTCACAAGTTTAACAGAACTCATGGTATGATCCCATAATTTTAACCATACATTGTAAACTCGCTTGTTCTAAATATAACATAATAGAATGAGATATAGCAATATTTTGTTTTCTCGATTTCGTATGTTAAAGCGGTCACCCATCCAAAGATAGGCCGCGCGTCACGTACTTAACCTCGATCAATGATAATTGATAAGTCAAATAACTACAATAATATAAAAGCAAAAATTCAACGTTCAATAATGTTAAATTAAAATATACTAATATTATAAAGTTAAAGAGTATGTTTGTTTGCACGCGTTAATCTCAGAAACTGCGAGACCGATTTGATAAATACTTGTTTGTTAGATAGCCCGTTTATTGAGTAAGGTTATAGGCTATATGACTTCACGCCTATATTTATAGGTTCTGAGCAGTAACCATTAACCAGATTTTAGTGAGTTTTAGCATTTATATTGTTGTTATCAAGTAAATAACAAAAAATAAACAATATTAGCGTAAAAATTTTATGACGCATGTTTAGAAATATATCATTTTTCAAAGATATCAAAAATGCTTTATCACCGTTTTATTAAAACTAATTATAATTTGAACTATCATCTATCGAGGTCAATGAGCTTATATCTTTATAAACGATGCTGACAACATTGCTATATCTCAATCTTTATCGGATGCAAGAACATTTAAAAATGGCGATACACACAACTGCATTCGAAAAGTATTAGAATGTACAGTCAGCAATATAAGTCGATATACACTAGCAAAATTTCGATTGCCTCTATTTTTTAAATTATTATTATTTAACATTTTTTATAGCATAGTCGATTTAATCACAGTTTCAATATCCAAATAATAATTAGGATTTTAATTGAAATTAAACAACTTTATACGGATTTTATCGCGTTGTTTATTTTTTAGAAAATTCTATTATTAAATAATGTTGAAACTAAACTACTATTGTTAAACATTTTTACTAGTTACTCTTTACTTCTATTTAAGCTATTTAAATTATAAAAACTATTCAGAATTAATTTTATACTTTCCCCGACGTTTCGGTTGCTTTTCAGCAGCCATGGTCACGGGGAGACTAAGATGATGGTTGTCTCAAAGTTCTAAATTGTGTGTAATAATAGAGCATTGTAAAAAATAAAAATCCGTATAAAGTTGTTTAATTTCAATGTGTAACATTCGCGTAAACGTAAGACAATATTAGAATTTTTTATTTATAAAAGATTATACAAATTTATTAAATATTCAGCTACTTATGTTGCTGACTGCACCAATAACACGCGTGGGCGGTGTTTTCGAATTTTAATCGAATGCTTTTGCGAACATCACTAATAAAAAAGGACAGAACAAAGACATGTTATGACAGTCTAGCTAAAACAAATTCATACAGTCTATTAGTGAGTGTCAACGGTCATTGACAGTACCGGCTAATCAAGCAGTTAGGGTCAGCGCACACCGAACAGCAAAATGCTCGCGCATGGTCGAACAAAATTTTGACTGCTCGACCATGCAGACGGCATGCTCGCCTCTCCGTGAGCGGATAGATGTGTCATGTGGGGAGTGAGCACGCGCCCCGCCAGCGCTCTCGCCGCGGCGACTGCAGCGCGCGTGTTCGCGCACTCGAGCACGCGTCTTGCAAGCTCGAGCATCAAGTTTGGACGTGTATTTAATTTTGCAATGTATGTAATTGTCATAAGATAAATTTTTCAGTAGTCTCAGAAAATGCTCGGCTCTGCCGTTGGTGTGCGCTGACGCTTAGTCGGTACATTTTACACTTGGTAGGAACACAACACTTGGTTCAATTAGCTACTGTTTAAACTGGACGGATGGTATAGTGGTTTAAGTGGTCACCTTACAGCCAATGCACCGAGTATTTCACCGGTTCGACTACCATATAATTATGACAAAAATTTGTGTGATCCACAAATAGTTGTATCAAGTTTTCTTTAATGTTTACTTGTCTTATTTGGTAAACAATAAGCTCATTACAAAAATAATTTAGTTATAATTTCCAACTAAATTCGTTTCTAATAAATATATATGACATAAAAAAAGACATTACATAGAGATGGATCTCTATGTACATACATACATAGACTCACGCCTGTTGCCCAGAGGGGTAGGCAGAGACTACTGCTTGCCATTTGCTACAATCCTGACACACTTCTCTAGCTTCATTCACTTTCATCAAATTCCTCATACACGCCCGTCGGTTCAAGGTGCTCTTAACCTAGCCTTTGTCCAGAACGCCTCCGATCTGATCGTGTAACAATTGCCTAGGTCTTCTCCTCGCGACTATTCCATTCACACTAGCTTTATAAACTTTCTTAGTCAGTCTTTCCTCGTCCATTTTTCTACATGTCCAAACCAGCTTAACATACCCTTTTCTATTCTCGTCACTATATCCACTTTCATGCCGCATCTCTCTCTAATCACACTATTCCTTATTCTATCTTTCAGAGCCACACCACATATATTTCTCAGCGCTCTCATGTCTACAGCAATTATTCTGCTCTCATGCTTCTTTTGCTATACCCATCTCTATGTATTAAATAAATGACAGTAGAAGCCTGTTCCACAATCTCCAAACAGCATTTACCTATAAGTCTCGCCATCTCTCTTCTTTAACCTAACAAAAGTGAGACAGCATGCGATTTATATTACGGATAACTTTTACTTGATAGTTTTGACTGCACGGATGTCGTAATGGTTTAAGTGGTCTCGCCACTGTCACTGCGCCGAGTGTTGTGGGTTCGAATCACACACGGGACAAAACTTTGTGTGATCCACAAATGGTTGTTCAGAGTCTGGATGTTCTTTGTGTCCGTTGTTTGAACGTTTGTAAAGTCCCCCGTGACACAGAATTTAATTTATTTATTTAGCCTAGCAGGGGAGTTGTCTTTAAAAAACAAAAAAAGTTAATCGAGGTTGAGGAACTGGCCATAAGTCTTCCTTGACTCAGAGATCTGATCACAAGTATTGTGATTATTTTCTAGTAATATATACCTTATTAAGAAGACTATTTTGGTACTCACCAAGCTCTGATCTTTTGATAGATGAAGATCATGGTCATCGGGACTGGTGTCATAATGGCCACAGACACAGGAATTACTGGAAACATGAGTAGATAGTTGAAAGATCGATTATTAATATTCTCTTCGATATGTTGATGAAAGTAATAGTTTAGTATATAATGATCATTATGAGTTATTGAAGCAAATTTAAAAATATGATATTATGAATTGTTTCTGAATATTTAAACCTTTGGTTTTTAATAATTATATTTTTCTTGTTTAATGTTATCATGGACAGTATTTTTACAAATTTATTGTATAGTAACGCATATTAAACTGATATTTATGGAATCAGAAAGATGTTATTGTCTAACATTTAGGTAGCAAATTATATAAAAATTAAACTACCTCATTTTTTTTGTAGCTGGATACCAATGAAAACATTGGGCATAACAAACTAATATTTCCCAGATAATAGTTATGTGACGATATAAAATTCGGCTCTTAAAGTCTTATTCAAATTAGTTAAAACTATATATGCAATTGCATTGAAATGATATTCGGATATATAAACCATACAAAGTAAGTACCGCACAATTATAATCGAATTATTCGAATACAATTGTTCGTATTACTAAATCTATGGTGTTGAGGTAAAAGAGGAAGTCTCAAATATTGAATAACATAAGAAAATATTGATATTAAATATTAATATGTAATAGGACAAAATGGAGATGAGTCAATATTAATGTAACTATGGCAGCCTCGATGGCGTAGTGGTTAGTGTTACAGACTGCCACGCCTAAGGTCGCGGGTTCGATTCCCGCACAAGTCAAACATTTGTGTGCATGACCATGGATGTTTGTCTTGGTCTGGGTGTTTCTATGTATAATATGAATGTATTTACAAAAACAATAGATGTATGTTTATCCATTGTCTAGTATCCATAGTACAAGCTCTGCTTAATTTGGGCTAGATGTTGTTGTGTGTATGTGATAAAATATAATTAGAATATTATTATTTAATATATTTATTTGAACACAGAGATAAGTTTACCAGTAGTAAGATCAGCCTCGGGCTGTCCCAGCGCGTATCGGAGCAGGAAGATGGCGATGCCGGTGTTCTGTATGCCGGTCTCGATGGAGATGGCGAGCGCATCCGGGTGTGGCTGTTTGAACACGCGCGCCATGGCGTAGCCGGCGCAGTAGCCCAGCCACGGGATACCCATGCCCGCTACCACGATCTGGGGATTAAAACATATTGTGGAAGGTTATGTTAAGTGACGTATTTTCCAGTGATTTTTAATAGAAGCTAATGCATCTTTCAATATATTTTTTTTGTCGTAGTAGTATGTAAGGAGTTTTATTTACTCAGTCGTTTTTAAGAGAAGTGTGTATGGTTTGAATTTTTAGTAATTATTAAGAGAAGTAGTTTTTGTTAGAATATAATTTGATTTCCTGTCGTTTTAATAGAAAAATATTATAAACAATACCATATCTATGGGGTATTGCTTGCTTGCTACTTTCTTTTCTTAGAGTCAGCAAGGAATTATTTGTACCTCTGGTATGGTAAGCGTTCTAAGTCTATGGTTACCGCTTCCCATCACTGTACCATCATATACCTGATTGCTAATTTCATTGTATATACAAATTATGAAAGGCAGTTTAATTTACATAATATTGTCTTCTATTTACGCGAATATTATTCATTGAAATTAAACTGCTATATACGGATTTTATCGCGTTGTTTATTTGACACATTATTACAAAATTTTAAAAATTGTTTCACTACTACTACTATTAAACTGTACTAATTTTTAAGCTAATTAAATTAACTATTTAGATTTAATTTATTTTTACTTTTACACTTTCCCCGACGTTTCGGTTGCTTTTCAGCAGCCATGGTCACGGGGAGACTGATGAGAGTCTCCAAGTAAAAATAAATTAAATCTAAATAGTTTAATAATAATTTAATTAGCTTAAAAATTAGTAAAGTTTAATAGTAGTAGTAGTGAAACAATTTTCAAAATTTTGTAATAAAGTGTCAAATAAACAACGCGATAAAATCCGTATATAGCAGGCAGTTTAATTTATCAAAAATAAACCTTTCTCGGTGGCGGTAAATGCAACATGAGGTCTAAGGTTCGATTCCTGGTCGGGCTGAGTATTTTTAGGTCTCTCTAGCAAAAAGTTACCAATAGCAGTACGAAGTCTAAAACTGTGCTTGGTATGTATGTGTATAGGTTCAAACCGTATTAAGCGATACCTTAACCACAACTAGCGAAATGCGAGTGTTTTACACTTTACCCTACTCCTTCGGTTATACAAGGTGTCCGGTAATTAATGGATAAACTTGAAATGTCTTATAATAGTACAGAGGACCGTTCAGAAAATAAAAGTGCCATAGCTGGTCATACTTTTAACTGTCTATCTATTAGCATAATTAGTGTTTAATAATAAAACATAAAAAACCGATGGAATTCATTCATTCATGGTCGTAGTGTACAAGAAAGAAAATTGGTAATTAAAAACAATCATATCTTATACATATACATATTTGCATATTACCGTACACACATAACTGTATAGCTGTATAACTTATTGATATTCCAGAATGAACGTCGAGATAAGGTTCTACATGTATTTTTTACATAGGTTATTATTTAGTATTCCAAATAGGTATTCCTTCGTCAATCACGGCCACAGTGACATGCATGAAAGAACAATGTTCATAATCGAAAAGCAGTTTAAAAACTTTAACCGCTGATTATTAGGTACAAAGGAATTTTACCGAATAATCATAACAAAGCTATTGTAACGACTATGAATAATGGTCCGATATTACAAATTAACCTAAGGTTTTAAGGGTAGTAGATAGGATAGATTTTTTTCTGAACAGCCATCAGTTCTACTATAAGACAATTCAAGGTTATCCATTAATTACGGGACGCCCTATATATGCGTGAGATTATACATATTTTACCTTTATATACATATATATAAAGCAATAATTAATAAAGCCAGAGAATTGAAATTGACTAAAATTCTGTCAGGATCGTAGTAAATAGAAATCCGTAGTGTCCGTCTACCCCACTGGGAAATAGGCGTGAATTTATGTATGTATGTATATAACAATAGTTCAACTTACCCTCCAATTAAACAACTGGAATATATAAATATTTGTTGCTATAGCGAATACAATGATGAATAGCAACAGGGTTGTGGAGAAACCCTTCAGGATCCTGACCATGAAGCCGGCCAGCCTTGGAGTCCACTTCTGCATGCCCAGACCTATGCCCAGAGGAACTACCAGGCCTATTACGAAGGTGGCTATGCGAGTGTATGGAACTCGTATGTTCGCGTTACGGAATACCACTTGACCGAGGGAGAAGAGCCATGCTGGCATGAAACCTGTAAAAAATATATAGGTTATATAATTAGTGACGTGGATTAAGATTTCGGTGCCTGAACGTATTATCGATGTGAACAAACTAACGACGTAAAGTTTGGTTTAACTTAGACAGGTCTTCTCAAATAATATGAAACATTAAAAAATATTTTTATTTTAATCGTATAATTAGTGAGTGAGATATGTTCATTTAGTGATGAAAAGACCTATGATGAGGACATAACTAAACGTTTACAGGATTAATTCGTACTGAGTCTGACTGAGTCCTTGATCTATTTTCAGGTAATGTATAGAATGACATTGTTGAGGTGCATCAAAACGTATGAAAATTTATGTTACCACGATTATTAATCTGTCTATGTAAATTTACAGTAGACTTCTCTTAATGCCTCGTTGACACAGCGGTAGTGAATGCGATTATGTACGCGATGTTGGATTAGATGCCCGAGTTGGGCAGTGTAATTTTTTTTATATATAGTTAGTGTGGCCAACAAGCCTACCGCCTGATGGTAAGTGGTCACCGTAGCCTATGGATGCCTGCAACACCAGAGGCATCACTTGCGCGTTGTCGACCCTTTAGGAAAGGAAGTGAGAAGGAGCGGGAAGGAGGAAAGGGGTTGATTGAGCCTCCGGCACTGTTACTCACCGAACGAAACACAACAGTGGGAATACTGGTATTTCACGTCGATATTCTGTGAGAGGGTAGTCCTTCCCCGGTCGAGCCGGCCCATTCATGCTGAAATCAGCGAGGCTCTACTACCGGGCAAATTGGGTTTGTCATTAGGAAATTCTCAGTATCAGCACGGAATCTGATAATGTGCTCGGTAGGCGGTATTAGGCTTGTTGGGTATAACGTGAGACTTTAAAATATAACTGGCGAAATGTAAACCTTATTCGTTATTTGAAAAGACAAATTATATTTTTGTTGATTAAGATAAAGAGACCGATTACAACAGGTGAGCGGTAATAGTTTTTTTTTTTTTTTTTTTTATACTCTAATAGTCTTGCGTTTGACCGCGATCTCACTTGATCTTAAGTGTAGATGCAGTCGACGATGGAGCACGCTTGCCTAGAAGATACCTATTCACTCGCGACTTGAAGACACCCAGATTGTACTCATCGGGACACACAGACTTAGGTAGCGAATTCCACTCCTTAGCGGTACGCATTATAAAATTGGAAGCAAATCGCTTCGTGCGTAAATGTGGTATATCCACCATGTACCTGTGTCGCTGGCCTGATTTTCTGGTCGTCCGATGGTAGAATGGGGAAGGAGGAATCAAATTATGCAGTTCCTCTCCACACTCTCCGAAATGAATCCGATAGAAAACCGAGAGACTGGCAACATTACGCCTTGTGCCTTGTATCACCAAATAAAACTAAAACAAGGCTGCTGTTCGTCTGTTGTAATTGCTCACATATTGTATGGGTCCTGCAAGAATACCAGCGTTGCAACTTCAACTGCAACAATAGCTGACGCAGGTATGTATTACCTAGTTTGGTCTCCATACTCCATACTTCATACTGTGCTGTATACGTTTATATTTTATTGTATTGTGTTGAAAGTGAAAATGAAAAATGTTTATTTAGTAACACAAAGAAAGTTATAAAAGAGCTTAATCTATGCTATTATTATAAAGCTGAAGTTTGTTTGTTTGTTTGCTTGAACGCGCTAAACTCAGAAACTACTGGTCCGAATTGAAAAATCTTTTTAGTGTTGGATAGCCCATTTATCGAGGAAGGCTATAAGGCTATATAACATCACGCTACGACCAATAGGAGCGTAGCAGCAATGAAAAATGTTGCATAAACGGGGAAAATTCTCTTATGTGAAGCAGACAAAGTTGCGCGGGTCAGCTAGTTGAACATAAAATTAGTGTAGCAGATTTTATTAGGTAAACATTTAACGCGGTCCGTACACTAGGCAATCCTGTATTGTGGATTCCTCCCTGTGTTGTTGAGATACAAATAAAAATATATTTCTTTCTTTTGGGGATAGATGATTATATTACTGACCGAAAGACGCGATGGTAGACATGGTGGTCATGGCGAGAGACATGTTGAGGTTCCCCCCCAGGATAAAGGTCCAGATGTTGGAGGCGCCGCCTCCTGGAGCCACGCCCGTGAAGAACATGCCCAGGCGCATCGCAGGAGAGTCCGGGAAAATCAGGAACCCGAGACCGAATGACATCTAAAAAAATATTAATATTTAGTGCAATATCGATTATTGATGTGTAATTGGTACAAAAAAAAAACGATTATTCGAAAGATTTCCTATTCGAATGCTGATTAATAAGTATCGATGTGTATCGAAATGGTACGAATAAGAAATCGAGTATTCAAAAGATGTACGATTTCAAATTAGAATGTTTTGAATTTTGTTGAATTTTATCATTTTTAATTAATTTATTCGAATAATATTCGAAATTTGATTTTATAATGACATGAAGTACTGTTTGATATGTCTTTAGCTACCGAATACACTAAAGAGTTAGTTTTAATGGTCTAATTTCTGGAATTATTAATAATGGTTATGGGCCACCTAACATCACGTTGCAGCCCTATAGAGCCCTACTTCTATTCTATTCTATTAGCTGAAATTAGCAATGTGAAAGATTGCATTTTAATAATTAAAATTCTTTCTTCTTTTTCGTGTGACTAGTGGCCAACCTGTTGTCAAGAGTTGTTCAAGCCGCCCGTAGGCCTCTGACATGGCTTAACGACTGCTGTCAATTTGACAACAACCGGAACCGACTTTTTACGTACCCTCCGAAGCACGCAGACGCTCAGATGAAATACCACTAAGCGGTCACCCATCTATACACTGACCGTACCCAACGTTGCTTAACCTCGCCTAATCGCTTACCGATCAGTGAGTGCAACTGGCTAAGTAATACTATCTATACTAATATTATAAAGCTGAAGAGTTTGTTTGTTAATTTGTTTGTTTGTTTGAATGCGCTAATCTCAGGAACTACTGGTTCGAATTGAAAACTCTTTTAGTGTTGGATAGCCTATTTATCGAGGAAGTCTATAGGCTATATAGCATCACGCTACGACCCACGGGGGCGGCGCAGTAACCATAAACGCGAGTGAAACCGCGGGTACATCTAGTATTTTATAAGTATGTACGTTGCGTCCGTGACCATATAATGTACCGCGTTGAACACAATTGTTTTCGAATTTCATTCGAACGAATCATATTCGAATGCAATTATTATTAGTTGGTACTTACGAGAGGCATAAACAGGAACTGTCCAAGCATACCGATGGCGGGACCGATGGGTCGCTTTACAACCTCCTTGACTGTGGGCCAGTGCATCGCGCAACCGAAGTTTATGAAGATCAGGGACACCTGAGGTGGACATACCATTACATCAATATATAATAATAATATCAGCTGTAAATATAAACTGTCCCTCTGCTGGGCACAAGCCTCTTTTCAGTGTGAGAAGGGTTTGGCCATGGTCTACGATGCTACCTCAGTGCGGGTTGGTAGACTTTAAATATCTTCGAGAACATTATGGAGAACTCTCCGACATGCAGGTATCCTCACGATGTTTTCCTTCACAGTTAAGGCAAGCGGTAATTAACTATTTAACACGCACATAACTTCGAAAAGACAGAGGACACCTTGGGATCGATCTCGAGACGTTTGCGTGGCAGTCCAGCGGTCTCCCATTAAGCTATCTTCTCGTTTCTTTACTTAGTAGTAGTTATTGCTAAGTGATGTATCCAAACAGTATACTTACAAAAAGAGCGACAGATGTGGTGAAGACAGTATCTATGACTCTCTCCGGCCGCACCACTATGACTGGTAGACTGCCGTTCGTTATATCGAACACCTCGGTACCACGCTTACCGGACAGCTCCACATTTGTCCTCCCTGTGGGATAAATATTAATTAAAACGTACTGTCCTCCACAATGGCAAATGGAAAGACGTTGGCGATAGTTCTCTGGAGCGCTATCGAAATTTTTTTAAACTGGTCCCGCTCTTTTCCTTTACAAGCATTTAAACAATGGACGCAAAGAACATGCAGAGAACTATTTAATCACACAATTTTTTGTCCTGTGTGGCGTTCGTACCCTCAACTCTCGGAGACTACTTAAACCACTACGCCGTGTGTAGTCAAAATCAGTGGAGTAGCGTAGTGGGGGCGGCAGGGGCGGCTCGCCCCGGGCGGCACCTTTAGGGGGCGGCAAAATTTCACCATAAATAACAATAATATATTGTACATATTTAAGCCATTTCATGACGAACGAGAGGCAAGGGAGATGTCCAATACACAATAATGATGACTGTTCTTGCCGAAATAAAAGGCCGGCAAAATTTTCTTCCGCCCCGGGCGGCTGACATCCACACTACGCCACTGGTCAAAATCTTATCAACTAAATTAAGTAATAATACTCATCATTATTATTCATGTGAAATTGTGATTTTTTGTCAATAGAAGTAGAAGCACAGAGATCGTTTATTTTTTAAACACCATACCCGATCTAAGAAAAGAAAAGAAAGATTGATTTTTTAAAGACTATCTCAACAACGACAACAACGTACATAAAGAACAACCAGACTTGGCCAAACACGGGACAAAAAATGGTGTGTCTTAAATACACACCATTTTTTGTCCCGTATGATCAAATTCACAACTCTCGGCGCGGCGCGGCGGAGACAACGAGATGACTATTAAACTACAACCGTCATCCGTGCAGACTATGACCGGTAGGCAGCAACAAGTCGCTCCCTATTGGTATATTGATTCTTGGGACCACTGGCGTCCTGATTGCATGTGTCACAAGATATTTATTGGTTAGACATTCCGTTACTTTCTATTTTCCTCTTTTAATTTTTTTATTTCTTTTTATCCTTATGTATGTATCTTATGTGGGGGCCAGTCAGTGCAGACCGGCGACACTACGACCCAGTGGGATCTTTAGTGTTGACACTCTCCCAATAACGACTGCCATAGATGTTCATGGCAGCCGGGACCGGCTTAACGTGCTCTCCGAGGCACGGAGCAGGCGATAGTTGTCAATCAATACGCACATAATTTCGAAAAGTCATATAACTTCCGAAAATCAGAGGTGCGCGACGTGGGTTCGAACCCGAGATCTTCTGCATTGCATTCTGTTGGTCTCCCCACTGAGCTATCGCTGCTCTTTATCCTTATACACATTGAGCTCACTTAAATGCTGTATAGCAATTAAGATTTCTTTCATTATTTCTATTACATGAAACTTAAAGCCATTTTAAAAGATTCCTTCACCTTCAAGAATACAGGCGAAATATTATATATATATGTATTTTGTACCCTGTTGTTATCTATTGCGATTGTGCGGTAAACGTGTTACAATATAACATTGTATTACGTGTACAATCACGACAGATTAATGTTTTAGAGGTTATCAGAGACCGTGGTCAATGACCTATTATTTTAATTACATTTCTAAAAGTACCTCTAGTCAATATGTATATATATATTAAGCATTACAAACAAACCAATATCCGTATTTATAATATATTAGTTAAGATACGAATGTGAGTTTGTTTGTTACGCTTTCACGCCTTAATTACTTGACTAATCATCATGAATTTCCGTGTATATGTTGTCAGGGATCCAGAAAGGGACGTAGGGTACCTTTCATCCACAAACTACTAACGGGCGACAGCACGAACAATATTATAATATTTTTATTAAACAAAGAGTTTTATGTTCATATTGTATTAAAATAATGTTGTTAATGTATAATCTAAAGGACGGACGGACAAACGGACAACGTACTCCTGACGAAAAAAACACAATAAAAAACACAACTGTTTCAGAGAAACAATGATGTATGCGCCTGCGCACGGGTCAAGCGAGCTGGTTTTTTATAATTAAATAAAGGAAATAGTTATTATAATACGTTACTTTATACTAATTATAAATAGGAGGAAGAATGCACGGATGGCGTCGTGGTTTAAATGTTCGCCTTGACATTGCCACTGCCCGAGAGCAGTAGGTTCGATGACAAAAAATATCTGGTTCTCCTCAAATAGTTGTTCTAGTCCAAGTCTAGGTGTGTCCGTTGTTTAAATGTTTGTTAAGTCCACCGCGGAACGGGACAACTTTTTCTATTATGGGAGAATTCTTTAAAATTTCGTCACCTAATGTGGGAGATGTCTTTTAAAAAAGAAAGTACTTACCAAGAAATACTCCGTTGACTCGCATTCTCCCTTTAAACTTGCTGTTGGCCACGTCATTCTGTGTTAACTTGTTAGTCGAGTTCCAGTTCACCATGGCCACTCGTGTGTCTGTAGTTATCAACGTGAACTGGTCTCCTGCCTGCATCCCTGGGCCTGGAAGTCAGAAAAAAATATAGTTATAAGTCAGCCGCAGAATAGGGGCAGATTCCAAGACGTGATTAATTTCCGTCTTATCTTTCTGCAATGTCTGTCAATGAAGGCGGCGTTCAATAAATGGATTGGAATTACCTCTCAAAAGACAGTGTACCAAATAATAATTGCCCGTAATGCAGGTTAGCCAGAATCTATACTAATATTATAAAGCTAAAGAGTTTGTTTGTTTGTTTGGTTGAACGCGCTAATCTCAGTAACTAATGGGTCGAATTGAAAAATTATTTAAGTGTTGGATAGACCATTTATCGAGGAAGGCTATAGGCTATATAACATCACGCTACGACCTATAGGAACAAAGCATCAATAAAAAATGTTGCAAAATCGGGTAAAATTCTCTTATGTGAAGCAGACGAAGTTGCGCGGGTCAGCTAGTATTTGATACTAATAATTAAAATTAGACTATTTTATTATAATAATAATAGCCCTGTAAATAAAATGACCCACAATTAGGCACAGGTTCTCAATTCTTTTCAAATCTTTGTGTTTTGGAGTTTTATTCTATAGAATACGTAGACCCCATCGTGCCTTATTCTTTAATATAGACATGAATAATAGGTAATAATCATGTCCTCCAGACTGAATTTCGGCCACGGCGGCCAATCTTAACAGAAACTGGCCATCTGCGCAGGAGATATTATAGTGCACAAGTAAGTAGGTTGCTATAAAAAGTTATATAACACTCAGACTTATTTTCTAATCAATTAATGTAACTAAATTGCACTATTTCTTTGCTATATCAGACTTAGGGTTCGCTAAAATTGTGTGAATAAGTCCAACATCAACCACATTTAGATCACATTCGTTGATGAATGACTCTCTCTCTCTCGCTTGTTTTTGATACAATCCATCAGCAAATGTTGCACATCCTCAACCCTATTGCAAGCAGTGCAATTAGGTGAATTGTTTTTTTTTATTAAGAACGCATACTTCACAAACAAACGAACGTAACCTTGTGCTTACGTTGGTGACGCCATCCATCAGCAAAGGTTCCTAAGTTAGCTTTATAGCTGACTTAGGAGCTATTCTAGGGTTCTCAGTGTGGAAAAAGGTTAGGCCATATTTATTATGCTAAAACAATTTTTATAGGTATATATGTACTTTCCCCGATCTTTCAACTACTTTATAGCAGCTTTGACGAGACTGGAGGGTAGATTCTAAATAATGAATAGTCTCAAGTTGTAATTGAATTAAACCGCGATAAAATGTAGATTATTTTAAATATGTAACATTCGCGTAAATGTAAAACAATATTACGTAGATATCTTTAATAGCATAGTAAGGTCAGGTCTCGAGTATTGCAGTCCCGTATGGTCGCCATATTATGAAGTTCATAGTAATACGGTCGAGCGGGTACAAAAGCGTTTCGTTTACCACCTTGCGTACCAAAGTCAAAAGGCAAAACAACTCTCATCTTACAATGACCGCTTAAAATTTTATCAAATGAACAGTCTTAAAAACAGAAGAAAATTTTTTGATCAAATATTGCTGTATAAAATGGCTAATAATGTAGTTGACTGTCCACAATTAGTAACAACATTACGGTTCAATACTCCATTTAAATTGCCGCGAAAAAATAGTTTTCATCTCTTCTCCCCTCTACGCGCACACAGCAACCTGGGCCTTAATTCTCCTATAAACCGACTACAAAAAGCTTACAACACCATCTCGATTAACAAAGACTGTGACTTATTTACGCACAATCTTGTAAAATATAAAACAGTGTTAAAAACAATTCTCTAAATTAATCATAAAATATAATGTCACTAGCGGTCCGCCCCGGCTTCGCCCGTGGTGCATACATGGCCTATAGCACTCAGGGACATTTCAGCTATCCAGCGCTAACCGACACCAAATGTTTGACAATGTATGAATGTATTTCGAGCCTTAGTCTTAAGTACTTAATATTAAATTAGTTAAAGTTTGTCACATAAATATATCCAATAACCTTGTTTGCTCTAATACCTTGTTAATTGTAATGCATGCCGTGGCAACTTGTAATTGAAACAGCACTATTGCTTGAGCCACTCAACATAACTTGTTAAAATCCTTTCCTAAGTGTATGTTTTGTAAGTTGTCCTATTAATAAATAAATAAATAAATAAATAAATAATTTAATGATATATTATTATAATAACTACATTAAAGTACACACGGCTACACATCAAGTTAATCACCCTATATACGCATAACTACGCTACATACAAAATAGAGAATTGTCGGCAAGGGACAGTTCATAGTGGTGTCCATGTAATGGTAAGGATAGAGCGTAACAAAAATAAAACGCACTCTCTCGCACGGTTCACAGCGTTCAAGTTCTAATAGTTTAAAGTCCAAACAGTCTAGGTTGATGCATCGCTGTGTGTATTATATAAATGTGTTCTGCGATATAATGCAGTTCATGCATAACGCAAATTTTATTAATCGTATCAGTTTTTTAATGAAAACCAATTAGAAATCGATAATATCGACTTAAAATTATATTGATACCGTGTATACCTATTTTAGTAGAGGGCAAATAAAAAAGGCAATTTATTTTATCTTTTCAGGTGACATGAATGTAGCACGCTTTACGCCAAAGAATAACGTTAACTGTCTCAGTGACGCAGCGATGATAAATATCACATACCTAAGGTCTCGAGTTAGAGTCTCCGGTCGGGCCAACAAAAAGTTATTAGCTTTTACTGCCAACAAATTCTCATTAGTAGCCCGGATTTAGGCAATTGGCGGTGTTAGACACCGTGCCTTGAAAAACTCGTAAAGCCGTCGGTCCTGCGCCTATCTCTCTGTCGTATAGGATTGCCGTCCCATCGGATTATAAAAGTTAAGGAATAGTGTGCAGTTGTTTTTGCACACACACTTGTGCGCTATAATATCTCCAGCGCAGATTGCCAGACTCATTAAGATTAGCCGCCGTAAACGTAATTTGGTCAGGAAGGCATTATAATAAAAAGTATTCCTAACGTTTCAATGTATAACATTGACGTAAACGTAAGACAATACTAACTATCCAAATTCGTGTTTGTTTATTACGCTTTCACGCCTGAACTACTCGATCTATCATCATGAAATCTTGCATACACGTTCTCAGGAGAACAGAAAAGGACGCAGGGTACCTTTCATCTCGGAAAAAGTCTTGTAGTAACACAGGCATTTTGTCTTTTACTTCGGTAAATGCATTGACTCATACCGTCCGACGTAACCTCTCCGCTGGGCGGCAGAAAGGTTATGTCGGAGACACCCGGGAAAAAATTATAACGTCCTGGTCCAACCGAGTAAACCTACCACGGTGTTTCTCAACGTTACCAGAGTCGGCGGTGTCGCGCGAATCGTTCTCACAAGTGAATCGCGATCCCGCCGGGGTATCTGCCCGCGGTGTGAAACGACGGGCCTCTACGCGAAACTAACCTACCCTAAAACACAATCTGTTTTATGTTCTACTTATCCCCTTGTGGATAGAAACATAAACTAAAAACTAAAACGTACCTTCGATATTGAGGTCGATGTATTCAGAGTCATCCATGTGGATGGTTGTATCCGAGTACTGGAAGCTCGCCGTGAGTTCCGGCAGAGCCTGGCAGACAATCCATAGAGGGCATAGCGCCAGCAGATATATGATGATCAGATGAAGCGGCCAAATCGGACACATTTTGGCCGAGGTTTCTTACACTGGCCTGTTGACAAAGAATTCCGCTATCAGATCTTAGTACCAGAAATATTACCGTTGGAAAAATGTTGTGAGGTACAATAGTTTAGCTTGTTTGTGCCTCTGCAATGCCTACGGAACACAGCAGTGTCTGCGAGCGGCGGTTCTCGCTGATGATTTTATTTATATTGCAAAGGTGGCAGGAGTGGGTAAAACATTTTAAATGGAATTAGTACGGATTGTTTTATGAAAGCTTTATATGCACATTATAAAAAACACTTTTATCTATTTTTAAGATGCCTTCTCTTCGTTCATGATGTAAATATATATCTACCATTGGTTATAATATAAGACCGTCACAATACCAAATATTCAGATATTGTTATGTCGAATAATAATAATAATAATAATATTCTACCACATACACACAACACCATCTAGCCCAAACTAAGCAGAGCTTGTACTATGGGTACTAGACAATGGATAAACATACATACATACTTTTTTTTTTGTAAATACGTACATATTATACATAGAAACACCCAGACCAAGACAAACATCCATGTTCATGCACACAAATGTTTGACTTGTGCGTGGATCGAACCCTCGACCTCAGGCGTGGCAGTCGGTTACACTAACCACTACGCCACCGAAGCCGACCATTCTGACAATGAATGAATATACGCTCAATATTTGTAAAATGTTATTTTTCGTTTAATTTGTAATTTTAGTGATGTCAAAATTAGGGTCTGTATTTGTAAACTTTAATTTTCATTACACTTAAATCATATAACCGACACTATATATCTGCCCAAGTTTGTTTCGACTATCAGGTTTCGGCCTAGGGTTAGATCAGGAGCAGTGAACTGCACACATCTTTAAAAACATTACAGAGAACTTTCAGAGTAGCTTTTCTCACTATATCTGCTTTGAAGCGAACAATAATTTAATAATACACACATAGGTTTACAAAGTCAAAGGTGGCCGTGAGTTTAACTTAAGGATCAATCCAAAAACCGTAACGTAACAAAATAATTATTACTATACAACCGTAAAACCGCCTCACACATTATTTATAAACAATAATTGATTGAAGACCTCAATATTTAATTCATTTCACAATAAAATTAAATGTCGGGCATTGCCGACCACTCACCGCGCAAGGTTGAGGCAGACTGCACGCAATTCCTGCGTCATATATTAATTAAACTTCTTCGACGATATACCAACTAACCCGATAGCCAACAATCGATATTTAAACAAGATAATCCTTATTACGAGGTGCTAAGGCAGATAATTCAATCGTTTAGATAAAATGTCGCATACTATCCCGTGGTTTCGGTCACGTAGAGATAAAGATGATAACTAAGTAGGTATTTAGATATTATAATTAATAAGTATTGAAAATCTGATGTTATAATTAGGCGTTTTGGATTTAGATGACATTCCCTGTTCGACCTTGAGACCCTATGATTACGTTTACGAGTAGGGTTGCCACCTTTTTTTAACGAATAGAGTACTGTTTACTAGTTGAGGTAAAAAAAAGTAGATAATCTGATAATAAAGTATTATTTATATAACCTGTTCTTTTGTTACCATATTTTTGTTGATACTAGTATCTCATAAGATACATATTATACATACATAAGATGTTACTAGTAACATCTAACAAATATTTATTATCAAGGATAGTGTTACACGGATCTTTACAATATATGTCTATATTAAGATAGATAAACAAATGTATTTATCCAAATTAGGGAATATCCATTGCGTTCCTTTTAATAAACAATTAAATAATATATCGATATAGGTAAAATACAGTATTTTGACGTACCTACTTTATTTTCCTAATAAAGTATAAAGTTACATTTAACCTTTTTAGCGCCAACCTATGCCGAACGCGATGTGTCCTCCAGCGCCAGGCTATAAATCGATACCTAACAGTTGAAAAATTACGGCTTCTTCAATTTTACTGCTTTTAAAATAAACAAAGGCGTCTATTGAAATAAAAATGTAAAAGTACAGTTTTAGGCAATAGTAAAAGTAAAATAAAACAAACGTTATTTTAATGTGATATTGTCTTCTGTTTACGCGAATGTTATTTCATTGAAATTAAACTACTATATACGGATTTTATCGCGTTGTTTATTTTACACAGAAACTACTACTATTAAACTTATCTAATTTTTAAGCTTAATAAAACTATTAAAACTATTTATATTTAAGTCTACATTTTCCCCGACGAGAGACTCCTGTCTCCCTGTGACCATGGCTGCTGAAAAGCAACCGAAACGTCGGGGTATAAACTTAAATATAAAGAGATAAAATCATTTAATTAGCTTAAAAAATTGTAAGGTTTAATAGTAGTATTTTCTCAATTATTTTAATGTATTTTTTTAATAAATGTTGCGATTAGACTTTGTTTTTTACTAAAGATGTGGCATGGAGGGCACGGAAACGTTTGTCTTCTATACAAGGCCGTGGCGCTCAAAAGGTTAAAGGCAACCAGAGCATCAGCAGCACAGCAAGTTTAACATACAGTCAGATTTAAACAATATTCAGACATTGAATACAAAAGTTATTATAATAAATTAAATTACATACTGAGACTTAAAAACTCAAATTTTATCTTTTCCTTGACTGCACCATAACTGCAAAAATAATACCTTTTTTCGATTTGGTATAATGTTATCTATAAATAATAAATACAAAGCATGTATCTACACATTTTGACTATAATACTTGGCTGTGTGTTCAAAAGATACCAACACTACAAACAAGAACTACCACAGATTCACAGATTCTCGCTAAAGAACACCGATTCCTACCAAGGATGCTTCGCGAGGCTATTGAAATCAAAAAACATCATAATTTTAATAGAGAAGATGGTTGGAATGTACCACCAGCTTGGGATCCAGTAATAAAAATAGTCAAACCCAAGAAGAAGCAAACCACAGCTAGACTTCATGATACTTTGAGCTCATTCTGCGTAAATAGAAACACCAATGATTAAATTATGTTCGGGTACTTTGAAATAACTACACTGGAACATTGAGACAACTGCCATCTTAGTCTCCCCGTGACCATGGCTGCTGAAAAGCAACCGAAACGTCGGGGAAAGTGTAAAAGTAAAAATAAATTAAATCTAAATAGTTTAATAATAATTTAATTAGCTTAAAAATTAGTAAAGTTTAATAGTAGTAGTAGTGAAACAATTTTCAAAATTTTGTAATAAAGTGTCAAATAAACAACGCGATAAAATCCGTATATAGCAGTTTAATTTCAAAGTTTTAATGAGTTTGAGTTTAAAGAATTTATTTTCAAAAAGACATACAATATGTCACTTACATGAAAATAACAAGACATCATTTAGTGAAATACAAATAATAGTCGCCGAACACTCCTTTAGTAGCTTAATTAATTTAGTTAAAGGTAATTAAGATTACACGCAGTTGGTCACTCTCCACTCGATATAGGCTATGCCTGGAACTCATGGCGAAATGTGCCCAAATACATATTGCGACAGTTTAGACTTAAAACTACTAAGTGAGTTTACATTTTTTATGTCCGATGGTAGTTTGTTGAATAGCTGTGCTCCTTCAAATGTAATATTACTTTTTGCATAATTAGTTCGAACTTTTGGTAATACAAGTAAGCTAGGTCGACGAAGACCGCGTTTGCAAATTTGAGATTTCTTTACGAAAGACAGGTTAGTATGGATGCTTTTGTCTATAATTTTTCTTATTGTGATGCAAGTATTATATATATAAAGTTGTTTGATGCTCATTAGCTTTGTTTCTTTAAAAATTTTAACAGTTGGTGTTAGATGCGGATATCGAAAGAGTGATTTTATAATTTTATTTTGTATTCTTTGAAGTTCTTGTATTTTAGTTTTAGCAGCATTACCCCAAACTTCTATAAGATAAAGCAGGTGTGATTTAACTAGAGAATTATAGATTGTAAAGCGCATTTTTTTGGGTAGGCAATGAGATATACTACAGAGGGAGCCAGTTAGTGCCGAAAGTTTATTTTTAATATGATCTATTTGTTTGTGCCATGTTAAGTTACTATCAATTCTAAGTCCAAGGTATGTTTCGCAGGTTTTCTGTTCTAAGACTATGTTATTAATGGTCAGTGGATGATGTGATGGTATACTTTTATTCTTAGCTTTAAAGATGATGTAACAAGTTTTAGAGGTATTTACTGTTAGCATATTATTTTGGAACCACTCATATAATAGATTGAGATCTTCCTGCGCTTTTGAAATGACGTCATGTATATTCGATCCAAAATAAAATAGACATGTGTCATCTGCATACAAGGTTATATGACCATGTAGTTCTATTTCTGCAATATTATTTACGTAGATTAGGAATAGGAGCGGTCCTAATATGGATCCCTGCGGTACGCCATGCGTGATAGGTAAGGGACTACTTTGACACTCACCCAACTTAACTATTTGCGATCTATTTGATAAGTAGGACTTTAAGATTTTAAACGCACTTTCTTTAATACCAATGAATTTAAGTTTCTCTAATAGCAGACTATGACTAACGGTATCGAAAGCTTTTTTCAAATCGATAAAAACACCCAGAGCTATTTGCCGTCTATCTATAGCGTCTTTTATTTTTGTTACGAGGTCTATAGTCGCTATGGTGGTGTTACTTTTGGCTCGAAAACCGTACTGTCTGTTAGTTATAAATTTAAAAGAATCTAAGTAATTTACTAAACGATCGTGTATCAACTTTTCTAAGATCTTTGACAAAACTGGCAGCACAGATATCGGCCGATAGTTTCCTGGATCTGTTTTAGAACCTGATTTGTAGATCGGTGTTACTTTTGCAACCTTCATCGTGTCCGGAAACTCGCCATTAAACATAAGTTTATTGAAGCATTGTGTCAGATCATCTATAATCAAATCTTGTAGGCACTGTAAGACTTTTGTGCTGATTTTATCTACACCACTACTGGAGTTCGCATCAAGGTTATGTATAATTTTGTTGATTTCTTCAGTAGTACATGGTGCAAGAGCCAAAAGTTCGCAGCTATTTACTGTTTGTGTTTTAGATAAGAGATAATTGGAGCTATCATGATATTTTTTTGGTATTCTATTTGCTAATTGGTATCCAATGTTTGAAAAATATTTGTTAAAAACATGACATACTTCGCCTGTATTACTAATTAATTTAGAATCATTTAAAAGCTTTGGAGGAGCACAACTATGTTTTATTTTATTGTTAGCTAGATTATTTATAAGTTGCCACATCTTCTTGGGATTTTTCGTGTAGTTTTGAAACAGTTTGTAGTAATAAGAGTTCTTAGCATTATGAATTTCTTTGGCCACTATCTGTCTCCTTTGCTTAAACTCTCTTTCCAAAGCCTTATTTGTCTGATTATTTTTGTATTGTATCCAGAGATTATTTCTTTGGTTAATTCCAGTTATTATATCAATATTTATCCAGTCATCTTGTAGTGAGTTTAGTACTTTAGTTTTCGATACTTTATTGATTTGTACATATTGTTTCAGTTTGGTTTCTAGTTGGTTGTAGTTTAAGTTGATCCCAAATCCATGTGATTGTACCGTGTTGTATAATTGTTTATAGTTGATTGCTTCATAGTGCATACGAACTTTAGGTGGTGGTTTAAATTTGTTTAACTGTACATAAATTTGCTTATGATCTGACATAGACGAGTTGATTAAGGACATATTGAAATGGTCTCCCTTCAAATTGGTGCTAACGTGGTCTAAGATCGATTTCTTTGTCGTGGAGTCCCTTGTACAATATGTTTGATTTATCTTATTGAGTAATCTATGCCCTGATTCAGTTAGAATTTGCTTGTACTGTTTTAATTGTTTGTTTTTGGTCAACAAATCAATATTGAAATCCCCAAAGACGATTGCTCTTCTGTGTAGGTGTAGTTGATTATCGTATGCTTCTAAGAACTTTTGAAATGTTGTATCTCCAGGTTTATATATCACGCCCACATCTAACGCAAATTTCTCGATTTCTATCCATAAGTAGTTATTTCCATCTTAGTAAGTTGATTCAATGATGTTATGTTCTAAGTTGTTATGTATATACGCGGATACACCGCCGCCTCTTATATCAGTTCGGTAGTTATAGTAATGTGTGTAGTTAGAAATTTGTAGTTGTAACGCTTGATTTTCTGTTTGTATCCACGTCTCTGTGAGCAGAATAATGTGTACTATTGTTGGAATGGCTTGCAGAATGCATTTAAGTTCGTCTAGTTTACCTTTCTTCCGAATACTGCGAGCATTTAAATATAGAAAAGATAGGCGTGATTTACTAGTCCGGATAAGCTTGTAATCGTTAACTAGTTGATAAAGTAAGGCATCCTCGGTGCCATTTGAAATTACTGATGGGAGTTTTTTGAGATCGATTTAATAATAGTAGGTATGCCGTTGATATATTTTATCGTGAGTTCCTTTTCTCCGTTTTCTGTGCGTTGTGCTAGCTCTTCTTTTACATTCTGGAAATACTTTTGTTGGGCAGGCGTTTGGTCCGAAAACAATTTTATATTTTCAGGTAACTTGTCTCTATTCCGGAGGAGTATTTTGGCAGCCTCTGGTTTGTGAAAGCAGGCTTTAACTCTGCGTGTTTTGCCTGGAGTGTACTTGCCAATGCGGATAATCTTGTTTGGTTTGGGTAAGTCGTTGTCGATCAAACAGATAATTTTTTGGACTTCAGTCTCATCCATAAGTATTCGTTCTTGGGTGGTAGTGGAATTTTGCTCTGGAATACCAACTATAATTACATTACTTTCTCTCTTTTTACGTTCTTGGATTTCACGAATAATTTGTTCATTTGCAGACGAAAGGTTAGCTTGCACAGTTGATGGGTTAAGGCTTAATTTTTGTAAGTCGTTTGCAAGTGACTTTATTTTGTCATCACTGCTTGTTACTTTCAGCTCTAACTGAGACACTTGAGTTTTTATATTACTATATTCTGTAGTAATTTTTGACGTGGTGAGTTTGACGTCCTGAATCTCTGCACTAACCTTCGCCACATTCGAGCTGATCGAATTTATCATTGGTTCGTGTGAAGCACGCAAATTGGCAATTTCACTTTTAACTTCAGTAATGCTCTGGTTCATTTGACTCATTATCTGTGTATTTGAGCCTATGTAATTTTCAAGAAGTGAACTAAGTCGTGATAAGTCATTACGTATCAGTTTAAGTTCATCCGAACACTCGCAATCGCGGTTATCTGGATGCTTCCGTTTAGGTCTTAAGGTAATATGTGCGGCTAAATCGGCACTGATTTTTGACAAGTCAGGTTGCGAGCCGCCTCCAGTCGCTGTAGTTGGTGGAAATCGCATTACGTTCATTTTTTGTAGTTGCGACAAAATGCTTTTACGTGCATTCAATGCTTTATGTATGGTTCGTAAGCTACGCTTAGTTAAAATGTTATTTTAACTCACGCGCAGTCGGTGTGGTAGGTCGGGTCGTAGGCGCGCTAAACGCAGGGTCGGTGTGCGAGCGAGTCAAAAAATATACTCTGCCCCGGTCCCGCAGAGGTGAAGCGCGCGTCCCGCAGCTACTGCGGACGTAGGGTCGGTGTGCGAGCGAGCCAAAAAATATACGGCTTGCTTGTTCCGCGGAGGTGAAGCGGGTCGCCCCGTGAACGGTGTCGTGTGGATGCCGCTTCAAAAGGATGTTTGTCGCGTTACACTTAAGCACAATTATGAATTCATTAATTATGTATATTAGATTCGAATTTGAAGAGCACTGATTTATTATTTTTGTAGCAAAAACTGACACACGTCTGTATTGAGAGACAGTCCGGCGACGAAAAAAAATAATAATTCAATTAGCTTAAAATTAGTAAAGTTTAATAATAGTAGTAGTGTAACAGTTTTCAAAGTTATGTAATAAAGTGTCAAATAAATAACGCGATAAAATACGTATATAGTTTAATTTCAAAGAACTACCTATCAATCAAACTCGAATATAAAAGGTGTCAGCCCTAGTGACGATTGTCCTTGACTCGGGGTCACATGACTGGTTTAATCGGCGGTTAAATCACGACACAATAGACTACTCTCCTTGTTAATTGAGGTAGACAGGCTATTGATCAACAACAACAACACCCGCTGTTGTACATTGGAATAAGTTAGAAATGTGCCCTTGATATCATATTTAACACTATTGAATGCTGTCTATACTATCGATTGAAAATCTGTCATTGTGGAGTCATTTGTAGATTCATTTGTGAATCACAAACTCTCAACACAGCCAAAATGTCAACTTAAGCCACTATGCTCTCCGTGATGTTACAAAACGATACCTAAATTGCATGATCAAGGAAGCATCGCTTGTAAGTACGCATCTGATTCTCACTCTATAGTCTATACCTTAAGATTGGATATTCTTAGAAATACACCACGATCTCAGAAACGTACATACATAGACATTTATTTATTCATTAAATTGCCCGATCTAATATACCTCACTCGGTAACGAAACCATAGCGCGATTCAGCCGTACCTAACAACGCCATCTATCGAGGTATTGTGTAAACTTGTTGACTATAGAGTTAAAATATGTTTTCTGCATCTCTACAAATAAAAATTAAATTTTGCCAGCTATGCACCAGAGTCCACGAAGGACTCTGGTGTATATATAGGTGACTAAAAGTATTTTTTTTTTAAATTACGATTTCCCCTGTAAACACAGGCAAACGTATTTCGAAAAAATCAAAGTCCGTTTAGAGAATCAGCTAGAAAACCCTATCCCGACATGGGTTAATGAACAATCAATTAACAGCAAATAAAGCAAGATAGATATGCCAGGATCGAAGAACATAGATATCTGTAGTCCCTTTTCGTATAACAAGCGTGAGCATGTATTTAGTGTTCTGTCAAAAGCTACAAAAAACTGCGCTCGTGAGATTTAGTTAGGTAACACGCCCACAGACATAGAATAGTCTATTCTTGGCGGCTGCAGAACGGAAGTGGGCGTTAACAATGTAACGTCTAGAACTTTACTAGTCATATGTAACTGTTACTAACAGAGTCTCAGCTAGTTGCATGCAGTTGGTGTTTACAGCATTTTTGTTTAATTTGGCTATGTATAGATTCCATATACAATATTATATGTATGTCGAGTCCAATGATTCCTAAAGTGGGTTCCGGGGCACCTGGGAGTTCCGTAGAAAAGTCACCAAGGATCCGCGAAATTATTTATTTTTGGCAGGTGAAAAGCAACACAGGTTTTCAGTTAACTTTGCTCCTATTTATCTCCTTTCTTTCTTTTTGTGTGGTTAGAGGCCAACCTGTTGTCAAGAGTTGTTCAAGCCGCCCGTAGGCCTCTGACATGGCTTAACGACTGCTGTCAATTTGGCAACAACCGGGACCGACATTTTACGTGCCCTCCGAAGCACGGAGACGCTCAGATGAAATACCACTGAGCGGTCACCCATCTATAGACTGACCGCACTCAACGTTGCTTAACCTCGCTAATCGTTTACCGATCAGTGAGTGCAACTGGCTATGAGTGCTTAATCCTACTAATATTATAAATGTAAAAGTTTGTGAGGATGGATGGATAGGTGTAAGTTTGTTACTCTTTCACGCAAAACTACCGAACGGATTTTGATAAAACTTTATAGTGTTATTGTTTATACATCAAAATAACATATAGGCCACTGAAAATCTATCTTAACATAAATCTACACTAACGCGAGTAAAGCCACGGGCACAATCTAATCTATACTAATATAAAGCGCTAATCTCAGGAACTACTAGTTCGAATTGAAAAATTATTTTTGAGGTGGATAGCTCATTTATCGAGGACGGCTATAGGCTATATAACATCACGCTACGACGCACGGGGGCGGCGCAGTATCTAACTATAAACGCGGGTGAAACCGCGGACACATTTAGTGTTATATAAAAGGTCTAGTAGAAAAAAATTGTCTTAAGACTATTTGTTTGGTAGTCACGTGAATGGTTTAGACCTTGAACCGGTCGTGGACGCGTCAGCTGCCACAAAAAGTGATAATGATGCTACCACGCGTGGCACGCGTACATATTGAAGTATGTTACATATAACATTTATATCTTATCAAGTACATTAAGCTTATACAGTAACACTATCCTAACTAATAAAAGCTAATGTGAGTTTGTTTGTTACGCTTTTACCCTTCAACTACTCGACCGATCATCATGCAATTTCGTATACACGTTGTCAGGGGTACAGAATACGACATAATGTACTTAAAGTCAAGAAAAAAAATCTGTTTTTTGTTTATTTGTTACGCTTTCAATCCTTATATCAAGAAAAAAAAGTAGACTTATTCGTCAACTCGCGAGCGTGCAACTCGCGAGTGCGCCCGAGTTGGCACCTTCCGTATTTTTTTCTCGTTAACTCGCGTGTAGTTGTTTACAAAATGGTTTTAATCAATTTTGTATAGGTGCCTACTGTAAATGTATAAGACGCTATACGATTTCAGTTTAAAATAAAAGACTATAGTTTTTGTTATAGATATACATATAATATAAAAGAACATGACAAAATATAGGTAAAACTGCTTATTTTCCTTATAATTATAAACAATGTCACAATCCTCAAGAATTTGGTTTATTACCTATTATGTTAATTGTCTAAAACAAAGCAAATAATTCGTAATCAAAAAAATTCGAATCATAACACACATTTTATCATCACTACCCTATATAATCTCTTTGAAAAGTAATGTGTTGGTTTGAATTGATTGAATATCACATAATTCTACCACAGAATAATTAAATAGACATTATAACAAACCCTGATCTGTAATCTATATATATAAAACTCTTCCGTTACTGAGTGACTGACAGACAACGCACAGCCGAAACTACCGAATGCAAGAAGCTGAAATTTGGCATGTATGTTCCTTGGAGAGTGTACGGAAGCAATAAGAGAGGAAGATTTATTGATATGATATTAAGATTTATTGGAAATTCCGCCCTGAAGGGGGTGAAAGGGGTGAAACCCGATATTCACACGGGAACGGGACTTACGCGGGTGAAACCGCGGGAAAACGACTATTTAAGTATATAGTTTCTAAGACTATGATTAATTTTATTAGTAAGTACTAATTTAGTCAAATGCTATACTTGTTGATTACAATTTTGTTATATTTAGATGATAATGAGCGATTTTAGTTCACTCACATATTCTGATATTGTTGTCTTTTTTTGCTTAGTTTCAGATAATTTACTTTAGGTAATAAACCAAATTATTGAGTCATTGTGATGTTGTTAATTTGTGATATTATTGATTATTATTAGAAAATACGAAGCTTTATACTTTTATCGTGTTGTTTTATATTATATGTACTGGTATCTTAAAAACTATATCGTCTATACATATTCTATATATCTATCGTATTAAATTTATTATAACGTTGTAGTACATGATTGTACATAAATACGTCAGATTGACGTACGAGGTGACAACTCGCGCGCACTCGCGAATTTCACGCTCGCGAGTTGACGAATAAGTCAAAAAGTACGGTTCACGGGGGATAGCTAGTCAAATATTTTTATAACCATATGTGCCCATGGTTTCACCCGCGTTTATGGTTACTGCGCTGCTCCCGTGGGTCGTAGCGTGATATTATATAGCCTATAGCCTTCCTCGATGAATAGGCTATACAACACTAAAATATTTTTTCAATTCGAACTAGTTGTTCCTGAGATTAGCGCGTTCAAACAAACAAACTCTTCAGCTTTATAATATTAGTATAGATTTAAAAACTTACTAGCAATTAAGTTTACCTATTACTAGTACCTACTCTTGTTAAATCCCTTCAGCTAAGATAGAATGCTTGCGATAGGAGTGGATTCATGTTGGTAGGGAAATCGATGGGTGTTTATTTTCCATTTAAAAGTGTAACTACCTTCAGGAAAACACTTTTGCGTGACTTTCGTTCCCTAAGAATTTCCATGACTGACACGTGTATTTCGAAGTGGTAGAAATTTGGTAAAAGGTATTAGACAAACATTCCACTATACGTATTTTACGTTTCATGTAATATGGACTTCTGATTCTCTGTTCGAGCATAACTATTTTTGAAAGGTACGTTTTTTTTAGTCTTGTCCACCATTACGCGCGATCTTATCCTAAACCTTACTTCCTAACTAATATTATAAACTAGATGTTCCCGCGGTTTCACCCGCGTTTATCGTTACTGCGCCGCCCCCGTGGAGCGTAGCGTGATTTTATATAGCTTATAGCCTTTCTCGATAAATAGGCTATCCAACACTAAAATAATTTTTCAAATCGAAGCTGTAGTTCCTGAGATTAGCGCGTTCAAACAATCAGACTCTTCAGTTTTATAATATTAGTATAGATGTGAAAGTGAGTTTGTTTGTTTATTACGCTTTTATGCTTTAACTATACGATCGATCATCATGAAATTCCGCATACACGTTGTCAGGGGTATAGAAAAGAACATAGGGTACTATTCTTCGTGAAAAAAGTGCTGTTACTTATCTAATTTAACCTACATTTACGCAAGCGAAGCTGCGGGCAAAATCTCGTAATCCATAGTAGCAAGTGTAATACCTCTGCGTAATGCTTCGGGAATGTACATAATATTCCCGAAGCGTTATTAACTATCTATAGTCCTTAAAATTGCCCACAAGCATTGTATACACACATTACCGTAATGACTGCATCGTCCATAAACCCATCAATTATCCTCAAAATGTAATCTAAAATCCATTAATCCATAACTGTGTAAATAAATAACCAACGTTCTAAAACAAACTAAGTTTTATTTGAAGACGTGCAAAGACAATACAACTTTATGAATACGTCCATCAAGGTAATATCCATCAAACGTACGATATCGTGTCTTAAAAACGTTAATTACGAAACAGGGCGATGAGCGGATATGAAACTAATACATGCATTTCATATCTCGCCTTGAATTTCGAAAACGTTCAACTTGTTGGGTAATTTGTTTTAATATTACTAAGCTGGCATGGCAAGCTCATCTGGTGAGCAGGTATCCACAGTGATCCACCCATGAATTTAATATACACTGTGTTCGCACTGTGGTCAAAATTCAATCATAATCATATTTTTTTAAACAAACTTAGAAGCAAAGTGTACAGAACTGTTTTGTCTTTACCTATCTATATAAAAAAAGCTAGCAGTATCAAACATTACTGAACGTTGAGCGATAATAACAGCGTCAAATCAAAGGTTAGTCATTGATCCAGGACTTGAGAACTATTGAATTACGAAGTAGGCAAGTATTAGCTGGCGATATTTATAAGTATAGCTGCAAGTTTTCATGGCAGACAAGGCGACGAATAGAGATATATATATATAGAGCTTTCTATCGCCATGTCTTTCAATTTATAACTGGGATTATAATATATGGGATAAAGCGGCACAGAGTTCAACTAGCTAAATATAATATAAATTACCCTCTATTAGGAAGATGTATGAACATTTTTATGATGTGCTATTCAGAATGGACGATCCATTTGAATATTTTCGATCAGTCCGGGGCTACAGTATTAGCCACATATTGTAGTAAAATATTGCCCGGTTAGAAGCCTCTTTAGTAGGTGTACCTACAAACTGAACACCTACAATTTTTTTATGCTGAAAACAGATGATAAACTAGACACATATTATAATTAAGTACTTACATTAAATTTATAATACTTATGTATGTATAAATCCGGTATTAGATCTAAATAAGACACCTTCATAAACAATCACATTTTTAACATTAGTAGAATTATGCCCAAATCAACAAAATTCTCGATTAAATTACAGCAAAAATGTCACCGTTAAATTTATGAGAAAACTCGTGATATTGCAAACATCACGTTGTATTATCATCACAGACACTACGATGGGTACTAGAGAGAACAATACCTATTTAAATCGATTAAACGCAACCATTGTGCAATTGTTGCATTGTGGAACAGCGCGCTTCCTATTGTTATCGTTGGAAGCAAACAGAATATGAAAGTGAGATCTCGATACGTAATCGGAGTCTACTGTCTACTGTTAATGCAGAAGGGTAACTTGTGAGTAAAACGGAGAAGGATTGTAACGCATCTCCACTCATATGTACCTACTTATTATTGGATTAAAACGCCCCTAGCGAACACGTAGAGTACTGGTAGTACTACCTAGCTGACTAGCTGCTCTGAAGCAGCGATAGCTCAGTGGGGAGACCAACAGACTGCAATGCAGAGGGTCTCGGGTTCGAACCCACGTCGCGCACCTCTGACTTTCGGAAGCTTTATGACTTTTCGAAATTATGTGCGTATTGATTGACAATTATCGCCTGCTCCGTGCCTCGGAGAGCACGTTAAGCCGTCGGTCCCGGCTGCCATGAACATCTATGGCAGTCGTTATTGGGAGACGAAAGTATGACACAAAAGATCCCACTGGGTTGAAGTGTCGCCGGTCTGCACTGACTGGACTCCACATAAGATAAGATAACTACCTAGTCAATATTTAGAAAAATTATGTGCTGAAGATTAATTGTGTCTGGATGCTGAGAGAATAAACTGGTAAACTAACTACTAGGCTTTGACGGTCAAGCATTAGGTACTGTTTGGCTAAAATGTATATACTCATTGTTCAGAAACAAGTAGGTAGGTACTACAAGTTGGTTAAGGAGTGCTTGTATTTCCATCCGTATAATATTTCATATTATTGAAATTAAACTATTATATACGGATTTTATCGCGTTATTTATTTTACACTTTATTACAAAATTAACATAAAGCTTAAAATTTAGTAAAGTTCAATAGTATCTAGTAGTAGTGTGACAGTTTCAAAATTTTGTAATAAAGTGTAAAATAAATAACGCGATAAAATCCGTATATAGTAGTTTAATTTCAATTAATAACATTCGCGTAAACAGAAGACAATATTATTTCAAATTATGTTATGAAGTCGTATTTCGATGCAATTTAACTTGGTACCGAGAGGCAAGACTACATAATTTAATACAAGTGTAAACAAATAAGTGTCAGTATCAATGCCACTTGATAAACGACTCTCAATAATAATATCACAATATGTCAAGGCAAAAATTTCTTATTTATAAGTATTATAAATAAAAAATATTGCGTCAGTGGTCATTGTCATGATTTAAGTAATTTATTATATTTCAAATCAATTTTGCTTGAACTCGACTAAAATAAAATACTATGATAGAACAATGCCTTTCGCCGAAAAGTGACCGCCCGAAAAAATCGGAAACTATATGCAATATAATCGAGAAAATAGCTGTTTTAGTGTTCTTATTATCGAGATTTTAATATATTTAGATAAGACTCCATCGCCTTCATAAAAGTTACAATATCATCTGTGCCAATCCATTATTCAATACTGTATTACCTCATGGGGAGGCATCGCAAAATCGGTTATTCTTCCAATTGAAAGAGCATAAAGAGCACTCCTAAAAGTAGCTACACATCGACCTTTTCGCTACCCCACATGCCTTTTGTATCAAAATTCTAAAGTACTAACAGTCCGGCAGCTTTTTATAATGCACACTGTACTCAAACAACATACTACTCTTGATTATAACCCGGAACTTACTAACACTAAACGACGGAAAGATATCGTTTGTACTACTCAGTCTCAATCTAAGTATATTTTTACCAATAGGTTTTTCGCATTTTTAGGTTCTTTTCTTTATAATAATATAAACAAAATAACTGCGATTTATGACAAAAATTATGCTAACACTAAGCAATTAGTTCAACAATATTTTCAAACCTTGAACTACGATCAAGCAGAAAATTTGATGACTGTTGTTCAATAAGTGTTACGCAATAAAATAACTCTTTAAGTCGTCATAGTTTTCACTTAGTTTATAATATAATTCGTAAGTTTTTATATACAAAGAATAATGTTTTATAAGTATTGTTTTAGAATTTATATCTACATATATTAGATAGTATGTGCCCTTAATGCCTGTGGCACACGTTTACTCTAGTACAGGCACCCCTTATATATTACCTTTACAATGTAACCTAAGCTCTGTATCAATTTGTACCAATTTAAGTTGAATAAATTATTATTATTATTATTATTACTACGATAAAACAATGCCTTTCGCCGAAAAGTGACCGCCCGGAAAAATAAGAAAATATATGCAATATAATCGAGAAAATAGCTGTTTTAGTGTTCTTATTATCGAGATTTTAATATATTTAGATAAGACTCCATCGCCTTCATAAAAGTTACAATATCTCGAGAAAATTTACATATAAGATTGTTTTGGTTTAAGCTATTTGCTTGATCATTTTGCGTATATTTATATATTTTTTCGAGCGGTCCCAGAGAGGTGGCCAAGAAGAGCGAAGAAGTCAGTGTGCTGATCGTCAGACCTGCTCCAATAACATTGTCAAGTTGAACGGATCGGGCTGGATGTGACTGGCATCATCGTAAAAATGTATACCTAAAATATTGTAATTTTAACAAATTGTTGTCTGTTTCAAATTCTTAATGGTACAGTCGCAAGAGGAAGACCTAGGCGAACGTTTCTCGATCAGATTGGAGGCGTTCTGGACAAAGGCTAGGTTAAGAGCCCTTGAACCGACGGGCCTGTACGAGGAATGTGAAAAAAACTGAATGAAACCAGAGAAATGTGTCAGAATCGTAGCAAATGGAAATCCGTAGTCTCTGCCTACCCCTCTGGGAAACAGGCGTGAATCTATGTATGTATGTATGTTGTTGTCTTTAATGTATTGAATGCTGCGTATACCTATAATAGGCATGTAGGTATATCATAACGTGATTTTTTTTTTAACCCGTGTTACATATTTTGTATGCTGTCGGTACGCCTAATACCTAAATAAATAAATGGACGCTATAGAGAAGAGGTCTATAAACAGTGGATCGCTGAGGGCTGACAATGAACGAAAGAAGACTATGAAACATGAACTATCTTTAGTCTGGGGGATGTCTATCTAAAAACAAATTTTATAAACACCGCCTCGTGCCTTTATTTTTTTTACTGGCAAACCTAATTAAGCTTTGCTCGACCCAGCAATCATCACCTAGACCTCATAGCTGTTCCATTCACAACCATTGCACCACCGATAAAATAAATAAATATATTAAAAAGTCAACAATTACGAAAGCATAATAGAACAATTTTGTCATAATTTATTACAACTTATATTATAATACTAGATGTGCCCGCTGTATAACCCGCGTGTTTTATTACTGCGCTGCACCTATGGGTCGTAGCGTGATGTTATATAGGCTATAATCTTCATTGAAAATAAGATACCCAACAAAAAAAATTTTTTAATTCTACCCTTTATTTCCTGAGATTAGCGCGTTCAACCAAACAAACAAACTCATTAGCTTTATAATATTAGTATAGACTATAGATTATTTCGAAACGTATTACAAGATTGGTACACATTGAAATTAAACAACTTTTTTGGCTACTTTGACTGATGAAAAGCTATCGAAACGTCGTCGGATGTGTAAATATAAATAGTTGCAGAAATAATATTTAAAATAGTTAAAAGTTGTAATCTATAGAGGTATATACGTAAAAAAACTTTATACCCCCTTATATAATATTTAAACATATTGTGCGCACGGTGAATTATGAGATTTGACATAGTTACAGTTTACATAGAGAAGAGATGCAGAAAGCATAAAATGCGGTCGAATTTCGACCAAAGTAGTTCATATAAATCGCAATAAAATCCATAGAAGTAATTTAATTTCGATTGCGATAGCGTTAAAATAGAGCACAAAAATCTATAATATACCGTATATAGTTTGGCAATGGCCTGTAATCAGTATTATATAACGTTGATCGATAGGTACTTAGTGTCACGTTTCGGTCGAGGGGTCAATGACGATACCTACATAATTACCATAACAATAGCTATAGCGAATCAAGTAATCCATGTCTGAGGCGTCGAATCGCACACAATATAAGGAGAACCGATGTCAATAAATAGATGTAGATCTCAACAAAAAGAATAAAAACCTGTATTTAGGAAGTAGGCCTCTGCCTACTTCCTGTGGGTTCCAGCATCTCTATGCTGGAACCCACATTCCGCTTGGTCAAATTCCGAGCTGCTAAGAATTTCCTAAAATAGAACCAAATATCACTGACTTGTACAGGAAGCGCAAAGGCAAGCGCAAGCGCTAATAAATGCTACGGAGCCACCGACGCAATCTTTTTGTCCTTTCTTTCTATTGAAATTAAACTACTTTATACGGCATTTATCGTGTTGTTTATTTTTTTAGAACATTATTATTACATTATTATTACATAATAGCAGCGATAGCTCAGTGGGGAGACCAACAGACTGCAATGCAGAGGGTCTCGGGTTCGAACCCACGTCGCGCACCTCTGACTTTCGGAAGTTATATGATTTTTCGAAATTATGTGCGTATTTATTGACAATTATCGCCTGCTCCGTGCCTCGGAGAGCACGTTAAGCCGTTAGTCCCGGCTGCCATGAACATCTATAGCAGTCGTTATTAGAAAGTCAGTACCCTCTAATATCCGGAAACTAGTCTAGCCTTAGGGTATCGTTAGCCTTCGGGTTGCGGAGGTCAGGTGGTAGCCGCTCTGTGTAAAAACTGATATCCAGTCAAATCCGGTTAGACCAGAAAAGCCGACACCAAGTGACTTGGGAATAATAAAGGCTAAGGGAGAAGAAATTATTATTACATAATTTTGATACTTTTAAGTTTTTCTTTCTATAGTAAGATGTTAAACAAGCTTACAGCCCAATTGGATTGGATTCAGTTACCTAAGCACATGAACGCTTTCGAGCCTTACGCTGTGTTGTCAGCGAAAGAATCACAATTCTCCTGTTAACAGCATAGAGCCTCCTCAAGACCGCATGAATGACGGAACGAACTATCAGAACTCACCGCTGCCGCCGTGCTTAGTGTGTTGCCTTCGAATCCCATAAGGAACAATTGGAAATGATTTGTGAGATTTACAAATGATTGTTCTGAGTTCGGGTTTAATTGGAGCATTATTTGCATGTTTTGTAAAGTCCCCATGACACAGGCCCTAAAACCTAATGCGAGGGTTACGCCTTATGAAAAGAGTACAAGAAGCCTGGTATCCCTATTCAGCTAGAAGTTGTTTCCCACGAATCCGTTCGAATAAAGAATTGTGCAACTTCCCTTTTTAATATATTTTTACGGTCGATTCTCATACTTCAGATTTATTTGTGCATGAATCGACCGTGCCCGCAAGCGAAGATGGTGTTTCGTGGGCGTATTCGTGTGAACAAATCTGTGCGAAACGACCATTGAGACCCCTATTCGCCACAGGAACGCAATATTAGTTTATTTAATTGTGATGCTCTGCAGGGTAGAGGGACTTTCCCATTTTCGCGATTATGCCTAGAATTCCTTATCGGTCATATAAATTAACTGTGAACTGATAACCTTTAACACGCGCAAATTCTATAATAAGTTATTTACTTCATTGATGGGGAAATCCAAATGAAACATTAAATTAATGCAATCAAAACAGTTTTCCTCAAGATTAGAATTATTGAAAGGTTAATTATCTTAATGTTGTATTGTTGTTATACTATGTTTTGCCGATGGCTTTGCCTGCGTGATCCCTACGGATACAGGCCATAAGTCTTTATTTGTGCAAAGTTTCATACAAATAAGTCAAACGTAGTGGTGCAGTGGTTGTCTCGCCACTGCCACACAGAACAAAAATTTGTGTGATCTGCAAATGTTTGCTCCGTGTCTTGGTGTTTTTTTTTTGTGTCTGTTGTTTGAATGACTGTAAAGCCTTCCGCAACACAGGATACAAACAAAAAATATCGATAGATATTGATTTTTACGCTACATTTTGTTTGTATACATTTTTTATATTATATCTGTTACAACAAACATCGTAGTACCAAAATTCTATATAAGTCGATTAAAGGTCATAGCACACATATTAACTCGGAAACGGATCGGCACCGTATCAACTCGAGCCGTGCAGTATTCTTTGTATAAAACTCTCTACTGCAACGCACACTAACCGGAATCGTAACGTAATCGCCTCGCCTCGGGACAAGCTTGCAGTCCTTGCGCTTACGTCTCTCCGTGCACTACTGTTGCCGAATATGCCGTCATTCACAAGATAACTAACACTCGTGTCATGTATTTTCTTGAATTTGTAGATTAGATTTCAATCAAAAATAACGATGAAGAGGGATCATTGAAGAAGTGAGAAAATATCCATATTAATATGATTTAAGTGAGCGTGGCGTAAGCGCGGTGTCGCTTAGCCGTAGCTAAGTCGACGTATCGGAGCTGTTGATCCGCTTTGGTTACGTAAGGTTGACGCCTGTTTGACAGCGAGGAAAAAGGCGATACGGCGACGATCCCTTGCCGAGTTAATATGTGTGCTATGACCTTAAAGCTCTGTCCCATCACCGGTGCGCGGTGTTTAGCAGAAGCGAGTTAACGTAATAGCTATGTCGGAAAACGGCAAGCATTATGTGCGAATGTGTCAGGCGATTACACACACCGGTCGACAAAAACACATAAATGTTATATACTTTAATTATATATTCGATCCTAAGGAAATCCGTATGAACTCTCCAAGTTTGCGGGAATTGTGCAAGCGAGCGTATCTCAGACCTGCCATAAGATTTACAAGCTGTGTACGCACACGATACGTTTGATAGCAACAAATACATTAAAAGTATAATTAGTGCTGTAAGCCTGTTTGTTAATCTATTTTCTAAAGCCCGTCTGTTCGGAAACCTTAGATAGAGAATAATAATATTCTACCACTTACACACAACACCATCTAGCCCAAACTAAGCAGAGCTTGTACTATGGGTACTAGACAATGGATAAACATACATATATACTTTTCTTTTTGTAAATACATACATATATGTTATATAACACTTCAGAACAGTACTTATTTTCTGGATGAAGATACTCCATGACATTTTCTGTATGCAAAATTTAATAATGATTTATCAAGTAGTTAAGGCATGAAAGACAAACAAACTCACATTTTTAATATAGTTAGGATGGCATTCATTGTGTTAGATGACAACTGTTTCGATCGCGTTAACGTAAAAACAACTCGCACTAGGCATCCTGATGGCTTTTGCGACGTCTGCGCACACAGCGGTCGCTTTCACCACCGCTACGCCATTGGGACAGTCGTTTTAAGACAAACAACCGATAACACTGTAGGTACCTGTATGAAGTGGTTCGTATTTGTGTCAACTGCGGATATTGTTACCCACTTGATAGGGAAAGTTCCGCGTACCAACTACAGGTAATTTTATCCATATAACCATGTGGGTATGCATATTATCGATTTCCTTGTCGTTCTACTTCCATTTATGATGTTCCGGGTAAGATTCTTTCTCATTGGTTTAGTTACAATTTATATTTTAATATTACCTACAGATACGAATTGAGAATGCTCAGCTTTGCTAAAGTTACGTAGGTCTGGGATGTCAATCTATCATATTTTTGTAAATTATTTTATTACACCTGCATTAGGAATAAATCCTGTGTCGCGACTAACTTTATAAACATTGAAACAAAGGACACCCAGACTTAGAACAAATATTTGTGGATCATACAATTTTTTGTCCCGTATGGGAATCGAATCCACAAAACTCAGCACAGTGGCCGTAGCGAGGCGAGAACTTAAACCACTACGCCACCCGTGTGGTCAAATTGGCGAATTGAGTGTATGGCATAGGAAAAATAGAAACTATCAAATAATAATATAATAATATAATATTCTACCGCATACACACAAACTAAGCAGAGCTTGTACTATAGGTACTAGACAATGGATAAACAAACATATACTACTTTTTTATTTTTTTATTGTTAATACATACATTCATAGAAGCACCCAGACCAAATATTCGAATAGTTGTATTGTGCGTAAAGCACAATTGCATTCGAAATATTCGAATGCAATTACACGCATCACTTATCCACTGTGCTTGTTGTGTAACTTGATTGCATAACACCGATATACAAGATCTATTTACAAACAGTTTCAGTATATCTGATAAGATTATTGTAACAGTGTATTTATCAACTACTTGAGGGTAATGCAACGCGCCAACTAACTCAATATGAACTGTTGAGTTCTTTTGTGAAGCGTGACCTAATTATGGACACCTAACAATAAGAAAGACAATCTCTATCAGAAATCTTTGAGGTAATCATTAGCTATAAAGCTTATTATTATAATATTGTCTTCTGTTTACGCGAATATTATTCATTGAAATTAAACTACTATATACGGATTTTATCGCGTTGTTTATTTGACACTTTATTACATAATTTTGATAACTGTTCCACTACTACTACTACTATTAAACTTTACTAATTTTTAAGCTAATTAAATCATTATTAAAACTATTAAATCTATTTAGATTTAATTTAATTTTACACTTTCCCCGACGTTTCAGTTGCTTTTCAGCAGCCATGGTCACGGGGAAACTTATTATTATGAGATAGAGCCTCAGTTGCACAGAGATTCCCAGGCCGGGCAAAGTATTATTAAGTTAATTCTCGGACGCTATGCCAGGCTAGATTAGGAGCACCTTAAACCGGCGAGCGTGTATGAGAAATGTGATGAAAGTTAATGAAGCCAGAAAAGTGTGTCAGGATCGTAGCAAATGGAAATCCGTAGTCTCTGCCTACCCTTCTTGGAAACAGGCGTGAATCTATGTATGATTGTATGTCTTGGACGTTGCATAGTGTAAATGTGCCCGGTAGGCCGCAATAGTCTCACTGCCCATTACATAGGAAATAAAGTCATAGTTTCGAAATCCGGGCAACATTCGCGTCTGCCCAGACCTGTAGGAATATCTCGTAAGGTATTGTACTATTTTCATAATTCATTATTTGTTATTTCTAGTCTTATATAGAGGGTTGAATGAAAAATACTAATAACTACATTTACATCAGACTTAACAACTTTTTATAAATCTCAAGACTTTTGCCAAAAAACATGTACTTTAAAATTGCAAGCGCCTTGCTTCCTGCACAAGGCCTCGGTGGGGTGATGATTGTTTACGCTATTTTTCTTTTGCAACCACGTATAGTATTATTGCGTAATACCAATTTCAAAAATTAAATGCCGTCCCTTTAGGAAAGGAAAAAGGGAGTTGGAAGTAGAAGGAGCGGGAAGGGGGGAAAGAGGGTGATATGGCCTCCGGCACTCTCACTCTTCGAACGAAACACAACAGTAGGAATACTGCTATTTCACGTCGATATTCTGTGAGAGGGTAATCCTTCCCCGGTCGAGCCGGCCCATGCTGAAATCAGCGAGGCTCTACTACTCATTCAAGTCATTCAATGCGGTATAAATAAGTAACGGGTAAAAGGTTATTACTGTTATTAGTATTTTAACTAATGTTATTAGTAAATTAACTCTGTATAATATTTAACTATGAGTTTATTTCCTCGGAACGTTAGGTAGAGGCCTGCCTGTTCTCTGCTTGACCGTTTGTGTTTTTGAGTCTCTCCGTGACCATGGCTGCTGAAAAGCAACCGAAACGTCGGGGAAAGTGTAAAATTAAATTAAATCTAAATAGTTTTAATAATAATTTAATTAGCTTAAAAATGAGTGAAGTTTAATAGTAGTAGTAGTGTAACAGTTTTAAAATTATGTAATAAAGTGTCAAATAAACAACGCGATAAAATCCGTATATAGTAGTTTAATTTCAATGAATAATATTCGCGTAAACAGAAGACAATATTACGTTTGGGTTTTTTGACCGTTCCATATCGGGACAATAAATGAAAGGCACTTCGTTATACTAGGTACATGTCACAATTTATTGCTATGTGATCTAATTTATTACAAATAGTACACTTTAAAATGTAAAAATATTTTAAAATGTTAAAATGTTAGTACATTTGAAACTAAAATAACCCGATTCGTTACAATTGTATATAATATATCTAACACACCGTACTTTGAAATGTGGATTTTGTACTACCGCTAGATGTCGCTGTACGATTTTCAAAGTGTCGATGTTACTGTTTAATTGTCTGAAAATTCTCAATATATTATATACCTTATCAGATCTTACCTAGCAATCATTATGCAGTAGAGGATTACCAGCTTATGTCAACCATCTTATACTGCCAAATAACCGAAGATAACTTACTTAGAGATGAATATTTCGCTTTAAATCGACCTCAATCCAATCGTTAACCTCCTAAACAGGCGAGGTTAAAAGGGTACCCTTCAATATCGATAAAACATGTTTGCAAAAAACACCAGTATTGTCATTAGGTCATCAATGGGTGAACGTGAAAGTGATATAATACGTTTTTGTGTTATCACTGGTTCGTCGGTCTCGTGGCACGACCGATCACGGCGTACCGAGTTCGATTACTAGATTAAGCAGTGTTATTACAACTTTCTGCTACGAAATTCTGTTTAGCATATAGGACCCATAATTGTTATAAACCTAACTATAATATCTTTTATACATTATGGAATGCAATATACAAAGTTATTCGAAATTGAAATCGAAATTGAAATAGCAAGCCGAGAGTCTGAAGTTATTTGAAAGTGAGAAGCAAGGAAAGCTTTGAATTTTACTATTTTATTTCGTATTTTTGAGCAGTTTGAAAATTCTGGCAGTGAACAAAACTAAAGTAATTGGTAATCTATGGTTTTTGTAAATTCCATTGGTTAATATATCCAATGTAAACAGATTCAAGTTGCAATCAAATTCTTGTAATTAGTAAACATAGAATGACGCCTTCCCCTAAGGAGTTGACAGATCACACCAATCGCTGAAGTAGTTGCAGGTCCAGCGACCCACCCACCATTCAAGACAACGAGTAGGCACACCGTGATAGGTTTCGTCGCCAGGACCCGGGTCTGTCCATCGTTCTCTGGGTGAACCCGACGTACCCTCTCCGCTCCACTTTGCCCGCGAAGGGGCTGCGTAAATGACATTTCCACGTTAGAAAAAAAGTGTCTCGACCAAACGCAGTTTGAAGCTAACACGTAATAGAGAGCCAGTATTGCCGGCTACCGGCACATTGCCAAAATTTGTGTTGCTACTAAGAATCTCTGTGCAGAAAATTCAGAAACGTTTTCTCCAACTGAGGACTTTACGAACATTCGCAAATGTAACTGCAAACTTATGCCATCCGACGCTATTTGTAATAAACATTAACCAATAGTTGTATTAAATTTTAAAAGCAGTAACTTCAGAATTATGGTATAGTTACGTCATAGTTTGGTAACAGATCACTAAACGTAATGTTGAAAATGTTACCAAACGAATCCATCCATCCAATATTTAAGTGCTATGCACTTGTCGGTGTAGCAATTTCCATCTTTCTCGGTCTGATACCAAATCCTTTAGTTTTCGACATGTCTCTACCGATCGGATTGGCTTGGTCATTATTTATTTACACAACAAATAACTGTTGTACTTGGAGACCAACAGACTGCAATGCAGAGGGTCTCGGGTTCGAGCCCACGTCGCGCACAGAGTTTTACACAGTGCGGATTTCAGAAGTTTTATGACTTTTCGAAATTATGTGCGTATTGATTGACAATTATCGCCTGCTCTGTGCCTTGGAGAGCACGTTAAGCCGGCTGTGGGTCCCATGAACATCTATCATGGCAGTCGTTATTCGGAGAGTGTCGACACAAAAGATCCCACTGGGTCGAAGTGTCGCCGGTCTGCACTAATTGGCCCCCACATAAGATACATACATACTGCTGTGCTTTCAGTCTGATTCCCGGCTCTGGTAAATTGCTTTTGTAATTTCCTGTGAAGTTCTCAGTAGCAGCTCGGAGTCTCAAACTATGCGCGGTAGACGCCAATAGGCTCACAAGACTTTAAAAGATTAAGTGGTGAAATTTGGGTAGCATCCTGCTAGGGTTGCCAGCCAGGGATATTGCAGATGCAGATTTTTTTACATCATAGATGTCAAAATCGATGCGGAAGGTCCGCAATTGCGGATGCGGATGCGAATATTCGCAACATCCCTGTTGCCAACCATATTTTATAATAAACTTATTGTATGTTATTTCGGATTAACGTTCTTTATACTTTACTAGCTTTTGATCACAGTTTCGCTTACGTAAAAGTAGGTTACGTTACATAACCTACAATAAAAATGTACTGTTACACATATTAGTAACAGATCTTTTTTAAAATATAATATAGCCAATGTTACTCTGTGATATGAAAGCTTTATTTTAAAACCGTTGATTAGTTTTTAAATTAAACCTTATATATAAATACTTATTCATGTCAGATGTTGCTTAAAATATAGACCCAACATAGCGGGTTAAATAAATATTACTTTATTTTCAAATATATTTACCTCAAAGTAAATATGCTCTATTTGTTCAAAATAAACGTATCGGCTCTAAATACAGGTGTTTCTACCGCTTCTAAGATATAGGCGTTAGACTACACAGTCTAACTAGGGACCTTACAATACATACATATGTACCTTACCATACGTATATGTATATGTATGGTATGGTCCCTAGTTTTTTTAGGGTCCACAGGCTACAGAAACTTGTTTGTCGTATAAATAAATTAAATAAAGTCCACTCAATGTAGTCGAAAATATAATTGTTTACATTATTTTTGACTTACAGTTCACCTTGATTTTTATGTTACTTTGCATTCATTATAACATTAAAATATATTTACTGTACGAGTTTATTAACATAAGTCCTACAAGTATTATAAATAAAACATATTATCCTTGCTTGTTTTTAAAACATACTACTCCTGACCTAGGAATAATGCCTGTGTCGTAGGGGACAAGGGATACAAAGAACTCCCACTCTTGGACAAACCATTTATGTGGCGGGGTGACCACTTCAACCACTATGACATCCGTGCGGCCAAAGTTAAAGTATGCGCAGATGTTTGTATGTTTGTTACACAATCACCCCAAAACTGTAGAACATATATGGATGCAACTTGACACATAGATAGACCATGTCCTGAATACTTTTTATTCTGATTAGCGTTCCCGTAGCATTTACATAGGCGAACTACTACAACCAGTTAATTTTGTTAAATCTCGCTACCAAACTAACTAAGTCGGCTGTTATAATTTGAGTTTTCGACAGTAACCATGGCAACAATAGCCACGGCTCACCAGTCACGATCACCCAGTCTGGTCAAGTGAACAAATATGTTCTCCACAAGAGTATTTGGAAGTTTTAACTTAGAGCTATTGAGTGCACGACTGACGTTCTATATTGGCCTTCGAAATGACCTTAAAGTTACAACCTTAAGTTAAGGTACTGAGAACTGACGCACATCTTAACAGCAATGGTGCACTTAAACGTTATCTATATATACTATTATAATCTTATATATAAAATTCTCGTGTCACAATGTTAGTTACCATACTCCTCCGAAACGGCTTAACCGATTTTTATGAAATTTTATATGCATATTTAGTAGGTCTGAGAATCGGCTACTATCTATTTTTCATACCCCTTAGTGATAAAGTTAACATAAAAAGAGAAAAATTACTTTTGACAGAACAAAGTCTGTCCGGGCAGCTAGTAATTATGTATAATAGTATAGGCTCTGTATATAAACTGTCCCACTGCTGGGCGTGGGCCTCTTCTCTGTGTGAGAAGGGTAAGACCATAGTCTACCACAAGTTTGAGAACATTATGGAGAATTCTTAGACATGCAAATTTTCGAATGTAAGGGTTAAGCTATAGTACACCACGCTAGCCCATTGCGGGCTGGCAGACTTTGAGAACATTATGGAGAGCTCTCAAACATACAGGTTTTCGAATGTTTATAATGACGCCCGCGATGCAGGCAGAATGACTAGGGTGTCTTAAAAATATAGTAAACTTTAAAATTGGGTCTTATTTCATACGATTGCGTTCAGAAAACCCTTTCAAATATGATTTAGTGAAGGAGTACTCGTTATTCGTATAACCATCATTCGAATGACCACATTCTACTTACATGCTTGTATATCAAGATATATGTCATGAGAACTTACAACAAGGCCATCTAGTTAATATTAAACATAATTAACGTTTGTCGTGGATCACGTTGCAACATTATACGAGTTTAGTATGTGTACATACAAGACATACTAATATTATGAAATGATAGTCGATTTGATAGATTTTGCGGCAGAACTGCTGAAGCGATTTTGATGCAATTTGTTATTATTATTTGTTAGCACGTAATTTCGGGGCAGCTCGACTTCTTAAAAACGCAATTGATGTCGTGGATAACATATCGTTACTATTACTATAATATTATAGATGCGAATGTGAGTTTGTTTTTTGTTTGCTACGCTCTCACTCCTTAACTACTCGACTACTCTTCATAAAATTGCGTTCTGAATAGTGTTCCCGAAGGATAGAAATTTATTGACAAAATCTACATTTACGCGAGCGAAGCTGCGAGCACTACTCAGACGCGGACGGACTTTGGACGCGGACGGACGGACGCGGACTCTACTTCTTTTTAGAAAATATCTTACTACCAATATAATAAATATGTAATTTTATGATAATGTTTGTTACTCGATTACGTGTAAACCATTGAACGTATTTATAATAGATGAAATTGGCACACTATTAGTCCAAGTCCTGAATGACATATAGAATACTTTTTATATATGTATGTATGTATCTCATGTGGGGGCTAGTCAGTGCAGACCGGCGACACTTCGACCAAGTGGTACCTTTTGTGTCGACACTCTCCCAATAACGACTGCCATAGATGTTCATGGCAGCCGGGACCGACGGCTTAACGTGCTCTCCGAGGCACAGAGCAGGCGTTAATTGTCAATCAATACGCACATAATTTCGAAAAGTCATGTAACACTTCCGAAAGTCAGAGGTGCGCGACGTGGGTTCGAACCCGAGACCCTCTGCATTGCAGTCTGTTGGTCTCCCCACTGAGCTATCGCTGCTCTGCTTTTTATATATACTCGAGCGTAACAAGTGATATTATAAATTAGGGCAGCCTACAATTTTCTTTAAAATTCGCGAGTGAAGCTGCATGTTTAATCCAGTTTCAACATAGCACGATTTATAACGCGCAGATACAATTACTACGAACACTTTGAGTTATGCATGTTAAATATGTTTATAGTATGCACATATAAATGTTGTTTATCGATTACACGGATGATGGTGCAATAGTTAATTTTAACCTTTAAGCTTGCAGTCGCAATCGTTAAAATATTATTTACTACGTTTTGCTCACGGCTTTGTTCGCTTTAATGTAGATTTGTTAATAAATTACTATCCTTCTTGAACAAAAAAGTTCCTACACTTTTTTCGGGATGAAACCCTATACATGTTTGCTTTTCGAATTTATTTCGAACTAGCCTTTGCTCGCTCGAGAGCAGTACTTTTTCCTGGATGAAGCGGTGTTTGTTTTCCTATGTGCTTTTCTGTAACCTTGATAACGTGTCTGCGAAATTTCATGACGATCAGTCGAATAGTTAAGGCGTCAACTCCTAGAAAAAGGAACAAACTCACATTCGCATTTGTAATAGGTATTAGTTAGGCTTAGGGTTTTGCTGCTGACGTTTTGTCTTTAATTTTGCACCAGACCCGGTGTCAATTTGGTAGTAAGTTGATGAAGCAGACAATAAGTCACGTACCGTCTATAAAATATGAGAATAGAGCATTGTTCTGCACACACCGGTGCAATAAGGCTGATGTAATGATATCGTGTGTCAGTTGAAACGTACTGAGCTACACGATTCATTGAATATGGTTTGGTTGCCTCCTTATATAAATTATACATGAATTTTGCCAAGTTGAGTGTGGGCTAATGGTGGACTATCACTGCTGCTGCGAGAAAAGCCAGTAATGCAATGTATGAACCGGGAGTAAAACCCAAGATCTTAGAGTTACACTTTATTCTAAAAGAAACAGATTTTTCTTTTGTTGTATTTTTTTTCTTTTTTTAATTCTTTTGTTTTATTTCTTATTATAAACAGTACTTTAGAAAAATAAACAGTACTCTTAAATTTTAAGAACTTTATTTGCGGTTGCTTCTTGCACAATTATAATATAATTTACTACTATCGACTATTCACTATATTATAATCTGTTTTCATTTTTGGTTACGAATCTGGCAGTGATAAAAACATTAAAAACATATATTTTTAATACAAGTACAGTGTGTACACATGTATACTGTACTATTAAAAAAAGTTATTATATATAATAAAACTTTATTGTGATAAAGTAAAATAAAGTTAGAAACAGTGTGGTCAGTAACCCTATCTCGTCTCATGTAATCAGTTTTCTGCAAAATCCTGTTATGTTCCTTCCCAGACCATATATAGTTTATGTCATATGCAAAATGTTGGCAATCCTATCATGATTGCGGGTGAACGGACGATTGAACCGAATAAATTGGCAACATCCGAAACTGCGGTCTCGTATCGAGTTATGAGCTGAACCCAGTGACACCGCAAATATTATGTACACGTACTGAGTTCTTCTGGGAATCGATAACCTTTACAGATTACATTTTGACTTTATAAAAGATAAAGTTAATAGTTTTTGTCCTTCATGACTTTGTTCAAGTTGAATGAAACATGGTTGATTTGCGATGACGTAGCCTAGGACTTCTTTGTATGGACTTCTGGCGATGGGTTAGGACGAAGCCTATTTTAGTTAGGCGCATTCGAGGTCTAATAAGAATATATCTTTTTAATTTTATAATCAAGTTTCTTAATTAATTAATTATAATTTTAATAAAGCCTATTTTATTTAGGAGTGTACTACCTACCAACAATATTTTACATATTTAATTTTACTGCTATAAATATAAATATAAAAGAGGAACTTTTACTTTATCTATACTTATATCATAAAGCTAAAGAGTTTGTTTGTTTGGTTGAACGCGCTAATCTCAGGAACTACTGGTTTCACTCGCGTTTATGGTTCCTGCGCCGCCCCCGTGGGTCGTAGTGTGATGTTATATAGACTATTATTTATCTTTGCCTTTTATTATTTGCCTTCCTCGATAAATATGCTAACCAACATTAAAATATTTTTTTCGAATCGAATCAGTAATTCCTGAGATTAGCGCGTTCAACCAACCAAACAAACTCTTCAGCTTTATAATATTCATTGAAATTACACTACTATATACAGATTTTATAGCCTTGTTTATTTTACACTTTATTACGTAATTTAGAACTTAAATATAAATAGTTTTAATAATAATAATAATATTCTACCACATACACACAACACCATCTAGCCCAAACTAAGCAGAGCTTGTACTATCGGTACTAGACAATGGATAAACATACATATATACTTTTTTTTTCGTAATTACATACATATTATACATAGAAATACCCAGACCAAGACAAACATCCATGTTCACGCACACAAATGTTTGACTTGTGCGGGAATCGAACCCGCACAAGTCAAACATTTGTGAAGAATACTTTTAATAATTTAATTAGCTTAAAAATTAGTAAAGGTTAATAGTATCTAGTAGCAGTATAACCGTTTCGTAATTATGTAATAAAGTATCAGATAAACAACGCGATAAAATCCGTATATAGTAGTTTAATTTCAATGAATAACATTCGAGTAAACAGAAGACAATATTATGATATTAGCATAGATTGTCTTACGTTTACGCGAATGTACATATTAAAATTAAACTAATTAATACCCATTTTATATCGGTTTATTTTTAAAGTACGTTATTGATTAATTATTTTATTACATTCACATTATTACTAGCAATTTGAACCTATTTTCTGGGCGAAATTAGGATTATCTTACTTCTATTTAAATGACAGCATAAATGGAGGAGGTTCTATATAATATTCGTTGTGTATGTTTATTTTTCAGTAATTTAGGTTATTGTATACACGTGTACCCATAATATTATACTATTTCCTACTATAAGCTTTATATTTTTGCTTTTAAAAGTTATTTGTATCTATTAATACGTATAAAACGGGTCACAACGTTACTTTGTATCCAAACCCGACGTGTGTTAAAATCTCGATAAACCTGTCTGGTAGTGGAATTCTGATGATTATCCACCGTTATAAAAGGCGGTATATTATCATACTGCTTCGTTAATCCCATGGCATAAGTTTGCGGTTATGTTAGAACCCAATTGTGAGGCCCCAGGGTCTTTTTCGGTTAAATGTCAATAAGGTTTTCTGTCTGGAATATCTCATTAATAGCACTCTAGACTCTAGACATATATATGGTCAATGGCAATAGGCCATGCGGTAATGTAACCTAAAAGATATTTAAAGCCTTAATTATCTTATATTTTAATTCTTTAATTCTTAATAGCAGCCCGGGGTTAAGAAGTTGGCGGTGTAAGATATCACCCTGCTTTGAAAAGACGGTAGTCCTGCGCCTAATCTTGCCTCGGTCGTGTCGGATTGCCATCGAAAGTAAGTAAACAGAGAGTGCACTAGTGTAAGCGCACACACTTGTACCCTAAAATATCTGATCTCAGTTGTCTCCGTTAAGATTGCCCGCCATGACCAAAATTCGGTCGAAAGGACATTATAAAAAAAATATACAATATCAATTTAAAACAGACTACTGTTATGCATTGTGACACCTATTACTTCTATGACATGGTCAAAAGCAAAACGAACACTTCCTTTAATACACAATAAAACCGCAGTTTAAGGTCAAAAATTACATTAATTTAAACGTACAAGCCATTTCCGTTACGTACACTAATAATAGAAAGAGGAAAACTTTGTATGTTTGGATGTGGGAAGTAATCTCCGAAACCGCTCGTCCGATTTAATTGACTCTTTCATCTATATTTAGAAGGTACACCCTAACCAATATTATAAATGCGAATGTGAATTTGTTTGTTTGTTACGCTTTCACGCCGTAACTACTCGACCGATCATCATGAAATTTCTTATACACGTTATCAGGGATACAGAAAAAGCATGCCTTCCATCCAGAAAAAAGTATTGTTCTCGAGGGATAGCTCTTTTATCATCATCTTATGTGGGGGCCAGTCAGTGCAGACCGGCGACACTTCGACCCAGTGGGATCTTTTGTGTCGACACTCTCCCAATAACGACTGCCATAGATGTTCATGGCAGCCGGGACCGTCGGCTTAACGTGCTCCCCGAGGTACGGAGCAGGCGATAAATGTCAATGAATACGCACATAATTTCGAAAAGTCATACAACTTCCGAAATTCAGAGGTGCGCGACGTGGGTTCGAACCCGAGACCCTCTGCATTGCAGTCTGTTGGTCTCCTCACTGAGCTATCGATGCTCTAGCCTGGGATAGCCCTTTAGTGGACTATATTACTAAGTATCTCTGAAAATGGAAACAAAGTCGCGAATTTGTACTAGCACTTGGCTACTTGGCTGTCTAGTCTTGAACTCAGACATTATTATTATTATGTATTCATGCAAATATGGTCGTATAATTCACCTCTGCTTACCCTTTAGGCGATATATCGCCGTGATTCTGTGTATGTATTCATAATATAACGGATTTATCTCTGAAGGGGTAGGCAGATACGAAGAACATTACGCCAGACATGGTTAAACATTGATACATAAGAAGATAATACAAATCCTAGCATTTATCATTTCCTTTTTTGCATATGTGTGTCCATATGTATATATGTATGCATCTATCTATATCTAATAAGTACATAATACGTATAATATACACATCTATGAGTATATATTTTACTAAGATTATATAATATGTTTATTGGTATGTATATATTCTGTACAAGTTTGTTCCTTGCTACTGTATGCACCTACATCATTTTATTTCTGTATCAGCCTACGGTTGACTGGTAGAGAATGCCCTTGAAATTAAGTCCGCCAATGTATTGTTTAATGCATAAAGAGAAAAATAAGTAAAACTTTAGCTCTTTAACCCAGCCCTTTAGAGATATATCCGTGATAATATATAAATAAATCTTATTATTATAGTTACACAAACAACATTTCAATAAAGTACAACGTGAATAAAAACTCGTTTATTTAATGACAGATATTAATAGCATGACATAGCAGTCTTTCGTAATGAGAAGCTGCATTCGATTATAGTATAACAGAACATTCAATACTATTAGGTACGCTTGTGTGTGTAAGGAGGATAGATAGCAGTGCCTAATGAAAAGCAAGGCAAAGAAAAATGTTCTCTTATGAATTACGAATTCGCTTAAACTAGGTGCAGTCCAATAGGCTTGATGACAGGTTTAAATAATAAGTAATTCTAATTAGTTTATCTTCTAGATTAGCAAAAAATATCGGACACCTATTTTTTTCTTTTAACAACAAATTTACTTAGATGTAATGCATTAAAGTCCGGCAGCGGGGCTGGTGACGTCACACTCTTATAAAATTTGTACCGGCAAATGACGTTACACGAAATATAATACGAACGTAATACGTAATATAATACGTAATACGAACAATCTTCGTTGTTATTAGTTTGTGCCAAAGTTATTGTCTATCTGTTTATGTACTGTGAGCTACAAAAATGCATACTTTCAATTACTCGCCATTCTGTTTGTACGCAAACATTATTCTGTCCCTGTGTTCCGAGTCTCTTTTCGGTTGAGATTATAATGTCTTATAAATTTTACCTATTGGCTAAAATGAGTACGCGTTGAAATATTTATTAAACAACGCCATCTAGTTCATTCATCCATGCACTTTTACAGATGACTGTACATATAACACCATCACAGCAAAACTGTTGAACCGATTATTGCGAACTAAAGTATAGAGACGGCTTCAATCTTAGGAAATGACTACTAGATTTTCACGTCACTTATTATAGCAAAGGCGGGCGCGCGAACACGTCTTGTTTAAATAATGAGAAGTATTTCCTTAACAGTATACCTATTCTAGAAATACTCTATAGTAATGTAATACTATAGAGTATTTCTAGAATAGGTACAAACACATTATAATAATTACTGCGTTTAACGCGTACTCACAACAGGTAAAATCCTCTTTAGGTTTGAAACTCTTTAGTGGATTTCCGCTTGTGGTTACTACTATTTGATTTCCACACGAAACAAAATAAGTTTAAAAGTAGTTTAACTGACTTTAATTTACTGTCGTCAGAATTCTAACGATTTTTAGTTTAGTTATTCAACTTGTTACCAAAGTTTTCCGCCGTCCTCTAACTAAAAAGACAACACCAGAAAAGTTTATTTCCATAAAAATGTGTAAACACTTCTTGAACACATTACGTTTGCAACGTGGTCAAGATATTTAGCACCTAAAGGTAAACCGATTTCAGAATAATGCGATCATGCACATATTATTAATTGCCACTCTTTCAGCCACACTTTCACATTTACTATTTTATTAACCTTTTGAACGCCACGCTATAACGGCACCTCCATGTCCTGTACGCCAAGCCCGAAAATCGATATATTATATATTGTTTTTTATGATCAAATATTTCAATAACTAATAACAATTTTGTGTGCTGTATACGTACATTTTAAATTTATTTTGACATCATATTGTTTGTTTACACTGAGGGGGGCCTGGTAATCTGTATGACAGGGAAACCTAGTTCAGATACCAGTCTCCCACAAAGGATCTGTTTTAGAAGTTGTGGAAGAAAATAAATAATTTTTATTATTATTATTATTATATTATTAAAAATATATTGAAATTAAACTGCTATATACGGATTTTATCGCGTTGTTTATTTGACATTTATTACAAAATTTTGAAATTTTTACACTACTACCACTATTAAACTTTACTAATTTTTAATATATTTTACATTTTATTGAAATAACTACACTGGAACATTGAGACAACTGCCATCTTAGTCTCCCCGTGACCATGGCTGCTGAAAAGCAACCGAAACGTCGGGGAAAGTGTAAAAATAAATTAAATCTAAATAGTTTAATAATAATTTAATTAGCTTAAAAATGAGTAAAGTTTAATAGTAGTAGTAGCGTAAAAATTTCAAAAATTTTGTCATAAAGTGTCAAATAAACAACGCGATAAAATCCGTATATAGCAGTTTAATTTCAATGAATAATATTCGCGTAAATAGAAGACAATATTATTAAAAATATAATTTAAAAATTATTGAATGGATGTACTTTTCAAAATGAGGCACCTTATCGCTAAATGAAATGAAAATTTATTGTTTGTCACAGTTACAATATAGATACAGGTGGTATGATTTAGCATGTTTCACTGCAACATATCCATATGGTGTACAATAATAAAAACGTTAAAGACATGATAATTTAGTTAAATGCACATTCGATAATAGTCTATTAATATTCCAATAAGAACTCAAGAAAACATAATAGCTAAGCAAATTGTCAATAGATCGTATTTAAATATGACCTGACAATAAGTGGTTAGTAATCTAACCACCAAGCTTAAATGAGTTAATTAATGGGCGGATGTAGATAAGGCGTCTTAAATATTTTAACATTTTATTTGTTACCCGCCTCGGCTTCGCACGGGTAGTACCAATCCTAACAAATTATACACCTAAACCTTCCTCATGAATCTGCCCATTGGTGAAAACCGCATGGAAATCCGTTCAGTAGTTTAAGAGTTTATCGCGTTCAGACGCGGCGGAGGACTTTGTCTTGACTTGACTTTAAAATAGACAATGCTGGCACTAGAAATAATTCCTGTGTCGCGGGGTACTGTACAAACATTTAAACAACGGTCACAAAGAACACCCAACTCGGAACAACTAGGTATTTCTGGATCACACAAACTTAGGTCTCGTGTTGGAATCGAACCCACAACACTTGGCGCAGTAACAAGGCGACCATTTAAATCACTACGCCATCTGTGCAGTCGTATAGATAATAATGTCCTCCAGACCGAATTTCAGTCATGGCGGCGAATCTTAACGGAGACTGGCCATCTGCGCAGGAGATATTATAGTGCACAAGTATGTGCGCAAACACAAGTGCAAAAGTATGTGCGCATACACAAGTGCAAAAGTATGTGCGCATACACAAGTGCACTCTCTGTTCCCTAACCCTCATGATCCGATGGGACTGATAACAATCCGACACGACCGGAGAGCGATCAGGCGCAGGACTAACGGCTTTACGTGCTTTCCGAGGCACAGGGTGTCTAACACCGCCAACTTCCTAACTCCGGGCTCGTATTGAGATTTCTTAACAGAAAAACTCAATAACTTTTTGTTGGCCCGACCTGTCACCGATTCAAACCCGAGACCTCATGCACAGCAGTCGCATTCACTACCGCTGCGCCACGGAGGCAGTTAATAGATATCAATAATATAAAGTAGGTATTATCTACAAGCTCATAAAAGCTAAGGACGTCGAAAGATATTCACAAAGAAACGTTCCATGGAGTTCGTAAGCCGATAGTTATCGTTTCTCGTTCTTGATTAGATAGATACATACGAGATTCATATGTGTGACGAATCTGAGGAATGTACGCAGATATCATTATCATTACTAATGCAAGCATGCAAGATAATCAAGTGACATCTTGCTGATTTTAAAACGATACTAAAGCAAGTTTACATCTTATGCGATGCGTACTTTTGAGATTAGATATGTACTGCGATATGCTGTGTAACAGAAAGGCATGGTCATATTCAAGTGTCATATAATATAGCCCCTGTACTACGAAAAATCGCGACATGAAAAGCCGTATAAATTTTTTCACTAAAGGCTTTTATACACCACGTTTTATTCAGGCACCGTCGACACGCGTCGTACGCAACTGTAACGCGCTGCAAAAGCGATGTTATCGCAACCAATTTATTTATTCACACGATCTTAAAATTGTAGTATGCAGACGACGACATTTTCGCGCACTGTGGACGCGCTACTAACGCGCAGTTACATCGATACAGACGCACTGGCACAGCGCATCTGTTTAGCTGGAAACACACACGTACCTACAGCACGTTTTAATCGGATACTTGCCGACAGTATCACGATGGCATCAATCGAGGCAACACTAAAAAAAACACGATAAAGTACGATACACGCACGTTTGTGGCTCATTCGCGCGCATTTAATTTTGCCAGGGGAGTTCCTCACGCGCGTCTGTAGCGCGTTTTTCGTGAGTTTGCAGCGATGCAATCACAAGTAATCTGCTTTTTTGACGTTTAGCAGCGCCGTCGACAACGCGCGATAGCAAAACGCGCGTCGCCCGCGCCGGAAAAATACGTGGTGTGTCAGAGCTCTAAGATATAGAATTTTATTTTTATCGACTTATCAATATCATACATTCTAGTCGGTACTTAAACGTCACTAACAGTTATCTCGTGTGGTCTCCGTGAACCCGAAAATGACTAGGCACAATTTTGATAGTGATGTCATGCGAATTGGTGTAATACACTATTCGCTCTACTCTGCCTACCCATTCGGTTCTACCTCTACATCACCGAATAGATAAATATATTTTTTTTTTTCTTTTTTGGACCACCATTAATTACACAACAATACTTATATTACATACATAGTTTAAAATTTTTTGTTTGGTTGTATAATGTTTTAAGGTAGCCGCTGCATGCACAAATAGGCGAGTTGAATTTTAATTAAATATATAAATTAGATTTGAATATAATTTTGACATTTACAAGATGATGCAACCAATTAAAATAAAACAAATTAAATCAATTACAACATAATATTGTCTTCTGTTTACGCGAATGTTATTCATTGAAATTAATTTAACACGACATCCACGTTTCACCAGCTGTTTAATAATATCAGTCCTGTATTAAACTGTCCCACTGCTGGGCACGGGCCTCTTGTCAGTGTGAGAAGGGTTAAGCCATAGTCCACCATGCTGGCCTAGTGCGGGTTGGCAAACTTCTCATATCTTCGAGAACATTATGAAGAATTCTCAGACGTGCAGGTTTTCCACGATGTTATCCTTCGCCGTTAAAGCGAGCGATAATTAACTATTTAATACGCACATAACTTCAGAAAAGTCAAAGATGCGCGCCTTGGGATTGAACTCGAGACCTGTGCGTGGCAGTCCAACGGTTTTCCACTAGGCTATCGCTGCTTCCCGGGCACAGATACAGAAACCGTGCTGCTCCTAAGAGCTTCTTGATGGAAAAATACATAAGTCTTTGGACACACCCAAGATTCCCATCCGAAAGTTCATGAACAGCTGTCGCATTCACTATGGCTGCGCTTCTTAGACAGACTACTTATTATTATATCTATACTAATATTATAAAGCTGAAGAGTTTGTTTGTTTGTTTGAACGCGCTTATCTCAGGAACTACTGATCCGAATTGAAAATTATTTTAGTGTTGGATAGCCCATTTATCGAGAAAGGCTATAGGCTATATAACATCACGCTACGACCCACGGGGGCAGCGCAGTCATCATAAACGCGGGTGAAACCGCGGGCACATCTAGTCAATAAATAAAATTGGTTGTTTGTAATGTCAAAATAACAGCATTTTACTAAATACATAATTATGAAGGTATATATAGGGTATTGATAACAAAAAAAAAACAATTTACTTCTACATTTTTTGTCTTTCTGTTTGTTCCGGCTAATCTCTGAAACGGCCGGACCGATTTTGACGGGACTTTTACTGGCAGATAGCTGATCTTGTAAGGAGTATCATTGGCGATTACTTTTTATTTTTAAAAAAATCTGCGATCTGTACAAACACGTTTTTGATATTATCCACGCGGAAGGCACGGGTACCAGCTAGTTATAAATACTCAACAGAATTTAGGTATTAGTAATTATGATGATGTCCGGTTATATGACAACAAAACCATTATGAAATAAAAAAACATTGCATTAAATATCTTTGGATCATTAATATCATTATGAACCGGTTTTCTTTTATTTCAACATGTTTTATAAAATATTTTTTGTTTCTCCATAGCAAGAATTTCAATATGGCCATTTAAATAATACATATTAAGACTGGTAGGATTCGTATAAACTGTCCACTCGGGTAAATCCGCTGACGTCATCGAATCCTCACTACGCAACTTGGAAGTGTATAAATATGCACCATTCTGCAATACGGACGAAAACAAGGTCCATTCCTTGACAATTTTACTTTCTAATAAGATTATTATCAAGTTTGTCGATAAACGTAAAAATTCTACGTGATAGCTTCGCTTGTCGTGTAGTTGTGACCGCGTTAACAAGCTTCAGTTGCAAGGTCGGGAAAAGTATAACTACAAGTAGGTACCATAAATCATCAAATTTAATCAGTTTTTTTATCATCAACTTGCTGGTGTTTGCATTTATACCAGTTACAGCACTAAGCTTTATGAGTCGTAACATAATGTTATATAGGTTATAACCTTACTTAACAAACAAGTCATCTTCACAAATTGCAAAATATGCTTTAGAAGTGCCAATTCAAGGAATAAACCTCTCATGAAAAGAAGCTGGCCCGACACTTATGGCTTCGACTCTTCTCCTCCTTAGCCTTTATTATTCCCAAGTCACTTGGGGTCGGCTTTTCTGGTCTAACCGGATTTGACTGGATATCAGTTTTTACACGGAGCGGCTGCCACCTGACCTCCGCAACCCGAAGGCTAACGATACCCTAAGGCTAGACCAGTGTCAGGATATTAGAGGGTATTGACTTTCCCAATAACGACTGCTATAAATGTTCATGGCAGCCGAGACCGACGGCTTAACGTGCTCTCCGAGGCACGGAGCAGGCGATAATCGTCACTCAATACGCACATAATTTTGAAAAATCATATGACTTTCGAAAGTCAGAGATGCGCGACGTTGGTTCGAACCCGAGACCCTCTGCATTGCAGTCTGTTGGTCTCCCCACTGAGCTATCACTGCTATTTTACTTATGGCTTCGACTACTATTCATTTATCACATATTAATCTAATATTTTAATCCCTAAAAGTATTTTGTTACCAAATTGTAATTTTTAAATTCTTTGTTCTTAAATTTTTGTTTTTAACTTAGTTTTAATTTTACTAATTGCTGATTGTTAATTCTTTATAATAGTCACTAATTAGTTTTTTTATTTTTATTATTATATATTAAGATAACGGTGTTACACCATAATTATGCATGTTGTGACACCTTAAAATGTTGTGCATTTAGTTATTATTTATGGTCTTATTTAGTTATGTAAAAATAATGTAACAACTACTGGATGTCCAAATAAATAAATAAGTCAAAGCGGTAATAACTAAATCAAGGCGACAATTAAACGTATTAAATTATGTCAATATTTACGAAAAATCATTGTAAACCCCTTGGTTAAAAAAAAAGCACTCACGTACCGCCACCATTTTAAAAATTTGTCACGGAAATCTGGTAAGTATGCCCCACAACCCTACTTACCTGAGTTCCGTGCCAAAACTCGAGTGTATACGTGCCGTGGCCCACGTTCCTACTCTCAAAGATGGCCACGTGGTAACAATAGTGCGTATTATCCCATATAATATATGTACTTCACAGACGTATCACGCGGTGTTTTGTAAATGCGTATGTACAAGAAATCAAAGAAGGGAATAAACATTATGTAATAATAGTAATAATATAAGCTCTGTTAGTAAACTGTCCTACCGCTGGGTACGAGCCGCTTCGCAGTGTGAAGAGGGTTAGGATACCACGCCGCCCCAGAGCGGCTTGGCAGACTTCATATATTTTCGAGAACAGTATGGAGAACTTCCAGGCATGCAGGAAAAGCTGCATGTTTACTTTCACCGTTAAAGCGAGCGATCATTACTTATACGTAAATAACTTCAATATGTTAGAGATACCAGAGGTCTGGCGTGCCTTGAAATCAACCTCGAGATCTCTCCGTAGCAGTCCAACGGTATCCCATTGGGCTAACACTGCTCAAAATACATACATCTATGTATACTAATATTATAAATATGAAAGATTTGTATTATGAAACCACGGACAGCTAGCTAGCTGTGGTATACTTTATTTTTATTGAACAGAGTTATGGAGCAAAATAAAGTAATATTGTCTTCTGTTTACGCGAATATTATTCATTGAAATTAAACTACTATATATATATATAGTCAAACCCAAGAAGAAGCAAACCACAGCTAGACTTCATGATACTTTGAGCTCATTCTGCGTAAATAGAAACCCCAATGATTAAATTTTGTTCGGGTACTTTGAAATAACTACACTGGAACATTGAGACAACTGCCATCTTAATCTCCCCGTGACCATGGCTGCTGAAAAGCAACCGAAACGTCGGGGAAAGTGTAAAATTAAATTAAATCTAAATAGTTTTAATAGTTTTAATAATAATTCAATTAGCTTAAAAATTAGTAAAGTTTAATAGTAGTAGTAGTGTAACAGTTTTCAAAATTATGTAATAAAGTGTCAAATAAATAACGCGATAAAATCCGTATATAGTAGTTTAATTTAAAAAAAATAAAAGTATCTGGCAACCCTAACTGCACCGGTAAGTTTTCTTTGGCAGCTGCAGTTTTAAAATAAGAAGATACGCGTATGATCTTTGAAATCTATCTATAGAGTTATTAAAACGTATCAAAATAAAACTGTTACGTAGGTTTTAGGACAGTGGTTATTGGCGTAATTAAGGTTATTTTCCATGCAGTCACCGGCCCCTAAAGGACGATGGCCAACATAGCGCTTTAGAATTTGAAACTGATTTAAAATCTTTCAACCTGGGCCACCCTTACCCACCACCTCCACTACCAGTACCCTCTCCCCTTACCCACCCTATTCTCCTTATATGCCAATAATGATGGTTCAATTGAAAGTGCCAATCTATTGGTGGTTCATAACAGTCTGACATTTGAATTGTTATCAATGCCGGTCCCTTTTGTTGTGCAGAATGATTGAGTCTTGTCTCTATTTCTAGATAGTACTGTGGTACTCTAGACTGTCGGCGATACACGCTGCGTATGCGTATCTAACTTTTTTTAAAGACAACTGCCGCTCTATGTGTCTAGTTCTGTGTCTGAAGACGTAAGTAATGGACACGACGTATACTTGGACTTCAGAACAATCATTTACGGATCACAAAAATTATTGTACCGTTTGGTTTCGGCCATAGAGGAGAGACAATCGTTTGCCCGATACCTCCGCGTTGATTTATTAAGGGTCATTTGGTCAAAATGACAATTTTATCTTTATTTCAATAGCTATCAGTTATCGCCACTAAGGAGGACTGTTAAAACCTTCTCTAAACTTTTAGCCAGCTTTTCTTCCATTAATATAGATTTTATAAATAGAAATATATATTTCCGAAGGTAGGCAAATGTATCACACGTAATAGAGAGCTTATTGCCGTCGAGCAGATTTCTAGATACCACCTAAAAATCCTTATAAATAATGTGCAGAAAATACCAACACGTACTGAGGCATTTTTCGCCTACGTCATATATTTTATATATTATAATATGTAGATTGGACCTATTATGTATTAATGTATACTATATAAGCAGGACCCAGTTTCTAATGTTATACAAACAAGCTATATTATTATTTTAATTTAATTCGAACATTATTCACGATTATGTAAGTAACTGATTGATAATTAATATATCTACTATTATTATTTAATTTTATTGATCAGAATATGTATTGCGAAATATTTTTTTGGAATTTGGTCTGCGTAGTGTAAAAACACACATAAATAAAATATGTAGACAATACCAGGTAGGGTAGTTTTTTGGTAATTAGTTATGTATTAAACTCACGGATATCTTTGGGTTATCCTAACTTTATTATTTTTCTTAAAGGATAGGTACTGTTCGCGACAACGTCAACAGTAAGTTAAGATTCATATTATGATTATAAATTTCATACGTGTTATTTAAGTATACTGTATCCATAAAGTTTATAGTTCAGAAATAGTGTCGAATTAGGTCACATATAGACCTAACTAATATAGTTAAATAGTGTAAATAACGTAATATTGTGTTTCTCCTATAGTTTATAGAAATATTTTGTGAATATGTAAACATTACTGATAAAATGTACATTTTTTATCTCAAGTTAGGTATATCAGGGTTCCTAGGTCATAAGGCTTTAATAAAACGTTTTACCTATTGTGTTTTATTTATGCGCTAAGAAAGGCGCTATAGGATGTTGAAGGAATTATATTCCTATATATCATAGTTATGAAGTTATTAAACTTTTTCTCTTTGTAAATATGACCGCAGCTTAGATTTTTAGCATAAAACCTAAGTTATCTATACCTAGACCTAACTTCCGAAAGATAAACATTATAGCACTAGCTAGGTCTTTTCGTGCCCTACGCGGCACTGGTTGTACCATCACGCTAGCTAGCATAGTTCCATAGTTATAAGCAGAAATGTGTAATTTTTAAATAAAATAAAATTGTTGAACAGTGGTTTCTGGCCGGCTCTCGTTACAGTAAAGATCTGGGGTACCTAAGCGACACCGTATCGATCGATATTAGGTGCTCAAGAAACCTCATCTTCAAGCCTCAAGAACCGAATGGAGCCAGCCAGAAACCTCAAGACAACTGAACAGTGAAGCATGTGTATTATTTATCGAAGTCCCGACCCGCACATTGTATGACACGCCTTTCAGCGCCTCCACTCCGAGACCAGTAACCGCCATAGTACAGTCCACACACCGTGTATAGGACGTCAGCGACTTGACGGCTGTTATCGTAACCATCGCCATAGTAACCTCAGCCCCGAGTTCGCCCGTCCGGTACAGGTACAATTCCCACACTGGGAACAATTCTGTGTCGCGGGGGACCTTACAAACTTTCAAACAACTGACACAAACACCCAGACTCGGAACTACCATTTGTGGATCACACAAATTTTTGTCCCGTGAAGGGATCGAAGCCACAACACCACTTAAAAAACTACGCCACATTCTGTGCAGTTAACTATACATCATTCATACATTCTCATTCATTTTAGTTTATTTGACATTCTTTTCATACGGCAATAGAAATAAAATTAAAAATTGTTAAGTATTAGACAAAGAAGGCTTTTGTAGTACGGAAAATCTATTTCCTTGTTACAAAAGCCTCATTGGTCCCGTGGTATAAGCTTGCGCTTGCATTTACATTTGCTGTCTATCATGAGGTCCTGCGAAATTATCAGAAGAGCTTGGCTTTAGTGGCAATGCGCGTGGAAGCATACATAATAAATACACTACAGACCAGAGACCTGGAAGACAGCAATAGGCTCCCAATTTATAAGGTAGCCCTTAAATAAAATACATATATAATTAAATACACCTCTGCCTTTTGAGCAAGGAGCAAAAACAACGCATATTATTCGTTTTAACGGGACAGCTGACGAGACTTGCGTCCGACGGCTTTAGAATACAGACTGGGTCCTAGGTTATGCAATACTATCTAAGTATAACGTATGGCCTACGTACACTACTCCTGGTGTTTTTAAATTATATTTACCTAGCTAAGAAAATATAATATTAAGCTTAGATAAACCTGCGGCACCTGCGCTAATTTACACGATTTAGATACCTCAAAAATCTTACGAAAGAAGCGAAGCTTCGCAAAGAAATCACTACATAGATGACACTGAAAGACTTTTAGAACACGTGCTTTCGATGTTCGAATATTATAAAAATAAAATCTTTAAATTAATGTGTCGTGATCGTATATAGTAAGTGAAAATCCAATCTCTACCTACCTCCGCGAGTAGTATGCGTGAGTTTACGTATCTACATTCATTTTTTAGGATAATAATTATTATTATTAATATGTACCTACCAAGAATACGAAAACAAGCATAGCATAGTGGTTTTAAAAAATAATTAATATTATGAATCTCGCTGTAGGTTACCTACATTTATTATGTTATAAGTAATTGGAAAGTCAGTGCATACCTTTTATCTTGCATCAAACATTCCAACAAGTGATGCAACAAGGTAACAATTTATAAGCCTACCAATGTATAAATAACAGTTGTAAGCAAAACCTACAACATTAATACTCAAACATTAGTCACACGTGCACGCAACAGCTAATAAATCATCAATTTAGACACAACCACCGGCATGCATAAAAAAAAGACCAACAAACAACTCTTCTAAATAATCTAATATCAATAAGACGTTCACAACAAGTACAGATAACTAAAAGATATGTAATCCATTAGATCAAGATATACATAGATTATAAATATTACGAAAATTCAAATGTTGCGCCGAATGTGAACAACTTTGGTTAGCAATGATGCAATATCGAAACTTTGTGAAAGTAACAATAAAGTACCTTGTTCCAAGATTGAAATGCGCGGGAACGCACCGAGTAACGAACACACGCACTAGTGACGCGCCTCTCGCGGATACTGAGTACCTACTGACTGAGTCGAGGTTATGACAGTAGACGTGACGTTTCGCACGGTTTCGCTGCACATTCAACAGGTCACATTCGTGTTAGACCCCTTCTAGTTGGTAAGATTTCAAGGATATCTGGTTACCGTCGCTTGTATAGGTTCATTAGATATGTATGCTTGATAAATAGTCTACACATGGTTAGAAAATATGATACAGTAAGTGGCAATAACCTAATGATTAAAGTACTTATCAGACTTTTCATTGAAAGATTGTGGGTTCAACTCTACCTTTTACAATTTCGATGTGCACTCAACTATAGAAGGTTATTTGTAACAAGAATAATAGTATTTGCAATTCAAAAAACTTGCAAAATTAAAAGTAGGTAAATAAAATATTTTACTAAAAATGAAGAATGAATACCGGCTCTTCTGACATTTAATGATAAAAAATGATAAAGGTATACTTGAGTTTTTATCTATATTCTTACTAATCAGTAGGTATGTAAATGCACAATTCCTTAGTACACACATGGTATTTTATCATATTATGTAATGCATGAATAATTTTTTTTGGTAACCCTCCAGTTCAGATCAGCGTTCAGACCAGATTGATAAACTTTGTTTATCAAGACATAGCTTTTATATTAATATTTTTCATGTTTTATGTTGGGTTGCTATTAATAAAAATATGTACAGTTTTGTAATTTTTATACTTATAATGGATACGACATATAAAACATAAATCCTCGGACAAAAAATTGTTTGTGTATTTTAATGTGAATATAAAAGTAATCAAGGCTAATAAAAATATATGTGATAAAATAGCTTTTGTATCAACAGTTTGTTTTTGAGAGTCTCCAACATCATGGAACACATTCCAAGCACATTAACAGTTGTCAGCAATATGAGGCATAATCCAAATGAAGCTTATTCTTAAGAATAATTCAGAAAATAAGCTATAACTGACTGACAATTTATAAGGATGTTTCTGTTTTTTAACAACGATTTTGTATGAGAATATTAATACAATTTCTGACAACAATCATAATATATTGACAAATAAAATAATATGAAACTGATTTTATGATATAGATAGACAGTTGCTTGCTTGTGACCACCTTGTGACTGAGCCACTTTATAAAAAAGTAACATATACAAGAGTCCGGATAGTCCATTGGTCAATAAACTGACTATAAATGATCTTAATAAGACTTAAACAGATACAATATACACAGCTACCAATTGAATGAATCAAGGCAAATATTACCATAGTCTGAAATTTAAACAGCACAGTTTAAGACTGCGCCGAGCGAAATGTGCCAACACAGGCGGTCACAATTAAGTGTATAAAATCAAACCTTTTTTGTAAATCAAATATAAAATATACATTTACCATAAAAATGAATGTGTTTACAATTACTCCATGTAAAAAACTTCAAATAATTAATATTTTCGCCTACAAAATTACGTAAATTTGCACGCAAAATGCAAAACCGTAAACTCGTGTTACGTGATTTTTAGATTATAACAGTAAAAATCTATCCTATTTTACAGCTTAAATGAAACATAAATAGTTTGTCTGTCCCAAGTGTTTAGGTTATTGGTTGACAATAAAGATACATATTTATCAAAAAAGCACTTCAAATCCTCCATCATACAATTTTACTATGGCGGCCGCGCGCCGATTTGAAGATGCGCCGCACGAGCTCTGTCACTATCTGACAGCTGACTTACGCTCGGCGCAGTCTTAATGTTCACTAACAATTACTTATTTTTTTATTACTTATCCTTTTCATCTCAAACTCATAACATACCCTTTTCCTGTGCTCGACAAAAAAATATTAATAAATTAGAAAAAGAATGCAAGATTATTTTTTACTCTGCCAGCTCTACTGAAAACATGTTACACTTGATATAAATGTACATGTAGGCATATAGGTAGGTATATATAAATTAATAATGAAAATCAAACTATTGTATTCAAAAAAGATGTTTATCTTGCAGTTCACCTCATGTTTTCATTCATATGGTTACATAAATATGTGATGAGGTAAAACTACTAAATATGCTAAAATTTGCATAGACATGGTCTGAGCTTTGAAGACAATATGTCAGAAAATCAGTTTTAAATACATTTAAAATTTAATTTTGCTAAATTTGCGTAGTTTTAGTCTGAACTCTGAAGACAATATTCTAGAAAATCGGTTTGAAATTCATTTTAAATATTTATTTTATTCTATAAGTATTATTGCGACACATGTTTCAGGACAGTTTAAAGGGGCCGGCTTGTACGTATAATAGTTTTACAGAAACAAACAAAACATTAAGATATCATGTTTCTTGGCGTTCTAGGTCAAATATATCTTGTGATTGTTATGTAAATGATGATGGTTATGATTATAATCAATGCACGTAAGTAGCGAAAAGAAACTGATAATTAGTTTGTCAAAAGTAACATTTGGATGGTAATAGTAACGCAAAAGGCCAAAAGCATTAAGCCCATCTGAACTGTAAAAGTTTCGTAAGATATGAAAGTATTGCAATTTGCAAACAAGTGCCAATAATCAAAACTTACCTAAATCTGCTTTTTCTTTAAACTTTTCTTATATGCTGATTGTAAACACACTCCTATTACCAGATTATAAGCCGCTACCCATTCATAAAATAATCACAAATAGTTCACATGGAATCACAAGTTAAATAACCAGCTGACCTCGCTCATAAGAGTTACAAGTCACAGGACATTTTTTGTACTATTCAAAGAGTAAAGTACTAATAAACTATAGTTTGTCCAGTCGCGTCTTTACAGAAATCTGCGGCATGTTTAGCATACATTTGACTTTTACTGAGTTGCCAGCATCTAAGATATTTGTTCCCAGCGTTGATACGATACTTTCGACATTCATTTTTTCTCATAACACGTGACTACTATATTTATAACAACAATAAGTTTTCATGAAGATTATAAAGTCACTTACGTAAAATATAGTATAACAGAGATGTTGTGGTTAGGTTCCCATCTAAAATAGTACAGCATTACTGCAAATCGGACGATCTGTAGAAATGCAGTACTATTTTAATGTCAATTGTTGATAGGATAGCAATCACCCGCAACTTTTGTTACTTGTCTATAAAAGTACGCATTCTGCAAACATTTGTTTTGGGAAACGTATATATTACAGTTAGTCAAACTAATATTTACAAATGCTTACATGATATGTAAGCATTTGTAAATATGTATGTATGCACAGAGGAATCTCTGCACACTCGATATATAAGGCCAGCTGTTTCAGATATTACGTTTAAACTTAAGCATTCGTTCAAGTTCAAGTTGTCTAAAGTGAAAATTTACTCTACGACATACAACTTAATACTTTTTCTGGCTCAAAAGTTTGACATTAAGATTAAAAAATAAGGTTAGGTAAGATAGTAATAAAAATCATCACTAACAGACTAGTTACGGTATTTTTACCATATTACAGGTAATAATTACATAACAGGTAACACTTTGATGCTAAAAATATGTCATATTTATAAAGAATAAGCGTCGGATAGTTTGTAGGTTTCCTACAAAACATTTAACTCTTATATGTTTTATGAGGTTCACTATGTGCAAGGTATTATCTAACATTATGTGATTCAATTAACAATTGGTCTTACTTACTTACTTAGAAGAAACTGATTGTACTGGAATATATTCCAACTGGTAACACTGTAAATCTGCCAGACTGGTTAAAGACCGTTCTCACTAAATCCACAATCAGCACCGATCGGGTTGCGATCGTTATAATATGGCACCTTGCGAGCATTTTAGTTTTAGATAAAGTAGATTTTGTGATTGGAACTATGTGACATTAAAAAAATTCATGGAAATAAGTGCGGGTGAAGAAGTGAACCTTCTTAGTCATTATCTGTTTACTTGTTGCACATAATTATTAATATATTTGTCACCCTTACGGATTTGACATTTTATTTGTGGAAATAGAGACTAAATCTATGATTAATTACCATGATACATATTACAAAAATTGCCTAATTTATTACTGACTAGATTTTTGAAAAGGTAAAAGTACTTTTTCTATAATATTGTCTTCTATTTACGCGAATAGTATTCATTGAAATTAAACTGCTATATACGGATTTTATCGCGTTGTTTAATTGACTCTTTATTACAAAATTTTGAAAATTGTTACACTACTACTACTATTAAACTTTACTAATTTTTAAGCTAATTATTATTAAACTATTTAGATTTAATTTATTTTTACACTTTCTCCGACGTTTCGGTTGCTTTTCAGCAGCCATGGTCACGGGGAGACTAAAATGGCAGTTGTCTCAATGTTCCAGTGTAGTTATTTCAAAGTACCCGAACATAATTTAATCATTGGTGTTTCTATTTACGCAGAATGAGCTCAAAGTATCATGAAGTCTAGCTGTGGTTTGCTTCTTCTTGGGTTTGACTATTTTTATTACTGGATCCCAAGCTGGTGGTACATTCCAACCATCTTCTCTATTAAAATTAGGATGTTTTTTGATTTCAATAGCCTCGCGAAGCATCCTTGGTAGGAATCGGTGTTCTTTAGCGAGAATCTGTGGTTTGTCAAATCTCAGGTAGTGGTTGGTCCCCTGTTGCACATGTTCACACACAGCAGACTTCAACGAGCGTTGGTGTTTTACATCAGCTATGTGTTCTCGATCGAGAAGCTAAGGCGTGGACGGATCGTCTTTCGCAGGACGATGGTTTTTTTTTACCTTCTGAAATGTTTTAATCACTTTCTCTATCGCTGGTTTTGGGGCGGGCGATGGGGATATGTCGGGATCCAGACCCTAAGATGAAAATTTGGGCTGAACAAACTAAAACCACTGCGGTGTTCCTCACACCTTTATGACGGGGCCGCGCGGATCGCTCTCGCATTCAAATCGCGACCCCGTCAAAGGTTTGATCCGCCGATGGACGTGGCGGGACCCACACAACCATCACACAAATTCACAAACACAATAAAAACACACAATTGGGGGACCTGGTCCCCGACGACAAAGCGTCGCTTTACGACTTCGCGCCCTCCTGCGCCCGGCTCTGCGGTTAGGGAGAGGGATTGAACGTTCCCTCACCCTCTAAGCTGTGCAATGGCTGCAATATTTCACTTTAACATCAATAAATTAAATGTTCTCATATTGAAGTATATAAATTTATTTTTGGAGTTATTATAATATTCAACTATATTACAGAATATTGCAACGTACCACACGTCAGGTTTTGTATGTGTCACACGTCACACACGTCTTTATAGCATATATTATCCGCTATAAACAAATGTACTCTGTTCACACACGCATGACTGGCATGCGCTGCTTCTGTTCGCTCAGTGGAAACGTTCCTTTATGTTTCATTCATACTATTGAACAAAGAGAGCACACATTTCTTCATATCATTCAGTTAGTCAGTAGACATTCACTTCATTCCATACAGTCTAATGTCTTGTCAAAACGAACGAAATTTCCAAAAAACCTTGCAAGACAAAAACAGCTGTTGACAAAAGTATTTTTATCGTTTCTGGACAAAAATATGGTTTTGTTATTATAGTAACGTCACGGATATTGGCATTTGTCATTGATAAGTATCGGAGTGTGCTCGTCTGTTGTAATTGTCGTCGAGTTAACGGAGACGCAATTGAACATGTCCAGTGAAAAAGTGCCTGGGGACCAGTCTAATGTGCAGGCTTTACAGCCAACCGAGGATGATAATACAAAGTCATGTTGGGTGTGTTTTGCTACGGAGGCGGATGACAGACTGGCGGCATGGGTACAGCCGTGTAAATGCATTGGCACCACAAAATGGGTAAGTGCAATCAGCTCTGTTCTAGATTACGGCAAGCGTAACTGTTACTTCCGATTCGTGATATAAACATGTGAGGAAGTGAAAGTGCATTTTTTCATTCTCATTGTCGCTATTGGTTAATTTTGTGTAAACAATTACTGTAGGCCATTTTTTTATGAGAATATATTTTTGGCAAAATTAAACAATAGTACAAGATATTTTCCTGAAAGTGACTTTGTAAGTCGTAAGTTTGTTTGGCTATGCTTTATTTACATACACATATCAAAGTATATTTTATTGCATTACACATCATATTCTGATAACCGTATGTGAATTTGATTACTACAAAAAGGAATTAATTTTAATCTTTGAAATAGTTTTTATATGGGTATGCCAAATTACTTTTGAATGGATTAAAATTGTACATTGTGGTGACACACTTCTACATAAAGTTTCTAATAGTATCCATAATTATCTGTTTTAATGATAAAACAAAACAATATCAAATTATAATAATCACCGTTCTACATTATCAGCTGAGTAATTATTTTGAATGTTTCCATTATGATTATGAATGGATACATTTGGATAACCTACATTTGTAGTTTATCCTTTTATTTACACAAATGTATGCATTGATGTTAAACAAATTTATGATTTTCATTTAGTTTTCTATTGATTATTTTCAATACATACCTGTTAAGAAAAATTTGATATACATAATGTATATTTATTTTGTAGAGAAATGTTTCTATGCCGAATAACACTCCAATAGCTGAAATTCCTTTTTCTTTGTGTCTGCCCCTAGGGTCTAAGCATTGGCCAAGAGTATAAACAATTATTACGATTCTACTATGATTGCTCCAAGCTATTTTTGATTAGTATAGTATCCATTTTCTCAAATTCATGTATAATGAATGATAAAAAACATCATCGCTTTACAATTCATTTGATTTCTAGCCTTGTTATATTTCATGCAATATGGGATGGATTGGATGAACATGGATTCTACATATTAGTTTCCATAATCAAATCTCTTATGATACACATTAACATGCAAGATTGAAATAAACTGCCACAAGTTAATTATGTGATTTTGAATAAGAATTCACTATACCTACTACAAACAAACCGATCTGAAAAAGAAGGCGTGCAAATTGACACCTATAAAAATATTATTGTTAACAGGGAACAGATTTGTGACAAACAACTTATAAGCTAATTTCACTGTCCAACTTTGCTTCAGCTTATAAGTAATATGATGTGTTATTTTTATCATAATTATTCTTAATTTATTTAAAACTTCAAACTTAAACTTCTATGCATATATTTCTATATTATGCATAGTTGCCAAATTTAGTAATTTATCTTATCTCTAAACAATTATCTATCCATTATCTTAATACAAAGATTAGTAAATAAATTACAGATAAGAATTTCTTAAATTTTTTGTTATACTACTAAGGTAGCAACCAAGGGTAGGGCTAAAGATTACTTAAACTGCAGAGTCTTAGAAAACCAGACATAATTAAAAAGCTATAGTGTCTAGCCACCGGCGTACCACTGCAACTCAATAGGTTAATAGCTTACTAAAACCTTATCTATCAATATTTGGCTATTTCTATTGTGATACTAGTTATGCAATGAAACTGTTACTGCTCTCATAGGAGCCTATTTACCATTCCACCATCTCCTTACCTATGCAGAACAACACATGCTGGGCTTAGCTGTCACCTTGACATGATATAACTGATTAAAATACATACTAAGAAGATTGGCTCCTCTTATAGTTTCTGAACTGTTTTACACAACACAACTGCTTACCATCAGGCCTAGTGTAGTCATATTGACAGGCAATATTAGCCTGCTTCAGTCTTAAATGAGGATTCTGATATGCCGTTACTTTGGTAAGGTAGCTGTTACTAGCCTGGTTTCTTCATTATTCTTATCAAATGTTATCCTCAATTCAATCCCTTCTGATGTGGCGAATATGTATGGAGCAGGGATGTTGCCGATGCAGATTGTTTGACATCCGCGGATGCGAATGTGGATACAGATATTTGAAGACTTACATCCGCGGATGCGGCTACGGATGCGGATGTCCAAATCGATGTGGAAGTTTCACAATTGCGGATGCGGATGTTGATAACAATTGTTCATCTTATTTAATAAAAAGTATCTAATATCACCGCCTTCGCAGGTCCAAGCCTGTTTTGCAAAGGATCATAAATTAAGCATGTACAAAAACAACAAATGATTTCTCTCTTATCGTAACCTACGTTATATCTGGATCCGCATTAACATCCACGTTGATTATTGCGGATGCAGATGTCCACATCGATGCGGAAGCTCCGCAAGTGCGGATGCGGATGCGGATGCGAATATTCGCAACATCCCTGGTATGGAGTATGTATAAATGATAAAATATTATCCAAAAAAGAATATTTAATAAGTATAAAGCAAATGTGAATGGGACAGTTGGGAGGAGAAACACTAGAGTGACATTATCAAACCAGATTACTGATGTTCTGGAGAAGGGCCAGGTTAAGAGGAGTCTTAACTGATGAGCTAGCATAAAATTGAGATGAGGTGAATAAAGCGAACGAGACAAAAATATGTATTGTATATATTGCGAGTAGAACACGGAATCTCGACGCATAAAATATCGATAAATGCTAATACGATGCTACAAGATTGCGATACACGTTACTGCGAAAGACCGTCTCTGCTATCCTGTAATCCACTACACTTCGATGCACGTTACTGCGATATATCTTCACTGCGATACTACTTGAATTCGATGCACGTTACCGCGATAGATCTTTACTGCGATAGGTATTACTTGACTTCGATGCACGTTACCGCGATAGATCTTTACTGCGATAGGTACTACTTGACTTCGATGCACGTTACCGAGATAGATCTATACTGCGATATGTACTACTTACTTCGATGCACATTACTGTGATAGGTACTACTTGACTTCGATGCACGTTACCGCGATAGAACTTTACTGCGATAGGTATTACTTGACTTCGATGCACGTTACCGCGATAGATCTTTACTGCGATAGGTATTACTTGACTTCGATGCACGTTACCGCGATAGATCTTTACTGCTATAGGTACTACTTGACTTTGATGCACGTTACCGCGATAGATCTTTACTGCGATAGATACTTCTTGACTTCGATGCACGTTACGTAAAATTTGTTTTACTTCTTTTTATAGCACATACATATAATCAAGGCCAGCTAAATACGTTAAAATACCCATGCCATATTTTATATTGAGATGGTTTTGAAGTTTGATTTGTCAGTATTAATTTGTTTTGTGTGCAATAAATAGAATCTATCTTACATTGTATTACTTACATTCAATTTTAGTAAAATGTAAACATTTTTTGTATAGCAATTTATGACGCCTACATACATATTTTTTGTGAGCAAAGTATTTCCATGTGTAATTGCTATTTGTAGATCTGTGTTTATCTATCTACTTTTCCTAAATGTTAGTCTGTACCATGCATGTACATTAATTATTAATGATCTATAGGATGCAATGCGTTATTTGTTTGTAATAATACTTATATTGATAAGCTAACATAGTAGGTATGCAATTTATTTATTTATTTTATTACTTATTAATATCCTATTTTGATACGAGTTTAACCATGAGGGTAGTTGGAGATTTTATTGTATTTCTGTGTTGACATTTTATAGTAAATCAGTTCGAGTTTATTTGGTTTGTTTGTTTATTGAATCAAGTAAAGGCAAATACCAGTTATTATTGGATAATTTTCTGTACACTTTGAATAAAAGGTCTGAAGACAATTTTGATTGGAGTTGTGTAAGAAAAGGATCTTCAAAGTGTGCTGCAGTGGTCAAAACCAAAAAGCTTGGTGAACATCACTATGTTCAACATAAAAATTGCATAGAGCATAGCCCCGAACCTGACCATGACAAAATATAAAATAAAATCATTAAAGAAAAACGCAGCCGACTGCTTCGATTCTCCGGGACAAATTATTCATGAAGTAATCCAAAAGTACCTAAAAATAGGTGCCCCGTATATGCTCACGAAAAAGTCGATGCGAATGATAATACACCGCGAAAGAGTTAGAACTGAGCCAGCATTACTGATTTTTGATTGGTCGTCATTATATAGACAATGATAAAGAAAATGAATCGATTCTTGTTTTTAGCACTGTACGTAATTTACGTTTACAAAACAATTCAAAATTTTGGATTGTTGATGGCACTTTCAAACGCTGCCTTAATGGGAACCGTGATGGTTGGTTCTGAGTATGTTGCACAAAAAATTGTACCTCTCGCATATGGGTTGCTCTCAAACAAATCAGAAATATCGTATTTTATTTTTTTAATTAATAAGTATTTACTGCAAAATTGAATTGAATATAGATCTCAATCCTGAAATAATAATGTCTGATTTTGAACTTGCTATTAAAAATGCCAGTCTGATGGTATTTTCAAACAGCAGTCATTAGTGTTGCTTTTTCCATTTATCACAAAGTATATGGAAGCACATACAGAAAGCTGGCTTGAGTAAAAAATACACCAATGACAGCGAATTCGCTCACAAAATGCTACATATTTTAGCAATGGCATATTTGAAACCTGAAGATATTCCAGCGGCCTTTGAACTTATTCGGCGTGAAGTGCTACCGAATGAGTCGAAAATAGTGGTAGATTGGTTTAGTAAGTACTACGTAAATGGAACATATGTTAGTAAGATATCATTGTCTTCTCTAAATAAACCAAAATTTACTTTAAAGAAGAAACCATCCCTTTTCCCACCTAGTTTATGGTCTGTTTCGAATTGCTTTGTCGCGGATATTAATATTAGGATATCAATTACAAATTTTTTTATAGCCGGTTTTTTTGTAATATACCTAGTAGCGATTGTAGGAGATGCAATAAAAAAATATTCTTTAGGTACATATTATAAATCCATATGGTACTGTGATCAACCTTTTACAAAAACACCTAAGAACCTAGACTTGGTGGAACTGTTTGTGAAACATACATCTACTTACAACATGGCCATTGTAGGCACTTTTCGTGAATAGTTGTGTCTGTGTGTGTCCAAGAACATTCAATACGAATTTCCTTTGTGATAAACAGAATAAACAAGACATTGAACCGTTGAACTAACATTGGGTGTGGTGATGCCTTGACATTAATGCATATTGGTGATAATGTCTGATGTATCACTTTATCCCTTGTTATGGAGCAGGTCAATGTACTGTCTTAACAAGGTTATCAGTACATCAAGATATGCAATGCCCTTGTATATGAGATTTTCTATGAAATGCAATTTTTTTGTTGTGCTTTTTCTAGTATTCCTGTTAATCGGCTAAGCTGGAATGCTTTTGTTGGCTTTGGGTTACTTTGGGTTCACGTCTTATGGGGCACTGCTTGGTGGGTTGCTGAAGTATCCTCAGTTCCAGCGACCCACCATTCAAGGCAGGATTAGGCACACCGTGATAAGTTTAGTCACTGTATCTTGTATCCACGATTTACCATCGTTCCCCGAGTAAGTCTGACATACCCTCTCGGCTGACAACGTGCGAAATGTCAGGATGATCTGTTGAGTAATAAAAGCATAACAAACGAATAAACAAACTCACATTCGTGTTTATAATATTGGTTAGGATGTCATTGATCTGTGTGTAATATGTAATTGGATTGGTATAAAACAAAATACTTTGATAAAATGTAAAAATACATTAAAATATCTCAGCGGGCGAAGTCTCGGTCATAATCTAGTTAAAAGAAAACTATTTCAACATTAGACTTCAAATGTAGTTTATTAAGTAATAAATTCAAGGCTCTTCCTTTCAGTCGCCATTTTGTTTATGCTATTATTAATATAAATAAATAATTCAATACGTTTTGTTCTGCTTTTAGAAGCTAGTGTTTGTTCATATGAAATATAAATAGATATATAAAAAACCAAGAAGCTAAGGTCATAATAATAACAGACTCAACAGATCACAATAGTATTATGTATTTCATTTTAGAAACTGGCTGTGCTTGCGACTTGTTTTTTATAAACTTTAGATTATAGTAGACTAGCTTTTGTCTGTGGCTCCGCTAGCTCGGGAACAGTACTTTTTTGAATGAAAGGTACCGTATGTCCTTGTCTGTACCCCTGACAACGTGTATACTAAATTTAATGATGAGCAGTCGAGTATTTAAGGCGTACAATTCGTAATAAATAAACAAACAAACTCACATTTGCATTTATAATATTAGTCAAAATTATATCTGTAGATACGCCCGTGTCAATCCCTCACGAATAAACACAAATATTAATTTTAACATCAAAAAAATATAACAAACGTGTAGAATCCTCTGACTTTTGTGTTAGTTAAAAGTGTGTTGCTGGAATTAGTGTTTTCAGTGTATGAATTAGAAATATCTTATGTATAAGCCAGGAAATGATTTGTCTCTGTGCCAAGTATGATTCAAATTACTTGAACGATTTACGCATTTTAAAGAAACAAACATCAAAAATTTCCCAGAAACATTTAAAATTATATTAATAAGTTGGATTATTGGTCGAATTTTTAATGAAAATAGTAATATCGTTCGAAATAACAGTTTTTGTGTACTGATTTCATAGACAAGGATAGCGCTATGCTCCGAATCGACGGTTTATCTGAACGCAATAAGAAGAAACTGGGCTTAGATATTAGGATGGAATCCAAGCTACTGAACATTGTTTGCCGCATTAAAGTTCGTTAAGTCGTTTTTGCGTGGTGGTAGGACAAAAAGACAAACTAGCGGACAGTGAGAGTTGCTAGTGTTGTTATAGTTAGTGGGATTTTTGCTTAAGACTGCGTCGAGTGAAATATGCCAAAACAGGCGGTCACAGTTACGTGAATAAAATCAACACTTTTTGTTTAATACAAATATAAAATATTCATTTACCATAACAATGAACGTGTTTTCAATTACTCCGTGTAAAAAACTTAAAATAATTAATATTTTCGCCTACAAAATTACGTAAATTTGCACGAGAAATGCAAAAACATAAGATCGTGTTACGTGATTTTTAGATTGTAACAGTAGAAATCTATCCTATTTTACAGCTTAAACGAAACATAAATAGTTATATTACAATTTGTCCGTTCCAAATATTTAAGTTAATGGTTGACAATAAAGATACATATTTATCAAAAAAGCACTTGAAATCCTCCATACAATTTTACTAGTGCAGCCGCGCGCCGCCGATTTGAATATGTGCCGTACGAGCTCTGTCATTATCTGTCTTACGCTCGGCGCAGTATTAAGCGTGGGATCTTGTTCAAATTGAAGCAGCTCCATTTTGTTTCTGACTACCCAGGGTTTGCCATTTTTACTCTATATATGGTCTCAGTCAGCATGTTTTGTGTTTCTGCGAACAATACTGCTTTCAGGCAGTAATCTCTTGTCTTTGCGCTGGCAACACACCGAATTTATTTTTAAAGATTCGGTAATGCATGACAGATTCTGGCTTGTGGTCGCCCAGTGGTCGAAATTCGACCATTATTCATTTATTCTTTTTATGGATTTTTGCTTCCTGCTTTTCTTCTTCAACCGTAAACCAACAATAAACCTGAGTGGTAACCTCATTTTTCATGATTTATGTACCTTTTTTTTGCTTTGTTTCCTGTGTTCTAATATTTGTACTAGATCGTGTACCTACATATATTTCGAAAAATAAATTTTTACTTTACTTTACTTTAATTATGCTAAATCTCACACAGCAATTTGCTTTAAAAGCGGTTCAACGTGTTCTTTTCACCTAGGTATGAGTAAGAGTCGGTGTCAGCCGAAGTAGTTTTGTAACTACTTAAACGTGAGGTTTAAGCGTATTTTCGTTTCGTTTTTTTTGTTAATTTTACATCGACAAGTAATAAAATGAGAACATCAATGTAGTCGAAGTCAATCAAATACGCATTATTAAGGATAACTCAGAAACTACTGGTCTGATCTTGATCAAATTTAAATGGTACCACATGGAAAGTACCAGCTTTAGAAGGTCCCATTAAAATTTTTGCTTACAAGTAAAAAACAGGATCATCGAAATCGCTTCACCTAGAAAAGAATTCTGAAGTAAAACACATAAATAAAAAATACAGTCGAATTGAGAACCTACCAATTTCTTTCATTCATGACCAACTTAACATTTTTATGGTAAGCGAAAATTATTATCATACAGATAAATGAACGATAACCGATATATTATTGATGTTAATACGTAATTTATCTGCAGTAGCGGCGGTGACTACGCTGATTTATATCTTTCGCCAAGAAGGCCGTTGAGGCCGTGGTCGTCTTTGTATCCCCAGAGGGGTAGGGAGTGATTTGTTACACGTATATTTCGCTAGCTGTGGGGGGGTTCCTTTAAATGTCGAATAAAGGTACAAGTCCGAGATGGGCTCAAAATCCGTCACATAAAACAGCACTTAATTGGTGTGACACTAATGAGTTAATTATCGCGGTTCGTTGACCATTACTCAAGTCGCGATATGAAACATTCAGACGGCATGATCGCTATGGAGAAAGGACAATGAACAATTTGGCCTATGAATCAACACACATTTCACATATACAATAATTTGTATTTTATTTTATGACTTAATAATCAATCATTACAATCTAACGGACACTTTCGAATCTTAATTTCGTGTTAAAATGTATTATCGCGATTTCAAATACATCGGCATCCATTGTTTACATCTGAGATACGCAGTGTTGCCATGCGTACAGTTTTTACAATATGGGTACGGTTTTATCAGAGAAATTATTTCCTATTTAGCTTGTCTGTAATTTTTCTTACGTAGTTAATACGAATGCTATTCTATAAATACCATTATTGAACTTCATCATAGATATAACCAATTTCTTAAAAAGTCATAAGTTTATATGTAAAAGACCATAATAAATACTACTTTCTCGGTATTATCTCGGTATGTTTTTTTATAGTGCAAGCATGGCAAAACTTCTTTTTTATTTACTTTGTGGTATGCATTGACGCATACCATTCCGCGGGGGCGGGAGGCGGGGTTATGTCGGACTCACCGGGTAAAAGAGAAAGATGGAATAAGGATGATAATAATGGTCCTCCCGGATTATTCAAAAGCAATATTCAGAAGTGTCCGTGACTTATATTCACTTTTAATTGAATGTGGTCATTCTTAACCACATATTTATCATTTTTCTGTGGCTGTTGGTTCTTAGGCTAATAATGTATGGCAGCTGAACAAGCACTGCACTGCACTGTCGTCCTTTGTGCTATGTAGGCCTGGGGATTTTGATGACGTATATGTTTTTACATACATACATAGTTTCACGACTATATATACGAAGGGGTAGGCAGAAAGGTATTACATACATATTTCGCCAGTTATTTAAGTTCCTGCGTAATAGGAGCGGGCCTATTCCTGCTGTCATTTTCTGGCATGAATCCCAATAACACTTTCGGAGTCGGAAATCGAAACCGAGACCTCATGTACAGAAGTCAAACCCAACCACTTTTTGCCTATACGTCATAAGGAAAAGTAACTACCAAAAAAATATTTTTTAGTTGTTAGTATACTGGCAGATTCATCTATTTTTTACTGATTCCAAATAGGTATTTTTTTCCTTATGACGGCAGTATATATATATCTATATATACCTAAGTATCTTGTCTCTTAGCCTTTATTATTCCCAAGTCACTTGGGGTCGGCTTTTCTGGTCTAACCGGATTTGACTGGATATCAGTTTTTACACGGAGCGGCTGCCACCTGACCTCCGCAACCCGAAGGCTAACGATACCCTAAGGCTAGACCAGTGTCAGAATATTAGAAGGTACTGACTTTCCCAATAACGACTGCCATAGATGTTCATGGCAGCCGGGACCGACGGCTTAACGTGCTCTCCGAGGCACGGAGCAGGCGATAATTGTCAATCAAAACGCACATAATTTCGAAAAGTCATATAAGTCCCGAAAGTCAGAGGTGCGCGACGTGGGTTCGAACCCGAGACCCTCTGCATTGCAGTCTGTTGGTCTCCCCACTGAGCTATCGCTGCTCTATTTACCTAAGTATACACTACATAAATCTTGATATAGGAACTAAGCATGATTTATTAAACATAATACGCCTGTATCGACAGTGGAAGGTCAGACCTTTGTTTATTTATGTGCACATCAGAATCATAATCAATTGTCGGCCTCGATGGCGTAGTGGTTAGTATAACCGACTGCTAAGCCTGAGGTCGCGGGTTCGATTCCCGCACAAGTCAAACATTTGTGTGCATGAATATGGATGTTTGTCTTGGTCTGGGTGTTTCTATGTATAATATGTATGTATTTACAAAAAAAAGTATATATGTATATTTATCCATTGTCTAGTACCCATAGTACAAGCTCTGCTTAGTTTAGGGTAGATGGTGTTGTGTGTATGTGGTAGAATATTATTATTATTATTATAATCGAACACTAAATATTAGGGTCGTACAATCGCCAATGAAGCGTAAACCGATTGTTTCATACGAGATACTGAGAGGGAAAACAAAATATTAAATAAACAATAAAGGCATATTAATAATTATTATATAAATATTCGTCACTAGCTTTTTCTTGCGGGTTCGGTCGCGTAAACGTACGTAACGTATAACAGTCATAAAAAAAAATAAAGTATAGCCTATGTTACTCGGTGGTAATATATCTTACTAAAGGTAAAATATATTTTAAAATCGGTTGGTTACTTGAGTAGTTTTTGAGTTCGAAAAAACTGTTATACAACAGCTTTGTCCGTCCGTCCGTTATACAACTTTCAACTCAAAAACCGTAAGAGCTAGAGACTCGCGGTCATCGCCATTCGACTCAGCATAGTCGATAAAACCCCCGAAATGACTATGACCTTTGACCTCAAGGTCACGTGGTATCACGTGACCTATGCATATTACTTGAATCATTTTTTCGAACTCTAAGATTTACGGCAATTCATTGCCGATTCTCACTGGTTTGAGTTAAATCCACACTAACAAACAAAATATTAAATATCTCCACTTTTTAATACTAGTATAGATATGAGTCGAACCTTTTGTTCAGAACATAATACTAATGTCATCAAAGCCATTTTATAAAAAAATTACCTACTTAACCGATTTAACATAATAACTTTTTAACTACATGTGCCCGCGGTTTCACCCGCGCTTATGATCATTGCGCCGCCCACATGGGTCGTAGCGTGATGTTATATAGCCTATAACCTTCCTCGATAAATAAGGTATCCGACAATAAAATAATTTTCAATTCGAACCAGTAGTTCCTGAGATTAGCGTGTTCAACCAAACAAACAAACTTCAGCTTTATTATATTAGTATAGATTAATGACTTCTCTGATTAAATTCCGACACATAAACATCTAGACTCGGCTGTATACTAATTGTGGATCCAATAAAATTTGTCTCCTGTATGGCTCGAACACTTGGCGTACTGACACTGGCTGAAGACCACTTAAACCGTTCTATAGTCAACGACATAGGTAGATAGCCATTTCTAATATTTTGAATTGCTCTATCATACACAATAATGATAATTTTTATATTTTTACAGCAATAAATAATAGTAATAATTTTAGGATTTTAATTTTAATCAAAAATTAATTATTAATATAGAACAATAACTAGAAATATGTTATAAATACTGTTACAAATTTATACTATGTTCAGCTACTTATGTCGCTGGCTGTATCATTCCTCGATCACCATAAGAAAGCTACCAGTTACATTTTGATGTAGGGTCAACATCTGCATACGTTTAGGGGAATTCCCGGTTAACGATTAGTTTGGTAGGGCCGCCGCCGCCGCGCTGCAGCGCCGCGCAATTGTCAATTATTAATAGTGACCGTATGAATTTATGGGCTTATTAGGGGAAGTACCACTCTCTTGTATTATTACATTATTAGCAAGCATGATAGTATATAAATACACTTTTGTCTGAAAATCTTGGGTATCCATGAATATAGTCAAGTTATATAATAAGACTAGATTTTGCCCGCGGCTTCGCTGGCGTAAATGCAGGTTACAGTACTTTTTTCTGGAAGAAAGGTACCCTATGTTCTTTTCTGTTCCCCTGACAACGTGTATGCGAATTTTATCATGATCAGTAAAGTAGTTAAGGCGTGTAAGCGTAACAAACAAATAAACTCACATTTGAATTTATAATATTAGTTAGGATTACTTGTCCGTGATTTAGTAAAAATCTCAGAACCGATTAGAGCGCGTACCATAGGTTTGTCTCCTCATGTCTTTACCGAAGTATTAAAAGTTGAAATTCTCTGGCGAAACACGTGTTTCCTTCTTCCTTCAATCCTGGGTCCTTCAAGCGGAGCGTGTAAAAGCACCTCCTTAGGCCGTCAAAGTAGATACCTCGGCACCACTTCCATTGTAATGAGGACGTGGTGTGGACGGCTCAGCTTGTGGAATACACGGCTGCTTACCATTAGGCAGAGAGTAGTCATATAGAAAGGCAACAATAAAAAAATATAAACTGTTTGTCAAGTAAAAAAACATTTATTCAGTTAGGTCACAAAGTAATACGTATAAACATAAAATTGAGGTCCGAGGACAGCAAGACCTAAGTCATAAATAAGTCAAAATGCTAAATTTACTATTTCAAAATAATATAAATATAAATTGCTTTCTAGTTCATTATATTATAACTATGTTAATCTCACCGTGGGAGAGCCACGCTTCGGCACGAATGGGCCGGCTCGACCGCAGTGATACCACGGCCTCACAGAAAACCGACGTGAAATAGCGGTTGCGTTGTATTTCGTCGAGTGAATGAGGGTACCGGAGGCTCAACTCCTCTCCCCTCTCTGGAGAGGAGAGGGACATTTAAAAGGCTGGCAACGCACTTACGACTCTTCTGGTGTTGCGGGTGTCCATGGGCGGTGGTAATCGCTTACCATCAGGCGATCCAACTGCTCGTTAGTCGCCTATAATATAAAAATAATACATATTTGATTTCATAAATGCCGTGGCATTTTGTTTGCATGTACTGCGGGTATAATCAATTTTAATACATTAATGTATTGCCTAGTGCCTAGCCTGTTTCCTGCATTAGATAATTATGCATACCATGTAGTATTATACTTATTGACATGTCGGATTACCGTGCCACAAACTATTTGAGTGAGGGAATAGAGAATGCACTTGTGTTTCTACACTCTCATGTGCTCGATGGCTAGTAGGTATCCGTTAAGATTGGCCGCACATTATTTAGTGACGCCTCCAATAACTGCACGGATGGCGTAATGGATTGTGGGTTCGATTTCCACATGGGACAAAAACATGTGTAATGCACAAATAGTTGTTTCGCGTCTCGGTGTTCTTTGTGACCGTTTTTTGAATGTTTAAAGCCTGTCAAAGAAACGATAATATTAGCGGAAGTCTTAAAAAAAATACCAGAAAGAAATCTCTGGTATTGGCGAAGTTCCCCAGATGGTTTAATAACGAAAAACATGATAATTTTGACGCCTATATTTGATTGTTTAGCTTATTTTTAGCTCACAAATGTATAGACCAATCTTATTGCGACCGTTCTTATCAAATAAACAAATAAAAGACTTTATTTTTTTATAAGTTTGAGAAGAATCCAAACACTGGCGGCCAGCACATAGTTCAAGAAGCTTCGCATGAATATATCGATGCATTGAATATAAATATATCAATGCCATTTTTGGTAGATAAAAATAAATTGTGTACATACGATAGCTTTATTAACTTCTTATACAGTTGAGCTTAGACAAGAAAACTTGTCTCTTTAAATGTGCAGTGCCATCATTCACCTAGGCCAGGTATTTTTCTTCTATCTTATCGTACAGCCTTCATAAATTTACGCCCATATCTTTCTCAAGGAATAGGTATACCCCCACATTCTTCCAGCTATGTTTTTAGTTCCCACGTTACAGAGAGGCAAACTTATTGCCGTCTACCGGACACAATCTCAAACTCTAAGCTGTTACTATAAATTTCCTATCAGAGACACTCTATAACACTCTGCCAGAGAATCAAACCTGTGGCTTTGCGTAAACACCCAAACACATTGACTGAATCAATCGGTGTATCGAAACTATGTGTACTAGATCTGCATTAGGAAACGATGCATAATGTTCATTGTTGTGCATTGTTTTGGTTACGCAACCATACTGCAGCAACCTATTGCAAAGACAGCATACTTTAGTGGACAAATAATTAATTATGTTTGTATCAAGAAAGACATTTGACTACCTAAAGACAAGTGAGAAACCGCAATGAATTGCCGTAAATCTTAGAGTCCGAAAAACAATATATGCAAAGATCGCGTGATACCACGTGACCTTGAGGTCGGAAGTCAAAGGTCAAAGTCATTTCGGGGTTATATCGACTATGCTGAGTCGAATGGCGTTGACCGCGAGTCTCTAGCACTTACGGTTCTTGAGTTGAAAGTTGTATAACAGACAGACGGACGTACAAACCTGTTGTATAAGAGGTTTTTCGAACTCTAAAACAAGTGAGAATCGGCAATGAATTGCCGTAAATCTTAGAGTTCGAAAAAATGGTTCAAGTAATATGCAAAGATCACGTGATACCACGTGATCTTGAGGTTAGAGGTCAAAGGTCATAGTCATTTCGGGGTTATATCGACTATGCTGAGTCGAATGGCGTTGACCGCGACTCTCTAGCGCTTACGGTTCTTGAGTTGAAAGTTGTATAACAGACAGACGGACGGACAAAGCTGTTGTATAAGAGGTTTTTCAAACTCTATAAAGTCCTGTGTCGTGGGGGAGTTATGTACATTTAAATAACTGACACAGAACACCCAGACTCGGAACAACTATTCGTTGATCACAAGTGGTCCTGAAGTGTATGGATCGATATCACAACCTAGGTTCAACCGCAGTAGCGAAGTGTCCAATTAAGCCACTACGTCATCCGTTCAGTCAAATTAAGCTTGAATGGCGTGAAGTCGTAAGTAGCATTAAACAAATATTGTTATTATGATGAGGACTTGTATTATATTTAAGGAAGTGTTTTTTGTGATCATTTTCTTAGCTTTTTTGTATTAAATGTTAATATCAACAGAAATTACTGAATATCTTTTAAGCCCTGTGATATAAGTTTGCAAGATAGTCAAATCGTTAGTGTGAAATAAGCGCAGACGCAGCAACGGTTGGCGAGCAGCAGCAGTGGCGAGGCGACCACGACTACGCCGAGTGTGGTGGGTTCGAATCCCACATTGGACAAAAATTTGTGTGATCCACAAATGGTTGTTCCGAGTCTGGATGTTCTTTGTGTCTTTTGTTTGAATGTTTGTAAAGTCCCCCGCAACACAGGATTTATTCCCAGTGCAGGAGATGTCTTTAAAAAGTTAAGATTTTATATACATACACATAAGTATTATGTACATACATACTAAAGAACATAGCTCTGCTTAATGATTTGTAATGTGTTTAAAAATGCATGCTGTCTGTTTCTACGAATATCAGATGTCTTATCATTACAGTCATTAGGTCATTACTCACTTCGAATGTAAATTTAATTAAGCAGTATAATACCCATTAAGATTATTAAATTTTGTTCCTAAACGTGTCGTCGCAATAAACGCTTCTATAAATCACATAGTGGTACTATGTGAGTTATAGAGCATGCACTTTAACGCGTGTTACAAACGATTGAAAAAATGTTAAGATAGTATAAATATATAAATGTTTAGATAGTATATAATATAGTGTGATCAATTTATGTGTTATGTATAGTGCCAAATTTAAATAAAATGTAAATATTGATAATGAATAAAAATAAATAAATAAAATATGCAGTTATGTTATGCTATGTGGCTATGTGAAGGGGACGGTGGCAAGAAGGATAGAGAAGGCTTCTTAAGAAGCTTAGATCCCTTGTTCGCCGCAGATACATTAACACAGAGCTTGCTAGGATCTTTTGAGGGGTGAAGGTACTTAGCTAGCTAAATAAAATCCTAGCTTGCCACTAAGCTGAGCTGAGATAGTGAGCTTTAGCTTAGTAGGAGACCGTCTGACTGCTACGTAGAAGTGTAGAGTTCGTCCCAAGGTACACGCTTGTGCCTTTTCGAAGATATGTACGTATTAAACAGTTGATTATCGCTTGCTTTTACGGTAAAAGAAAACATCATGAGAAAATCTGCATGTCTGAAAGTTCTGCATAATGTTCTCGAAGATGTATGAAGTCTGCCAACCCGGACTGGGTCACCGTGGTGGACTACGGCCTAAGCCTTCTAACACTAAGAAGGGATATACAAGCTGATATTATAATATCAGCTTGTATGTAAGCTGTCCTATTGCTGGGCACGGGCCCCTTCTCATGTCATACTTATATATAAGCCCTACCTTTCTTAAATACCACTCGGAGTACGAAAAGTTCAAGCCTGCAACTGACAACTGGCAGTCTCGCTCTCAGCTAATTCAATGTATAAGTGAGTAATTATTTTCAAGGTGAATAAAATATAATATAATAGTTAGTACGGGTAGCCGATGTTATTCACGGTCACACAATCATATTATGTGTGATCTTTGTTTTTACTTGACGTTTATATAAAATTAAGTATTTAATTTTATTGTGTGCGTTTAGACAGCCAGTGTTTGTAAAAAAGTATATAAAAAAAGTGATTTGGCTGTTGAGTGTTGCTAGGTGTTAAAACTGTTTTAAGTCTGAACTCTTTACTCGTTTAGGAGTTGAACTTTGTAGCTATTTGGGCCTTTCAAAGGGCAGGGTGTTGCCTTGTGTATTTTTTCTATAACGATTACTTGTTGGATCAACTTTCATTCATAGTTTTCCACCTGGAGGTAAGCACAGTTTGTCTTCTCCCTTAGCCTTTATTATTCCCAAGTCACTTGGGGTCGGCTTTTCTAGTCTAACCAGATTTGACTGGATATCAGTTTTTACACCTTTTGATATTAGAGGGTACTGACTTTCCCAATAACGACTGCCATAGATGTTCATGGCAGCCGGGACCGACGGCTTAACGTGCTCTCCGAGGCACGGAGCAGCCGATAATTGTCAATCAATACGCAGATAATTTCGATAAGTCATATAACTTCCGAAAGTCGAGGTGCGTGACGTGGGTTCGAACCCGAGACCCTCTGTATTGCAGTCTGTTGGTCTCCCCACTGAGCTATCGCTGCTCTGACTACTCGACGGATCATCATGGAATTTAGCATACGCTTTGTCAGGGGTACGGGCTTCGGGACGGTTACACATAATATATTTTTATCCAGAAAAGTACCATTCCTGACGGACGACTAATTTATTATATTATTATATATCTTAACTCATAAACTCACAGTCGTATAACCTCAAAAAGGTAGACAGAAAACAAAGTAACATCCTCATTTCTATAGATTTAATGAAGTGGCGTGGTACAAGGTAATTCTATAATCTAATATCGAATACGAAACTGGATTCTGTGCTGCTAACGAAGACCTCAGACAAAATCCTAACTAATACTATAAATGCCAGTATGAGTTTGTTTGTTTGGTACGATTTCACGCCTTAACTACTCGTCCGATCATCATGAAATTTCGCATACACGTCAGGGGTACAGAAAAGGATATAGGATAACTTTTATGTCGCAAAAAAATACTTACAATTACATATTATGTTATCTTTTTTACTACATACTTAAAATTTTTTTTGTTACCATTTTTTTGCATGTGGAAATGCTCGTGCTATGTACGCCGCAAGGAGAGTTACTAACCTAAACTTGCCTACATTGACGTGAGCGACGCCGCGGTCAAAATCTAGTAATATATAGTAGGTATACAAATCGCCAGTATTCGTACACATGAATTAAGTTTAATTACACAATGCAGCCATTGAATATGCGCCGACAAGTCTATTGTTATTTGTAGCCGTGACCTCCGCACCTAATTGATTAACCAACAGTTTTTGTTATGAAATATCATTGCAGATCATCAAAATAAAACGTTCAATTGTTTACACGCGTGTGTTTCTCGAGGGAATAAAGGAGACGACAGATTTAAGCGCTGCATTCGTTTATGCGACAAACGTCGCGTTTAACGCATCGTGAATGCTATTTTATCTTAACTGGCTTTTTCCCGCGGCGTCGCTCGCGTAAAAATAGGTTAGTTTATATTAGGGGTTAAAGTATGAAATTGCCGATTTGTACTGAAAAATTGAAACGCGTTTTTTTCTAAGATGTACCATATTTATTTAATCGAAATATTTACCCTCATTATCTGTACATTGCTGCCATCTAAACGGAAGTTCATAATGCCTTAATGATAGAACTTCGGGGATTTTTTTAATCGGTTGGCTAATTTTGGAATTAAATCCGTACAAACAAACAAAAAATCTTTCCTCTTTATAATCTTTATATACACTGCCGGTCAAAAGTTTGAGACCACCTACATCAAAGTTGCAAATGGATGTAAAACTCAAAATAAAAAGCTAAACATGAAAGGATTTATTGTGATATTTATTAAGTATGGCAAATGCAATTAAATATAAATAAAAAATATTAAATATTTCGACAATTTAACTTAAAATATATGTTGACAAGCTAAACAGCTTTTTCATCAAAAAACCCTCCCTTGCATTGAATCACTTTGTTGACAAGTCTTGGCATGCGGGCAATCAATTTGTCGATTGTTTCTTGTGAAATATTGTTCCAGCTTTCTTGCAATGCTCTCCACAAATCTTCTTGTGAGCTGGGACAACAACTGCGCACGTTTCTGTCCAGCTCTTCCCACAATAGTTCTATAGGGTTAAGGTCGGGGCTCTGAGCGGGCCACACCATGTTTTTTAACACCCCTTCTGCTTCTTTTGTATCTAAATAACCCCGGCATAATTTGGAGCTGTGTTTAGGGTCGTTGTCTTGTTGGAAAATAAAGCCATCTCCAACTAGCCGAAGTCCCGATGGTACAGCATTACACTCCAATATTGCTTTGTACTGCTCCTTTTTCATAATTCCTTCGACTCGTACCAAATCTCCAGTTCCACGGCTCGAGAAACAACCCCAAACCATAACGGAACCACCGCCATGCTTCACTGTGGGCAGGACACAGTCTGGCATCATCTTTTCCTCGGCACTCCGCCGAACAAAAACACGTCTTTTGCTCCCAAACACTTCAAATTTGGACTCATCTGTCCAAAGAACTCTTTTGAAGTCTTCTTCACTCCAGTCTCGATGGGTAAGGGCCCACTGCATTCTCTTCTTTTTGTTTTGTGGCCTTAAGAGAGGTTTTCGCACTGCTACGCGACCAAATAACTTAGCGTCTCTTAGTCTTCTTTTCACTGTGGTCAATGACACAGGTGTAGACCGGGATTTGTTCACTTCAGCGCGGATTTCTGGTGCTGTCAGGCGTCTATTCCGCTTGCTTGTTACCACGATGAACTTATCCTCGCTAGAAGTGGTAGCTCTCGGCCTTCCCGACCGCGAACGATCTTGATTATTGCCAGTCTCCTTGTATCGGGTTATTGTGTTATGAACACAAGTCTTCGACAACTTGAGCTGAGTAGCAATCGCACGTTCAGATTTGCTTTCGTTGTGTAAAGCAATGATGACAGCACGAGTTTCACCGCTAATTTGGCGTACTTTTCCCATAATGAGATGTCTTCACTGTAAGAACGACGAGCTCGGACTAACCAAGATTAAGAAATATTTACTCCATGGAAACTCAGGTGTTCACAGTGTTTTAGGAAGTTAAAATTTCCTAAAATTCTGTTAACACAAAACAAAGCCCAAATAATGAATAATAGTCAGGTAACAATAATATTACAATGACTTTAGCGCGCGATCCGCACGCGGCGCCCATTGATGTTTCTAGACAAAAGACCTTTGTACGATGATTACATAAAAATAAATAGAAATAATGACTTCGAAAAATAGTTAAATATCCATTGTATATGCAGGTGTTCAAATTAATTGTTTATCATATATATTTTTAACAAATTTTATTGTGAAACAATATTTTAACTTGTGGTCTCAAACTTTTGGCCGGTAGGGTATATATAAATCTTCTGTGCGTGTGTTTGTTATTAAACTCCTAAACGGCTGGACCGATTTTGATGAAATTTTTTGTGTGTGATTAAGTGGATTCGAGAATGGTTTAGACTTGGGTTTTTTTCTTTTCGTGTGTACAAGACAACGTCTGTCGGGACAGCTAGTATAATATAAAAATTCAAATACATATATTTGTGTCCGCAAAACTTGAAGAGCAGTCGATGGATTGACATTTAATCTTACTCATTACATTACATTATGCATGCATTACATTGCATTTATATTTAACCTGTCAATTCTTGAAATATCAGACACAATTGAAAACCACACTTTTTCGTGCAAATCTAAGTAGGTGAGGTCACATCTATGCGCTTAGTCGCAGAATGTCCACTTTTCAAAATGTCTAAGCAAAATGTCTTGAGATCGAGAGTTTGATTCCTATCCATCACAGTGATTTCTTGACTGTATGTTAAGAAATGTGTATATATTTTTTCTTATAATAACAAGTATTGCTAACCGTTGGTGTAAACTCATTTGACAGATTCCAACAGACATAAACATGTGCATTATAAAACTATGACATCATATTATTATAATATAAAAATATAATTAATTACTTATGGATTGTTTTCCGTAGAACGGAATGATAAACATTTATATTATGAGTTACTTAAGTGTAAAGAAGCGGATATGCGCGTTCTTGTTGCGTGCAACGTCAGCGAAGATCTGGACCTTGCTAGTACGATATTTATGTGTTTGTTCTCGATCACATTGGGTATGGTTATATCTTAATATTTACCTTAATATTATAAATGCGAATAGCTCAGTAGGGAGACCAACAGACTGCAATGCAGAGGGTCTCGGGTTCGAACCCAAATCGCGCACCTCTGACTTTCGAAAGTTATATGACTTTTCGGAATTATGTGCGTATTGATTGACAATTATTGCCTGCTGATATCCAGTCAAATCCCGTTAGACTAAAAAAGCCGACCCCAAGTTACTTGGGAAAATAAAGGCTAAGGGAGAAGATTATAAATGCGAATGTGAGTTTGTTTGTTTATTATCCTTTCATGCCTTAACTAATCAACCGATCATTATTAATTTACGTATACATATGTCAGGGGTACAAAATTGGACATAGGGTGGGTTCCATTCATCCAAAAAAAATAGGAAAGTATAGGTGTTACATTTACGCGAGCGTAGCCGCGAGCAAAATACAGTCTTTTCATGAATTTGGATTATTTGTGAGTAGTATCAGCGATCACCGTTGGATTGGCACGCAGAGGTCTCGAGTTGGCACCTGAGGTACGCACCTCTGACTTTTCAAAGTTATGTGCGTATTAATTAGTTAATTATCGCTTTCTTTAACGGTGAACGAAAACATTGTGTGGCAACCTGCATATCTGCGAGTTCTTAAAATGCTCTCGAAGATACATAATGTGTAGTCTGCCAAACTGAATTGGGCCAGCGTGGTGGACTACGGCCTTCTCCTCACACTGATACGACGCTCGTGCTCGGTAGTGAGACACATGCAGGGCTGATATTATATTATTATTAGTAAGAAGTAAAGGCTTAGTTACAACATAAATAAGCTTACTCTACTGGGGAAGGACTACCCTCTCACACAATATCCACGTAAAGTAGGTAGGTACTCCTATCCTCCTACATCTAGGGTACTTGCTTGCAGTGCTTGCTAGATAACTAAGCAAAACGTATTGACAATGTAAAACAGCGATAGCTCAGTGGCGAGGCCTACTGACTGCAATGCAGAGGGTCTCGGGTTCGAACCCACGTCGCGCACCACTGACTTTCGGAAGTTATATGACTTTTCGAAATTATGTGCGTATTGACTGACAATTATCGCCTGCTCCGTGCCTCGGAGAGCACGTTAAGCCGTCGGTCCCGGCTGCCATGAACATCTATGGCAGTCGTTATTGGGATAGTGTCGACACAAAAGATCCCACTGAGTCGAAGTGTCGCCGGTCTGCACTGACTGGCCCCCACATAAGATAAGATAAGATTCACAATGTCATTACTAAAACCCCGGTCTTCGTTATGAGGGTCGTAGTTTTTATGGCGAGCTGGTTTACTCGTAATAACACGTGCTTGGCTTAGGTGTCACCCTTACACGGTAGAGTCGATTAGATCACGTACCAAGAAGCCTGACTCCTCACATTTTTGCCGAATTATTAAAGCTTGGTAATTTATCTCTGCCGAATCACGAGTTTTCTGATTCCTTCGATACTGGGTCCTTCACACGTTTCGCTTTGGCGACCCAAAGACCTCCTTAGGCCGTCAAAGCGGAGCGTGAAAAAGCACCTGCTTTTAAGTAGAGAGAGTAGAGACCTCTGCACTACTTCAGTTACAATGAGGACGTGTTGTGTAAGATTCTGCTCGTGGACTACACGATTGCTTATCATCAGGCAGAGTGTAGTCCGTAATAAGGAAAAATTGGCAACGGCGGACTATTTCATTCCTCAACCTTTGTTACTACTTGCCTATGATATAACTTATATGTATATACATGCACTATTCAGACTCATTACCCTTGACAGCGGCGTACTGGAGTAAATAATGCAATGAAGGTTATATAGTTGCTTAATTAGTTTATATATATACCTTGCCGTCTAGATCAAGTGCTTACGTAAATTAGACATTACAAATAAATTTATCAACGTCATTCATAAAAGCTTCATAATAATTCATCATTATCATTCATCGTCATTCATAAAACTTTTTGGAAGAGCCTGCTATTCGTTGACGGCGTGAATAAACTCGCTCGAAAGTACAGTACCGTCGTCTCACAGGAAACCAGCGTACGATCAGTACTACTGTTACTGCGTTTCGTCCGGTAGGTAAGAGTGTTAGGCTCACCTTATCCAACTTTTCCTTTAATTCAGCAACTCGCGTGTGTTATCTCTGGTACCAGCAAGGGATCATAGCTTACGGTAACCGCTAGCGCGTCTTACTGACGGCGGACCTTGTTCCAACGTACCTTAAAGTCCGGCTCCGTCCATTGCCGCCCGCGGCTGAACGCGGATACGGTCGTTATAGCAATTGTGGTTTGTTGTATCGGCCGACGCGGCGACGGCGACGTCTGTTGCTTTTTACCCATGACCGTCGTATTGCGTAGAATTTCATATAAACCCGATTCAATTGTCCGGTCCACCGCTGTCAGTCGTCTACGGTACGCCTTAGGAAGCGGCATGTTTGCCACCTTTATTGTATAAAAAGACTTTAGATTAATCAAATGTATATGAATATTAAAACTATATTATGAATATTTAATATAAAATCTGTGCTTCCGATTAACCTTGTATCATAGTGATTAGTAAACAAATTGGTTAGTTTAAAAACCTGCTATACGAATAATAGTTACGAGTCGCGCTCTACATCCAATTCGTTGATTGAATTCAGGTTTTCAACGTCAGTCTTCGTTACATATATCTGACACGCAGTGCAGTGTTTTGTTATTATAATATTCATATCTACCTAGTAAATACGTATTTACTTTATACACAAACGCTGATAAAGCTATAAATGATTACTAGATTAAGATCAAAAATACTGAAGTTGAGTTTGTGGTTTGTCTGACAGGCCAAGTCCTTATAGACCGAATTTTATTTTATTTCACAAGAATTGAATCTAATCAATGACGTAATCCAAGTGTCTAATAACAAGTTTGCATTCAGATACGAGATCGTCACTTCCTTACGTGGTGCGTCCACTGCCGAGGTTCTTAGCTAAGTCACAAAAAAGTTACTTAACGCTTAGCATCAGTGACTTTTTGTCGTGTCAATTTAAGTTATAGACATATTTTCACACTTAGTTAAAAGTGACACGATAATAACAAATTTTGTCACCGACGTGTCGCCAGCGAAACTTTTTGTCGCTATCGTGTCACGTCGTCTGCACGGAATTTATGATTGCATACATATCTAAAAGGTGATATTTTTTACCATGATTGAAGTAATTAGAGTGCAGCTTGTCATCAGCTTTTACAATCATAAATCATCACTCAGCCAAAGCAGTTTAGAAATGAGCAATTGAAACAATTTTCTTTATTGTTCTAGGTGCACCAAAGTTGCCTACAACGGTGGGTGGACGAAAAACAAAGAGGCAACATTACTCGTAAGGTCCTGTGTCCACAGTGCAAAGCGGAATACATAGTGGTATTCCCTTCAATGGGTGCCTTCGTTGCCCTTCTCGACGCTATGGAGGAGATCACCCACAAGATTTGCCCCTTCATAGCCGGTGGTGTACTTCTGGGGTCAATTTATTGGATCGCCATCACGTATGGAGCTGTCACAGTCATGCAGGTATGTTTCATTATTTTGTGTGAGTTTGTAAATAATGTTATGGTGCATCAGCACCATAACATAACACCAAATCTATCAAGATTTGAGCATTCACTTGTAATAAAACATCGAACCTTCATCGTTTTTAAATGCAATTCCGGACTGAAAAACGAACAGCATCAAGCATAGAGCCAAACATCGCTACGAACATTTTCACGATCATTCTAGCGAACTATGTTTTTGAAATTTACTGTCCTTTCGCTAGAATGCTCGCTAAAATGCTTATTACAAGTCTATCAGCACCTTTTTTTTTTATTTTATTTTTTACTTTTGGGAATGCTTGAATCATTCCCCTCCGCGGGGGCGGGCGGGCGGTTATGTCGGACTCGCCGGGGTAACAGAAAGATGTTAAGAAGATAATGTACCTCCCGGAATACCGACTAAACCTACCACGGTGTTCCTCGACAAAACCTCTATCGACGGGGCCGCGCGAATCACTTGCACATGCGGTCGCGAACCCGCCGAGGTTTCGGCCCGCCGTATGAAACGGCAGGCCACTACACGAACAGACCTACCCAAAGGCGCTTCTCACAAATTATCCCTACTGTCACCCCTAAAGGGGAGACGGACTCGACACAGAGGCGCGCGTGGGAACACGCACGCCGCCTCTCGGACCTGATGCTGAACGGATGGCGGGCAGGCCCACAAAGCCCGCCACCCCCAGGTCAATCCTCAGGGTGGCTGGAGGTCATCTCGCGCCCTTCGGCGCCCGGTTCTGCGGTTGGGGAGTGGGTTTAAACGCTCCCTCTCCCGCTCCGCCGCCTCCTTGATAGAATAGAGTTTCTATTCGAATAACTATCGAGTATTCGAATGCACGATTCGATTATTTATGAATAAGTACTAGATGTTTTTTTCGTTTCGGCGTGGCTAATCATATAGCTTTTATTGTTTTTATTGAAATATGCTGTAAGTGGTGCACGCTCGTTAAGTCTGATCTTTTTAACGTATTGCTTATAAAGTTATAACTAATTAACACTTGATTTATTAAAATAATTTGAATATATTCGCTCTAATATGAACTGGGTATTGTATATCAACAAATACACTCATGTTGGCAACACTATTTCGAACTTTTATCATCTCGATTCTATATTCGAAAATCTGTCTCAGCTTTAGGATAGTTTATAAATAAGTCTGTTATTATGATTATTGATTAGTAAAGAAATGTACTGTTATGGCAATGGTATGTACGAGACGTGATTATTATAATAGATATATTGAAAATCTTTATGATGATTTAAATTGAGATTGGTTCTGATTTTATTTGCTGTAAAATATGGACGTATTCTCATCGCTAGAGTACCACGGAATCTACACAAAGTAGGCGGTGTTTGATAAAACTAAGCCATGTCGCTATAGTAACATATAATTATATCAATGGCTTACATTTATTGACTTTGACAGCAAGTTACAAACTGTAAAACAGAACAGCTAATATACATATCTTGCCACACTAACAGTATCGTCCATTACTGGTTAGCAGAGTTGAGTAAGTAGCTGTGGTGTCAATAATAAACTGTGGTTAGTATGAAAGTACTGCATTTTTACGTTTACTGGTGTACGCTATATATGGATGAAGGTATTTTAAGTATTCCGACAATTTTTACCGTACTCACACTTGTAGGTAGCAAACTATTTACATCAATTTAATTAATATTTACTTACTCGATTTCTTGTTTATTAAATAAGTACATAGACTTTAATGGGCATTCATACATTCCTATATTTACGACTCGATAGCGGTATATATTATTATTTTTTATATTTTCTTCGTAGTTTTAGTATCGTAGATAATATTATGACAATATTATCGTAGATAATGTTTATATTTTCTTTATATAATACTAGTAGTTTTCCCGCAGTTTCACCCGCGTACGTTCCGTTCCCGTGTGAATATCGGGTTTCACCCCTTTCACCCCCTTCAGGGCGGAATTTCCAAAAATCCTCTCTCAGTGCTCCCCTACACTCTCTAAGGAACATACATGCCAAATTTCAGCTTCTTGCGTTCAGTAGTTTCGGCTGTGCGTTGTCTGTCAGTCACTCAGTAACGGTAGAGTTTTATATATATAGATTTTCTGCATAGTTTTCGCATTCAATATTGTCTTGTTGGTGTAAAAGTTTACAGTTACGTTTGCAACCAATCATGAGACCTCAGATTCAATTACCGGGTCCGACAAAGGGTTATTAGAATTATGTGTTAAGCATTTTTCATTACGAACATGGTAGATGGTAATCCACTCTATTCATATATCTATGTAGATAGATACATTTAGTTGTTCCGAGTCTGGGTGTCCTTTGTACTCGTTATTAAGTTGTTTGTAAAGGTCCCCGCGACACAGGAGTTATTCCGAGTGCGGGATTTGCCTTATTCACAGAAGAATCGGAACAACCATTTATGGACTACATAATTTTTTGTCCACTATGAAATTCGAGCCCACAACACTCGGTGTAATGACAATGGCGAGGCGACCACTGAAACCACGACAACATCCGTGTAGTCTTATAACTTGAGATAATTCAGTATGTTAAGATTGCCTTGTTGACCTAGCGGTAATAAATACGACTGCTGTGCATGAGGTCTTGGACCATTTCCCGATCGGGCAGTGTTAATGGGTATTCTTAAAAACATTCTTAGCATCAGCTCAGAGTCTGACAATGTGTCCCGTAGACGGCAATAGGCTGACTTCCTATACCTAGGATATAGGACCAGGCATAGCACCTTAAACTATAGCCGGCAAAATGAAGTTTTATCCATCTTCCGTGGAAGAGCCACGCTTCGGCACGAATGGGCCGGCTCGACCGGAGTGATACCATGGCCTCACAGAAAACCGCGCTAAATAGCGCTTGCGTTGTGTTTCGTTGAGTAAGTGAGGGTACCGGAGGCCCAACTCCCCTCCTGGGGGAGGTGAGGAGGCAAATTTAAAAAGCTGGCAACGCTCTTGTGATTCCCCTGGTGTTGCGGGTGTCCATGGGCGGCGGCGGCATACCATCAGGCGATCCGTCTGCTCGTTTGCCTCCTACGCCATAAAAAAACCTGCTCACCTCTTCCGGGATAAAGCATGAGTCTATATATTAATTACTATATTACCACCAGTTTTCATTCAAGCAAGACGAGGTTGACTAGATTAATAAATATCATTAGTATTCTTTATGAATATCATATCCGCATACGTTCTCGTATCTTTGACCTTTGATTCACCGTTTAAAAAAGACCTCTTGATCGCTTACTTACTAGTTTTATTTGTATTTAAATGCTTTTGCATTATTATATTTACTATTTATTTTTATATTATTATTATATTATTTTCATTATTATACAATGTGTCTTCATAACAACTAGACATCATTTTACCGGTAGGGAAAATTAAAATAAAAGCTCTAACTTAAATTAATATAACTACTAAAAAAAATGTAAATAGATATAAATCGAAGTTTTGTTTTTTTATTATTTTTATTTATATCTATTTACATTTTTTTTTGTAGTTATATTAATTTAAGTTCGATTAATAATTACTAGGGGCGAAACTATAATTACTCGTTTTGTCGAGTTTTTTAACAATGTTTACAAAACCACTGTACGGAAATCAGTTTTGCTGTAAAATGTTTCTTATTTTTATTTAATGGCATTTGTTTGGGGATGTATAGCATTGCGTCGACATTGCCTACACATTTACTATTATTATTGTTTTTGTTTCAACACGATTAACCGCCTAGTTCAAAAGTTACAAGGTTTTCTCGGTACAAGGCCCATAATTACAAAAAATAATCGGATTATAATTTTTTTATTGCTTTTTTTATTATTTTTCCTATCGATAAAATGATGTCTAGTTTCACTCATTTTTATGTGCACTTTATGATGACTCACACTGTATATTATGTATAATCAATTTCAAGTAATCTATATATTAATATGTGAAGCAAAAACTTAGTACCCCTTTTTAGGAAAATTGCGCGGATGGAGGAGTATGAAATTTGGCACAGTTAAAGTTTATATGGCTCCTTCTCCATATAAGTTTATATGGAGAAGGATGGGCGAATCCTAATATTTTTATAAAATATGCATTAGAAATACATTAAATTAATGAAAAAACACTACACGCACACATCCATGCATTTGACACACGCAGTCGAAGCGCGTAACTATGGTTATATATATCAATATATAATGATTAATGACATATATCAGAGGCAAACTTTGGTCGAATTTCGAGCACTAGGCGACCGCTAGTTATTTATTAATGTCTTATTAAATATTTAAATGATAGATGCACTCTACTAAGTTTGAATATGGTCACCCTTCTGGACGTTAAGTTGTCATGTGAATGCCAACATGACATCGAATTATAAATATGGTATAATCTGATTTTGCCCGCGGCTTCGCTTGCATTTTAGTACATTTTGTCAATAAATTATTATCCCTCAGGAACTGTACCCTATGCCTTTTCCTGTACCCCTGACAATGTGTATGTAAATTTCATAGTTATTGGTCGAGTAGTTGGGCGTGGAAACCTAACAAAGATACAAACGAACTCACATTCTCATTTATAATATTAGTTAGGATCACGCTCACTCATATTCAATATTGTACAATATCGTTTCGGATCATGTAAACATAATGCGAGAGCTTACTTTTCTTAGTTTAAACACGTATTTTATTCTACACGATTTTCAACTTATCTATGATTTAAAAATTTAAGTATGATACTTAACAAAAAATGTTTTGTGTGGTCTAAGTACGGCTAGGTCACATCTATGATTTGATTCTTTGTGTATGACAGTTTTCCAAATAAATATTTATTTACTTGAACTAATTGACATTGGCTACTTGCGCATGAGTTTCGTATTAAATTAATCGTGTAATAATAAATTATGCTAAAGAAGATTCAAATAAGTTGTGTACATACCTTTATGCTAGTATCATTCGCAGGGGTAGGCTGAAGTATATTGCACATAAAGGAGATGTTTCATTTTCGGCTACCAAATGTACTATCAGCCGAAAACTAGCTATTAAAAATAATAGTTTTTATATTATTGCCATTATATTCAATATGGCGGTGGTTCTCGGTCATATAATTTTGTATGCGTTCATAAATCATATCGAAAACTATACGAAAGTACTATATAATAATGTAAATAATATATAAATATGTTTTAGAGTATCATTTATTCATTTCAACTATCATACACATCTTTTCAACATACAAAATATATTCATATAATATAATACGGATTTTGCAGGGTGCACTCCGCAACGAAACATTTTGTTTATGTTTGGCATTAACTGTCAATGTCATATTGACTGATAATAAATATTCCAATGCTGAATTGGTGTTTCTTAGTACACTTTCCTGAATTCATATGTTTTCCTTTGATTTTTAGAAGAATTATTAATTCTTTGGAGAATATTATTCCAGCAAGAGTTTTTCTACTTCTGACAATTCTAGCATTCTAGGTTATGTATAAATGTCATCTATCAACTTGTCATAGATGGTCCGCACGACAACAACGAAAATATTAGAAATTAATAAATAATCGCTTAACTATTTACGCGTATTTAGGGGTACATTACCCTGGTTTCTTGAGAATGTACATGTTATAGCCGGTATCCTATACAAAAGTGAAATATCTCCTTTCGCTTACTATGTTTTCAGGTCCCACGTCACAGGCGATAGCAAACAGCAATAGGCATGCCTTCTGTCATTCAGCTTCTTTAAATTCCGTACGGCTACTAAAATTTTCCTAACAGTTAAACCCAATAACACTTTGCCCACCACCGAAGAAAATTTTAATAAAGTTGCTTTTTTTCTAGAGGCGGAGATTATACTAGTAATTACTTAAAAATGGGAGTCATGTCGCGAATAACAGCTGGTTATTGAATAAAAAGAAGTTATAATATTTGTATGTGACTATTAAAAGGACAATCCGACTGTAGAAGTGTAGATAAGGACGTTACTGTAGTAAAAATATTATGGCAGGTATTCCACCCTTTCAACTCAATTATACCCTACAAGACTTTAATATGTATGACTTATTGCGTTTTTGTTTACTTTGCAATACTGCCATGTATAGGCCTATTTCGTTACTACCTACAATATCAAAAATCTTTGAAAAAGTGATAAAAGATAGGTTGATTAAACACTTAAATATAAATAAGGTACTACATCATAGACAGTTTGGGTATACAACGGGAGTCGGCACTCAAGACGCTATTGAGTTACTAGTCGGGGATGTTGTAAATAAAATGAACCTGAAAAACAAAGTAGCCGGGCTCTTCCTAGATCTAAGTGCTGCATTTGACACTATCAACCATGAACTGCTTTTGAAAAAATTGGACCATTATGGAGTTAGGGGTAATGCGGGGCAATTGTTTCAATCATATCTGCAAAATAGAAAGATGTTTGTCGAAATTGATGCAGTAGCTAATGGCAACAATTCTAATAACAAATATGATTGCAGGGAAACTTTCAAGTCAAAAATGAACCCAATTTTGACTGGCGTTCCACAAGGCTCAATACTCGGCCCAATATTCTTTATTACTTTCATTAATGATTTAATACCCTACGTTATAAATATTTCCAGGGGAGATATTGAACCGATTATGTTTGCTGACGACACTAATGCTATTATATCAGCAGAAAATATAAACAGCTTAAGTTTGAAAGTAAACGAGGCTATAAGAATATTCTATGATTGGTTTTCAGTAAATAGTCTTACATTAAATATCAATAAAACTAACATCATGCTGTTTCGGTCGACAGCCAAGAATAGTGATAGACTTGATTGTGTCATAAATGGTGAATCGGTAAATACTTATAAAACTACGAAGTTTCTTGGAGTTAATATTGACGAGTTTCTAAACTGGAAATATGAGCTCACAAGTTTGGAAGGTGCAATCAGTTCTGCATGCTACGTGCTAAGAAGTTTGAGGGATGTAGTTAGTACTCAATACTTAAAAATGGTATACTATGCTCTAATAGAGTCTAAGTTGAGATACAGCATATTACTCTGGGGAGGTAGCTATAATTACAACATTTCCCGAGCGTTCATTCTGCAGAAAAGGGCGATTAGAACGATTGTAGGCATAAAACAGGACGTGTCTTGCAAACCATATTTTGTTGAGTTAGACATTTTAACTGTGCCGAGTCTTTACATACTGGTATTACTAACAAATTTTGCAAAAAACATTCATAAATATGAAACACAGGAAGAACGCCATCAAAGAGAGTCTACGCGCAGAAAGGATTTTCAGTCTAACTGTATACCACAGCTGAATATAGTGAAGCACAGTAGTCATTACAAAGCTGTCAGATTATTTAATAAGTTGCCCGTTGGCTTGAAGAGCTTGCTCTATAAAAGTAATTTTAATACCAAGCTTAAAACATTTCTACTGAAAGGTTGTTTATATTCTGTAGATGACATGCCAAAGTGTACTTTCAGTGATATGGAAGATCAATAATAAATTACAATCAATATAAATTTTAATTCATTTACATACATTATGATTGTTATTTTATATCTTATCCTATTGACATTTATTAATACCATTTTATCATTGACATTATTATTTTCATTTCTAACTTATTATTGACCACTTTTGATTGTATTGACTTAATGTTTTTTTTTTTGTTATCATTCATTGTATTATTGTGTATTACTTATTAATTGCATTGTGACATTTCCGATTCTTATTGCTTTTTTGAACTATCTATGTACTAATTCAAACACAATGTAAAAATTGTTAATGAATAAAATTTTGAATTTGAATTTGAATTTGAATAATGTTATTAAATAGGTATAGATTAAAATAAACAATATATATAAACAAAATTTATATATTTTGAACAATACCTTGTAAATATGCACTTCGGTTCAAAAGGTGTTTCACAGGGTCGTGTAATGGGGCCTATATGCACCAGATTTTTATTTTTAATATTCGCTCCCGGATTTTGTTTCCTAATTAAAATAAAGACAATTCTGAAATAAAAATACTGAAAGGGTAGTAATGCAAGCCGTTGTGTAGGTACTAGATTTAGCCCGCGGCTTCGCTCGCGTTGACCTAGATTTTGTCATAAATTTCTATTCTTCGGGAATAGTATTTTTCCCTGAATAAAAGGTACTTTGTCAACGTGTATACAAAATTTCATAACGATCGATTAAAAAGTTAAGACGTAAAAGCATCATAAAGAAACTCACATTCGCATTTATAATATTAATAAGGATATATGCTGCCACTGTTTGGGGAATATAACCACACAAATAATACGAATCACCTACCATGTTTCCTATCATGTTTCCAGCCTATATGCTACTTTGCCGTAATGTGTTTTATAAAATTCAATGCATTCCTAAATGCGATGTTGTCGCCTACTTGTGTAGTTGCAAAATCGATAGAAAAGCAAAATACTGGTTTTAATAATCTGAGAGCGACCGTGGCAATGTTTTTAAACCAGGTAGTTAACTCGTATTTGAAGGTAAATCAAATACTCCAATGTGTTCCGGTCTTTAAGTAGTGTATTAACATAAATACACATATCTTATTGACCTAGTAAACGTATTAAAAATACTAATACAAACATTGTGATTAATTATTTACAAAATCGGTTTGTAGACCAGACTATCAGTAATTAGGGCTATCTGTCTGAAAAGATATCTTAGGCAATGCTTATCAATCTTAATTTATTTTGTTTAATTTGTCGTCTTAGTGTGACCGCTTCCATAGCTGTACAACAAGTAGGCTTCTGCAGATAGTGAATATCTGGATTCGGTTTCCGAATTGGGGAAAACTGTAGTTCTGGCGTCTGCTGGGGGCACGGCAAAGGGTATTTAGATGATGAACAGTAATATAACTTCATACTAAAATAATATCATTATCGTTGAAATTCCAACTAGCCTATTTTAAGCTTAGAAATGCTGAATTTGCCTCATTTTTTATTGTAGTGACTAATTAAATATCAACCAATTATATATCTATTTGTCACCTAAAATTGTCTTGCCGTGCCGTCCCGTCAACGGACCTTGCCGAGATTTTCTGTAACGTCATTTCAAAGTATAACACATAGTCTAGAAGGAGGCGTCGTCGCCGGTAGGTCAATAAGCCTTCGTATTTATTTATGCATACCATATCGAGAATAAAATGCTCTTATTTTTGTGGAATTCTTTGCTCACCTGCTGCTACGTCGTCGGTGGCATAGCGGTAGTGAATGAGACTATCGTGCGTCTTGAGTACGATTTTCTGGTCGAGCAATTATAGTTATTAGGCGTTTCCGTCAGAAAAATTTAAGCGGCTGCACGGAGTCTGCAACTGCCCTGATGATAGATGGCTGTTGCCATAGATGGCTATTGCCTTCTATTAAGTTGGACTTAAAACTATAACTTGTCTTGAAATTTGGCAGTTATATATCTCTACCTACATCTTTGGGATATGGTGTGAAATTATGTATGTATCAAACTACGGATATTTTATTCCGCCGTATCCATTTATAGACCAGATTTAATTTTCTAAACACGCGAATTTAAAAAATTATTTCGGGTCTATACACGGTGATTGTAATATCAAATTTTCCATTTCAACTTGAACTCGGTTGATCCTTAACGTGATGTATGAAAGAGACCATCTCTATATATTATCTTCTTCATTATATGATAGTCACGACTTCTTTAAAGACGCGTTTACACGAGACAATTTTATTGATTCACTAGCTGTGCCCGCGGTTCCACCCGCGTATATGGTTACTGCGCCGCCCCCGTCGGTCGTCGCGTGATGTTATATAGCCTATAGCCTTCCTCAATAAATAGGCTATCCAACAATAAAATAATTTTTCAATTCGAATCAGTAGTTCCTGAGATTAGCGCGTTCAACTAAAACAAACAAATAAATAAACTCTTCAGCTTTATAATATTACTATAGATGTGTCACGCTTTCTCGGTTTCATATAGAATCGCACTAGGCGTTACTTGGAGGCAATCCATTGTAATAGAATAATTGGGAATATATGAACCGATGGTTGTCCCTTATCAGATGACTTCGGGATTGTTAACCTTTTTCTATTGCAATAGTTAGGTGGGCAATTGGTAGGTCCACCTCCCTTCCCAATTACTTTACTCTCTCTCTATTTTCCACCACGTTTGACAGCACGACTTGCTTCAAGAATCTTACCTCGTGTAAGTGGACCTTAAGTTTGTTAATCAATTAGCATAGCATAACGGTCACATTGTGGTCGATTCCTTTGTGCTTATGTGACCGTGTCATATTTAACAGTTACTATGTGTTTTGAGGTGTTACTTGTGGGAAGTATATGTAAAATATCGGCCAAATCGTGTTCGATTGCAATGGGTTTTTGTCACGAATACGTTATTAGTACTTATTCTTTTGTGTGTCATACAAAAGTTATCTTAGATACAGCTAGTATTTTTTTATACATTTCTAACCCTAGGTTTTATATCTTAAAGGTCTTTCTGTTGTCTGGGTTTTATGTTTTATGTTGAAACAATGGACACAAAGAATACCCAGACTAAAACAACAATTTGTGGAACATACATGTTTTTGTCTCGTGTGGGCATTGAATAACCAACACTCGGCACACTGCAGAGTTGGTTAAAGAGTTCTGGGGCTCAAAAGTTAGCAAAGCTAGCTAGGGTGATCATCACATCGGATTCCGAGAGTTAGGGAATAGAGAGTGCACTTGTGTTTACGCACACACTTGTACGCTACACTATCTCCGGCGAAATCTTCGTTAAAATTGATCGCTTAACCGAAATCCTGTCAGAAGGACATTTGATATATATGTATGTATATATATATATATATAGATGTAAGTAACCATACATCTCTGCCGTCTGCCTACCCACTGGTTAAATATAGTCTTTGCATTATAGACGTCCTATCAATATTTACGTAGATTGTGCAAAATTTCGTCACAAGTTCAGTTATTCAAATAAACTATTGAGTAATATCTATAAAATGCAGTTGACATTAAAAGATTTCGTAAAATGTTTCTTGGTTAGTTGCGTTGATTTAAATTTTACATTTAACCGCAAAATGCCTTCGCTTAGATTGAAATTCTATAATTTCAAGTTGTGTTGTTCTGGGTTCGATTCTTAAGAGGGACTAAATTTGTGTGACCCGCAAATAGTTGTGCATAGTCTATCTTTGTGTCAGTTGTATATTATAAAACGATACATCATTCACTTTATGGCATTGCGAGGGCACCCATATTTTGGTAGGTAACTCGACGGAACCATATTCCGTTATCAACAACGCTATTTTTAAAATGCATTTAATTAAAAATAGTTTGACGTAGAAATCACACAGGCAGATTTCGTACTAACTCTCGTAGCAGTGATTCATTTCCTTACACAAACAACTATTCCTTTACTACAATTTTTCATAATGCAAATGTATTTAAAAAAAATCCTCTAAGTGATGTCGAGCATAGTCCTTAAATCCCTCATTCGGGACGCGAAAACTTTGAAATTGTTATAGGTACATTAAACCACTATGACGTCATAGTCTACGAAAATACCAAAAGCAAACCGACAAAAAGAATGACTTTAAATGACCTCTTTGCTTCTTTTAATTTAGGTAGTGTACATAATCGCTAATTATTTGAAAAAATAAACATCTTTTTGAAGTATAAGATCGTTTAAGCAAGAATGGTATGCGATTTCCACAAATATAATTTGAGTCTACTTGATAATTTAATATTTTACTATTTTGTTGATAAAAGTTAGTAGTACACAGTCGAAGTCAAAGTCAAAAAGTAACTGTAAAAAGTATATATAGGTAAGTGAGTTTACTAAGTTACTGAAGCTACATTTAGTTTAGTTGCTAGGTTTAGGCAAAGGGTTGAGCCTATGAGAAGAAACCTGCAAGTAGTAGTAGAACATACAACAGCGATAGCTCAGTGGGGAGACCAGCAGACTGCAATGCAGAGGGTCTCGGGTTCGAACCAACGTCGCGCACCTCTGACCTTCGGAAGTTATATGACTTTTCGAAATTATGTGCGTATTGATTGACAATTATTGCCTGCTCCGTGCCTCGGAGAGCACGTTAAGCCGTTGGTCCCGGCTGCCATGAACATCTATGGCAGTCGTTATTGAGAAAGTCAGTACCCTCTAATATCCTGACACTGGTCTAGCCTTAGGGTATCGTTAGCCTTCGGGTTGCGGAAGTCAGGTGGCAGCCGCTCCGTGTAAAAACTGATATCCAGTCAAATCCGGTTAGACAAGAAAAACCGACCCCAAGTGACTTGGGAATAATATAGGCTAAGAGAGAAGAAGATTTCCATTCTCTTCGTAGTAGTTATATAGTAAATCAAGTCATTGAAACATACGTATCTATTAAACTAGCTTTTGCCTGCTGCTCCTGCATGGTACCTACATCAATATAAAGTAGCCTATGTTCTTCCCCAAGTTTTAAACTATCTTTTTACCAAATTTCATTCAAATCGGTTGAATGGTTTAGTAGTGAAAAGGTAACAGACAGACAGAGTACTCACTGATCGGTAAGCGATTAGCGAGGGTAAGCAACGTTGGGTGCTGTCAGTCTATAGATGGGTGACCGCTTAGTGGTATTTCATCTGAGCGTCTCCGTGCTTCGGAGGGCACATAAAAAGTCGGTCCCGGTTGTTGTCAAATTGACAGCAGTTGTTAAGCCATGTCAGAGGCCTACGGGCGGTTTGAACAACTCTTGACAACAGGTTGGTCACTAACCATACGAAAAACAAACAAAACTTTCGAATTTATAATATTAGTAAAGATTAAAGGCGTTAACAAGATAACCATACATATCCAATATAAATTTCGCCATAATACTTCAGTTGTTATACATGTACATTGCAGTTTTGTAATAACCTTGCTTCACCCGTAACGCGCTTCGAAACCGACCGATAGATATGTAAACAGTTGCGCTGCACTATGCCAACTTCCTGCTCAGTGAAATTAGCAAACATTAAACGCAGTCAACGCTTAATACGCATTGACTTCGTTTAAGGCGTATAGCACACTGCCAGAGTCGAGGCTGTGTTGCGACACAAAAATCATGTGCAACGCGCGGCGCGCTCTCCGCAACACGTCATGAGACGCTTGTGCTCTGTTTACATGCAATCAAAATGCCATCGTCAGATCACGAGGACGTGTTCGATCTTGTTCAAACAATCAATTTAAATAGAAAAAGGAAATACCGAGTTCACCCCTACTCATTGCATAATTGTTCCAAAAGAGGTGCATTCAGAGCAGTGCGTTACTTAAAGCTTTATCCAGATAAGTTCCGTAAATATTATGGAATGTCTAGAGTAACATTTGATTTGCTGCTGGAAGATGTAAAGAACAGTTTGGAGAAAAAGGATACAAATTGGCGTAAAATCAGTATGCCCAGCAGAAAGACTACTCATTACGCTAAGGTAATTATTCAAAAATTTTTTCAAGTTAGAATGAACGCCATCTTTATAGTCCATAACTCGCTTACTTATTTGACTTTCACAAAATCTGATTCCAGCTTTGAGGATTCTTTAGGAATGTTCACTAAATCCTAAGCATATTTTAATTAAATATAATTTAAATGGGCCCTCACACCACACGCATATTAGTAATCGACTTCAAAAATTGTTAAGAAACTATTGTAGGTTAGTTGAATAAAGTAAATAATTAATTATAGAGAAATCAAGTTTAATAACAACATATATTGTTCAAATAATCAAATCACAAGACTAAAAGTTCAGTAATTAAACAACAAATGATACCATAAACAACATTATTCAGTTTGTACAACAGAGGGTATTATAACAAGAATCATAATCTGATAAATATAATAATTATAAAGTTATATTTTATACAATATCAGGATGTTTCTAGATCGCATAGTTTTGAAAATACCTTTTTTGTGATTTTATGTTAGTGTCAATTATGTCTTCTTGCATCGGTACTTGTTTACTTGAATGATACTTGAACTTGATGCTAGCAAAGTGAATGCGCCAATAGTTCGAAGAAAATGTGACGAACGCGCGGCGCACGCTGCTACTTCTCCCGTCCCGTCTGTAAACCCCCGCGTCGCGACTTGTCGCCGCCCACGCCTCGTCTCGCCCGCGTCGCACAACCGCCTTCGCCTCGACACGTGCTGTGTGCGACACTCCTTCCTTACTAGTACAACTTTTAAAAAAGTTAGAAGAGGCGCGCGCCCGAGCCTCGACTCTGGTTCTGTGTGCTATACGCCTAAGTGGTCGCCTCGTCACTGCCATGCCACTGCGTTGAGTGTTGTGGGTTCGAATCCCACACGGGACAAGAATTTGTGTGATCCACAAATAGTTGTTCCGAGTCTGGGGGTTCTTTGTGTCCGTTGTTTGAGTGTATGATAATTACTAGTGCGGAAATTGTCGTTTTAAAAATAAATAAATAAATACGAGTAGATATTGTTTCCTTAACTCTCCGATTTGTGATCGCTGATCGTGATGAAGCCACGGATTCGAATCACAGGATTAGAAAATAATGTTTTTTTATGATATATTTGTTCTATAAATATGGCAACAAGTATGCGTCACGTCTAGTGTAAAGCGGTTTATTTAACCTATGATAGCTTGCAATGTCGTGATTGCACGTGACAGTGATTCGCGCGGCCATGCCGTCTCTGGTTATGTCAGGGAACACCGTGGTAGATTTAGTCGGAATTACCGAGATGTCCCTCCAGCTGGCCCGGTGAGTCTGACATAACCTCTCTGTCACCCCGCGGAGAGGTCAAGGCGAGGTCAATGCGTCAATGCATTAATCCACGTAAAAAATAAAGTCACCTGTATACTATATTGCTTTTACCATTATCTTTGTCCTTTGCACATGTCAGTTTAAAATAGCAACTTTTCGTAAAAAGTACATTCCATCCATAGTAAATTTGGCTAAGCACTTGGTAATTTTTCTTATGTTTTTATTTATTTAGACTGGCTAAATGAAATTATTTTCATTTGTTCGTAGTCTTCATGTCGTTGACCATTAAACTATAATACTGCAGATCGTGATAAAACATCACGTGTTTACGTTCGTGTGTTATAAACACACGTGTTCAGCACATGTAGGAGAAAATACTATGTACATATTATATAGTATTTATGAGGTATCAAACGATCAAAGATCGCCTAAGGACTGTAACAGAGTTTATACTTTTAAAATCGACTGTTGAGTCCTACCTAATTACTTTTCTGCTGCAACATAATAATGTATTAGAAGCTGGAGTATGACTCTGATCTGATCCGTAAGCAGCGATTGGTCATTGGGGAGACCAACAGACTGCAATGCAGAGGATCTCGGGTTCGAACCCACGTCGCGCACCTCTGATTTTCGGAAGTTATATGACTTTTCGAAATTATGTGCGTATTGATTGACAATTATCGCCTGCTCCGTGCCTCGGAGAGCACGTTAAGCCGTCGGTCCCGGCTGCCATGAACATCTATGGCAGTCGTTATTGGGAGAGTGTCGACACAAAAGATCCCACTGGGTCAAAGTGTCGCCGGTCTGCACCGACTGGCCCCCACATAAGATACATGACTCTGATCTGGTAAAGATGAAGAGTCTCATCTAATTATGAATCTGGGGTTTCTCTCAATTTGGAGTAGACTGGCGCAGCCAACAACTATACGTATTTACGTCACCACAGTGACTTCTTTTGTAACGTTAACAAATTGCAACATAATGATTGCGGTATTCGTCTATCCTCAGGTAGGACACTTGACATCTTAGTTGTACAGGATAAGATTTGCGTCCAAAGCATGTCCTGTCATACTTCTAATAGACTAAAAGGCAGAGTCATTAAAGCACGATGCATCATCAATGCAGTCACTAAAACGTACAATTTTGATATAGCAATAAACGTGGTGTCGCAAAAGCGTCTTCTTTTCGTGTCAACAGTTCTGCAGTTTCAGTTAGATCATTTTAATACTCTAAACTGCCTGTGCCGACCTCGTTAGTGAATGCTGTTGCGTTGTTTCGGGTTTGATTCCCGGGTAAAATAACCTGCCTGGAAATACCTAGTAATATTATGTACGTGAAACATAAAGCCCATAACTGGCAAAACGAGGGTGTAATACTTGGCTGCCGACCCCTGCGGGGATATAAGCATGAGCCCATTTATGTAAGCATTTTAGTTGAGTTCGGGCAATTTGAGTACATATACAGTTAAAACGCAGTAGCAAATTCAATTTGCTAAGTGTGGCTTAAGCTAAAAGTGGCAAGTCCAATTTGGCCCTTAGCGTGAGTCTATATCATTTTATGGGCAGTTAACCTTAAGTGACATTTGCTCTCTGCGTATAATAACATCTTATTAAAAGGCACTAAAGATATTTTTAGATAGAACTCTTGCAATTCCGTAGCGGAAAATTGACACTGTGTGATATTTGTAGGGCATTGCGATTGCGCTTTTATCTCGCCTTATCTGAATATGCAGATGGGCCGTGCCCACCTTAGAATTATCTGGTGCCCACTCCAGAATTGTCTATTGCCCACTCCAGAGTAATCTGGAGCCGACTTCAGAATTGTCTGGTACCGATTCCAGAATTGTCTGGCGCCCACTCCAGAAATGTCTGGTGCCCAGCCTAGGATGTTAAGTTTGGTCTCGAAATTCTAGGTTTGTATGCAGGCCATTGCTGTTTAGGGGCCGAGCTCCTTCTAGCTATAACTCTTACTTCGTTAATGCTTACCACCCTTTCTTAAAGCATTGTGATTACGTGTGCGAGATCGAGACAGCAATACTCTGTAACGGGCGTGTGCGTGTTGGTGGCCTCTGATATGTTTTACCGAATCAGGAAAATGAAAATATGTGGCCGACCTTGTTGTGACGTATTAATACGCTCTCCATCGCTCGCTGGCAAGCCTTGAGCTTGGATTTTAATGTGTAGGTCAATGACCATGATTAAGCGATTTTCACTTCATATGCACGAGTAACGCAGTGGTATTAGGTTGGGCGTTCAGGATGCTTAAAGGAAACAGTGCTCTTCATGAGAGTAAACATTTATTACTGACTAATAAGACATGATACATTGATTTAATAGGATACACACACATTAGGTATAAAGACATATGTACATACACCACAGTGGTTTATATGGTCACACCGCATTTGCCACTGTTGTGTGTTATTACCCAAGGGACAAAAAATTGAGCGAGCCAGAATGATTTGTTTCAAGTCTGGGTGTTCTTTCTGTCCGTTGTTTTTATGGTTCATCACATGTAGATGGTCATCAGAGAGATGGGGGTTGCAATATATAAAAACGAGTTGTATAAGCTAATTATATAATAGAATAAACAAAAAGATATACATACACACAAAAAAATATTATGATTGCAAAGAAGCACTAGTACAGTGGATAAAACCACTTACGTATGAGAACATAGAAGCATTGCTACAACACGCGGAATGATATATGTACATGTAGGTATATTAATATATATATTAGCTTATATGTACCTATATATATGTATAGGTACATATAGACACACACACACACACACACACACACACACACACACACACACACACACGCACACACACACACACACACACATGCACGCACACACACGCACGCACACACACACACACACACACACTCACACGCACACACTTACAAACTCACACACGCGCGCACGAACACACATACACTCACACACACAGACAAACCCATATGTACACACACAAATTTTTAAGTATAATTTTGTAAATTGTAAATTTAAAATAATGTGTAGAGTTAAATTCATTATTTCAAATTATTGTGTTAATTATCACGCAATGTAAAATATGGAGGAGCGGATTTTTTTACTACAAGCATAAATTGCTTAAAAGAAGATTCCGAAAACAACTTTTTGTAACAAATTATTTGACACAATAAATATTATTATTATTATTATTATAAGCTATGTATAGTTAAACTACTACAAATTTTTCATTTAAAAACTAAACGATTTCAGTTTTGCGTATTAAAACTGGCTATTTATGACAATGGAATTATAACTGGTATGTGAGAAGTAAATAAATAAATAAACACTATCCTTTGGCCGCAGTTTCACTCTGGAACAGTTTTATTTTAATGTCAGTTACCATATATGTATCAAATTTTTTACCCCTGGCATCATGTATGCAAAATTTCATGATGATCGGTCGAATAGTTAAGGCGTGAAAGCGTAACAAACAAATTAACATTCGCATTTATAATATAAGATGGAATTAAAATCCTAATAGTTTAATTCCATCTTTGTTCATGTTTTCCAAATTGGTAATTTTACGTAATTATATTCCTAAGGCTGACGCCATACTATGCTAAAATCGGCACTTGTTACGTATTCGACTAACATATCTGCTGACCTACTGTGATGTTATATCACCGCTTTCTCTAGAAATTAACATTAATTAAAGTGCACTGTTCTATTCGAATGTTGTTTTTAGTGAGGTGAGGTGAGGCGTAATGCAACCAGGATTTTATCGCGTGATTCCTCTGGAATTTCTCGGACTTTCCCTGGATTTAATATATTAAAACCTGGGCTAATCGCGCGGTCAGTTTGTGAACTAGAAACTAGGAGAGTGTCTTAGTAAGGTTATAACGAACGGCAGTCAGATCAGTAAGCCTTATATATAAGGATGGTATGCCAGTAAAGATATAGCGTATGGCGGTGCTACTAGCTGAGCTAGTACATAGATGATAGAAGTTAACTAGTAAAACGATCAATAATCTGCGTGCGAGTATTTCCTCGCGCGTTTTGCCTACGCTCACATCTCACTAATTCTAATTCTAAAATATATTGACATCTCGCCGTAACTTGTAAATCAAATGGCAGTTGTATTCTTCGTGAGCTATTCAATACTTTAAGTTCAGGCTATTCAAGGTTTTCCAGTAAGCAGTTTGGTAAGTACCTCTATCCAAAAGTAGATCGCAGACTTATACTTCTGTATTGAAGTTCTGTGATGAATAGGCCTTTAACTCCTTAAGAATGCCTGTGAAACACAGGAATAGTGTTTCTTATTCCCTTGCGCACACAGCACAGCTACTCTGCTTTGTTGATAAGGCGCTAGTGATTCCTACAATGATGGAAGTATGCTTATATACCATCTTGATAATATAATGTGGCCCTTGCGACCGAATTTCGGTCACGGCGGCTTATCTTTTATATGGCATAAGTGTGTGTGTGCAAACACAAGTGCACTCTCTGTTCCCTTACTCTCATAATCCAATAGGACGGCAATCCGAAACGCCTGGAAAGGAAATTAGGCGCTGGATCAACGGGTTTACGTACTCTCCTAGGCACAGAGGTGTCTAACACCATCAACTTCCTAACTCCTGGCTGCTATTGAGATTGCATGGCAAAAAATTCAATAACGTTTATTGGCCCGCTACCGGCTATGCGCGTCCTAGGCGTCCCAAGCTACCTGCGTAGTTTGGGATCAAAGTAACATTGTATTTTGAATTATTTTTGGAATTAAATTATTTATTATTTTAGCTATGATGGCCTAGCATGTTAAGCACTATTATTATAACGAACTATATTGTATGTAATAATGAAAACAACAAGTTGTATGTAGCATATGTGACTGCTACATGTAACAGTTTAGTGTTAATAGTTCGCCTTGGTACTCAGCACTAATTGCAATAATTATAAACAATATGACCGAGCTTGTCAGACCTTGTAGTATATAATTAAGTTTTTAGAGTAGTAGAGCCTTGCTGATTTCAGTATGAATGGGCCGGCTCGACCGGGGAAGGACTACCCTCTCACAGAATATCGACGTGAAATAGCAGTATTCCTATTGTTGTGTTTCGTTCGGTGAGCGAGTGTGCCGGAGGCCCAATCGCCCCCTTTTCCTCTTCCCGCCCCTTCACTGGCCCACTTCCTTTCCTAAAAGGTCGGCAACGCGCAAATGATAGCTCTAGTGTTGCAGGCGTCTATAGGCTACGGTGACCACTTACCATCAGGTGAGCTGTATGCAAGTTTGCCACATTAGCTGCAAAGAAAAAAAAGAAAGAACGATGATTGCTTAAGATGTTGATAACGTTTAATAATTACAGTTTTTTAACAGTGTCTGTCGATCGTAGAAAGACGGCATCCTACTATCATTGTAATTGTGAACGTTTGAGAATGTGTTTACGTGTTTGTACCTCAGTCATGCGTAATTAGTTCAACGGATTCGGATAAAACTTAGATAGAACACATGGTTCTATCTGGATATGTAGAATACTTTTCGGTGTCGGTATTTTTTCCTCTGGAATTATCGCCGACTAAGCCTCGTGCAGAAGCTTGTTCATCTTATCATATAATCAACTAGCAGCTCCCGCAGTTTCGTAGCTCGTAGCATCATGCTATACGGCCTTCCTCAAGAATTGAGGTATGTAGTGCAAGAGATTAACGCGTTCATACAAAAAACAAACACTCTTCAGCTTCATTATATCGAAATAGTATAGATTTCAACATATTTAGTAGATTAAAACATGTTATTCGATCTGAGTAACTCACATAATAGTTATATCCCGATTGTTGCAAGACAGATTTAAATCTAATTTGGAACATAATATGAATCTATGAATAAAGATATATCTGTTTCCATATTATCAAACACAGCACAGCAGGCACAGCCGAATTGAATGCGACTGCTGTGCGTGAAGACCCGGGATTCGAACCCGGGTCGTCATGGCAAGATTGAATTACGTCTTTATCTCAGTTCCATTAGCTGCACGGGTGGTTTAGTTGTTTATCCGTTCGCATGTTCACTAAGCTATTAAGTGTTTTGGGTTCGAATCCCACATCACCTAGTAATTTGAATGATTGTTTCGGGTCTTGGTGTATTCCCTTGTCTCCGCTGTTTTGTAAATTTCAAATTTGATGTAATAAAAGATGGTAAAAATAGACCCCCGATTTATTCTCAGTGTCATAAATGAGACTGCAACAAGACAACATTATATACATAAGATATTCCCATAATAATCTTATTTATTTTTTTGTTATGTGTATAATAATATTGTCTTCTATTTACGCGAATATTATTCATTGAAATTAAACTGCTATATACGGATTTTATCGCGTTGTTTATTTGACACTTTATTACAAAATTTTGAAAATTGTTGCACTACTACTACTATTAAACTTTACTAATTTTTAAGCTAATTAAATTATTATTAAACTATTTAGATTTAATTTATTTTTACACTTTCCCCGACGTTTCGGTTGCTTTTCAGCAGCCATGGTCACGGGGAGACTTTGTAATAAAGTGTCAAATAAACAACGCGATAAAATCCGTATATAGCAGTTATGTGTATAAAATAAAAAATATCTATTAAATTAATTTTTCTAGCAATTCAGGTTTCAAATTACCTATTTACTTTTTATTTGTAGAGCCATTGGTAGGATCCAAAGGCTCGCCCTCTCGAACTTAGCTAAATCGGTATTCAGCTAACAATTTGAAAAGACACAAATATTGAAATAGATATCATACCTGGTCCGAGAGACGCCTTTTTAAAACAATATACATCAATCGTTTGAGACAGTTTTCTTTTTGTCTTTTTCTTGCTTCAGTAGTGCGCTATATTGCACTAGCTTTTACCCGCGGCTTCGCTTGAAAACTGTACTTTTTCTATGATGAAAGGTGCCTTATGTCCTTATGTACCTCTGACAACGTCTATCCTAAGTTTCATGAGGATTGGACAACTAGTTAAGGCGTAAAAGCGTTCTAAACAGACAAACTCACATTCGTATTTATAATATTAGTTAGGATTACCTATCTGAAGTAGGAAGCGGGACACTACTTATGCTAATAGAATAATATTAATTAATTAATATGAGAGAAACGTATTCTAGAGAATCAGATAATTGTGTAAGATAAACTTATTTACGATTAGCAGTCCGCCGCGGTTTTAACCACTTATAATTATTGCTCCGCTCCCGTGACACTTAGCGTAATGTTATATAGTCAATGTTATTTCTTGATAAAGCAGCTTTCGAATGGTCAAAAAATTTTAAAGTTTATTGATTATATAACAATAAACTTTAAAATTTTCTTATTAATATTATGAATGCGAATACTAATTTGTTTGTGTATTTGTTACGCCCTCACGCCTTAACTACTCGACGAATCATTATGTAATTTTGCATACACGTTGTCAGCGATCCAGAAAAGGATATGGGTTCCTTGAATCTAGAAAAAAGTTCTGTTCTCTAGCGAAGCGAGCAAGCATTAGTTACAAATAAAAATACAGATATTTTTCTTTATTATATTAGTATAGATTTTAGCATACGCTTAAACAATAAAACAATTTAAATAACATTAGCTTTGAAGGAGTTTTAGAGGCAAACAATAGTAGATATAATTTATTGTTAGCTCTGACATCTGTGTGAGCCATGGAATAATGACGGGAAGTCTCGATAAATACGCCACAATACGTTTTTTTCGCCCGAAGCGGTTTATGAAAATACCTGACTGAAAGATTTAATAATCTTTTTCTGTCATGGTCAGGGAGACACACTCACAAACTACTTATACCCAAGCTAAGAGTTAATGTATTTTGTAATAGTGTATACTGTATGGCGATACATATCTATAATAAGCTGCTAAGTTGCTTCAAGGAAATTGATAGTTTTAATATTTTAAGAGAAAATTGTATGTATTTTTATAACAAAACAAAACATTTATTCAAATGTTTTTATAGTGTTAAAGAATTCTTAGAAGACAATAGTTTGTGATATGCTTCTCTGATATAATTAAATTAATATTTATACAATCAATATTTGTATGCCATATAATGGTAGAATATGGTTCGAAACTATGTTATACCCATATTCCGACGAATAAATGATTACTTACTTACATGAGCCAGGATTTGAAAACCAAACCTCACGATTGCATGTTAAGAAAATTATGTTTTAAAGATTACTATTCGGCGTTAGACTACGAAGAAAACAAAAATACATAATATTTTTGTTATAAAGGACGACTCCCGCACTAAAAATTATTGTTTAACATTCAAACAACGGACACAAAGAACTCGGATAATGTGTGATTAACAATTTTTTGTTTAGTGTGTGAATCGAACCCGTAACACTCGGTGTAATGGCAATGGCGAGGTGACAACATAAACCATTAAACCGTTCGTGCAGTCTGATCTCAGACACATACTTTTATTATATACTATATTTTGAAATCTTCTCCCTAGCCTTTATTATTCCCAAGTCACTTGGGGTCGGCTTTTCTGGTCTAACCGGATTTGACTGGATATCAGTTTTTACACGAAGCGGCTGCCACCCGACCTCCGCAACCCAAAGGCTAACGATACCCTAAGGCATGACCAGTGTCAGGATATTATAGGGCACTGACTTCCCAATAACGACTGCCATAGATGTTCATGGCAGCCGGGACCGACGGCTTAACGTGCTCTCCGAGGCACGGAGCAGGCGATAATTGTCAAACAATACGCACATAATTTCGCAAAGTCATATAACTGCCGAAAGTCAGAGGTGCGCGACATAGGTTCGAACCCGAGACCCCCTGCATTGCAGTCTGTTGGTCTCCCCACTGAGCTATCGCTGCTTATTTACGTGTCTTAATAATGCTTGAACAATTTCTAATTTCTAAAAAAACAAAGTTTATTAATAATAAAATACATCATTACAAAGTTTAAACAGTTACAATAAATGAACAATGAATGGAATAGTGAAACTTTGTAAACAGCTTGGGAACATCTGCAACCGAACTAGGTGGTAACCTGTATCTCTGTATGCAGCTCATCCCCTTCTCTATCTTTATACTTAAGATCTTTGCTCCTGTCGGTGGAGTAAACGCGATCTTTCTCGATTTTTGGCCAATACTTTGACCTCCTTATAAGATATAACCATCGCATTTTCTTTTATTTGGTCAGTGAATGTCCTTCTGGGTCTGCCCATTCCTCTCTTTCCTTCCACTTTTCCTAGCTTACAACTTCGTAATATAATCATCTGCCCACAATAAAGGCACGCATTCGTCAGACAAATGCCGTTTCTCTCGTCTTCGTTATGCCGTGTTCTGACCATGTCTAGGCCAAATGGTTGTGATTGTTGTCATTCTGGACGTATGACTGTGAACGGTGTGACGAACACGACTTGAAATGTCTTGTCGTTTACCGTGACATTTAATTATTACACTTAGATATAATGTTTTTATTTACTTGAATACTGCCTGCAAACTGTTTTTAGAGTTCGAAAAAACAGCTTTGTCCGTCTGTCTGTTATACATCTTTCAACTCAAGAACCGTAAGAGCTAGAGACTCGCGGTCAACGTCATTCGACTCAGCATAGACGATATACCCCGAAATGACTATGACCTTTAACCTCTGACCTCAAGGTCACGTGATACCATTTTTTCGAACTCTTAAGATTTCGGCAATTCATGGCCGTTTCTCACTTGTTTAAAGGACGACTCTCGCTTTAGTTATTTCTAAGTGGTTCTTGTGTCGTAAGTGGCTTTAGAAGCATTCAATCAAGGAACACCGAGATTTGAAACTACTATTTGTCGATCACTCAAATGTTAGTCTCGTTTGGGAAATAAACAGCGATAGCCTATTGGGAGACCGTTGGACTGCCACGCAGAGGTTTTCAGTTAGATCCCAAGACACGCACTTCTGACTTTCCATATTCATGTGCGTATTAAATAAGTAACTATCGCTAGGAAAGCATTGTGAGGAAACCGGCATGGTTAGGAGGTCTGCATAATATTGCCTAAGATATGTGAAGTTTATCAACCCGCACTAGGCCAACGTGTGGATTATGTCCTAAGCTTTCTAACAGAGCGGTCTTTTTCTCAGTGCGAGAGAGAATAGGCCAAGCTCTACTATGCAGGCTCAGTAGTGGAACAGCTTTTATATAGAGCTTATATTATTGCGAATCAAACCCACATCACATGGCGCACTGGAGGTCGAGACACCATTAGGTTTAAGTGGTCAGTGGAAAACCTAATGGTTCAAGTGGTCATCATCCATGCATTGCTAGTCTCAAAAAGAAATACTTTCTTTTCCAGGTAGTGGGACACAGAGAAGGTCTAGAAATGATGGAGTCGGCCGACCCGCTGGTCTTGCTGGTGCTGCTGCCCACCATCCCAGTGACCCTCATCAGCGCCAAGATGTACAACTGGGAAGACTCGGTGCTGCTGTTCCTCAGGAAATACTGCACGAAGATACCCGCTCTCGCTTATATACTACCGTTTGGCAAGTAAGTGTGCTCTCTCAAATGTTCATAAGCGCCAGTAGCCTAAACGATATGGTAATGCAGTTCCAGTCGAGAGGTTGTGGATTCAAATCTCAACCATTATAGAGGTACACTTCAGTCGGTGCGGTTTTCCTGTTTTAGAGTTCGAAAATCCTCTTATACAACAGCTTTGTCCGTCCGTCCGTCCGTCTGTCTGTTATACAACTTTCAACTCAAGAACCTTAAGAGCAAGAGACTCGCGGTCAACGCCATTCGACTCAGCATAGTCGATATACCCCCGAAATGACTATGACCTTTGACCTCAAGATCACGTGGTATCGCGTGACCTTTGCATATTACTTGAGCCATTTTTTCAATCTTTCATATTTACGGAACTTGATTGCCGTTTCCCACTTGTTTTGTTATTGATAATTCGTTTGGGCTTAGTGCGATAGCAATATGCACAGATGGCGTAGTGTAAAACACTACGCCATCTATGCATGCATATGTGCTGCACCTCGTCACTGCCACTGCGCCAAGTGTTGTGGGTCGAACCCCACACGGGAAACTTTGTATGATCTGCAAATGATTGTTCCGAGTTAGGGTGTTCTTTGTGTTAGTTGTTTAAATCGAAACACCCCCGCGATACAGGAATTATACCTAATGCCTATTCCTGAAGGGAGTTGCCAATGAAAATAAAAATCTTCCGGTTTTCCTTTTTTTTGGCATCGACATTTCGTTCGGGCTTAACGCTACAGCAATGTTCGATTAAAAACCTCTTATTTAATGTTTTGATTTCCGCATTACTAAGAGGTAATACAAGAATCAAAAGTTTCACGTAAAAGATGACCTTCATATTACCAATTACACTTTCAATATTTGGGCTCTTGTTAGGCAGGTCTCAATAACACTACCCTCCATAAATTGTAGAGTATTAAACATATGTATTTGCCTACATAGATGGCGTAGCGAACAAGCGATAGCCTCACCGCCACGTTCAGCGTTGTGGGTTCGAATCCCACGCGGGAAAATTATTTCTGCGGTCTAAAATTTATTATTCGGAGTCTGGGTGTTCTTTTTGTCCGTTGCTTGAATGTTTGTAAAGTACTCCGCGATACAGAAAAATGATTGCTAAAGCAAGCGGCGTCGTGATTTTTAAAAACAAAAAGTTGATATAAATAGAATTTTGTTTGTGTACTTTGTATCCGTAAATTGTATCATTGGTGTATTGTACCCACAATGTGGGTATAATAAAACCCCCAAATAACTTACACCTAAAAAGGGTTAAGGTATTTGGGGGCGAGCCTATTACCGCCTACCAGGCACAGTCCCAAACGTGCCGCTTCTGAAATATCTTTACTGTTATAACCTTGTAATATTATTCAGACACGGAAATAGAACCCGAAACGTCATACTCTGCAGTTAAATTCACTACCTGAGCCACCAAGGCAGTACACCTTAATATTATAATACTTTTTAGCGATACCATTTATTTATAAATCTTTCCCTTTTCAGTGTGGACGGCGATAGAGGCGCAATAGTAACTGGTCACGGGAACAACCATAACCCAAATGGCAACAACCACTTATCACCCACGAGGATATTCTGCTCAGCACTCCTCCTACCAACCATCTCCACAATCATAGGCAAGATATTCTTCCGTTCCATACAAAACAACCTCCATAGAACTATCCTTGGCGGTCTTACATACATCACTATCAAAGGAGCGCTGAAAATCTACCACAAGCAAATGCTATACATCAGACATTCCAGTAGAAAAATTCTAGATTATACAGAATCTAATCTCAAATTGTACAGAAGTACTGCCACCTCGACTACTACTGATGCTGTTTCGAGCACGAGAGAGGACACCGAACAAGTCGTATAAACTGAGCTATATATCTTTAAACTAAACATTTGTATATATAGTTAGTGTACAGTGCTGTTAAGTACCGTATTGCGTAGGGTGAAGGCAAAGTCTTATTTATTTTACCCGAGATCAGTGGAGTCGAGAGAGCATGGCAACAATTTTACATACAAAATCGTAACGTAATATACAGTGTTGCCAGTGTAATAAATAAAAAATAACCCGAATTTCTGCCGTTTGAATGTATGTCTTCCAATTTTGACGTATCATTGTTGAAATGATAATAGGCTTGTAGGTAAATTTTAAAGGCCTCCAAAATATGAGCGATGTATATTTTTATTTTAAAACTATTTCATTCATTGGCTTATTGTATTGGCATGTTCTTTTTTAAAACATGTGTATCCATGACTGTAAAGAATACTTAAATGAATTGTATATGAAACTAATATACTCTTGAAGTGGCGTCCAGAAACAGAATAACTATAGTTTTTGTTTTAATAAATACAATTGCAATAGTATGTTTGTATGTAATTTCTTATGTCGAAATAGATGTAGCTCATCTCATTTTGACATAATCTCTAGTTGAAAAAGATAATAACCCAGTCCCATAAATTATATGTTTGTATGTAAATATCAATTATCTACACAAAATCTCTAAGGAAAATGAAGTGTGACCAACAGGCGGAGAGACACTGAGTTGATTCCATAGTCTCTTATAGAACTCCTTGTTCACTGATTCTTTTTGGACTCATTTCAACAACTTTGCTCGCATGAATCCTAACGCATACCGGGCAAAATTCCATCTTTTTGCCAAATTTCGTTTCAAACCTGTTCGACGGGTTTGTATGTTTGAGTAATAAACAATAACATTTATTATATTAGTAGGACGAGGACACCCCAAAATTACTTGAAATTTAACCATTAGGACGCCAGATGGCGCTAGTGTTCTAATTTCAAATTCAAACGAACGACGTTAGGAGCAATAGTTATATTTATACCACTACAGTGGGCAACATACATATTGCCTGGCTGATGGTAAGCTAGTACCTTGATCTTTAGAAGAAAGTAATAAATAGTAAAGAAGAAATTTAGAAGTTAGTATTGCCAGCGCAAGAAATAAAACTACTACTTTAGAAATAAAACTAAAGTATATCGCTAAGCTACTGTTAGTTAGTGCCTCGGCAATCTGGGTTCGACTATCGGTTCGGGTAACCTGTTTGGCGTTTCTAAATAAATTTTCAGTACAGAGTGTGGAATTGTGCCCGTTAGACCTCTGAGGTCGTTTTTGGTCACCTTAATGTATCTTGGGTTTTTTATACAGACCTTATACAAAATATTAAGTCTGTGTTACCTAGATTATCCTTCACCCTACTGTCTAAATATCAATATTGTCAAAGAATAATGGAAGGAATAGGTATATTATTATACTAAAATTTATTGTAAACACAGCTTATAATAAATAGTCCTCCTTATAACTGGCTTACGTCAAACGTCGCGCGTAGGCTCGCATCATAACGGATGTGTGGGCATGTGTTTGCTAAATTACGCAGGATTTCAAATGCATCCCCTATCATACTGCCACCCAAACGACACTCGCGCTAACTAACAGGCTCCAAGTTATAGAAGTTCCATACAATAATGGAATTTAAATACTGTATAAAGAATTTGTTTTTCTTTACCGTATTGTAAAATGCGTTCTGACGCGCGTCGTTCAGAGAATCGTTCTTCTAGCAAAGGGTTCGTTTTAAGAGGAGCAGCGTGAGATCATACTACATCGGGCTACCACAAAATACACTAGTACAGATAGCCCGTAACTAAACTAGTAAAGATTACATAGTCAATTTTTCTTGTCTTATTTCTTAAACAATTTGGTCATTTTAAAGTCATTAGGTTACTGCTTACAGACTATATTTAATTAATAAATAGAGATGGCAAAAAAGGAAAAACGATACATAGAGATGGGTCTCTCCAAATTTTGTCTTTAGTTACCAGTACGCCATAATTGATTTCTAAATAAGATAAGTAAAAAAATCTACTATATACGGACAGCGAGAAAATAACAAGTCTTTATAACGCATTGATTGATATTTAGTCATCTTGTCACAGGATCGCGAGTTGTTACGCATTGAAGTAGCTAACCAGATATAAATCACAAATGATGTCGGGTTTGATTCGCAGGCCGAGCCAACAAAACCTACTACAATATTTATAACGGTGGACTGTTATTGAAGCCATTGTTAACTATCAATCTAATTCTAAATAGCAATCCGAGTATTAGATATTGGTCGCGTAGCACTCTTGCCTCGGACAGCACGTAAAGCCTTTGGTCCTGCGCTTGATCTCTCTCCGGTCGTGTCGCATCAGCAACCTGTTATTTGAGAGCTAGGGAACAGAGGGTCTACTTATGTTTGGGCACACACTTGTGCACTATATTTCCTGCACATCTGTGCTATCTGGCTATTCCCTTTAATTTTGCTACCGTGACCGAAATTAAGTCTGGAGGACTTTATTGTATTGCTTGTGTAGTATAAGTTAGCATTTATGTTTGCGTACGAGATTCTGATTTCTTTTCCCGGGTTGGAAAATTGCTGCGGCTGTAAAGTAATGTGGGTGTAAATACAACTCTGACTACCCCTAGATCCCCCAAGGGGTGAAGACCACGCCTTTATGCTAAATATAGCAAGATTACTACCAAATTCATTTAAATATATTCATAATAACACACTTATGTACAATCGGCCAAAACTCCGCAGTGGAACAGCGGAGTTTTGGCCCCGCCCCGCCCCTTAAAACTCGTTTATGTTGTGTATGTTATTGTGTAGATAAACAATACGTTTAAAAATTACACTCCCTATTGTGTAAAAAAGAACGACTGGCTACTTTGTTCTAAGATACTTTGTTTCTTTAGAATTCTGCCGATAAGTCGAGTTACATACCAGCTGTTTTAGAAGCTAATCCTTTTATTTATATTTAGCCTTTCGCATGTATTCAAACGAGACAATAGATTTGTATTTTGTCTCGGCACCCGCGAGAACGCGCCAGAGTACCTTTTTTGTGGACAAAATAAAAGTCGTTCGTAAAAAATTCTAAGCACTGAGACGCGCGGACATTAGCTGAAATGCAAATTTCAACTAAAATAATAAATTTAAAATAGTGTCTTCTTTCTCACGTGTAAGGGATGTTTTGATTGGTTAAGCTGAAATATGGGCCGGGGTTTTATTTCTTAAACTTGTTCAAAGGAGTCAGTTTGCAAAGTGGCACAGCGTGGATTTGGCCGATAGCACATAACTAAGGAACATTATCACAAAAGTACCTAATAAAAGATTAGTCTTTGACTTTTGGCAATGCCCATCAGCTATCCTAAAGCGTGCCAAATTCGACCTTATAATAATTAAAATAGGACTTCATTTTAAACGCATTTTAACTATACTATTTTAGCTTAAATTCCAGTAATGTAAATATGGAAATTTATTAGATTTTATGCCTGTGTTTTTAATTCAAAAACGAGTAATTTTGGTTACGAATACTACATAATACTTGGGATTATAAATAAAGCTTGCGAATTGTAGATATGATTCACTCCTCCTCCTCGTCTATTTATATATTTAATAATGAAATGCTAAAGTCTATACCTTTTTACTAAAATCTATCTGTAAAGCAAATATTATATTTAAATAACACAACAAGTATAGACGACGTCAGAAACCATACAATGCGAGAAAAGGTTGATTGAATGTCGCTTACTGCTTTCGACTTGCGTTCTCGCTCGCTGTACGCTTGCATCTGTGTGAATGCAGCTGTTTTCTCGCATATCGTATATCGTAGCACGCTGGCATTCTGTGTTTGTGTAATTTGTGATATAGACTTACGATTTTAAAGTTCGTAACTGAATTAATTCGTTTTTGTGATATGGTGGGCTATAGTTGTATTATTTAACCATTATGTGATAAGACGTCAGGCAGAAATGATAGGTAGTGATAGTCATTTTGTAATGTTTGGAGTGTTATGTATAAGACAATTGAGTCCCAATGATTTGATAAATAAAATGATATAATGGAGTGCCTTTTAGTGTGGAATAAAGATATATAACTAGAATATTTGTTAATATGTGTCACTACTCAATACTATTAATCCGCAAGTTAGTATTGCAAATGATAATTATCATAGCTGATAATTATATGATAATTAATTATCATGATAAATACAAGTCGATAATAATGTTGATAAAAGTATCAAAGATTTTTTGTTTAGAGTTTATTAATCGTTTGTATAAATATATATTTGTCAGATATTAATCAAGGATTTTTAATTTAACTACAAATGATAATTATCACTATAAATATTTATCATGATAATATAAAAATTCAGCTGCAAGCTCAGTAATACAAAATGCACCAATAGAGTTATGAGGAACATGACGATTTCGATTACGGTACGTAGTCGATTATATTGGGCTATTAGGTTAAATCGATTTAATTTAATCGATACATTTTATATTCAAACTAATATTAACAAGATTCTTATACCAGTTTGTCGTAATTGTAAATTTTAATATTATAAATATAATATTAATAATTATAATCATATTCTAACGTTCTTGCCAATGCGCTTAAATATTTTTATGATAATCCATTCATTTGCAAACATGGCGTCTTAACTTAAACTTAGAATACGTTCGTAGAATATAAATTGTATAATTGTTTTATAAATATTTTGGTTTATTTTTTAATAACAATGTTCAACTTATAGTCACTTGAGCATAATACATTTATAATTTTGTCTATTGATAACAGTAACTAAGCGCTATGGTATATCTTGCGCCTTACGTCAAACTTCTTGTTAACTCTGAAGTTGCTATAGTCTGAGCAGTCGCACCCTGCATTTACTCTGCACTGTCTTATATCATTACGAAGCTACGCGAAGTAACGTCAAGTGAAAAAAAAAATTTGGCCCGAGGTATAATATTAATGGCAATACAGACAGGTACACTACGAAAAAGTCAAAGTACATTGTTGATAGAGTTATTTTAACTTATGGTCGATGTTAAATGTTTATGATCTATTGCTACTTGCAACACTTGCGTATTGTTCAAATACAAAGATTTAAATAATAGATGTGCGGTAACCGTACTTAAAAACGAAAAATTTTACACGAAGAAGAGTAAGCTAACTAAATTTACATGATACAGAACGTAGTGTACAATTATCTATGAGTGTACGTGATAATAATATATTTATAATTCATATGTCATGATGACACAACTTATCGTCCAGAAAGGTGACCATATTTATTTTTAACATAGTAGGACAAGCACTGTAACACGATTCAAATATTGTTTTTATACCAACAAAAGGTATTAATTGAAACATTTTGGTTCGACTATATATTGGCTCGGCTATATGCATAGCTATACTGATTTATGTTAATTCGTAAATAGTTATCATAGAAGTGTAATCAGTGATTAACAACTAATAACGGGGATTAATGAAGATTACTTAGTCTGATTGTAAGCATGACTAGCGCAACTTAGTGCAAAGTAAAACGTTCCAAAAAGATATGGTAACACTATGATAGCACTGGATTAGCGCGATTTTACGTATTACACAATCTGCGGTACTGTAACCAAAAACTTAACCATAAGGCTCCATATGAATGGAATCAATCCATTTTTCCAACCAATAAAAATCAAACACTTGTTACTGTACCAAAGAAATTGAACCTTTGGTTAACTTAATAAAATAATTAACCAACGGTTTCCGTACTAAATAAGCTTAATCACTGGCATTGTCGATTAAGAAGCTAGGTGCGCTATGCCGTCTAAAATATCTAGAACCCACCCCAAGATGTTAGGTTTCAACTTACTACTAGGGTTGTATGTGACCTTCACCGTCTATGGGCCAGGTAAATAATCCTATATATGCCAATGACCACTGGTTTCTGGTACTGGTATTTAGCTCATCAATTAGACTGTTCTACACACGATGGCAAAGGCATTGTCTAGGCTCTTAGGTCTCGTAGGCTGAGAGAATATGGATGGTATACTATTGGTGTACTAAAGACTTTTCCTACCAGTTCTGGTACACCTTACGCCAAACTAAGTATTAATTCGTTCTGACGGTATAGTCTGCACACTTTCACCTGTCCTGCACCCCGCATTCACCTCGAACACTTATTTTATTGTTGCAAGTCGCGACGCTACTCAATGCAACTTCAGAGAGAACTGGCAGGCAAAGTTTGGCATCGGTTGTACTAATGTCTAATGTTCGAGTCACTTTAGTTTGGTTCATAGTATATCGCTCAAGTGACTGTAAGTGTTAGTTTTGCTAGTCTTGTAATTCTAGCTCCGTTTCGTGTAAACAGCGCTTGTTTGACGTATACTTGTTACTTTGTCTACTGTACATTTTAAACAGATTATAAGTATTTTTATTGAGTCTCATTTTGTGTTTTTTTTAACCCTTTTTATCATAGTGGTTGAGCATATGGTCTTGTGATACCGTGGATATCATTCACGCAAGATCGAGTTTTATTTGTGGCGCTTTGATGACGACGAAAGAATCAAAACTGAGTCACATTGATCCCCACTTTAACTAATGAGTCCAGAATGTCCCGTATGTAATGGGCCAACGGGGTTTGTGTGATAGGGGGGCTATTAACTAAAAATAACACTAAAGATTTGAGAAATTGTGTTACACTTTTCATTTTACATGTTACTAATAATTACGCTTGATAACCTTAAATTATTAATTATTTTTAAAACTGCAAGACCTAGGACAACAAATTTCAGTATTTTTGTTATATAATAACAACCTCTATCACCTAAATCCCTTGGTCTATTACTTACGGTATACCTTGTATAATACCTGCACCTCTATCTACCATTTTGTAGATATAGATGGCGTCACTGTCTATGTATGAATTGGAACTTTTCACTGCTGACGTAAAACAGTTTGCTGTGGTCTTCTGAAGAGTGGGCTTTATAGGTAAAATGGAGGCTTTGACGATGAGACTGGGTCTAGTTTGAGCGATAAACCAGAATAAAGTGAGCAGTCTGTACTGAACCTTTACCGCCGCGTTTTATTTCTATAAAAGGCTGAACGGACTATTGTACATTTTACGCGCAGATGGGATGGTACACAAGTGTAGCACCGTACTATATTTTTCTAGACTACTGTCGATGAATGGATACTTTGTAATTATTAATTATTAGCACTTTTGGCTTAAATGACTAGCATTTTTTTTATCGCTCCAGATAAGTTAATAGTGTATTTACTTCGGTAGTGTAGGTCGTATCGGTTATTCCTGTTTTAAACATTAGCCAGCCTACCGCCGCGTCAAAAATGGTAAAAGAGTGTTCAAATCAGAATGTTAGGGGTTAAGAAATGTAAGCTTAAAAGTAATTTTTGTCTACCTCGACGAATCTTGGGTAGATGACTGGTTCGTTGGTGCTGAGACAGTTTGCAGTTATGTTTGCTGCGATCATTGGATCCCGGATCAGGTAAAGTGTTATTTATATGTAAGGCCATTCTTGTAAGCAACCCAAAGCCTTGAAATATGTCAGGTAGACGGCAAGAGACTTGCCCTTTATTTGCCAGGAGCTCAAGATATAGCTGGCGATATGTGTATACCTCTGCCTGCTCTTTCAGGAATTTACAGAAATTAGGCTATGTAAGTATGGCCTGGTATAACCTGATGTAAGTGGCAAGAAGACATTGGCGTCAAACATCGATTGCTGTAAAATATTTTACTTCATCAGTATTCAGAAGACGTCATATGGCTAATATGATGAGCCAAAGTAATGTCCTCCAGACCGAATTTTGGTCACGGCGGCCAATCTTAACGGAGAACGGAGACTGGCAATATGCGCAGGAGATATTATAGTGCACAAGTGTGTGCGCAAACAGAAGTGCACTCTCTGTTACCTTATTCTCGTGATCCGATGGGACGGTAATCCGACACGACCGGAGAGAGATCACGCGCAGGACCAAGGCACATAAGCATGCAAGAAGTGCTGCCAATTCCTATAATATAAGAATTTAGCGGAAATGCAAATTTTGCCTTAATTTGCATTTCCGCTGAATTCTTCCATCCTACAGTCTTTTTACATTTCCCATGTTCCCCTTCTCGTTCAAGAGCCCGGAAGACGGCTCGCTCCCTATGATAGGCCCTAGAATAAAGGCAGCGAAAATGGGTGTGCAGTAGACTTTAGTCTACAACTTCGGGAATAACTACATAGCAGGTATGATTCCTACCTTCGCACCCTTTGGGCACCACTACATTTAAGCCCTACTGTCTCCCCTTGAGGGGGACGTACACACGACACAGAGGCGCACGTGGGAACACGCACTCACGCGTCTCGGACCTAGTGCTGATCGGGTGTCGGGCAGGCCCACGAAGCCCAACACCCCCAGGTCAAACCTCAGGGTGGCTGGAGGTCTGCTCGCGTCCTCCGGCGCCCGGTTCTGCAATTAGGAAGAGGGTTAAAGCGCTCCCTCTTCCGCTCTGCCGCCTCCTTGATGGACATGACTGCCTCACAGAAAGAGGCGACGTTGTTTCACGGCCTCTTGCTCTGGACCATACATTGAACCACGGCCGGAAGCGGGCAACCATACCGACTGCTGCGATCAACTCACAGCGCTGCAATGACCAGGCGGGGCAATCCGCCAAAGCGTGCAGCGCCATGTCCTTAACAACGTCGCGGCGGTCGCCGCAGTGGTGACAACCGGGCGTCTCTTGCCGGCCTATGCCATACAGGAACTGGCCAAAGCAACTGTGGCCAGTCATTACCTGAGTCAGCAGGAAGGTGAGGGCGCCATGCCGCCTCTCCAGCCACTCCTCAAAGACGGCACTTAGCGCCAAGATCGTACCGTGCCCGACACTAGGGTGCACAAGTCATTCCTACCATTTCTCCACTAAGACCTCGCGGAGCTCGGACCTTGCCGCCTCGAGAGTAGGAAGAGCAGGTCCTTCGCCCCGAGCCAGCGCCTCCTGGCGCCAGTGGAAGAGTGACGCCAGAAGCGCCGCTTCCAGATCCCAGGGCATCGATCCCTCGAGGAGGCTCGCTGCCTCGAACGAGATCGTGGCCGAGACCTCTTATAAACCTGACGGCCAAGGTGCGCTGTGGCGCACGAAGTGCCGAAATGTTATGGGCCGTCAGGTTGTCCGCCCAAACTGGGGCCCCATAGAGGGCCATGAACCGCACGACTCCCTCGTAGAGCCTCCGGCAGGAGGTGTTTGGCCTCCCAAGGTTGGGCAGCAGACGCGCAAGCGCACCTGTAGCGCCCCGAAGAATGGGGGCCAAACGACTAAAATGAGCTTTAAAGTCCCATCAGCTGTTGAGCGAGAGACCTAGATACTTTAGGGTTGCCTCGACGCCGATGCAGACCCCTCCTACCATGATATGGGCCCCTGGAGGTGGCCGATTCTGAGGGCCGTGGAAACAAACAGTCTCGGTCTTAGACAGGGCCACCTCGAGGACCAACCACCGGATACGATTAACATTGTTACTAACCTAACCTAACCCACATTTACGCGAGCGAAGCACCGAAAAAATCTAGTTATATAATAATTTTTTGTGAGAAATAGCCATAAATTGCCGTAAATCTTAGAGTTCGAAAAAATGGTATCACGTGACCTTGAGGTCAGGGGTCAAAGGTCATAGTCATTTCCGAGGTATATAGACTATGCTGAGTCGAATGGCGTTGACCGCGAGTCTCTAGCTCTTACGGTTCTTGAGTTGAAAATTGTATAAAACACAGACGGACGGACGGACAAAGCTGTTGTTTAAGAGTTTTTCGAACTCTAATAACAAGGACTTTGTAAGTAAATTTATTTTTATATACGGCACTTAATCACTTAAACTACTGATCCAATTCTTTACTCATATATAGGAAACTACACGATCATTAGTAGTTAGATATATCACATATATATATTGGGTACCTATACTTTAATTACTTAGGTTAACAGAGATGCTGGCGTAAGCTAGAAATGTATTACCGTTGTGGAAAATGTTGGAAAATTCTTTAGAATCGTAGTTAAAGTAAGCAGATATCTAGTTTAATTATAATCGAGTTCAATACATCAGCATACTTTGACAACAAAACAATGTATACTACGCTGACGGAATCATGCATCAAAGTTCATGATAACTTTCAAATTAATATTTTTGATAAGTATGCAAACTTTTTAGATAAAACTAAATTAATATGTCGAGACTGTCCATTAAACATAAAAAAACAACGTTTCAAAATAGAACTGCAGCAAAAGATAAAATTATAGCCAGGAAAATAAAATGTATGCATAGTCTCAAATTCGTGTGTTATTAAAGTTTGAAATTAATTCCTTTTGTTTTGTTTTTCATTTGCGATTTAAATTATTGTTACGAATAGTATTAATTATTAGTCTTTTAAACTCAACAAAAGTTTCGTAACCATAAATATGGATACTTCGTCGGAGCAAGCCGTTCAATTTGTGGCATTGGTGCGGGAAGGCTTGGATCAACGAAAGATTGCTAGAAATTTAAATTTAAACCAGTCTACGGTTTCAAGAGTATACCGTAGGTTTGTAGAGACAGGTTCTTACTTTTGTAAGAACCTGTCTCTACAAACCTTCAAAAGGAGACTCGGTACCGGCAGAACTCGAGCAACCACCCGTCGTGACGACCGACTTATTGTTTCAACTTCTCTACGAAATCGTTTCCTCACGACAGTAAACATCAAAACAGAGCTGAATGAAGTGCGTGGAGTAAACGTAGCACTCACGTGAACAATAAGAAGGAGGCTTAAGGAAGCGGTAATCACCCCTTTTAGACCAGCAAATGGTTCAAAGCTGTTTGCAACTCACAGACTAGCTCGTTTAAGATTTGCGCGTGAACATCTTAATTGGACTGAAGAGCAATGGGCCTCCATATTGTTCAACGATGAGTGTAGGACATGTTTAAACGGTGCAGAAGGTCACAGAAGAGTCTATCGTCGACGTGGGGAGAGATATGCTTAAAATTGCTTTGAGGAGCGTGTTCCTTTTGGAGGTGGTTCGTGTATGGTGTAAGGTGGCATTTCGATGATCGGGTGAACGGAACTTGTATTCATCGACATGATTCGTCAAAATGGTAGAAGAGGTGGTTTGACGGCACAACACTATATAACAGAGGTTTTAGAAACTCACGTGGTACCTTACATGGGATTAATAGGCGAAAATTTTACTCTAATGCAAGATAATGCCCGATCCCACGCCACTGCACAAGTTCGACAATATTGCGAAGAGGTTGGGATACGTACCATGAATTGGCCAGCACGCAGCCCGGATCTTAATCCCATTGAGCATGTTTGGGACAGTTTAAAAAAGCTGTATATGCGAGAAATCCTGTGCCCACAACAGTGGCAGCACTAAGAACAGCGATTTCACACGAATGGAACAATATTCCGCAAGACAGTTTAATAACCCTAATCAGATCTATGCGGAACCGATTAGAATTTGTAATAAGGGAACGTGGAGGCAATACACCTTATTGAAGGAAGAAAAAACCTGTGCTTTAACTTATTATTTTATTGTAAAAACCAATTTTTAATAAACCAACCACAATCAATTTTTGTTACATTTATCGTATTTGTACAAAAAAATTTAATTGTCCTTTCCAGTATAAGTACAAACATACACTTAAGGATATGATACTTCGCTGTTATGAAGGTAACGAACCAAACTATAGGTTTCAATTTAAATTTGTATAAAAAGTTTGAATACTTGGTTAGAATGTTTATTTCAAAGACGTCTTGAACATAGATGCAGTTTATGAGTCCGTCAGTGTATAATATTATTATAAAGCTGAAGAGTTTGTTTGTTTGGTTGAACGCGCTGATCTTAGGAACTGCTGGTTTGAATTGAAAAAATATTTTAGTGTTGGATAGCCCATTTATCGAGGAAGGCTATAAGCATATAACATCACGCTAAGACCTACCGGAGCGGAGCATCAATGAAAAATGTTGCAAAAACGGGGCAAATACTCTTATGTGACGCAAGCGAAGTTGTGTGGATCAGCTAGTAATTTATATAAGCTTAGTGAAAAAGTGATTAGAAACTTAGCTAATTCATGCAAAATTAAACACAATTATGCATTAATATTAAATACATACGACAATCACACATGCAATATCTCAAAATCAAATTAGCAATATCCATTAGTCCTAGTAATGATATGATAAGTGTTATCAAATAAAAGGCGCTATCGACGATATTGTATCTTATCTTAGATGAAATTATGGTAAATAGAAGGCGAGAACACGACACTTTTGCAGTGTGTTGATGTCTTTATTTTATTTCACGCGTGTTATCAAATTGGCGAAAAGAGTGCATTTCAAACAAGCTTATCGTGAAACGTGGAACTGTAAGTAGCGGCTAATATTTTCGCTTATAACGTACTTATCTGTCAGCTGATAGCGATTCTGTTTCATTTAGGACGCAAATCGTATCACGTAGTCTTAAAAAATTGCTTTTATTCCTAGTGTTACAAGAGAGACAATGTTTTCTATTACTATAACTAGGTAATGAACCTATATCTAAATTAAATGTTAGTGTGAGTGTTAAGGAAATTCACTCCAGGCCAAGATTTAACGTAAGGGTGTCTGAATATTTATATCAATTGAATGACATTAAATTTAGACTTCAATTGAATTTGTCAGCTCCTAAAGCTACCATATTTAACGGTCGCACTAAAGAGACCCTCTTGTGCGACCGCCTTTTCAATCACGCACTGAGGAAGTGTTGAACTTTGAACGCTAATTTCTAAAATATATATATCATTAAGTTTTAAATATCCTTTTTATATTTTAAGTAGCCAAAATTTTAAGACGAAAGCGCGAGTAAAACCTTAGGATCCTAAGTGTTAGAGGCTAGTATCTAATCCCTAAAAAATGCAAAAGTGTGTTTCTTTCCTTTAGTAATAGAGTTAGTTTATGGTTTGTAGGCTACCTTTTCCCATCTATAATGCACATTTACTGTCGGATAGATTTTAAATACACGGTCGTAGAACCACAAGTAAAATATTATAGGAGATGATTCTTCTGAAATGTGAAGCTTCCTTAGACTCAACTCCTAAACTTGAACAATCACTTCTTTTCCAGATTTGCTAACGAATATTCTAGCAACAAAATGGCAAAATTCTTAAAGTCCATCTTCCACACATCGGACAAAATGAGAGAGCCCTATGAAGAGGAAGGCGAAGAGGAGAAATCGGCAGACTCCCCTCCGATGGACGGCAAGAGGCAGCTGTCCATCTCCAGATCTGGGAGGATGCGACAAGCGAACAAGAAGAGACATTCCTTAACTTTGGAACTGTATGGAGATGTAAGTACATGATTATCAATTACCGCATTATGTTATGTATTTATGTATGAAATTGCTGCTAATGTTCTACATCAAATTTCGTAGTTTCTATTGAAAATGCAACGGTTATTTTAAACACAAAACTTAGTGACCTCAATACAAGCATAGAAGAACTATAATACATGAAAAAGAAACATAGAAATCGAAATGGCTAAAAAATATTTATGATATAGTTAGTATATCAGTATAGTCTTCCTCATCGATTTCGATGACGGCGACCCCTGAAGTCATGGCTCTTTTCCTTGGTGAGCCCTAATATGGCTTGCTAGACCGAACTTGGTTATAAAACCACAACGTTACCGATTGTCTTCATACAAAGCGTCAACTTTATATTTAAAGCCCCCTATTATTTAACTGTAAATTGTTTGAAAAATTTGTGTGAAGCAACGTGTACCTAGCTTGTTTTTGAAGTGTAGATTAGAATAACACTACACAACACACTTTTTTGGAAAAGGAGAAGAATATAAAAGGCTATATGTGGCGTCTCCGTGCTATTCTGTTTAAAACTAATTTCGAACTCGATTGTCGTCCTGCAAGTAACTATCCAATGGACTGCCATTGACTAATGATACGTTTGTTATGTGTAGATCATCGGCATTTTCGTTCTTATTCTTCGAGTTAAATATATAGGTGATTGACGTCGTCTAACATCTTTGGAGTGAGGTTAATAGCTGTTGTCTACTACGAATATTAAGTCATATTCATTTATTTATTTAGGCATATTTACAGGGTAAACACAGACATTCACATAAAATTAACAGACATCAAAGTGCATGTGCTACCCTAATTACAAATATACACAACACTGGCAGGTTGACAACATGCAAAAGCTAAATAATAAAATGACACAAAATGAAATCCCTACAGCAAATAAAGTAAAAACAACCACAGGGAAAACAATATTAAATCAGAATTAAAAATCATTTATTCGTTTTCGTAAAGTCACAGTTATGAACGTCAAAAAATATAGGTTAGTGAGTTTCCTAAGGTACCTACTGAAGCTACATTTAGGATAGTTGCTAGGTTCAGGCACAGGGTTAAGCCTATAAGAAACTCAATGTACCACGTAGTACTGGAGAAGACAACTGAACCAGATGCTGAGTAATTCACTCAGTCTGAGCTATAGGTAGGTAAGCTTACAGCTACAGCAAGTTTAAGTCAGCCAGTCAGTCATTTAATTCAGCAGTACCGCATTACACATTCATAACTTGAATATTTACCTATTGAGTCGCATACCGGTGGCCAGACACAATAGATTTTTAATTACGTCTGGTATTCTAAGACCTGACAGTTTATAATTTTTTACTCAAACGTGGTGATGCAGGAGACGCATGGTTCAGACTAAGTGAGCTAGAGAGACTGCACTCTAACGTGTGCTACAAACAATATATCTAGTTGATTTGTCTCGTTTAGTACCCGTTTAGTTAATATTAATTAAATGCATAGTAACTCCTATCAGATCGTCCTAAATCATTATTTTACAAATTTTGAACTAAACACATCGCAGTCTTAATAAAACAGCGACTTAACTCGAAATTTGAAAGTAAGGCAATTTGAACTCTAATTGTATATGTTAAATTCTAATATTATATTTGTGTTAAATCTTTGCAATAGAGTTCAAATTTGTTTAATCCAAAATACTGAGATAAGTCTATGTTTTCTTAAGGGTGCGACATAGTTATTGTTGCGGTGAATAACGAAATTTTTAATTTAATTTTTTTTTAAATTTTAATTTTAAAAATTGCATCTCATTATTATGACATTTAGATTGCCATCTGCCTTGTGGGATTAATACTTTTCTCAGAAATATCATTAAACAAATGATTATCCATGAGAATAAATTAATAAGCAGCGCTGGTCTAATGAAAAGAATGTTGTACTGCCATTCGGAGGTCTCAAGTTGGATTATACTGCGCGCATCCCTAACTTTTTGAAAATACATGCGTTTAATACGAAATTGTTAATTAAGTATTGTTTTACTGGTGAAAACCGCAGGTCTAAGAGTTCTACATCATTTTCTCGATTACAAGTGAAGAACCAGTGTGATGGACTACGTAGATCCTTCTTATACTGAGAAGAGGTACAGGTCTGCAGTGAGAAAATTTATAAACAGCACTGATATAAGTAATACGAAAGCTAAACTAATATGCAAAATCAGGTAAACTATACATTCCATGCATGATGTCCAATTGTATAAGTTTTTAGAAAATTCAGTACTTATAGACCGGGCTTCTTCGTTTTTAATTTTTTTATATGAACAGTTTTTTTTTTTTGGATTACGCTTTTCCTATTTCCTTTTCTGTACCCCTGACAACATGTATGCGAAATTTCATAACGATCGCCAAACAAACAAACTCACATTCGCATTTATAAGTTCGGATGGTTGCAACAACAGCTAAATATCATTATTTACTTACACAAAATATGTAAATTGCTTTTTGTCGTTACTTCCAAGCTATAGACAAAGTTAAACTCTTATGAGCACCAAATGAAAGTTAATGAAATAGCTTGGTAAAGTTTATGGAGAGATTTAAAATTAAATGATGATGGCGCTAAAAGGGCTGCTACGTCATAGTTGTTGAAGCGAAACGCGCGTGATACTAACGCCGCGTGTTAAACATTATATTTGAATATAACAAACAAAATCATACAGAATGATTTCGCGATTAACTTAAGAATTTCTAAATCAAAATTCCAATCTATTAAGAACTTTCTTCAGTGGCATTTGGTGCTTGCTTTTAAAGGCGACCGCCTTCTATTATTCATATGGGTACAACTATAACTAAAATGTAAAATTTTAACTTTCACATGTCAAGAATTGTCGCGCCTTCATTAAATTATTACCTAAATAGGTAATGTCTTCTTAGTTGATTATTATCAGTTAAAGTAAACAAAAAATCGAGCAAATAAGTGTTCGCACCATTGATACCTAATAAATAATGAATAAATGCAGCGATAGCTCAGTGGGGAGACCAACAGACTGCAATGCAGAGGGTCTCGGGTTCGAACCCATGTCGCGCACCTTTGACTTTCGGAAGTTAAATGAGTTTTCGAAATTATGTGCGTATCAATTATCGCCTGCTCCGTGCCTCGGAGAGCAAGTTAAGCCGTTGGTCCCGGCTGCCATGAACATCTATGGCAGTCGTTATTGGGAAAGTCAGTACCCTCTAATATCCTGACAATAGTCTAGCCTTAGGGTACCGTTAGCCTTCGGGTTGCGGAGGTCAGGTGGCAGCCGCTCCGTGTAAAAACTGATATCCAGTCAAAAACCGGTTAGACTAGAAAAGCCGACCCTAAGTGACTTGGGAATAATAAAGGCTAAGAGAGAAGAAGAACTAATGAATAAATGAGAATTGCCGCATGAAATATTTTTAATTGCCATGGAGTTTTATATACATACATTGAGGTAAAAGACATGTTGGTTACCGGAAGTTATACAAATTGCGTGAAAACGAGGCAGTTTTTTCTATAAGAATGAAAACTCCCGCATTTGTTAATTAAGTATATCACTCGCTTTAACGGTAAAGAAAAAACTACCTGCCTGTCTGAGAGTTCTCCATAATGTTCTCGAGGTTTGTTCCGCATTCGTCCCAAAAAATGTTCCGTATATACCACTAAATTTAAATAAATATTAATTTCATAATGTAATTCCTATTTTGTCCCAAATTATGTTCCTTTTTTGCCTCTGATTTCCTTTGTATGGACTTTATGTTGTATCGTCCGCGTCAGCCGAAAAATATTTTATATCTGGTTGATCTCTCGGCAAAACATTGGGCTTATGATTGCATGATATCATGAGCCCGACAACGAAAAGATTTAAAATAAGCACAAAATGTAGGACGAAAAAGGAATAATTTAAAAAGAGGGGCGAATGCGGAACGTTTTGGAATGTTGGACGTAATGTAGGGGCAAATGCGGAACAAACCGTTCTCGAAGATATGTGATGTCTATGATGATAGATGTCTGGGATGATAGCATCCCGCACTAGGCCAGCGTGTTGAACTATGGCCTAACCATTCTCATATTTAGAAAAGGCCCGTGCCCTGCAGAAGAACAGTTTATAATATATACAGGACTAATATTGTTATTTATTTAAATTATTATATAATAATTGAGAGTCTTCCATGTGAAGCTCTAAGGTCATATTATGCACTACATGTAAAGTGTTTTGTCAACAATACAATACAGAACTGCTTGAGTCTTTATCTTTTACTACACTAGAACTCAACTACACACTCAATAGGCTTTTACAAACATTATTCAAACGTATTCACAATTAGCCAACAGTTTTCACCTTATCAACTTGTAAAATAGTGAACATTTTGTGCTTTTACTATTTCTAAATTAGAATGCACAGATGGTGTAGTGGTTTAATCGGTCACCTCGCCACTGTCACTGCGCCGACTGCTGTTTAGTTGTAGCAATTTACGCTTACTATCTTAGAGAAAACTATGGTTACCTAACTGATATTTTATATTAAAGTCACCCAATATTTTATGAAGTCGACGCACTAGCAGTAGCGAATTTTCTGCAATTGCACCTCTGCCTACCCACGTTGGAAGTCAGAGGTATAGTAAAAAAAGGAATACTGCGTAAATAGAAACACCAATAATTAAATTATGTTCGGGTACTTTGAAATAACGACACTGGAACATTAAGACAACTACCATCTTAGTCTCTCCGTGACCATGGCTGCGGAAAAGCAACCGAAACGTCGGGCAAAGTGTAAACTTAAATATAAATAGTATTAATAATTTAATTAGCTTAAAATTAGTAAAGTTTAATAGTATCTAGTAGTAGTGTAATAGTTTCAAAATTTTGTAATAAAATGTAAAATAAATAACGCGATAAAATCCGTATATAGTAGTTTAATTTAAAAAAAAAGGAAATTGAAAGGCATAGAGAATACCAAACTAAAATTTGTTTTCTTTTTATTGAGCTAAAGAGAAGTTATAAGAATTCGCAAGGCAAAATCATATCATCATAAAAAATGTCAGCAGACAATTCCTTTTTATTTAGTTTTACTAATAAGTAGTTAGTTTTGTTAATATTAGTTAAATTGTTTAATATGATTGTTGCTTTTGTACATGTAAGTAAAACAGACGGTCAAACTCATGTCGAATGCTGACTCAATTAGCAACAGCATATCACTTGACATGCGCTTGATTTTGACACGCTGTCGATTAGTCTTTCAGTACAATATCGCTGTTACTGAAATATCATTTAACTAAAACTCAACATTGAGTAATGATTATTTGTATTTTCTATTTAACTCTACTCTTCAATATTTGAGGGTAGTTTAAAAGTAAGGTTGTGTTGCTACCTGAATAGCCAATGACGTCTACACCAATATGATCGTTAAGAAATAATCTGACCATGTGTTTTGTATCTATACTAATATTATAAAGCTGAAGAGTTTGTTTGTTTGCTTGAACGCGCTAATCTCAGGAACTACTGGTCCGAATTGAAAAATCTTTTAAGTGTTGGATAGCCCATTTATCGAGGAAGGCTATAGGCTATATAACATCCCGCTACGACCAATAGGAGCGGAGCAGCAATGAAAAATGTTGCAAAAACGGGGAAAATTCTCTTATGTGAAGCAGACGAAGTTGCGCGGGTCAGCTAGTAATTTATATAATAATAAGTTAAGAAATTCATTACAAAACAGCAGTGACATGACAACCAAAAATTTAATAGATTGGCAATCACTCAAACAGATAATTGAAAATAAGCCAAGCCTAGCAATATATCAATAGACTATTAGATCGTCGTTTTACAATCTCGCATGATGGTATCCATAGCTATGGCGGTTTTTTTATTACAGAATATGTTTACGTTATACAGAAATAAATATCGCATTGTTATCTTGATAAAACAATGATAATTGGCATATGCAATTCAAGGAATCGCATTCAATAATCGATGGTAACAAAGGCGGTCGATAATTTAGATAAACATCACAGATCGATAACAGTAGATTTTTTCATTACATGAAATATTACTAAGTCATGTGAGTTATTTCAATTAATATTATTTAAAGAAGGGAAATAAAGGGAACTAAGTTTATGTTACACTAGATGTTCTCGCGGTTTCACCCGCGTTTATCGTTACTGCGCCGACCCCGTGGGTCGTAGCGTGATGTTATATAGCCTATAGCCTTCCTCGATAAATAGGCTATCCAACACAAAAATAATTTTCAATATCAAATCGAACCAGTAGTTCCAGAGATTAGCGCGTTCAAACAAACAAACAAACTCTTCAGCTTTATAATATTAGTATAGATTTAATTTTGGTAATTCACTATTACTACATCACCACATATTTATAAAACAAAATACCCCGCCGTGTCTGTCTGTTCACGATAATCTCAAAAACTACTAAACGGATTTGTATGCAGTTTTCACAAATAGACAGAGTGATTCATGAGGAAGGATTAGGTGTATAATTTGTTAAAGTTTTGTACTACCCGTGCGAAGCCGGGTCGGGTCGCTAGTGTTTAATAATATTATAAATAATATCAGTCCTGTATATAAACAATCCCACTGCTGGGCACAGACTTCTTCTCAGTGAGAAAGGGGTTAGGCCATAGTCCACCACGCTGTCCAAGTGCGGGTAGGTAGACTGTACATATTTTTGAGAGCATTATACATTGTTTTGCCTTCACCGTTCAAGCGAGCGATAAATAATTATTTAATAGGCACATAACTTTAAAAATTCATACGTGCCTTGGGATCGAACTCGGGACCTCTACATGGCAGTCCAGCGGTCATCCACTAGGCTACCGCTGCCCTCTATTATATATATCTCTATTATATTAATACTAGCGACCCGCCTCGGCTTCGCACGTAGTACAAAATAAATAACAAATAAAATTAACAAATTATACACGTAACGTTGCTATAGAAAATAGCGCCCCGACGCCTCTCTAGAAAAAAACGTCGCGACGTTGCTACAAAAAAAATAGCATCCTAATGCCTCCATAAAATAGCGTAGCAACGTTGCTATAGAAAATAGCATCACGACGTTGCTATAGAAATTAACGCCTCTCTTTCAATTAGAGTCGCGACGCCTCGCCAGAAATTAGTTTACGACATACATATATAAATATAAAGAATTCTTTGCTAAGTTACTTGTATCAGAGTTTTACATATTAGGTACAAAACTAAAAAAAATCAACCTAATAAGGGCAAGCATACCAATTCACAGACTCATCTCGTCTCTCGACCCGGCAAACATACATACATACATATAGCAAATAACAAATATGGCAATCTTGACTATATAGAAGACTAGCTTTTGCGCACGGCTTCGCTCGCGTGGTACCTACATCGATAAAAAGTAGGTGGTATTAGCCTATGTCCTTTCCCAGGTTTTAAACTACCTCTGTATCAAATTTCATCCAAATCGGTTGAGTGGTTCGAATCGGTTGAGCCGTGAATAGGTAACAGACAGACAGAGTTACTCTCGAATTTATAGTATTAAGTAAGGAAGTACCTAAGGATATACAACCTCTATATGATCCTCTTTCTTTTGTTTAACCGGTCGTATACCGCCGGCTCGCATACCAGCCGGCAGATTTGTACCCGTCGTAGGCCGGTGGCTCGCATGCGAGCCACCAAATTGGCGCCAAAACGCCGCGCGCCGCCTTCGCTTTAGCTTAAGCTAACGTAAAACCAATTTGGTGGTTCGCATGCGAGCCACCGGCCTACGACGGGTACAAAACTGCCGGCTGGTATGCGAGCCGGCGGTATACGACCGGTTAATATTGTTGAAATCGACTTTCACTCAATCTTTATCAGCAGTTTTTATCAGTATTAACAATACACGTGTCAGGGCAATACTTATATATACCTACATGTTCCAAAAGGGGCGGGGGTATGTTTTCTTTGTTTATAGACGACTCCCGTACTACGATTAAATCCTGAGTCGCAGGGTACTTTACAAACATTCAAACAACGGAACAACCATTTGTGAATCGAACAAATTTTTATCACGTGTGGGATTCGAACCCACAACACTCGGCGCAGTGGCAACGGCGAGGCGACCACTTAAACCACTACGCCATCAGTTCAGTCAGTAATTTTTCATTAGCTTGTTGGTTTGTCCCACTGCTGGGCTAAAGCCTTGGACAATCAAATCACTCTGTTGTGGATATTTCCTGCCAGTCCATATGAAGGGTTTTCATCTGTTATGGTTTTTAAGGTCCACACAATAGGTCAAGTTTATTGTCGTCTGCCGGGCACACTTCCTGATGTGGTGCTATTGAGAACATCTTAACAGAAAATCCCTTTTACCTGACCCATGAATCGAATTCGATATCTTTTACAGTCAGTGTCATACAGAAGTCGAATTTCCTACCGCTGCACTATCGAGGCAGTATGTGTAATAATAATATCAGCCCTGTATTAAACTGTCCCACTGCTGGGCACGGGCCTCTTCTCAGTGTGAGAAGGGTTAGGCTATAGTCTACCACGCTGGCCTATTGCTGGTTGGCAGACTTCACATATTATTATCTTCATGAACATTATGGACAACTCTCAGATATGCAGGTTTCCTCACGATGTTTTCCTTCACCGTTAAAGCAAGCGATAATTAACTATACGCATATAACTTCGAAAAGTCAGAGATGTGCGCCTTGGGATCGAACTCGAGACCTCTACGTGGCAGTCCAACGTTATTCTACTAGGCTATCGCTGCTATGTATAAGTAGATAATAAATTATATTTAAGTATGAATTTGTTGTGTGTGTGTAGTGTTAACAAAACATCTAAAATTCAAATAAATATTTTCATGTAAGATTGACCTAAATGATTGGCAGTCATTTCACGGTCTACGACAACTTCACTCAAAGATAATATAATTTAAATAGATAAAATATGATACGACCAAGTTAGATCTACCAGCAATGAGGGCGCCACTTTGACAGTATTCACCTGTAATTGTTCTATGGTAATATAGTTTTTTATTACGTTAGCTGTAGACATAAATTAGTCGCATTATCATACCGCGCTTTCATTAGGTACTAAATGTACATATTATTATCTGCCTACGTTTATATATTTATTACATAAATTGCAAATACAGCAGCGATAGTTCAGTGGGGAGACCAACAGACTGCAATGCAGCGGGTCTCGGGTTCGAACCCACGTCGCGCACTTCTGACTTTCGGCAGTTATATAACTTTTCGAAATTATGTGCGTATTGATTGACAATTATCGCCTGCTCCGTGCCTCGGAGAGCACGTTAAGCCGTTGGTCCCGGCTGCCATGAACATCTATGGCAATCGTTATTGGGAAAGTCAGTACCCTCTAATATCCTGACACTGGTCTAGCCTTAGGGTATCGTTAGCCTTCGGGTTGCGGAGGTCAGGTGGCAGCCACTCCGTGTAAAAACTGACATCCTGTCAAATCCGGTTAGACCAGAAAAGCCGACCCCAAGTGACTTGGGAATAATAAAGGCTAAGAGAGAAGGACATAAATTGCAAGTACACGTAATATGGGGTGTTATGTATACAATTAGGTAGCACTGTACTTAGCCTTGCGGCATGCAATCGTTAATATAAAACTAATGTGATTTGTTATATTACATTCTATCTAGTAAATTCTTCAACAGTGTAACAGTATTTTTGCACTAAGATTTGCTTTAATTTTTCTTCACAATATTTACATTTTGTTCTTCAAGAAGTGAATAAGGCAAATGATTATAGATTCTGGGCGCCATACAAAATATACTTTTATTGAAATACGCCGTTGTGTTAGGCCAGAGGATCCCAGAATTTTTTCTCGTAGAACACTTTCAAAATTTAGCAGGTTCCGGTGGCAGTTCCCGTTTTAATTACATTTCTAACATATTACTTGGCGTTCTGCATCAAATCTCTACGAGCTGATATATATATTTTTTATTCTTAATTCTTGGGATTAAACCTACCACGGTAGGCGGGCTGTTTTTTTTTTAATTCTCTACCGGTTTATCCAACATTTAATTCTTCACTATCGAAAGCAAATAAATTTTCGTGGACGCCTCGCTTACGAATTATGGACTCCCATTTTTTTGTCACGCCAAAGTAGACCCCGTCTAGTCTCCTGTGGACCCCTGGGGGTCCACCTGGACCACTTTGGGAACTAATGTGTTAGGCGGAACACTTATTTTTAAATTATGTCTCCTACTTTTTAATTTTCAAACATATATAAATTCTTTTTTACAAACAATACATACGTTGATATGGAATTAAGATTACGTCTTCATAACACTTGTTAAGTGCGTGCAATACCTACTAGATCAATATTCATCGCTTTCATGCGTTTGATGATAAGATTGCTTGTCTATAAATTGTCGTAATTCAAGTAGTTCATGCCACGGTTGATGCGATAGTTACCTCGCAAATATATTATAGCATGAAACAATAACAAAAAATTTAATAGGAGCTAATAAAATTTGTTCAAATATCATAGCATCAAAATAAATTGTAATCCAATATGTTCTCTGTCTAGGTGTTTTTCTGTCAATTGTTTTAATATTCGTTACTTTTATGCACATTACTTTTAAGTACAGAAGTTCTAAAATCAAAATAACAAAGGCAAATCCTTACTAGCACTATAAATGCGAATGTGAGTTTGTTCGTTACGTTTCCACGCGTTAACTACTCAACGGATCATCATGCAATTGCACATAGGTACATGTTGTCAGGAGTACAGAAAAGGACATAAAAAAATTACTGATCCCGAAGGATATTTATTTACAAAATCTATAGGTATAGGTTTTGTAAATCATATTAGCGCGAGCAAAGCCGAATGAAAAAACTGATTAAGACTGCGCCGAGCGAAATGTGCCAAAACAGGCGGTCACAGTTAAGTGAATAAAATCAACACTTTTAGTTTAATACAAATATAAAATATACATTTACATAGCAATCAATGTGTTTACAATTACTCCGTGTAAAAAACTTAATATAATTAATATTTTCGCCTACAAAATTACGTAAATTTGCACGAAAAATACAAAATCGCTCGTGTTACGTGATTTTTAGATTGTAACAGTAGAAATATATCCTATTTTGCAGCTTAAACGAAACATAAATAGTTATATTACAATTTGTTCATCCCAAATATTTAAGTTATTGGTTGATTATCAGCGATAGCTCAGTGGGGAGACCAACAGACTGCAATGCAGAAGGTCTCGGGTTCGAACCCACGTCGCGCACCTCTGACTTTCGGAAGTTATATGACTTTTCGAAATTATGTGCGTATTGATTGACAATTATCGCCTGCTCCGTGCCTCGGAGAGCACGTTAAGCCGTCGGTCCCGGCTGCCATTAACATCTATGGCAGTCGTTATTGGGAAGTCAGTACCCTATAATATCCTGACACTGGTCTAGCCTTAGGGTATCGTTAGCCTTCGGGTTGCGGAGGACAGGTGGCAGCCGCTCCGTGTAAAAACTGATATCCAGTCAAATCCTGTTAGACCAGAAAAAGCCGACCCCAAGTGACTTGGGAATAATAAAGGCTAGGGAGAAGAAGGTTGACAATAAAGATACATATTTATCAAAAAAAGCACTTCAAATCCTCCATACAATTTTACTATGGCAGCCGCGCGCCGATTTGAATATGCGCCACACGAGCTCTGTCATTATCTGTCTTACGCTCGGCGCAGTCTTAAGGTGTAAACTAAGTAGTGTTGCTTAATGACAATTTAGCAAGGGATTGCATCATAGTCCTAATTTAAAAAACGCAGCACGTTCATATATTTGACTTTTAGGAAGAATGTGTATTTTAAAGTTAATTATCGCTGTCCACATGAAGCAGAAACTTGCATATCTACAATTTAATTTTCTTTGGTAGAATGCGTATAAACTCAGCCGGTATGAAGGGCTTAAGATGAAGATGGCACGTGCCCTGTAATGAGTCAGTTTATAAACAGATATGATTTTATATAAATGGAATTTACATAATGACTGATTTACATAATTGTTTACAATTTTACATGGCGCAATCTAGTTAAAGGACTTTGCAGTAATTATATACTTTTGTGATTATATCATTCCTATTGTTACCATCAGCTCGTACTCACAGAGTACATAAGTATCTATAAGACTGGTTTTTGCCCGCGGATTCGTTCGCGTAAATCTAGGTTAGGTTAGTAACGATACTTATTTTTCTGAATGAAATGTATCCTATTTCTTTCTCTGTATCCCTGGCAACGTGTATGTGACATTTCATGATGATCAGTCTAATTGCTAATGTGTGAAAGCCTAACAAACAAACAAACTCACATTTGCATTTCTAATATTAGTTAGGATATCAGAAGTAACGTTACAATAAAAAAAAACACGAGTGGATACTCTGTCTACTTTTACATATTTCTTTTCTTTTTAAATATCTTTTATTTGAGACAAATCCCGCACTAGGAATAATTCCTGTGTCGCGGGGGACTTTACAAACATTTAAGCAACGTACACAAAGAACAACTAGACTCAGAACAACCATTTGTGGATCACACAAATATTTGTACTGTGTGGGGTTCGAAACCACAACACTCGGCGCAATGATAATTGCGAGGCGACCTCTTGAACCACTACGCCATCCGTGTAGTCCGTTATACTTATTATAGTAAAAATCAATAAAGACACATCAGATGAAATTTACTTGATTTACATATTATCAGTCTTACTACCATAACTTAAAGCCCTGCCATTGAATGAGGCAGCGTTTTACTGAAAATAAAGTGTAGAGGTTACTTTAGAAATCTAACTGTAAATCTTATTTTCCAGACGATACAAATAGACGCGGTAGAGAAGCCTAAATCAGTGGAGTATCACGTGAACAGTCTAGGGAGGCAGAAGACTCCTGTGGCGTTCAACTTTAATGATAACAACCGACTTGACGACTCAGACATAAAAATGGCACAACCAGATACAGACGCACAAGACAAAACCTTTCAAGTAGATCTAGAGAAAAAACTAAAAGCTCTATCCACAGAGAACGGTAGCAAATCACCTGAAGAAGAAATAGACAACGCTTTTGAAATCATAGACAATTCATAGTGCAATATGGAGTTTTTTATGCCAGTGTTTAGTTTATCTGTGCTTAGTTTAAATAATATTAATGTTAATTGTGTCTGTGAGAAGAATAGTGTGAGTGTGTCCTGAACGGCGGTCATTTTTACTAAAGTCAAAAATCAATTATTCATTTAGATCTCAAAGTAACACTTATGAACGTCAAAAGTAACCCTTTTGTGTTTACTAAATTTATATTCATGTTAGTAGCTATAAAAAGATACCTGCAAGAGACTCACGGCCACTCTCTTAAATTGCCATCAAATTATATATTATTGTTGCAATCATTATGCCACATATTACTATCCATATAACACAAAATTCTAAAATAAAGGAAATCTAATTATAATGTGTTGCTACAGTATACTGGCCGGAAATAATAACCATATTATAGAGACTTGTTTGGAATAGCCGATGCATTCAAATGTTTTTGAGCTGGCCGGGCTATAGTTGAAAACATTTTACAGATGGATGTCTACAAACTGGTGCCTATACTGTTTTGTTATTAATAGTTGCAGCTGTGTTTGTAATTTAAATGATAGCGCAATATTTATCGAAAATGCAAACGTAAAAGAAATTGGTAATTATAACAATTGTGCTTTAAATGTTTTGCAAGGGATTTCGTTGAATCGATTTTGTTTTGAGACCGAGAGAAAAAGAAATCTAATCAAAATGGCCACATTTCGATCACCCGTCCATATAATTGTACATAATATATGATAGTTATATAGATATGCGAACATGATTTATCGATATACGACCTACATACGAGCCACGTCTCTATTGCATTAACTGATTACTCGCGCCTCAGCACACGGTTTGAAACATAAAATCCGTCTGCGTATTGCCTTTCAAACAAATTTTGCAAATAAGTTCATTATACAATCTAATTTTTGTTTAATTAATGGCTTACTTGTCTAACGGCTAGTTAATATTTATGTTGTATAATATTATTTTAATATATAAACTTGATAAACCCAGTTTTTGAACGCTCACGTCACGTGATTGCGTAGTCAGCCAACCATAGCAGATAACACGCGTTTGTATTTCTGTTAAATATTTTTTGTGTTTACCTGTTTAATGTTTTTAACTCTCAACCAACGCTAGGACGCGGGCATCCGAGCTTAACTAGTATTGTATGAATATGAGTGAATAAAACATAAATGTATATTAAAAAAGCTATTCATAGGAATAGCTTTTTGTATATTCGTATTTTTGATAACTTGATTGGTTGAGAGGTTAAATAAATTTTCTTTTCTTGTTGGTCCAGTTTGCAGCTAATCGTGTAAAGTATTATTGGTTTTTGTGCTACGAAGTATGTAAATTTGCTAGCAATACATGTAACTAGCAAAATATGGGTGTAATAATAATAACAGAAAATTTTACCTATGTAAGTATGGCAATCGCAGGATTAAATAATAATACGGATAAATCATAGGATTTAGGTACATTATAAATCAATATTAATTAGCTGCATAGACGAATTAGACGATAACATTACGCCCGTGATACCAATCTTGCATGTTTGATATCCGCACGGTACAAAAGCGTATTTTCATCTGTTTAGATGATTTTTGTATTTCGATTTTCGATTACGCCCGTAATCGAAAAACAAAATATCTTTATAAATTATTTAGGTCACAAAGTAACAGTTATGAACGTCAAGGTTACACTAACTTAACAATAATATTAATTTACATTTACCTGCTGCCACGTTCAGCAAAGCAAGGCATAGAACCAATGAGAAGAACGGGCAAGAAACGTTCGCATCTATTCTATTCGTGTTAAATACTTAAGGATTTCCTTGGTATAGATGTATTTTTAATGGCTATATGCACTCACGCCTCCTACTGTCCTCAAGTCAGAGATTTATTGCAGCAAAAGTCACGTATACCAACTAAACCCGTTACGCCATCCGTACAGTGATTTTATTAGAAACGACATTAACTTCAGCATTACAATAATATTGAAATCACTCATAAAATATGGCGTAATTTTCTTTGTGAAAGTAAAACTACGTAAATAACCGATAACTAGTTCAAGAAACTAAATTTTGATATCGTTTTTATCTAATTTTTATTAGGTATATTGTCTGTAGATTTTTAATTTATTCAAAAACATTGATATACTTTCACTGTTATCAGCCGTTAACAGTCCACTGACTATTAATCAGTATAGATAATTAAAGATAACTTTCAGGTAGGTAATTAATGATGACAATACGTATAATTTAGTCATATTTAAATGACGTTGATTCGTGTGATATTTATAAGTTAATTAAAACGTTATGTTTGACTATCTTAAAGATCTTTGATTGATTTTGACGATTATATTAAAAATAATAATGTTATGCAACCAAATCAAATAATTTACCTGTTGCTTCATACACCTGGTTTCCGAAACGCTAGTCTACTACGATGACAATGCAATAAAAACAATTGGAGGCAATTGGAAAATTAAAAACTAAAAGCGCAACAGGATGCACAATAAAAATTAATAAAAAAATTTTACTTACTTAAATAAAAATACATGTGGGATATTATAATATTAGTAGTCCGCTACGTATGAGACCTCAAAAGTCTTCTATCATTTTGTCTTGACACAGATACGTCTGATCATGGCGTTGGCAAATCTTGTCAGTATCCATGCTTTTTTAAAAGCATTAAAGCAAATAAAAACGTTGGTTAATGAAAAAGCAGTTCAGAACATAAGAAATGTAGTGGTAGACAGCTTTAGCTCAAGAGGATTTTTTATAAGGACAGGTACTTTTAGGTATCTGTTAGTTGTCTTCCTACGAGAGGTGGTGCCGTGGTGGCCGTCTACGGAGAATCATCAATTTATTCATTGCCTCATCGGGTAAGAATATTATGCCATTAATTAACACAGTGTAGTTAATCTCTGTTGTGAAGGTACAAACCTTAATACGAGTCATGTCAAAGATGGCTTACAAGTAAATAATTGTTGTAATATTTTTTCGTGTATGATAACATATTTATGATAGATTTGATGGATATTTACTTATGCTAATGTAAATATTAGGTATAGGGAGCATTGATAGCAGAATATTCTAATTTGGGTAACTTTGTGCAATGTCTGTCGGGGTTGTCAACCTCATTAAGGTGGTATTGAAAAACATATTATGAGTTTTTATTGTCATTGTTTTCAGATTAAAACCTACTTAATTAAATTACTCACAAAAAAATAATTTAAAAATCTAGAAAACTCGAACATAATCTGCTATCGTTTTCGTTCATTTGTAATTTTAGATATCGCATCTAGGTCATCAATATGTGCAAAAATTATCACACCTACCTAATCATGAAAAGTATTACCTAAGTAGTATATTACATATAAATAATATGTATGTGTGTGTATATTATCAGAGCAATAAAGCAAAAAGCGATTGTGTGCGAGATATTATCGTTTGTGGTACCTAAGTGTCTGCTGAGTGAGATAATTTTAAACAGGTTTTATGTATAAAGTCTTGATAAATGTCTAATTATATTTTGTATAAAATTAAAGACTGACTGTTGAAATATTTTGGTTTTATTTTACATCCAACTAATTGTGCCAACGATTTTATACGCCAAAATATAATTTAATTTATTTTTATATGTTAGCTGATTTATAAAAGCACTACATATTAGTTACAGCTTATTTTAATATATTACTAAATATCACCTCCATGTTGTTTCTAGGCCCAAAGAACAGACTAAATTGGAGATGGTGGAGATTAGCGTGCACAAACGCAAAGACAGAGAAAGTCTGGTTACGGTTTTATTATAATACTAGCTTATGCCCGCGACTTCGTCCGCGTGGACTTGAATTTCTAAACACCGTTTTAAATTCCAGTTGGATTTGGTATTTTTAAAAATGATCACACAACGGGGTCCGTTATATAAAATCAGTACCACCTGCTCCGCAATCTGTTAAAATGTCTGCTCCTATCACGTTTTGTTGTAAATTGGTCACTTTTAATCTGGTGCCATTACAAAGTTTTTGTTAGGTTCCTAAGAAGCCTTCAAGTTTATCCTATGAGAGGGCAATGAAGGAGCACTGAGAGATTCTAAAAATGCAACTGGTTAGTTGGTAGATTGTTCTTCTTCCATAACTCTATTAATAAACATATACTCTAAATTTTCCCCCGAAACAAAGCTCAAAATTTCAGCGTTCATTGCTGCCGGTTGGTCGTTTCATGGTATCTGGTGTGGTGGTCAAATGGAAACATGGTGTCAAATAGCTCTTTCGCAAAGCCAGGAATTTTCGTGAGTTGCTATTTGCGTTATGTTACCATAAACAGATGATATAAGGTCTCGTATTATGATATGTATATATAGGTATATAATATCATATCAGCCCTGTTTTAAACTGTCCCACTGCTGGGTACGCCCCTCTTCTCAGTGTGAGAATAATAAGGACGGAATATTTATTTAGCTCTAACTCAAGAACGACAAGCGGTAGGACGAGCTTACATACACATAAAACTCAGGAATTTCATGTGATAAACGGGCAATTTCCTATTTATATATGACACTAGATTTTGGTTAGATAAGGTTAGGACAGTAACAGAGCTTCTTCGGGCACGCCACAATCGTGGCGGTAAGACCCGTACTTAGAGAGTGGCTGGAGAGGCGTCATGGCGCCCTCACGTTTCGCCTGACGCAGGTGCTGACCAACCACGGTTGTTTCGGTCGGTATCTGTGTCGAATAGGCAAACAGGAGACGCCCGGTTGTCATCACTGCGGCGACTGCCACGTCGTTGTTGAGGACACGGCGTTGCACACATTGGTGGCTTGCCCTGCTTGGGCCACGCAACGCCGTGTCATGCACGTGGCAGTCGGTAGAGTCGTCCTCTCGCTCGAGGCTATGGTTCTGTCCATGATCTCGAGCGAGAGGTCTTGGAATGCCGTCGCCTCCTTCTGTGAGGAGGTGATGTCAGTGAAGGAGGCGGCGGAGAGGGAGAGGGAACGATCAATCCCTCTCCCTAACCGCAGAGCCGGGCGCAGGAGGGCGCGAGACGACCTCCAGCCACCCTGAGTAGAAGCCTGCGGGCGGTGGACCTATTGGGGCCGTCCACCGCCCGATCAGCGCAGGTCCGAGTAGGCGGCGTTCGTGTTCCACGCACGCCTCTCGATGTCGGAAAGGGGACTAGGTCCCCCCGCTATGTTGTCGGGGACCAGGTCCCCCAATTATGTGTATAAAGTTTTGTGGGACCCGCCACGTCCATCGGCGGGTCAAACCTTTGGCGGGGTCGCGATTCGAATGCGAGAGCGATCCGCGCGACCCCGCCATAAAGGTGTGAGGAACACCGCGGTGGTTTTAGTCGGTTCAGCCCAAACATATGGGCTGGATCCCGACATATCCCCATCGCCCGCCCCAAAACCGGCGATGGGGAATGTGACAAGCACATTTCCCCGCGTTAAAAAAAAAAAAAAAAAAAAGTAACAGAGCTTCTTACTGGATGAAAGGTACTCTATGTCCTGTTCTGTACCCCTGACAACTTATATGCGAAATTCCATGATGATCGGTCAAGTAGTTAAGGCGTGAAAACGTAACAAACAAACTCACATTCGCATTTATAATATTATTTAGGATTACAACAATTTATTACCAGAAATTGCCAGCGTAATACTGTGAAATACATTACGTAAGCGTTCAAAGTATATCGTCGTTCTAGATGTGACCAATCGTAACTAAAATTTTTTGGTAAAATGAGATTTTTATTCAGAAAGATCCGATAGGTATTTCTGGTGTTACCTTGTAAATGCCTCCTGCATTATAATTCATTTTATTTTTGGTTCAAAGGACGATGACGTGTTGGACCCACAAAATATAAAATTAACGAAGTACCGTTCAAGTTCAAATATACGTTAGTTATAACTACAGGCTTATAAGATTTTTATAATAAAAAATATTGTGTCATTATGAGAAAGGCCATTAAAAGGTATGATTGATTTTAATTTATTAAAAAATGAGTCATTGTGCACTTACAAAACGCCACTTGTGTGGGATTACGTTCCAATCTACAATACTTTATATTTGTTTTTACTTTAGATTTGATCTTGAATAATTATGGATTTTTCTATTATTAATAAAAAAATAAAATCACTTTTGACTGTAAAAACATGAATATTACATAATTATGTAAATATGTATTGTACGAGTAAAACGTCTACAAAATATTAAATTATATACTATTACTATACTCATGGTATAATGTAAAACGGAACGTTTAGCTGCCAATATTCAATACTGTCTGTCTCTGTCAGTTGTTAATCGTAATCTGTGTTATTTATTTCTATAATATTGTATCTTTTTTCTCCCAACTTCTATAAATTACTTACTTTCTAACTGATTTTTCGTTAGTCTTATATTGTTCTACAGCTATCAATGAGTTACCTTAAGACACGTTATCTATAAGATTGGGTCCCAAAAGACATGAAATCCGCCATTGTCCTTTGTAAAAAAGTAAAAGATATCTAACAAAGCAGTTTTTTTGTCTCTCCTGGAAAGTTGCTTAACTTGCATATACGAGGGGTCACATCTAGAACAACGATATCTACTGTATAAAAATAAACAGTATTAGAACTGGCACAGATATTATAATACTATACTTGTAGTACTGGTACTTAACTGAGAGTTTCTCAAATACTCTAACTTACGCAACATAGGTGTCCCCCAGGGCTTCATCATATGACACGTCCTGTTGCTTATTTGCGCCGAGCTTATATTTTGAAGACTGGAAGCCCAGTAATATAATAGATATTTATGTTAACAATCTGATGGCAGTCAGTCCTCATCAAATAGAAGAGTTTATTATTACATTATAAAATAGCGCATTGCAAAAGAGGTTGCCTCGCCGATGTTCCATCCCACATAATTATTTCTGTGATCCATAATTGTTTTGCTTGAGTCTCGGTGTACATTGCATATATATAATATACTAGCTGTCCCGACAGAAGTAGTTCTGTAAACACGAAAAAAAAAAAAACATAAATCCCTGTCTAAACCATCCTCGAATCCACATGAACACACATAATTTTTTTTTATCATAACGGTCCAGCCGTTTAGTGGATTTCAGTGACATACACACGTACATTAGAATTATATATATAAAGATTATACTAGATTTGGCGCGTAAATGTAGGTTAGGTTAGATTTGTAACAGTACTTCTTTCTGGATGAAAGGTACCCTATGTCCTATTCTGTACCCCTGACAACGAAATTGCATGATGATCGGTCGGGTAGTTAAGACGTGAAAGCGTAAGAAACAAACAAACTCACTTTCGAATTTATAATATTAGTTAGGATTGTAGATTGCGTGTTAAGATGTGTGTGACTTTATATCTTTAAGTGATAATTCATCTATTAGTTCGATTAGATATGTATAATAGAACTAATAGGTTTTCAATAATCTAACGATCTATTGCTGATAGTTAAGCAAATTAGACGCCAGCCTAATATTTTGATAAATTGCTTTATTATGACATGTATATACAGTAAGTAATTGCCTTGGCGTTTATATCTAACACATATATACAATGTCTTTCACCGACAAGTAACTGCCCCAAAAATATGGAATTAGGATTTTTGAGAAAGGCCCGTTTAGTATGAATTTTATGGTAGATGTTTATGTTTTTCTTAAGTTTCTGGTAGTTACATAGAACAGTATGACAGAACAAGTTTTTAGCTACTGAACAAAACAACAAACAATGTGATATATCGATTTTGCCCTAGATACTGTAAATTTAGTAAAGGTGGCAGAGTATGATGGCAAAATCTTTAAATCACAATAAAAATAATCGTTAACTTTGCGTTTACTTGTTACTTTGGAGATCTTACTTGTATTATAATTCAAGATGTTCCGATTAGTCGGTAGAGCTGATTATCCGGACACTTTTGTAGTCGGTGACTAGTCGCCGATTACAAAAGTAGAGGCTTCTTACTTTGTGTATAGCATGTATTTCTCAATAAAATGTATATAGGAGGAATTATTATAAATTAAAACCTTGATTGTAAATTAATATTTCTAGTTTAGAATCAGTCTAACAAATTTTGAAATGTAAAGCAGCCTTTCCTTTCGGTTTCCATTCGCCACCCCTAGCATTGCCTCATCCGGTGGCAAATGGGGCATTTTCTAAAAATAATATCCTGTTCGCCATTGGGGGTGGTAACTGAGATCAGTTTAATGTGCTAGGGGTGGCTTATCCTAGTAGCCACCCATAGCATTCCTTCCTCTGGTGGCGAAAGATTCCTATTCGCCACCCCGGGTGGCAAATGGGATGTTGCTTACGAAAAATCTCAGTTGATACCCTTAAACATAAGGCAAGTAGGTACTTGTATTTGGAATGACATTTATAGTTTTTGATGTAGGTATGGCTAAGAATTTTAGTATGAACACTAGATAGAATAGGATGAGAAAAATACTCTCTTTCCACCCTAAACTGCCCTCTTTTTTAGGTACTTATTTCAATTTTAACGATTTTAATTTTCAGTAATTCTAAAGACTTTTCCGGTAAGAACAGTCATCATTATTTTGTATTGTACAGTTCAAATGTAAATATATTATTATTATTATTTATTATGAAATATTGCCGCACTCCAAAAGTGCCGCCCGGGGCAGGCCGCCCCTGCCGCTACGCTACGCCACTGCCAAAGATTTAAGGTTTCCCTTAAAGAAAGTGTCTGTTGCAACACGGAGTCTGGAACTGTGCCCGGGAAACGAGAATTGGCTCCATATTGCGTGGGACTATAGTTGTGGGTGTAACACTTCTGGGTAGAGAAGTGTTACACCGGGATGTAGGCGGGAAACTATTTTATTACACTATTTAATCAAAATTATATAACACTAGCTGATCCGCTTAACTTCGTCTGCTTCACATAAGAGAGTTTCCCCGTTTTTGCAAAATTTTTCATTGATGTTCCGCTCCTTTTGTTCGTATAAATGAGCTATCCAACACTAAAAGAATTTATCAATTCGAACCACTCTTAGAGTATTATACTTTAAGGCAGGAGTTCCTAAACTTTTAAGATAACGGAACACTCACCAAATACCATCTAATTTATGGAACCCCATATCAAATGATTACAAATCAAAGATACTGTAATTTAAATAAGAACAAAAATTTTACTTCTCATTACATATTTTGCGCTATTTCTAAATAATATTTGTACTTAGCTTTTGTATTATTAACAGCCAAAAATAAATGATTTCGCGGAACCCTGGTGACTTTCCTACGAAACCCCTAGGTTCCGCAAAACCCACTTTAGGAATCGCTGCTCTAAGGAACCACTAGTTCCTGAGATTATCGCGTTCAACCAAACAATCAAACCAACTCTTCAGCTTTATAATATTAGTATAGACAAATTTAAGTTTTAGCATTCACGCGCTGTGCTCACAGTGCCTCATATATTCTAATAATAATACTTTCCATTCATCCGCAAAAATATCAACTTCTGGGTTAAAGTCCAAGAGAGCGTTAGGCTGCTTTAGTGACCGAGGTATGGCTGAGTTAAAGCATTGGACCGTACGGCACGGTGGAACCTGGCGGTTCTTCCTACTACGACAATAGTTGGTAGGCACAAATACGCGGATCTTTCGAACTCGGAAGATCATCCCCTTTAACATTTCTTTAATAAGTTAAAACAAACTAACAAATTTTTTGTAGGATGCAGTTAGGGGCAACTCAACAATTTTTTTGTAGGATGCAGAGAGGGTAACCATACGATTTCTTATAAATAAATCTTAGAAAAGCTTTCTGGATTTTCTTCAACATAATATTACTTTTAATATAGATTCCACACACACGCGCTGGACTTAAGTTTACTGCGAACTAATGCATCAAAAACGCGTTTAATAACCTAAGTGCTGTGGATTTCACGACAGTTTCTCAATACGAATCCGAGGCGTCTAAAAGACTCCTTAGCAACCGACGAGATATTCACATGAAAGGTGAGCTTTTGGTCAAATGTGACTCAAATCTTTACATACATACATACATAGATTCAAGCCTGTTTCCCAGAGTGGTAGGCAGAGACTACGGATTTCCATTTGCTACGATCCTGACACACTTCCCAGGCTTCATTCATTTGCATTAAATTCCTCATGTATATGAGGAATTTATAGCGTATGCTCGCTGGTCAAATCTTCCATAGAATCAGTTCTCGTGATAACATTATGGTTTAATTGTAAATGTGTAATAGATTGTATGCATAAAGAGTCTCTAAGAATATACTGGCTGTAAGGGACGGCGTACCGAAAACTTTAGCAAGACGGCTTTCTATAGGTACTTATCTCGACGCAAACTTCTATTAATCATAAAATCGTAAGATTAAGGGCTTGTCCAACCACCTCCAAGTAGCATTTATCTATAAGATAAAAGTCTCGCCATCTATCTTCTTTAACCTGAGTGAGTCAGCATGTGATTTATCTTTCGGATAACTATTACGTGTTAGTTGTGGGACTGGCCATAAGATTTTATATTGATTAACATGATTACGCGGTACGCAATGGATTGCTACTAACACAACGCACCGCTCGCGCCGCCGGGAATGACCTCTGCGTTCCGCGCGTAAGAACAGCTGATCTGTTTACATCACGACGATTTATTAACATTGCTGTATTTTAGAAAAATGTGGTATTCTTTTTATTTATTAGAATTGATGGTTTATACATAATGTTAAGATTATGATTCACAGTCAAAAAAAGGAAAAATGAGTTTTTCCCTGAAGAAAATTCCAACATTTCTAACTCAGAAAATGGTCTGAATCTACTATTTCAGTTTTCAGTACTAAGTACTAGCGACAGGGATGATCCCTTGCACCCAGTATAGCACTGTAGGTAATGGTTATAAAGGAAAGTGTAAATAAAATACTTTCAATACAAATATCTTAGCTTCTATATTTACAGTTACAAATATAATTTCTCAAACTTTAATTTTTTTTTTCTTAGGCTTGATGGGCATGGGACCTCCAATCTTGAACACCGTACTGTAAATAAAATAATGCTTTTGTTTATAAAATGCAAAATGGAAAGTTGAACAGTATTTAAAATATAACAATCCAGGAAAATGACAATCCTTGAAGCAGGATTTGAACTCACGACACGTTTAACAATTATTTAAAAAAAGTCAAGAATAAAATATATTACCTCTATAATATGTGTAATTATCACTGTCAAAATGTTTCTGAAGAAATTCAGTTATATAAATTATTATTATTATGTTTCTCTTTCTCTTATCACAGGTATTTTTTAACATATATTAGAAAAATACCTGGCCGTTTGGGAGGCTTACACGGAGACATGAGTCCAACGTGAAGAGGCCCTTCGGGAGTTTTAATAAAAGGTGGGATGGGACACCTACAGCGGCACTAGCCGAAGCAGGCACAGGACTACTGCTATGTATGGATTCTAATATATGGGCTATGGGTATGGGTGTTTGGTGGACCGGTATATTGGTAACTATGGATAAAAAACGGTGTCTGCCCTGAATACTCTAATAGCATCAATGCAATAGGCAGACGGTGACTAGTCAAATCACTAGATGGGCCCCCTGAATAGCCACCATAGGCATACAAGCCAGCAGCAGAGGGCAACACCGGTGCGAGTGGCTAGAGGTGTCGGTGCTATTATTATTATAATATAATATTCTTGTTGTTCAAAGATCTTTTAGTTATGTTGATCATAAAAAGAGATGCAGAAATTGTTTAAAAGAGTTTATAAATAACTTAAGCGGCAGTAGCCCAATGAATAAGGTATTGGACTTGGGGATCGAGAGGTCACGGTTTTGAATGCCACTCATTGCAATACCGACGTGAACCCACGCTTAGAACATTCTAACTTAGTTAGGAGCGGTTAACAAGAATATTAGTAATAAACCCAAACAGCAAGTTAGCGTACTAATTAAATAAAAAAATTATACTTAAAGTTTATAATACTCACTGACAAGTTGTACATATAGGACTAAACTTGCAGAACACTGAAATAAAAAATAAAAAATTAGAAAACAATTATCATGCTTGTCTACTTATGTAATTTTTACTCATTTATTTTGCCATTCGTTGATTGTCTATAGCGTATAATAATTGCAGCCCTGTATTATACTGTCCCACTGCTGGGCACGGGCCTCTCTCAGTGTAAGAAGGGTTAGGCCATAGTCCACCACGCTGGCCCAGTGCAGGTTGGCAGACTTCACATATCTTCGAGAACTTTATGGAGAACTCTCAGACATGCAGGTTTCCTCACGATGATTTACCGTCACCGTTAAAGCGAGCGACAATTGGCTATTTAATACGCACATAACTTCGAAAAGTCAGAGATGCGCGCCTTAGGATCGAACTTGAGACCTCTGCGTGGCAGTCCAACGGTCTCCCACTAGGCTATCGCTGCTGTCTCTGGCGTAATGGTAGTGAATGAGAGTGCTGTGCATGATGTGTCGGGTTCGAATCCCGGATCGTGGCAAAGTGTTATTTGTTTGTTCTGCTTAGAAATTCTAAGTAGTGGCACGGAGTTGAAATGGTATCTGGTAGACGGGAACATCTTCGACCTCTATGACGTGGGACCTAGATCCATAGCTGGAGAAATGTGTGTAAAACACTTCTGGTTACCACTTTGGGACATAGACAAAATAATAATAATAATGTCCTCCAGACCGAATTTCGGTCACGGCGGCCAATCCTAACAGAGACTGGCTCTCTGCGCAGGAGATATTATAGTGCACAAGTGTGTGCGCAAACACAAGTGCACTCTCTGTCCCCTAACTCTCATGATCCGATGGGACGGTAATCCGACACGACCGGAGAGACATCAGGCGCAGGACCAACGACGACACGTGCTTTCCCAGGAACGGGGATGTCTAACACCGCCACTTCCTAACTCCGGGCTGCTATTGAGATTTCTTAACAGAAAACCCAATAACTTTTTTGTTAGCCCGACCTGAGATTCGAACCCGAGACTTCATGCACAGCAGTCGCATTCACTACCGCTGCGCCACGGAGGCAGGCATAGACATATTATATAGTATATAGACATAATCTTACCTATATACATTGATTGTATTATTTCAATTTGTTTATAATGTACCGTATAAATATAGATTAGGAAAGGTACCCTCTGTTCTTTTCTGTTCCCCTGACAATGTGTATGCAAAATTTCATGATGATCGGTCGAGTAGTTAATGCGTGAAAGCGTCACAAACAACCTTAGATACATTTACACTACTGAACGGATGGCTTAGTGGCTTAAGTGGTCGCCTCGTCGCTGCCACTACGTCGAGTGTTGTGGGTTCGAATCCCACACCGGACAAAACATTGTGTGATCCACAAATGGTTGTCCAGAGTCTGGGTGTTCTTTGTGTCTGTAATTTGAATGTTTGTAAAATCTCCTGCGACATAGAAAATACACCCTAGAGCGAGAACGGCATTTAAAAAAAAATCTTATGTAATATTGGTATGTATGGATAAATAAAATGGTACTGACCGCTTAAACACACCGAGCACACATATCCGATGGTAAGTAGCTCTCTATGACAGAAGCAAGCAGCGCGGTAGTCCACCCTGCCTCGACCGGGCAGAACTAGTTTTGTCCGCTCCGAACTGTCCGGCAGGAATACCCACTAGAAACAACAGAAACATTATAATTATTACAGTAATTGAAACAAGAAGTTACTTCTAACTGAAATTATGATATTTTTGTAAGCAACATTTAACACATATTGAAATAAACTAGCTGTCCTTCGGAAACAGTACTGTATTCCTGACAACGTGTATGCAAACTTTCATAATGATCGGTCGAGTAGTTAAGGGATGAAAGCGTAACAAACAAACCAAGTCACATTCGTATTTATCTATGTAAGTATACTAATATTATAAAGCTGAAGAGTTTGTTTGTTTGTTTGATTGAACGCGTTAATCTCAGGAACTACTGGTTCTGGTTCTACTACTACTACGACCAATAGGAGCGGAGCATCAATGAAAAATGTTGCAAAAACGCGAAAATACTCTTATGTGAAGCAGACGCAGTAGCGCGGGTCAGTTAGTTATTTATAATTACTGACCAGGAGGTACTGCAGTAACCCTTCGAGCGAGGGCACCTTGAGGTATAACCCGCCAGTGATATCACAGCCCTGCTGCAGTAGACTTAGGTGCTTGTCCAATGAGCACACGTCGATGATAACTTGCTGTTTCTGTAAATATAATATTATTTGTGATACTTTAGCTATTTTGATGATTGCATAGAGCCATGTGACAATATTTGTTTATTTTTATTCTTATTTAGTAAAGAGATATGGTGTAGTGGTAGTTAGAGAAGATATATAAACCTATGTGTGTATTGCCTATTTCTTTAGTCATGTCTTTTTATTAGAAAGTGTATATAGTCTGAAAGCAGTAACTGGATGATTTGATAATATATTGTTTGTTTGCTAAATAAAAACACTATTGGTTAGAAATTAATTAAATATTTTAATTTAAGTTAACTCCAGCGACATGTCCTGTCCAACATTGAGCACTTTGACTAGAAACGTAAAGTGCCTTTTTCCCTGCAGAAGCTAGCAGATAGGTATATAATCTTATTACGAGTTCCTGTGGCGCAGATCTGCCAAAGGTCGATTTAAAAAAATAAAAGATTTGTGACATTGTGTTGTCATCAAGTTCAATTCTTTGCAATAGTATTAAGAATTTTTGGAAAGATTCGGTTGCCTGATTAATTTACAACATATATACCCATATATAATAAGCATGGGTACACACAATTCTATGACATTACAAGGATTGGGACAAAACTATGATGTGTAACCCTTACACCCATATACAATGACTTGCAAAATTTTAAATACACAAATATGCTGTTCATTTTTGTATTCCTATCAGGGATGTTGCGGATGCAGATTTTTTGACATCCGGATGCAAATACGGATATTTGAAGACTCACATCCGCGGATGCGGATGTCCAAATCGATGCAAAAGCTCCGCAATTGCAGATGCGGATGTTGATTAAATTTGTTCATCTTATTTGATAAAAAGTATCTAATATTCGCAGTTTCAAGCCTGTTTTGGAATGAAAAACACTGACTACTGAACAACTGGTTTCTTTCTTATCGTAACCTACGCTATATCTGGATCCGCATTAACATCGCGCGATTATTGCGGATGCGGATGCAGATGTCCAAATCGATGCGGAAGCTCCGCTATTGCGGATGGGGATGCGAATATTCGCAACATCCCTGATTCCTATCATGTGGGTCCTAAAAATAACTGGGAAAAGATACTGACACACATATGTTATATTATGAGTTTGATGGTAAGGCAACTACCTGTTGATCTATGTCAATGAAAATACCAAGACCATAAACTTCAACTGTAGAGCTTTTATTTCAACAAAGTGAGCGATCACTAAGCTCGGACCACAAATGATTATTACATGACAAGTATAAATATTGCAGAGTACTTACACCTCTACCTTTACTTTACAGTTTGACTAGGAAGTGGCAGCGATAGCTCAGTGGGGAGACCAACAGACTGCAATGCAGAGGGTCTTGGGTTCGAACCCACGTCGCGCACCTCTGACTTTCGGAAGTTATATGACTTTTCGAAATTATGTGCGTATTGATTGACAATTATTGCCTGCTCCGTGCCTCGGAGAGCACGTTAAGCCGTCGGTCCCGGCTGCCATGAACATCTATGGCAGTCGTTATTGGGAAAGTCAGTACCCTCTAATATCCTGACACTGGTCTAGCCTTAAGGTATCGTTAGCCTTCAGGTTGTGGAGGTCAGATGGCAGCCGCTCCGTGTAAAAACTGATATCCAGTCAAATCCGGTTAGACCAGAAAAGCCGACCCCAAGTGACTTGGGAATAATAAAGGCTAAGAGAGAAGAAGTATAAATATTGCCGAATGAGACAGACCGCAATAAAAATAGTATGATAAAGAAAAAAGGATGTACCTGTGCTGTAAAGAACACGTTCATATAATTGATGTATTGTGCGGCGGTGTCGCTGCTCCCCGTCACGATCAGTATGCGACTGCTGAGGCGGAGGCCGGGGGGCGCCTCGCGCCGGATCTGGAATATACACCTTAATCCCATAGACCAAATCTAGAATTCTGTTAGCGAACTGGCTAGGTCATAGTCAAAAATCATTTATTCACTTAGGTCACAAAGTAACACTTATGAACATCAAAGGGGTTAGTGAGTTTATTACATTTACTGAATTTACATTTATGTTAGTTCAAGGTTCAGGCAAAAGGTTGAGCCTATGAGAAGATACCTGCAAGAAACTCAACGCCACTCTTTTAAATCGTCATCAACTTATTATTTCAGTATTTTTTAAGTTTCAATCGTAATAATAAAATTAATAATAATAACTGCTCTGTATTAAACTGTCCCACAGCTGGGCATGGGCCTCTTCTCAATATAAGAAGGGTTCGGTCGTAGTCCAGCCTCAATGGTGGTCTAGCTTATAGCTAGGCAACTTCAAGAAGGTTTTTGGTCGCGTAGTAAAGTTAATATCTATATCGGAGTCTTAATAAAACAGCGACTTAACTCGAAATTTGAAAGTAAGGCAATTTGAACTCTAATTGTATATGTTAAATTCTAATATTATATTTGTGTTAAATCTTTGCAATAGAGTTCAAATTTGTTTAATCCAAAATACTGAGATAAGTCTCTGTTTTATTAAGGGTGCGATATGTTTAAGCAATTCATATGACGTTGTACAGACCAAAGCAGTGCCAGGACGGAGCGCGACACATTCTGAGTAGCTATGTGCACAACCGCATTCAAACTACATGCATTTGGAAATGCACAACTCTGCTAGGCAGACAAGATGACTTGAGCATATTTAAAAAAGTGCCCGTATAAAGCTAGCATATAGTTTGGTTCAACTATTTGCATCTGACAGCCCTTTTAGCCTTTAGTGCCAGACACACCAGTAGATCTGACAATAATAATACCACTATGCTTATGCTGTAACTATATTATTATGTAGCAGTAATATTCCTATGTTAAGCTACAAAGCACTCTTATCTGAATAAAAGACTGTTATTATTATATAGTAATTTTAAAGTATATTACCTTAGCTATGAAGCATAGTGCCATGGCCACAGCCCCTGCCAGCAGGGATTCTCCAGGCTTGTCCTCTTGTGGCTGACTTTTTATTAGATTAACTATTCTGAAAATATACAAATATACATTAATAAAACATCAGTTTTGGTACTAAAAGACACTACCTACTCATAGAAGCATCTTTAGGATATAGTTAATTGAATTGAGACAAAATAACATGTTTATTTAAAAAAGGCATGGATTTCAATATTAAAGGCAGCATCATATTTGAAATTATCCAGGTTCAGATTCTGCTGCAAATTCTTATTTACTGTATCTTATACTTGGCTAGATAACTGCTATAAATATGTATATGTACTATTTAAGTGATTTAAGTGTTAGATTTAAGAATCAAATAGCCGCATATGCTGCCAATTAATCACAATCGTAACATTAGTTTTTAACTGCTATTGGTAATGTATTGTTTCTTTCAATTTCAAACAGGTTACTCGTTTCGTTTCGCTTTTAATATTTTTTGTAAACGGGAGTCAAAGGTTTAAGCTGAAAACCAGCGCTTGGTAATTCTCCGGGATCCAAGCATAAGCTGACGCTTAAACCTTTTGCTTTCGGTATTATAGTTTATTCTGTAATTAATACAAAATTGCTGTAATACTGAAACCAATAAACTTCTATTCTATTCTATTCTAAATCTTACCTCATTTTAATAGTTTTCTCTACTAATGTAAACAATTCATACTGCCCATCTATTTGTCTGACATCTAATGGTTTTCCAGGCGATGGATACAGATATTCACTGAAAATTTAAATATTTGATTACTTTTACAGACATGCAAATTCAAGTATTAAATACCAATACTTCCCGGCCAATGTTTGTAATCAAGCAATAGTTGTTAGCAGTCTAGTGTCTTTTGTTTATTTTGTTATAAATATTATAAAAAAGCAAAATTTGGTTGTTTGTTTGTGAGTAAGGGCTTAACTCAAAAATTAATCAACCAGTTTTAAAAATTCTTTCACCATTAAAAAGCTATATTAACAGTGAGTAATATAGGATATATTATATATTTAAAGTACTGTTGCTATCAGAACCTTAAAAAAAATGTATACTCAATATATAGTAACCATAAACTATACAGTTTTAAGCTAGATTCTAGCTCTAACTATATTGTCCATTCTTTTGATGTTATTTAATTAGCACATTTTTATAAAACAGAACACATTTGAAAGGCTGCGACAGGAGACTAAATACTTTACCTATATTTGAAATTGCTATAAGCTTATCCTGAGTCACCTATCTGATAGGAAAGTAGATTTTATTTTATTACAATGAATAGGACAAAAAAAAACAAAGCAGCGATAGCTCAATGGGGAGACCAATAGACTGCAATGCAGAGGGTCTCGGTTCGAACCCACGTCGTGCACCTCTGACTTTCGGAAGTTATATGACTTTTCGAAATTATGTGCGTATTGATTGACAATTATCGCCTGCTCTGTGCCTCGGAGAGCACGTTAAGCCGTTGGTCCCGGCTGCCATAAACATCTATGGCAGTCGTTATTGGGAATGTCAGTACCCTCTAATATCCTGACACTGGTCTAGCCTTAGGGTATCGTTAGCATTCGGGTTGCGGAGGTCAGGTGGCAGCTGCTCCGTGTAAAAACTGATATCCAGTCAAATCCGGTTAGACCAGAAAAGCCAACCCCAAGTGACTTGGGAATAATAAAGGCTAAGAGAGAAGAAGAATAGGACAATATTCAATCTACCTTTTATGAAAATGGCAGCCAATAACAGCAAGTTCATTCCTTGACTTCTGCATCAAGTGTGAGTTAGCAAATGCAATGACCGAGTCCAGACAGTGGGTGAGCACCTTTGGATCTTCAGTGATGTACCGCTGATTCGGATTTGTGTCTACTATGATTACTAGTAGGCTGCTGTCTGATGGTTCTGAAAGGAGAAACACATACATATGTATTTCAATAAAGGGACAGCATAGATGTCTATTTAACTTATAGAGGGAGATCCATTTGGTATTTATCTCTATACATCCTGTCATTTGCAGTTTGGAAGAATTTATCTAAGACAGTAATAGGAATCAAGCTTAATAATGTCTTTACACAATTTGGATGGTTTTAATATATTGAATTCTGTCATGGTTTTAGTAATTTGGGATTTGTCAGAACCAGTTATATTATAACCAGCTAAGTCTAAGCCTTAGCTATTATGCCTAGAACTGGCCTTGTCTTGTTAAAATAAAAATCCAGAAGATTCACTGCAGTTGCAAATGGCACTTAATAGTATGAATTATTATGAAAGTTATGAAAGTAATAATAATGTCGAGAAATTTCTTTTTCGTTGTATGAATTGGTTTTTTGTTGAGCTTAGAGTTTAAATAATAATTTTAAAGAATGCTAATGGTGTATGTTGCAACAGGTGAAAAATATCTCAGGATTTATACAAATTCATCAGAATTTGCAGAATGGTGGTAAATCGACCGTGAAGTGGGATATAACTAATGAACGCCTGGTATCTTATGGCACATTGCGTTAAATCGAATGAGAAAACTGACATATACATTTCTTGCGATATCACACATAAAGATAGTATTGAACCAAAATAATTGCAACTATCGCAGTTGCAATATTTCGGTGTATCTTAAAAGCCGATGTGTGTTAAAGGTTAACTTACGTTCATCGTCAGCCATTTTGGAGAATCTTAATAAAATAACTATTTTATAGGCACTGAAAAACTTATTTCAATGTATTTCTTATATATCAACATTTAATTGCGCTTTTTTGTTATAAATACGAAATTAGCAACAAACAAGTCGCTTGCTTGACAAGTTGTAAATTTTATTAGTATGATGACATTTCAATTTCCGTGTTGCCAATTAAACGCATTTATATATTGTAGTAGAATAACTTTGTTCACTGTATTTGTATCTTATAAAATATAAACAATATAAATAAACGGTATTATACAGAATTTATATACATGTCACAACGCATGTAATGCAACAGATTAGTGGTGTCAGAATATTTCTATATACAAAGCTGTTGCTTCTTAAAGAAAATATTTGAATAATTAATTGAGTACATACAGTGACATCTATCGCGGTTGTTGAAGATAATAATAAAATAAAATTTGTTTGAAATTCTTTCTATAATTTCTTAATTAAAGAATTTACGCGCGTTTGTAATAATTATAATTATTAAGTACAAAGTCCTGCTTTCATTATATTTTACAGCCCTATAACTTTCTTTGGAGTCATTTACCAATAATAAATCACAATAGCGGCTAGGGCATTCTAATAGGAATGCGCGAGGCACGGAGTCGTCTTTAGCGATATTGTGTTTGGACGTTTGGAAGTGAGCGTGCCTTACAGCTCCGGTATCATACCGGTAGGCTGCTTCTTCGTCGGCTTCAGCGAGTTTTATGGTTAGTAGTGAGCGGCTTTACTACTGCGGCATCTATCTGGAGAATAGGTAGTGTCACTCCGGCTTGAAGTCGCTCGTTTTAATGAGAACCGATCTAGATTTGGGGGCAAGACTGATACTGAATAGTACATGTACAACGGTCCTCTCTTATATACATAAACTTGGCAGTTGGTAAACACGGGTCGTTTTATACAACGCAGGAATTAGCCGTGGGATAGGGAAAGATCGTAAACCTAGAAATACTTTGCTTGGCTACCGAACCTGGGATTGATTTAATAGTTAGCGTAAGATATTGTTTTATTTATTATGGCACATTTAGTAAAGCGTTTAATACAGAATTATCTACGCTTATAAATCGGTAAATCTGATTTATATTTGTCCATTTTTAATATTATGTATAGTGGGAGCCTATGCCATCTGAGGCTTACAAAAACTTCGTATGTTGAACAGAGTTGTATTACATGCAGAATTCTACAGCTGCGTCTAGGATCTTTACGTAATGGATGACATGTCTATACGGTCCTATCACTACAGCACTGTTACTATCACTACACATTATAAAACGAAGTCCCCCACCGCGTCTGTCTGTGTGTATGTCTATTCGCGATAAACTCAAAAACTACTGAACGGATTTACATGCGGTTTTCACTAATAGACATAGTGATTCATGAGCAAGGTTTAGATTTATACATAATTTGTTAAGGTTTTGTACTGCCCGTGTGAAGCCGGGGCTGGGCGCTAGTACTAAATACGTTTAGGATTCTGTTCTGCTATTTAGAATATCCTAACAGAAAAGACGACAATATTTTGCCATAACAACAGGTCGGCAATAGACTTATCACCTATTAAGTGGTAGGTACTGAAATCATCGCTAACGAATTGAAGTAATAAATCTCTGCCTACCTCTTCGAGTTTATGCAAGTGTGAGTCTATGTACATCATATTTTAACATTTAATTAAATTATTTATTAGGATGTAGGATATAACCAAAGACATTAAAAGTTACTCTTAAGTACCTAATTGTCTTTAACTGATTACTGTTTCGTGTTATTTAGTTAGATGCTAATTAATTTATGTGTGTTTGTAAATTTACTTTTGTTTGGTCATAGACAAAAGTAGTATAAACGTTCATGAGATTTTGAATTCCATATTTTGTTACATTAACTAATTTACTCTCGTACCACCGGGTGAGAATTTTCCACCTGGAAACAAATTATCATGACCGGTCTGGAAGTCACTAAACATACTTCGAACTCAGGTAGGCCGGCGCAACGAAAATATATTCAGGTGGGGATTTGTAGTCGATCCCAATCTGGGCTGTTAGTGCGGTGCAACCCAAACGATGTCGCACCTTATATTGTGGCCTGAGTGCCCCAACAACTGCACGCATGACGACTTAATGATTGCTTTAGACGATGCAATCAAGATGGCTGCGATCTGGGCCGCAATTATATACCTAATATTGAGCAATGATTGCCACTGAAACACTAAGAAGAAGATTACATTAACAGTTTAAGATATGCAATTATGGTAATTCTTCATCTTTTATGACATTAACAGTTAGAGGATAGTTATTTTCATAAATATCACTAAGTCATAGGACTTAATAAACATTCACTATTTGTAAGCAAGCACCTCTAACGACAAATTTTTCTATAACTACCCAATGCAACTAAACATTTCTACACTTACCCTACCTTACTATAAACGTTGTCTGGTTATGTTATGTTATAAATTAAATTGTTAACTATTGTATTTATCTCTGATAGTGATTTATGTAATCTTTTCAGAAAAATAAATGTCTTAAACCGTATTTTAATCACAATTCATTTTGTTTTTACTTCAACTACTTATAACTCTAAGAGTGTGATCTGTTCGTTTCGGAATGGATGGATGTGTATCGTAGTTGTTTGAGATTTTGTGAGATGATGGATGATTAGTAAATTTTTGATGTTATAGCAATGATATTTTTTATAGAAATGATAATGTATTTTAAATTTAAATATAAGTACTTTGGTTTATACTGTGATGTTGTTAATTTGTGTTTAATGATAATAAATAAATAACGCTGCCTGTATCTACGCAGGTACGCAATGAAATCAGTTTAATAGGTAAGCGCCTTTTATTTTCTTATGGCAAGTTTCCGTAGGATACATTGCTATTTGTTTTTATTTACTTAATTACAATTTTACTTATGCGGTGATTAGTATGCTTGGAATGATCGATGTTTTTATGTTTCTTGAGAACATGTTAGACATGTTGTTGTAGTAAGGGTTGTCATCAAAGTATTATTTTAAAACTTAATTATATAACTTGAAATATGCACGTTATATTAAAAAATAGGGACTTATTTGTTTAAGCTCATAATAACTAATGTTACACCACTTGCCGAGCGAATGTTGGTGGTGTTGGGTGTATTTTATTTTCAAATATGAATTGGTGATATCAAATTCGTAATAAAAGGTAACTATTGCTGTAGTGGACCTACATATTATTATTGAAATATTAAAGTAATAATTAGATATCTGTTAAAAATGTAATAAATGTAAATTACTTATTAATAATTACAGATACATATTCAATGATAATTATTATACATTTTATTTATTTAGGCATATTTACAGGGTAAACACAGACATTCACATATAATTGACAATTATCAAAGTGCATAATATGCTACCACAATCACAAATATGCACAGCACGGGCAGGTAGAACATACAATAGATTAATACTTAATTTCTTAATTAAAATGAAAAATGACAAATTTAAAAAAAAACATTTAATATTAACGATTTTCGTACTTAGATCTGTCATAATTCTAGCAGTCTAATTAATAGGTACCTACGCCTAATTATTTTCTATGTATTTATTATTATGTATTAATTAATTCGTGTTAAAAGAATGAAAGGACAAGGAAAAAAGGCAAGCATAACAAAACATTTCCAAAAAATATTATCCTGAATATATGTATAAAAAATAATATCGGCGACACTCGCTAGATGGAGTTGCAAGTATTTTTAAACAGCTGAAATCCTCTCTGTATCTTATTTTATACAGGTAACTTTGTTAGTTTAGTTTCTTTGTTGAAGTTATGTCGTAATTACCTATATGTAATTAATCAATGTTAACATCTCAAGTATTATTTTAGTAACACGCGTTAGAGAGCGTGCTCTCTAACTCACTAATCTGAGCCAGAGGAAGTCACTGGAACGACATGTTTGAGTGCAATATTAATTAAGCAGTAGCGTATACACATGATGGCATGTTTTTAATTTAAATTGCCCTCAAAGCTTTAGGAGTGAAGATTTTTGTTTGAGAATCACGTCTTGCCAATTATAAGTTGTCGGGAGCAGTGGTCGGCAACCTTGTCGATCAAAAGAGCCAAATATAGATAATACACAATTGAAATCTATTCAAAGAGTCATTTTTAACTTAAGATTTGCTTTAGCAGAAGACATAATTACGATAATAATTAGGATTAAAATAAGATTCTCGAGCTTGCCTTTGTCAAATAAGTCTTTGTTTAGCTAACAAAAAATGTAATAAAATTTGGTATCATACTTATAAAGCAAGATAATAAATAATATTCCGTGCCTGCTCTAAAAATATCGTGGAAGAGCCGCAGCCGAGGAGTCAAAGAGCCGCGCATGCGGCTCGCGAGCGGTTGCCGACCAGTGGCCTAGAAATACACGTCTGTAAAGTGTGATAGGTACCTAATAAGACAAATAAGTACATATCTACATTAGTAAATTTTCTATTAAGTATCAACAGAAACTAGTGACAGTTTAGAAACTTAAGGTTCTGCTTCACAATCGGTGAATACCCATCCCTATAATTTGATTTATAACAATAATTTAGAAGATAAGATACCTACACCTTACTCATTTTCATTTTTAAAGCGCATTTTACTCTCATCAGCTACGATTATCTAGTGTAACTATAAAATTGAATGCCCTTTTGTGTGCAATATATTCCTAAAACATGGATGAAAACATTTCGATTCACCGGTTGTGCAAAATCATATTTATTTATCGTTTCAGATTGGATTGTAAGTCAGTATCTATTAATCTGATTTGTAAAATTAATAATATTGTATGTAAACTTGCCGAAAAAGACAGTGGCCGTGAGATGCTGGCATGTTCTTCTATAAGATACTCCTTTAATTCTTTGATTATTTATGAATTAATCGATGTTTTCATCTAAACATAGCCAATGATTTCAGGTGCTGTATGGCTTTATAGTTACGTGAATCGACAACAATAGCACTGACAACATTCATCATATCACTATCACCATTTTTAGCAAAATAATTTATTTCTGAGTAAATATGATAGTTTTGTGAGAAGCACTGATACAACTGTCAGTCTAGGACTGAACTTAGTTACTATAGAAATCTTATAGAATTACACATCCTCCTATATTACAAGATCTATGTTTTCAGATCCCACGTAAAAAGTCCCACGGATTTTTACCAGATTCCGTGCTTCTATGAAAATGTCTCAACAGAAAAATACAATTACACTTAGCTGGTCCCGAAAATCGACGGACATCACTCTCTAACGCAAACGTATGCCTTGAGACCAAGGAGGTAATCAGGTATTTATATTTTTAGGTACCACGTAAAAGAGAGCGAGCCTATTGTTTTTTGCCGAACACATTTCAGACTCCGTGCTACTGAGAATTTTCCAACAGAATAACCCAATACCACTTTGCTTGACCTGAGAATCGTAATGACAGATGGGACAAACAAGGCAGTCTGATACCATGAATGTTTAGTCATAATAGCAAACTTAAGAATGGTCTTACCAAACACCAAAACGCCAAAATGTCAGACAATAAGACTACTGGTATTAAAACAAGTTCAAAATAAATATGTCGTCATAGTGTAGCCTTTATTAATTTAAATAATTGTTTTAAAGGCATCTGCGGACAGATGTCACTTGTGCCTCGATACATATTTGTCAAATGCGCATTCTTAGCATACCTGTCTGCGAGCAGCCATGGACTCGGATCCATCATTCTTTGTACCGACACCCATCGGTTTGACTCGTGCGCTGAGCGATAAACATCAGGACAGACTAAAGAATTAGATGGACATATATTGAGAGGACATACGAACGTAATAATCGCTTATTTTATATTGTTATGTTGGCAACTGGAAGTAAAACCAACCAGTCATAGCAAACAACAAAATTAAAAATAACTTGTATTTAACTCAGTGCCAACATTGAAAATCAAAATATCACTTTGCGACAAACTTTTTAAACGGTTTCATTCCATTTTCGATATTGTGTTGCCATGTCAATATAGTATAGACTATAGAGGGTAGGGTTCAGAGTTGAAACAGAGAGTGGGAACTGAGTGACTGAATAATTGTCCACCCAAAATAGACCAGTCAATCCTTTAAGTTCTCTTGTATCCCTGCAATGAGTCGGATTTTCCAGAGTCTCTTAAAGGAGACCTGTGCTCTCAATAAGAGTGCCAGCTGTCTATACTTTAACTGCCACTAAAATTCGCAGAGGTGATGCGAAAGCTGATTGGTAGTGCATTTTCCAATTTATGTGTCTACACGACTTAAATTAATAAAATTAATAAAAATGAACCATGGAAAAGTCTTGAATAATTAAGTTATTTAATTAAATATTTTTCAAATAATTGTAAATAGGTATGTACATCACATGGGTATATAAAGAATGATTTAGTTGTATATAAACATATTTAACAAAATATAGATGTATTTAAGATATGAATTTTTGATATTAGGGCACATTTTTAACGACTACGTAAGTACGTACTTATTGTATAAAGTGAGGGTGTTTATTTGTATGTAATGCTATCAAGTACCTATTATAAATGGTTAACATATAAAACATAAAAATTAAATTCATTGGTTCACTTTTTAAACTCGCAATAAACTTTATTTCTAAATTAAATATAACCTACCAAACCTTAAAAAAATTATTGCCTGATCTACCCATTCTATCAGCTCACTGCTAAACACAGCCTCACCCAAATCACTACTTCGTCCGATCATAGGTTACATGATTCTCAAATGCTTGCCGCGCCGAATCCACCTCTAAAACATTAAAGCAACATAATAAATATATCTATTACTATCACATCTATTACACAACAAAACACGTGGAACGGTAACAAAACCCATTTAGTGTATACCAACCCAAACTGACGTTAAAACAACGCTATTACATTGATTTACACCGGCCCGTTTATCAAACGACGTAAGACGGAGGCTTATTATTACATCCGAATTGTATTTCATCGGAGCGAGATGACAAACCGACGATACGGCGACAAACTTATGTCATCTGTCAAAATACATGTTAACAGTACTACCAACCGTAGATGATTCCGAACGATAACACCACATGAATATAAATACGATGGTTGTGACAAGCGCTGCTACCTGTCATTTTACAACATTGTTTATATACGGCTAATGATATGCCTCATTTGAATACCTTGGTGGTCTCGATAGAAAAACACTACACAGTTTTTGCTTGCACGACCTGACTTCACATAGCCAACTTGTCTTCGATACAGTCTTAAATTCCATTGACTTAAGTAACAAAGTAAGTATTTATTAATTTTCACGGTCCTTTGAGTCTGTATATAATTAACAGTTGGAAAACTAATCAGTATATTAAGTGAACGCGGAGGGTAATTGAATAAGATTTTACGAGAACATTGTTTACAAGGGTTCGTGCCAGAGGGCAGCGACGCTACATTAGCGCGGGCTTTCGAAAATCAAAATGAGAATAAGAAAAAAAGGCGGGAACGAAATAATTATGCACGTTCCGTTTCGTAATGGGCGTCGCGCTACCGTTTCGCTTTAATAGCTCGCTTGTTCTGAGAATTTAATTACGCTCAGAGTTCGCCCAGATTAGCCGGGCGCGCGTTCCGTTTTGTTAATAACTCTAATAATGGATGACGCCTGCGCTCTTTGGTGTTATTTATTCTGATTATAACGCACCAACTATTTTATTAAACAATGCCACGTGATTTATTTCAAACGTATCTAATATCAATTGAGTGTATAAAATATCAATATTAATAATTCAATAACGAGCTTCCAAAAACAAATTGTCTAACCGATAAGACATTGGGTCTGACACAAACAAAATATAAAACGATTCAGCCTTAATAAGAACCGGAGTCCAGAGATGAACACAAAAGAAAAAGATAACCGCCTATTGTTTTTTATCATGTTGTCAATATCGCGCGGCCAAATTTTCAATATTGGAATGCCACGATTCGCCAATAAGAAGCGGGGAAGAATTGATTTATTGTCCAATTAGCGTCGGTCAGGTGTGCCAACTGCCAAGATAGTATCAGACTGGCCAACCTAACTCGGCTGCAACTACTATTTCTTTTGGCGCGTTTCGTTTAAATGGCATATTGGAATCAAAAAAGAACCTTTACACCATGCTGGCCGCGTTTTCTGAAAGTTGAATTTGAAATTCTGATCATTCGCGGCGAACGTTTGCTTAAGTGGAAATCGATTTGAATTAATTGTAGCGCCCGCCTTTTTATCGGACAAGAACTTTAATTTGATAAGATTTGTTGCTCTTATTATAATTTAATTGCCATCAGCTGAGAATTGATTTTACTTTTAAAATTATCATAAGACTTTTTATTACACATACGTAATATTTTCCATTTATTTGCTTTATAATGGGAACAAATATTGCCGTTAAAATAATCACATTACGGGCGATAATAGAAACCAAACAAGGGGTGACGGGATTTCATTTATCGACCCAATACAACGTGTTAATAGCTCCTCGATAACTTCGTATCGTATTACACGGAGCACCGATTAAGATACAACCATTGTGGGGTATGATTTTCCCTCCTTTACATTATATTCACGTAAATAACATTAAAATTTACGACTGCAACAATAATTTAAGTGTTAATCTGTTAATGGAAGTCAGTTTAGTGCAAAGTTGTTCATTCGAAAACCGAACGCGATATCCATATCCGTTAGCTTTAAAAGTTTAAACTAAGAACAATGGCGAGTCTGTTGTTTCTGAACGGTTCACAGTATCTCCATTACAGAGGCCATATACAAAGCGTTCGTCAGTCAATTGCACTGTAAACTTAAGTTAACGTTTAGGTAATCGTCTGCTTAAACCTTTACTGTTTTGCGTTGTTTAGTTCATTTCAATCATATTTACGACTTCAAACAACTCATACTTTGAACTAATAAACATATTATAATATATTACATTCATTGACTCACGCTTTTATATAGCCGAAGGGGTAATTAGAGATGTATAATACTCATCATTACATTTGTTTTTACAACCCACCCAATAATTAACAAGCGTTTTCTTTTGACATCACCTGGTATATTTTCAGACTCTGCGTAAATACTGAAAATGTCCTAACAAAGAAATACAATAAAACTTTACACACCTTAAAATCGAACCCAGAATATCACGATAGGCAGCAAACGTAATCGTTTTATGTCACAAGAACATCTAGAAAGTAATATGCAATTTTAACCCGCTTTCGTTCCGCAATGGATCCTCTATGCAATAATTTCGTTACCGAAGTTAGTTGAATAGACTACAGTCGGCAGCGAGGCGAATTGTTTGCGGGTAGTCGATAAATTCCGGTAGCGTTTGACGCAACGCGGTCGCAGTCGTCATTTGCTATTGAGGACTCGGCCGGAGCGGACCGCTCCGATACTGACGTTCAATCATATTATTGCGCCGCTGAATAAAGATATCTAAAGCTAGCTTCGATTTTATACTTCAAGTTTAGTGGAACAAAATGGAGCTGCAGTTTTGATAAATAGTTTGTTTTTACTTTATAGAATACTAGCTTTTGACCGCGGCTTCGTTTTAGAACAGTATCTACTTTTTTCTGAATGTTGGTACCCTATGTTCTTTCTATACCTCAGAGAACGAGTATGCGGAATTTCATGACTATCAACAGAGTAATTCAGGCGTGAAAGCGTAACAAACAAACGTAATTGCACACTCATTCGCATTTATAATAATTACTAGCTTTAGCGCGTAGCCCCGCCCGCGTAGACTATGTTCCTCAGGTTTGTTATTATTTCTGTATCAAATTTCATCCAAATCGGTTAAGTGTTCTAGCCGTGAAGAGGTAACAGACATACAGAGAGATACTTTCAAATTTATAATATTAGTAAAGGTATGGTTAGGATTGGACTGTTTTTAAATGGTAGTACCGGTAGAGGGCAGCAGCCAGGATTTTTTAACGTGGCACCTAAATATAACGACTGAAAGGTGAGTTGTATTACACATATACATTTATTTCTTACATACACACATTCCAGCAGTTTAGGTCTGATCTACTAGCGGCAAACTTATTGCCGTTTACTGGTCACGATTCTCAAGACACACAGAGATTAGACACTAAAAAAAATTACCCGGCTATCAAACTAGAGACCGATCGTCGGCAAACATAAAGGTAAATTTATGCCATGGGACCAACGGAATAGCAGTTAACTATGTTCATTAATAATAATTATTATTTATTTAAGCAAATGTATTATTAAATGTCTTAGTTTATAATTACTGTTACCTATTTTCGTAAATATTACAAGGCTATTTAAAATTTTAATTGATTGTAAACATCATATTCTTATATTACTGTAAAAAAAAGTCACCCCATGCTAAACCACCTATCCATGAACTCGATACACAAAATTTTCTAATTTCCCATTACATTATACCATACGCTCTATTAAATAGTAAAGTCCATATACGTTAGAAAAAGACAGTGATAGCCACCCCCAAATACGTTCCCCGCAATAAATGTGCGGGAAAGAAAGAGACGTAGTAATAGCCGGAAATTAGCACTCGTCTATCTTTCATTTTACACCCCAAATTTTCTTATTCCAATTTCCTCTCGGTACCCGAGTCTCCATTTTACGGGCCTTAACTGAGCAGCCAAACGTCATTCCGAATTCTACTGAAGTAGCTTTTGAACAGAGTTTAAATTCGGAACATGAGCTGTTTGACCGTTACAACGTTCTATATTTAAATGTGTTTTAGAACACTCTGTCATTTGAAATGAGTCATTTTCTGATAAGAATGCCCTATTGGCTGAGACGTGTGCGCCTCGGGCCGCACGGCCGATAATGCCATTTCCGAACGTAGATAGCGAATAACTTGGGTGTCGGTTTTTGCACTGGAGTTTTAATAATAAAGCATAGGGGGAGAGCGGCCGAGATATGGAAATAAGCGTGTGGAGAAGAGGAAATTTGAATTTATACACCAGCTAGTTTTATTCATGAGGGTGAGCCTCCGTCGTTTACCGAGATTACGCCGACACAATTTTAGTATGAATATGATATTTTCTGTTCCTGTTTAATTTTTCTTTTGATTGCGTATCAATGTGGAAGTTGTTCAATTGTTTTATTGTCAAGACTTTTAATTTATAGGTAATTTAATATAGGCTTTTAGTGTAGATGTCTTGGTAGTTCCGTGGCGTAAGTTTGCATGCGATCGTGAGGTATTTAAGTTTGATTTCCAGGTCTAATAAAGAATCTTTCGGCCGGGTGGTGAATCTAAGCTGGGACTGCACGATACCGCAAACTCATGCCACCGGGCCACCTGGTCAAGTTTTTGAACAACTATGAAAATATTTTTTTGTCTTTTGCCGCCATTATTGCAAGTTTAGTTTAAAGCCCTATAGGACCCAAACTGAACTCGCATCTCTTGATATAAATGAATCAAGGTGACCACTAGAACTTATGAACCGTCCGTGTAATCAAATTATTTCTATTATACCTGCAGTTCTTTTTTCTTATTTCGTGATCTCACAAGGGTCCTTACTATAAACAGATCTTAAATAAAAAAAACAAAGATGAAGTGCAAAACACTCAATTTGAACAAATTACCCGTGACAAAAGCATGGCATCGGTCAGGTAACTTTGCACTTTTAAACATTTGTAACATGTTTTGTCACGTGTGAAACGCTTAGAAACTGTCACGTTACGATTGGTGGCGTTAATCCGATTACTTTCACGTCATTGATATAAGTCTATAAGTAAGGATATAAGTCTAAACAATGAAAAGATAGAATTAGTGAGAGATGCAAAACTTTTAGGTATCCATTTAGATGATTTGCTAAACTGGAAAAAAGAACTAGCACATATAGACTCGACTATATCTTCTGCATGTTTTGCATTAAGAACATTAAGAGATGAAATAAATATTGACCAGTTAAAGATGGTGTATTATGCTCTTGTCGAATCTAGACTTCGATACAGTATACAGTTCTGGGGGAAAAGCTATGGGTATAATTCTCAGCGAGCTTTCATTCTCCAAAAAAGAGCAATTCGTACAATTGTCAGAATTTCACAAAGAGATAGCTGTCGACCTCACTTTCAGCGTTTAGATATACTAACATTACCTAGCCTGTACGTATTAGTACTGTTAGTTAATTTTAAAAAGTATACCCATGAACGTATACGGACGTATGAGGACGAGAGAATAGCCAGGGAAAGTACACGTAGAAAGGACTTTAATAATAAAATTGTACCTAAATTTAACATTGCCAAGCATAGTCCTCAATACCAAGCGGTACAAATATTTAATAAACTGCCAGCAGATTTAAAAGATTTGTTGTACACTAGCTCTTTTAAGGCTAAGCTTAAAGAATTTCTGTTAGAGAGAAGCTTGTACTCTTTAGATGAATTATAATTTAGTTACATGTTTCCAATCTTTATATTTTTGTAAATACAATTTTATCTAAATTTCTATGTTACATATATTTGTACTATTTTATCGTGTTCATGTTTAATTGTTTTATTATTTTTGTTAAATTGCATGCAAATTTTTAATTTTTAGTTTATATTTTTATCAAATACAATGTAAGTTGTTCCTGATTAATAAAATAAAAAATAAAAATAAATTGGTTTTTGAACGAATGTTGTGTGTTGCGGTTGGTACGTCACTGGTTAAGATTTGTCATTATTTGTTGTGCAGTTGGTATTGTTACTTCCGGGGGAATATTGGGGCAGTTGGTAATGGCAAAGCTTTTTTACATACTTTTATTAACTTGATGCGTAAGTTATGTACATGCATATATATCTTCAACGGGTTCAAGAAAAGTGTATTTCACCTACATTTTGGCAGTTGTGATTATGTCCGATATTATAGCCAGTCTATTGTCGTATATTGGATACAATTCTAGACTCTGTACTGCTACTAAGAATTTCTTGCCTGAAAAATCCGAATAGCACTTTTCCCGACCCAGACACCAAACCTATAAAATCCTGGGATTCACGGTACCAAGAAGGCAGTCTATAACTACATATACAGGTTTCAATGAAAACAAGTGAGAAGTGGCAACGAATTGCCGTAAATCTTAGAGTTCGAAAAAATTGGTTCAAGTAATATGCAAATCTCACGTGATACCACGTGACCAAAGGTCATAGTAATTTCGGGGATATATCGACTATGCTGAGTCGAATGGCGTTGACCGCAAGTCTCTAGCTCTTACGGTTCTTGAGTTAAAAGTTGTATAACAGACAGACGGACGGAGAGACGGACTAAGCTGTTGTATAAGAGATTTTTCGAACTCTAAAAACCTAATAACCTGTTACCCATGTCTTCATTCTTTACAACAACTTTTGTTCTAGCACATATGTATGCGAACATGTGGATAGACATGCAATAAAAGCGTCAGTAGGCTTCGGAAATGGCTTACCATCAAATAGGCCATAATATGCTTGTAAACAACAGTATTTGACATAAGTCAATATACACTCGCGAAATTTTAAATTCTTCTTATTCATTGCGTAAATTATATATTTGCTGCCCAGAAAGCAGCTACGCTAGCTGCGTTGTCAGAGGCAGCCATCAGATCCTCCTGCATGCAAGTTGTGGGGCACGCAGGGCACGATGTAACTTCCACCGCACGCGCAAGACAGATCTGTACCGTCTGAGACTTTCCACCTAAGCACGTTTTCTTTGCACTGACTAACCTGGGTTCGGAGTCTATTTAATGACTGCCAGACTGACCATGGCAAATGATGTCTAGGTGGAAGGCTCTCAGCAGGTGACACGAAAGGAGTAGGGAGAGATATATTTTCTCGCCACAGGTCATATCCCGCCTTTGATGGCTCCAGGGTCAGTGCATGGACACATTTAACAAAGCTGTTACGGCTCTTCAGCCTTTGCTGCACTGGCTTGTGTCCATACAAGGGGTGTCGTGCATCACCATCCATCTTTGCTCTCTCTGCTGAGCTCGCCATAGCTGCACACTGCGGACATCCGAAAGTGCGATGCCAGCCAATGGATTGAATTGCTTTATCATACACAATAATGATAGTTCCTTATATTATACTGCAGTGACAGTAAAAGAATATTTTAGGTCACTATTATGGAACCATGATAAGGAAGTTTTCATTCATAAAATACTGTTAGTTTATGTGATGATCACGTGCGTTAGCTAGTGATTTATCAGTAGTAGTAATAGATACTAATGAATCACTAGTTGCTGTACATGGCTTTGCTCGTGTAGTATGTCATTAAAACCTATTCTATTGCACTTAGGAATAGTATAGTTTTCAGAGAGATTGCTCATCTCCCACATATAAATATACAAATATTACTTTTCTGTAATTGTTATAAGAGTTTAAATAATACAAGTCTACATAATTATAATATATTCAATCATTAATCCTCTATACATTACATCTATACCAAAAAAAGACAGCCATTATAGTACAAATTTTAATAGATTTTATTAAGCAATAAAATATAATATCTGAAATCCATTGGCACCATTCATAATTCTTTACACCGTTAATAGTTCAAACTTTATCGTTCATTCTTCAAATACCATACGTTTGCTCACAAAAAAAAGTTCGAAGACCATAAATAATTTTAACAACAATACAAATTTTTATAGTCCGAGAACTCTATTGCACAGGTGGAAAAAAAGGCGTCGTAAATAGAATCATTCATAAAAGTTTCATTTGGTGAATGCAAAAAAATGTCCACGGAGTGCTCTGCCTACACATTTTATTGTTACGCAGTTCATAATGTCTTCATTTTATTATCCCGTGGGATTTTTAAATGTAATGATTAATTTCACTATAGATAATATTAATATTATAATAGATTTCATATTTGGAACGTCCATTGTCGTTTTTTATTTCATTCATTATTTTGGCCATATGTTTGGTGCCAACCGCACGACATTAAGATTTTTGTTTGGTAGTTGGTACTACCTACCACTTTGTTTAGTCTTAAGTTATGAGTTTCTATAGTATTATAGAGGATTCATACGTTTTTGTGGATGTAACATAAAATCAAAAATGCTTTTTGATTTATCTGGTTTACATTTTGATCTTCTCCAATGTTTTAATCTTATCGAAGAATTCTAAGAGCACTCTCTAAGCCTTTATGGTCACTCTAAGGCCTCTTGAGCTGGCTTATTGCTTCACTGATGTTTGTGGCCGATCACGAAACGTTCTAGGTTTAATATCTAGGCCAAAAAACGATTTTTTGATTTTTCCCTTTGGTTTTCAGTAAAAGCACCGATTTCGAAATGTTCATCCATCAGGTACACAGCAATATGACCTATATAATCAGCTGGTGAAATGGGGGTTTAATACATTTCTGGTTACCCTTTTGTAGATATATATGTGTAAGTCTATGTATTCTAAGGTTAATACTCGTGAGTGATTTTTCCATCCGTTTTTTTCCAATATGGCAAAAAAACATAGTTTACTCATAAGTCATACTTGTGAACGAATGCTATTTTCAACGTTAGGTCTCAGGTTCTATAGACGAGTCATGCAAAGTGCTATTCGGTTACTCTATCAAGAAATGTCCAGTAGCAACACGAAATATGTAGGTACGCTGCTAAAAACGACAAAAGACTCGCATAGAATATGTGGAACCCGAAACCTTCTTCTTCTTATCGTGTCGATGGCAACAGTTTTTAAATGATTTTAGCCCAGTCCAGCAACGCGAATCGCTTTAACCATTGCTTGGTATATCTCATCAAGCGTGCACAATTCTGGGCTCGTGGGGCACGTCAATGACCGATTGTCTGTGGGGATGCACCGCTGTCGCATTGTTTGCACTTGGGTTGATACAACTAAGGTGGCAAGCAAGCATACCACCTGATGGTAAGTGGTCACCGTAGCCTATGGATGCCTGCAAAACCAGAGGTATCACTAGCGCGTTGCCGATCCATTAGGAAAGGAAGAAGAGAAAAAGGAAGTAGGAAGGAGAAGGAGCGGGAAAGGAAAAGAGGGTGATTGGGTCTCCGGCACTTTCACTCACCGAACGAAACACAACAGTAGGAATACTGGAATTTCACGTCGATATTCTGTGAGAGGGTAATCCTTCCCCGGTCGAGCCGGCTCGTGCATGCTGAAATCAGCGAGGCTCTACTACTCTAAAATAAACTCCACCTTGACATATTATCTTTAGAATCATAACTGGCGATATGAAGGCTTCATTATTTGCTGCCAACCCCTTCGGGGACAGACTTGTGAGACTATGTATGTATGTTTTGTAGTGATAAGTATCATGGACTGGATAATAGAAATGTCACTCATAATAACTCAGTTTTCCCTTTGGACTACAACTTTATTGCATGTTTCCTATCGTATAAATGTAAGTGGATGATCCCATTTTGCTGCACCTTGGGGCCAAACCATTTAAAGTTTATCACTTTTATAGTTGACTAGATTTTGTCCGCGGTTTCGCTCGCGTAAATGTAGGTTATGCCAATTTCTGATTCAGAAATTCGAGATAAATATATATCTTCTTCTCCCTAGCCTTTATTATTCCCAAGTCACTTGGGGTCGGCTTTTCTGGTCTAACCGGATTTGACTGGATATCAGTTTTTACACAGAGCGGCTGCCACCTGACCGCCGCAACCCGAAGGCTAACGATACCCTAAGGCTAGACTAGTGTCAGGATATTAGAGGGTACTGACTTTCCCAATAACGACTGCCATAGATGTTCATGGCAACCGGGACCGACGGACTAACGTGCTCTCCGAGGCACGGAGCAGGCGATAATTGTCAATCAATACGCACATAATTTCGAAAAGTCATATAACTTCCGAAAGTCAGAGGTGTGCGACGTGGGTTCAAACCCGAGACCCTCTGCATTGCAGTCTGTTGGTCTCTCCACTGAGCTATCACTGCTGCTGACATAACCCACATTTATGCGAAGCCGCGGGCGAAAGTTGGTACATATATAAAGTGTAATCAAGCTTTGTGTTTAGTCTCATCCAAATCAGCTACCGCGTAATCTATATATATAAAACTCTTCCGTAACTGAGTGACTGACAGACAACGCACAGTCGAAACTACTGAACGCAAGCAGCTGAAATTTGGCATGTATGTTCCTTGAAGAGTGTAGGGGAGCACTAAGAGAGGATTTTTGGAAATTCCACCCTGAAAGGGGTGAAAGGGGTGAGACCCGATATTCACACGTTTACGGTACTTACGCGGGTGAAACCGCGTTAAAACTACTATATATAATAAAATTGTAACTGTAACAGGCATAGCAGATATTTAAGAAAAAATTATGTGAGGAATCTTTATAACAGGTATTGAAGCCAAAACAATATTTTAGAATAATAATAATAATAATAATAATATTCTACCACATACACACAACACCATCTAGCCCAAACTAAGCAGAGCTTGTACTATGGGTTCTAGACAATGGATAAACATACATATATACTTTTTTTTGTAAATACATACATATTATACATAGAAACACCCAGACCAAGACAAACAGCCGTGTTCATAATAATAATTAATAATAATTAAAACATTTATTGAATATAATACATTACACAAGATAAATATACCCACCAAACTGTGTGACAGTTTGTCGGCGGGAATAGCGCTCGATAAACATTTGGTATGAGCTAACAACAATAACAGTTTTATTTAATAGCTACAAATATGCATATATCCGTGTAGGTATTATGTTTAGTGTTATAATATAAGGTAACAGTAAATACTACAATAATTCTAAATTTTTATCTGCATGCCGTACTCTGTGAGTAAAATATTTTTGTACTTATGTTTCAATGTTTGTTTACTCGTTTTATTATTAAGTTGCCGAAGGCAATTATTAGTATTATATAACGTCGGGATCAAATACTTGTTGGTTCTTTTACCGGGATCAAATACTTGTTGGTTCTTTTCTTTGCACACAAATGTTATATAATATTCGTCAGTATAATTGTAAGCGCATCACACAAAACTTCTGCACAAAATTTAATGCGATTATCACAGTTCAGTAGCTTGGGATTCAGCTGGTCAAAATTCAATTTAAAATAAAATCAATAATCAGCCAATTATTGTAACTGAAATTTTCATTCACATCTTGTTCCACCATCCAATATTTTCTGGTCATCAATCCATCTATTTAATGGCCGTCCTAATTTCCCAATTACCGATGTTCACCTAGAGATTCGTTTTTAATTGAGAAAACTTCTAGTTAAAATATATAGTAAAAGTAGGGACACACATATACGTAGTTAGGTGTATTGTACGTCTCTGGCTATGTACACATTGAAATATCAGCTTAACAAAAGGCGGTAGCCAATTAAATAAGGCATCTTACTTGCCATCGAGAAGTCGTGGGTTCCAATCCTATCTATTGCACTACCGATGTGAACCCACTCCTAATACAAGCCTTATAGGTAAGCTGGTAAACAAGAATACTATTAATTTGTAACAGCTAGGAGTCATTATTGACTGCACGGATGGTGTAGTAGGTTTAAGTGGTCGCCTCGCCACCGCCACTGCGTCGAGTGTTGTGGGTTCGAATCCAACACGGGACAAAACTTTGTGTGATTTACAAATTGTTGTTCCGAGTCTGGGTGTTCTTTGTGTCCGTTATTTGAATGTTTTTATAGTCCCCTGCGACACAGGATACAGAACTAGCGCGGCAGTAGTTTTTTTTAAATAGAATATATATTATTTAAAAAATATTAAATATCTAAACGTTCATAAACTTTTACATTTATTAAAATAAGTAGTAGCATTTTGCAATAATATAGAAATGGCGCTGTCTGTCGAAATCAATACAAACATTTTCTATAGATAATAATCTCTCATTAATCATCGCCCTTCGCAATCGCAGCTATAGGAGTATTAACAATAGATTTATGATTATATTAATACCCAGATAAGCAGTGTCGCGTTATTAGCTTGTGCTACCCCTTTTAGGCATTAGCTCGTTATAGACAAAGAAAAGAAAAGTGTTTGTTGAAAAAGCAGATCAAATGTACAATAATTAATATTTCTGCTAAACTGTAATACAGTTTTTGGCAGAGCTAGCTCCGAAATCATTCTAACTAGTAATATTAGAAATGTGAATGTGAGTTTGTTTGTTACGTTTTCATGCCTTAACTGCTTGACCGATCATCATGAAATTTCGCATACACTTTATCAGATACAGAAAAGGACATAACCGTACCTTTCTTCCAGGAAAAAGTTCTATTCCCGAGGGATATCAATTTATTTACAAAATCTACATTTACGCAAGCGAAGCCACAGGCAAAATCTAGTACGTGATGTAACAATTCAAAATCGATATTTATATTTCAGCAATTAAGTTATAACTGCATTTACCCAGAAGAAACGTTGTAATTTCGAATTAAAGCATGATAGAAGCAATAAGATGGACATAAATGATTCAAGAATATGCTTTTGAAGAAGTTATCAAAAAGTATACCAGCAATATAAAAGTTAAAATAACTCTTGAATGTCTATTTTATTTATAAAATCATAACTGATTAAATAACATGACGATAAAATCTTAATTTAACCTCGTTTTCACATTAAACTTGATGTTTACATGTAAAGTAAGTTTTTGAAGCACCTACAATTCTAGAAACGGACGTAATAATAACATACGTGATAATTGGTTACATAATAATACTCACATAACTAAAGACCCAGTTATAAGATCAACATGGCAGCTCTCTAATTAATCTGTACCTTAAATTACTTTTATAAACACACCACCATGTGTTGCCATCGGAATATTTTTACCCAATTAACTTGTTATATTCTCGCTTCCGAAAATTTCTTCGATAGCTGTGGAAAAAATCAAAGGATCGTTCCCCGAAAACCGGCCATTATAGACCGTTACCTCCCAAATAGAGCGCGATCGAAACTCTTGATAAACCCCTTCACGTGGACGCTACTAATTGGTGCAATAAATTTGGGACACCACGACAACTCAGGTAACCCATTACTCCACAATCTTGAACCTTATTAGGACCTCTGGCTTCCGACCTGTCATAGACCAAACTTACAGACACCAAAGACCTGTCAAACTTGAACCGCACGACAAGCCATTCTCGTCTCTATAAACGCCAATTACGACAGGGACGCGTCTAAAATCGCTTCAACTGAAACGAAACGCAATAAAGAAACGTCATCTCGTTTAAATTCCATTAAAAAAAAGTTTCCCAGCAGGATGCACAGGATACTGGACTCTACAGCGAGTATTTAAAAATAAAAATCTCTAATGAGGAGCGTTCGGCGATGTGATGTGCCGGTGACAAAATGTTGAAGGGATATCGATAGTCGACAGGCTAAATCGAATCTTAACATGAGTCGATAAAGTGTATATTCCTTTATGTAATTTGGGCTGTGTCCACATCGTTAGTATAGAGTCGTCGGGTGCACCCGTTTGTACCTGCGTCATGCGAACGAACGCTTTTTGTCGTTTTTAATTATATTTATTGTTCTCCTTATTTATTTATTGTTTTGTGTTTTAAAACCGTTCTCGCTACCGTGCGTGCATTTTAACGATTTCGACTGAGATAGCGGACGCATCCAAATTAGGCCGAATGTGGTCGGGGATGCAAATGCGATGCTTTGCATACACAGAAAAAGTTAGCATCGATATTCAGAATGAACTCGAATGAAAACATCATTAATGTTATGCAAATGGATCATGGAAGGGAATTTTACTTTCAAAATAATTCGTTTCATTGTTTTTTTGAACGTTCCACTACAACCATAATATTATTTTATGAGAATAATAAAGAGCCAACTACAGCTTAATATTGTCCTTTGTTGCTTGGTTTCAGTGGAAATGAGAACATATCGTTAAAATCGATAAAGCCGGGCCATTATTTATCGATAATTGTTTGTAAAAACCAAAAGAGAAGTAACACTAAAGTGCATATTTGCAAACAAAGGCCCGTCAATTGTTGCCAATAAAATCGATGAGATGGCGCGTCACTCGCTGCCGCGCGGGGACAATGTGGAGAAATGTCAAGAGGCTCCAATACTACCAACTCACAGAAAACTGGGTCGTTCTTTTTTTGAATAGATAGAATACTGCGAGCCTTGGGTACCGTTTTAAAAATTTGTAATTGCTAGTTTTTGTTTGTTTAAATAAGTACAGAAAAAGTAATTCGGTTTTCTGACTGCAATGATAACGTGGTAGTTTAGGTAGTCGTCTCGTCAGTGCTACTGCGCCAAGTGTCGTGTTTGATTCCTACATGGGGACAATAATTAGTATGATACACAAATAGTTTTTTCGAGACTGGGTGTTGTCTGTATGGTATCCGTTGTTTGGATGTTTCTAATGTCCGACATAGAATAACCAAATAATTATATTTCCTCTAGTCTTTGTAAAAAAGAAAAACATAATAGTGAAAGATACAAATTGTCTGTTTATTGTAAAAAAATACAGTAGTTTAATTAAATCTATTGAGTGGCACTGGCACACCAGCGGCCAGACACAAAAGTATTCAACTATGTCTATTCTAAGAATTGACAGATTAATGTATCATTTACGAAAACGTAAGAATATCAAATGTATGTCGTGTAAACGAATGTAAAAGATATTTTAATTTAATTTCATAAAGTTTAATTACCTACACAGATAGCGTAGTTGTAGTCGTAGTCTTAAGTATTCAACTATTATAGTATTAGTCAGCGACAAATCTTGCGAATGTGATCAATACGGAACGATAATTTGCTTCTTCCAAAAGTTATTACGAATCTGTGTGTCTATAAATGTTTATATAGCATTCCGAGACAAGACTAACCACGTCCGAAATACGCCTTTCAAAAAACGAAACAATTTTCCATTATGGTGAGCACATTTGAAGTTCCTATTGTTACGGCCATAGAGTAGGACAATTATTTATAATGTCAAAAGATCAATTCGTCATTACAGGTAATAAGTCAAACTACTGTCGTCTTACAAGTAACGCTGTGGGCAGTCGTCGTCAAAACATGGGCTTATGGCACTTAAAGTGTTCTCAGAAAAAAATGGCGCACAATATTGTGCGAATATAGAAATATTGCAATCTAAAATTGTTATTCGAACAAGAGATCTTGATCCTTGATAATTAGTGATTATTTGATAGTACAAGCTTAGCTTAGTTTGGGCTAGATGGTGTTGTGTGTATGTGATAGAATATTATATATTATTATTGTAATTCTGTAGGAAATTTATAAATTAAGTTATATCGGAGTGAAATTGTACAATACGGTCATACATGGATCTCACGACGATTTCCACGTCTGTCCTCGGGAAGGTAGGCAGAGTTTTATAGCACCTATATTTCGCGAGTAATTTAAAATTACACGTTATAGGAGGTGAGCCTACAGCCGTTTAACGAGCACTGTTCTAGACGCCATGCTGCAACTGAGAATTTCTACGGAGAAAAACCTAATATGTAATACTTTGTCCGACACGGTAATCGAATCTGAGACCTTATGCGCAGCCAGCAGTGTAGCATTCACTAACGATGGCTGCGCCAACAGTTAGTCAAAATTGTATATTATAACTGCTATAAAAAAAAGAAAAACGATAAAACCAATTTAACAAATTATAGACCCATAGCCTTGATACCCGTATTTTCTAAAATAATAGAAAAAATTATTTATGATTCAATCATAAAATTCTTAATAAAGTTTGATATTTTATGTAACGAGCAGATGGGGTTCAGGAAAAACAGGGGCATAAATACAGCTATATTTGAACTACTTAGTATAATCATGAAACAAGTAGATAATAGAATACCTATATGTGCCATCTATACTGATATGACCAAGGCTTTCGATTGTGTCAATCATGAAACACTACTTCATAAACTCTCCGTATATGGTATCAGGGGAAATGTATTAAATCTTATAAAATCCTACCTTAGTGACCGTAAACAACATACAGAAATCACTAGAATATGCATTAAAACTAGACGTGAAATCAAATATATGTCGGAAAATAGAATGATCAAATACGGTGTACCACAGGGCAGTGTGCTAGGCCCACTTCTGTTCTTAGTGTATATTAATGATTTGCCACGCTACATTGAGTACCCAATGGTCCTATTTGCTGACGACTCCACCGCAATGATAAAATGTAATCAAGTCGAAGAATATGAACATGACATAAATCGTACCCTTAAGAATATAATACATTGGCTTGACATGAATAATCTGATTATTAATTTATCAAAAACAAATATTATGCATTTTTATCAACGGACATCGGTAAAAAAATTATCCATAGAATACAATAAACAAAAAATTGATCAAATAAATGTGACAAAATTCTTAGGCATATTGATAGACAGTCAGTTTACGTGGAAACCTCAAGCAGAAGAGGTTTGTAAAAAACTGAGCACCGCCGCGTATGTCCTCTTCAACCTATCAAAAAAAGTCAACACAGCCACAATATTAACAGCCTATCACGGTTTAGTAGCATCAATTCTACGATTTGGTATTGTTTTTTGGGGTAATTGTAGTTTAAGAGAACACGTATTTAAGGCACAAAAGCGATGTTTGAGGTCAATGTGCGGTCAAAAAATGACTGATAGTTGTGTACCTATGTTTAAGTCACTAAAATTGTTAATGTTTGCATGCCTAACGTAAGGCAGATTGTACAAGGGAACAACAAAAATAATTATAACATCAATATTTCATGTACCTACTTTCTGTGCAAATAAAATGATTATTATTATTATTATTATTATTAAATAATGGGCGTTAAAATAAAAATCTGCGTAGGTCATCAGTTGGTTACACTAACTACTACGCCATCGAGACCGCCAAAATTATGTTCCAAGCCTGATGGAAGACATTGACAAAAATTAAATATGGTGTTCTAATGTTTGGGCGTGTGTTCAGGATGTTTGATGAACAAGTAAATTCATATACCTACCCAAGTATGTATGAATACCAAATAGTAATACTTGTTCGCAAAGAGACCATTAATGATAAAATGTATCCGAATTCGTTGGAACAAACGAATTTTAAACAAAATAAAATGCGTTCGAATACCTTAGCTTGAATGATATATAAAATATGGCCGCTAGCTTAAGAATGCCTTACTATATATTGAATATTTTATAATATGATATTATTTATACTTATTTTTATCTTAAATAAACATATATTCATATATTTTGTGCCATTCCTGTTTATTTTGTTTTTTTATAAGTAGTTAGGTTTGTTAATATTAGTTAAGTTGTATAAATAAAATAAACATATTTATCACCAAAAGAGTACAATATTACACAATTAGTATCCATTGGCTCCATATTAAGCAAGCTGGACCGGCTTTACATCTAAACAAAACGTAATAAATGATAGGGACATTATGATCAAGACACATTAGCCGTCGTACAATCGTACATATGTATGTGTTAAGTTCATGGACAGTCTATAACATCTATGGTTTCGTTCTTGAATGAATGAACGAACACAATGACTCTGCGGGTTTCGTCTTGAAACCTATTCACAGAAGTGCACCACTATTAAATATTGGCAATACAACGTTTCTGTCAGACATACTGTCTGGCTATTGGCAACACTACTGTATTATTAAGTTGTTACATTTTACAAAGAACACCTATGTAGATTGTATCTTTTTATTATGAATTTTCCGCTATATTTTGCCCGCGGCTTCGCTATGTTAGGTTAGTAACAATCTAGCCACCCTCAGGTTTGACCTGAGGGTAGTGGGCTTCGTGGGCCTGCCCGCCATCCGATCAGCACCAGGTCCGAGAGGCGGTGTGCGTGTTCCCACGCGCGCCTCTGTGTCGTGTATTCGTCCCCCCTTTAGGAGGACAGTAGGAATTAAATTAGGGGTACCAAAAGGGTAGGTCTATTTGTGTAGTGGCCTGCCATTTCATACGGCGCGCGGTGGGCCGAAACCTCGGTAGGGTCACAATTGCATGTGCTCCGCCGATTGCGGTTATGTCAAGGAACACCGTGGTAGGTTTAGTCGGTATTACCGGGACGTTGTCGCTCACCATCTTTCCCAGGGAGTCTGACATAACCTCTCCGTCGCTCCGCGGAGAGATGTGCGTCAATGCATTCCCGCACGTAAAAAAAGGTTAGTAACAATACTTTTATCTGGATGAAAAGTGCCCCATCTCCTATACTGTACTCATTACAACGTGTTTGCGTTTCAAAGCAAATTTGCATGATTAACGGTTGAGTAGGTAAGGCGTGAAAGCGTATCAAACAAACTCACATTTATAATATTATAATTAGGACTAGTCAGGATTTTATTTCAGCTGTAATAATAGATATAAATGAAATTAGTACATGCTACATAAAACCTTCTACATAATATGGAAGCAAATTAATGATATTGTATTAAAACATCGCCTTGCCACTACCACTGCGCCAAGTATTGTAGGTTCGAATCCCATGCGGGACAAAACTTTGTGTGTCCACAAATTGTTGTTCCAAGTCTGGGTGTTTCTTGTGTCCGTTGTCTGAATGTTTGCAAACTCCCCTGCGACGCAGGAATTATACATAGTGCACTAGATTGGTCCTATAGATATGAATTAAATGAGTACATGCTTAAATAACCTTTCACATATTATAAAAGGAGAACTGAGATACTATATTAAAAACAATATGGAATTGAATACATAACAATTTACTTTCTTTAAATAGATTATTAGTAGCTGTTGATCTTGGCTTTGTCCGTAGGTATAATAAATGCGGGCACGCATACTTCTTAGTGTGAGTGGGGTTAGGGCATAGTTGACCACGCTGCCAGTGTGACTTGGCAGACTAAAATATCTTGGATTTTAGATTAGATTATGAAGAAATCGCAGACATAAAGGTTTCCTCGCAATGTTTTCTTTCGTTAAAGCTATGTACGCATTAAATAACTTTTTAATGCGCACGTAGTTTTAAAAGGTCAGAGGTGTCTTGGGATTGAACATAAGTTCTCTGCGTCTGTGCCCCTAGAATATTTACACTGACTGTATAAACAGTGGTGAAATAAATACGGTAATATTTGTTGGTTTTTGTTTAGTTTCCATGGAAATATTGGTAACCTAATATATAATGTCCTCCTGAACGGATTTCGTCTACGGTGGCCAATCTTAACAGAGACTGGCCATCTGCGCAGGATATATTATAGTACACAAGTATGTGTGCAAACACAAGTGCACTCGCTGTTCCCTAATCCTCATGATCCGATGGGACGGTAATCCGATACGACCGGAGAACATCAGCCGCAGGACCAACGGCTGTACGTGCTTTCCGAGGCACGGGGGTGTCTAACACCGGGGCATGCAGGTGTGCAGGGTAATGAGGAGGCTGATGAGTTAGCCAGGAGGGGCTTGGAGCAACTATTTGTTGGCCCCGAGCCATTCGTAGGACTCTCAGAGAGTACCGTCAAGGCAGCTACGAATGCACATGGCAATAATAAACATAGGCTGGTGTGGATGGCCCTTAGGGTCTGGAACACTCCAAGAAATTCATTGCAAACAGAGCCACGGGCTTCACCCGGAAGTTCTGCAGGTACAACAAGGGCCAAATACGCCTGCTCACAGGAGCGTTCACTGACCATTTTGGCACTAACGACTTCCTGTGCAGATTAGGTTTGGCAAACTATTTGATCTGCAGAGCCTGTGGTGAACAGGACGAGTCCATATCACATCTACTATGTGAACGTGACGCGTTGGCTGGACTAAGGATGGGTCTGATGGGATTGGCATATCCGAACCCTGAAGACTTCAGGCTTCTCCCTCTGATGTCTACGCTGCGACTGATGCAGTACATTCATAGGGAGATAGCTCAGGGATAGATCTCGGGGCCGACACAAAAGATCCCACTGGGTCGAAGTGTCGCCGGTCTACACTGATTGGCCCCCGAAATAAGATAAGATAACACCGCCAACTTTCTAACTCCGGGCTCTTATTGAGATTACCAAACAGAAAAACTCAATATCTTTTTGTTGGCCCGACCCGGGATTCGAACCCGACATCTCATGCACAGCAGTCGCATTCATTACCGCTGCGCCACGGAGGCATAATATACATTAAAGTGAGCTGCTGTATATAGGTATCTATGCCTTACAGGTAGTGTTCATAACTTTAGCATTTCTGGGGAGAAATCAGCCAAGCATGATATATGTACGTAAGTAACTTACTCTTGATAGTACGGGAAACAACTGTACGAATGGCGTTAGTGGTTCAAGTGGTCGCCTCACAGCTACCATCGCACCGAGTATTATGGGTTCGAATCCCACACGGGTCAAAAATTGTGTCATCCACAAATGAGTGTTCCGAGTCTGGATGTTCTTTCTGTCCGTTGTTTGAATGTTTGTAAAGTCCCCAGGCGACACAGAAGTTAATTATGAATTTCTAGTGCGGGAGTTATCTTTTGTAGAACAGAAGAAAAGAACACTTACATATCTGGAGAGAAACCAGCCATTATCCAATCAACAAGAGAAAAGCATACCAATTCTAATCACATGCTTATGTCGCCACCTATCAACCATTAACCAAATTGACGCACAGCAAGAAAACTTCACACAATTAATCTTCTAGTTCAATATCAATGAATCTCACAATGCTTCATTTAGACTTCCTATATATTGTTTTAATAATTATAATTGCAGAATTTCTCGAGTTCTCCGATGGCGTCTGTTTGGCACGACAAAAAACTTGCCTGCAAAGATATAACGAGAATCATTAGTAGATTGTCGTTGTGGTATTTATATTAACATTCTTGTTGAGAAAAAGTTGAAGTGCCTGTCTATGTTATACCTACGTTGGTTAGTTTTACTTATTATCGTGATTTTGTGGACGTGAGCGGGGCCTCAAGTCGCAGCTAGAGTTTAATGACGGAAATTGATAGCGTGTTTGCTATGCGGCTGTTATTGATACGGGATAGTTTTTCTTAGAGTGTAGAAAGTCTAAGAAATATTTTCTTTTTTATGTAACCAAGCCGGCTAGCGATACGGACTGCCTGATGCTAAGCTTCTTTTTTACGATTTTGTTATTGCATTGTTTCAAGTCAGTTCAGTTATAAATACAGTTATATAGAAAGAGAACTCATTCACAAATTGACTTATCAACGCCAAATTCAAATCCAATGCAACGCACAAACAAAATCCACGCGGACGAAGTTACGGGTAAAACTAGTGTCTAATATATACACCATTAATCTATCTATATATATAAAAATCAATTGCTGTTCGTTTGTCTCTCTAAAACTCGAGAACGGCTGGGCCGATTTACCTGATTTTTATTTGAAATGTTTGTCGTAGTCCAGGGAAGGTTTAAACGGTAAGAAATATAGAAAATTCGTTTAGATAGGTCATACGAAGTACACCGGGTCATCTAGTATGTATATATATAGATAATATTGTCTTACGAAATGTCAAACAATGTTATACATTGAAATTAAACTCCTTTAGACGGATTTTATCGTGTTGTTTATTTGTTATAACTTATTATTATACTCTATTATTACATAATTTATAACATTTTATTCCCCGTGACTGACGCTGGTGAAAAGCAACCGAAACGTCGTGGCAAGTGTAAATTTAAATCTAAATAGTTTTAATAATTTAAATAGCTTAAAAAAAGTAAATAGTAACTAGTAAAAGTGTTTAATAATAGTAGTTTCAAAATAATGTAATAATTGTGTGTTATAAAAATTTGTAATACGATAAAATCGTATAAAGTTGTTTAATTTTAATGTTTGTATACTCTTACACTTACACTACTTACACGTATCAATGAAAGTGTGATAGTAGGTAATCATTAATAGATTACTGTATACAGCTATATAGGTAATAATAATCTTACTTTATTCTCAAAGAGGTGTTGTATCCACATTTCGCCAGCCATAGTTTCGGGTTCTAATGGGTCGAGCTCATCGCTGTCTAACGGGTACAGTTTTAAATTCAATTTTTGTATAATAATTATTATGATTGAATTTAAATAGTACTCAGGTAGCAAAAAGCATACAGCCCTCCTGACGCAGTTTCTGTAGCCTTTAGATGCAAGCAACTCAAAAAACAATCACACATGACCGATCCTAAAAAGTAGACACTCCACACCCATTCCAATAAGATCCAATTATACTTTTAAAACAATAATTAACAAATAATAAATTAAATAAAAACGTTGTGTAATTACAAAATTAATAAGTATTTAATTTGATAATTACACACAAAATGGCGACTTCCGAATGAGTGAATGGACGAACGAATAAATATGTCTGACTTTCATGGCTTGCTACGACTGGTGCCTAATTATGAGCGATTCGTGAACAATTTTAATTGTACAATAGAATTGCGAATGTGTTTTTATGCGGCCATTTTTGTAAGTTATTATTTAGTTACGTATTTAATTTAGGTATATGGTCGCAGATAATTATAACAGCGTATAATGCGCAGTCATAAACTTATTCTCGTTGCTTTTTACGCAACTTGCGTGGCAAATGTTTGCCTACTTTATTTACTAGAAATAGTTTAAGCTTTTTTAGTAGTGTAAGCGACTGCTGTGCATTAGTTCTTAGGTTGGATTTGCGTGTCGGAAAATGTGTTAGTCCGAATCTGGAACTGTGTAATACACCGCTATCTCTCCCTTCGGGTAATACACTGTATATATATATAGAGATACGCCTATAAAGGCGTGAGACTACATGTATATGTACTATGCGAATATTGATACAAAACTTGTGAAAATATAACAACAAGTGAGAATGATATAATGATATAGTGATACCACGTGACCTTGGCATGAGGTCAGAGGTCATAAGTTATAGTCATTTCGGGGTATATCGACTATGCTGAGTCGAATGGCGTTGACCGCGAGCCTCTAGCTCTTACGGTTCTTGAGTTGAAAGTTGTATAACAGACAGACGGACGGACAAAGCTGTGGTATAAGAGTTCTTTCGAACTCTTAAAACTAAAATATCACATTTTTTTAACCAATAATAGGATAGCCCAGTGAGACAACCGTCGGACTGCTACGTAAATGTCTAGAGTATCTACGATCACGAATCTCTGACTTTTTGAAGTTATGTGCGTTAAATAGTTAATCATCGTTCGTTTTAACGCCAAAGGAAAACATCTTGAGGCAATGTGCATGTTTGAGAGTTCTCCATAATGTTCATGAAGATATGTGAAATCCGCTAACCCGCATCATAATAGCGAGCCTAACCCTAAAAAACCTAAAATAAATTAACATGTTAAATTAAGTAGCTAAATTTAACAATGTATATAACTCCCAGAAAAGACAAAAAGAAAATTGTTTTAACAGTAACCTCATTTTTAAATTGTCTTTTCTTGATAGTAAATAAAAATTATATTTAATTACAAAGATATTTATTCGTCGAGTGGACCGTGTTGCTCTACACGACAGAATTCACGAATTTTAATTTGGCCGCACTGCTCATACGATACTTTTTGGTGATACGCCTTGTCGCCGTTTAAGTTTCTTTATTGGCAGTTTGTGAAACGACTAGGTTTAAAAGAAATTTGCAAATCGCGATGCATATTATTGTTATCTTAATTACTTAATATTATAAATGTGAATGTGAGTTTGTTTGTTTGGTACGCTTTCACGCCTTAACTGCTTGACCGATCATCATGAATTCGCATTCACGTTGTCAGGGGAAAAGAAACGGACATTGTCTACTTTTCACCCAGAAAAATATTGTGTATCCAAGGGTATGTAATTTATTGACATAATTTACAACGCGTAACGCGTGTGGGTAAAATCTAGTGTTGAATATACATATATACCTAATTGTTTTGTTGGTCCCGTGGTATGAGTCTTCGCTTTTGTTTGCGTCCGATCGAAGGCTTAGTTCTTGGGTTAGGTCATTTTAAGTAAGAACACAGGGTTTGGCAATCTGCACGGTCAATGGCAACCGACTCGCTCCTTCTATGTGGATACTAAAATATTGCGTATGTAATACACCGCTGTCTACCCATTTGGCGATAATTAGGAGTGAATTTATCACACCTGTGTATAATTTTTTACCATACGGCCCACCTGATGGTAAGTGGTCACCGTAGCCTATGGACGCCTGCAATACCAGAGGCATCACTTGCGCATTGCCGACCTTGTAAAATCCTTCTAACGCCCTTTTTGGAGAACCCCATACTGTAACTCTTGTGGAAAACCTCGGCATGTCATTCCACAATCTGAGCGTTCGCGGGAATAATTCCTTATTAATATACTCATACAGTTTTATTATCAGAGGGTATATATAAGTCACTAGGATCAGTGGACTACATATGCGCTCATAGACAGTTGCACTCACTGATCGGTAAACGATTAGTGAAGTTAAGCAACGTTGGGTGCGGTCAGTCTATAGATGGGTGACCGCTTAGTGGTATTTCATTTGAGCGTCTCCATGCTTCGGAGGGCACGTAAAAAGTCGGTTCCAGTTGTTGCCAAATTGACAGCAGTCGTTAAGCCATGTCAGAGGCCTACGGGCGGCTTGAACAACTCTTGACAAGAGGTTGGCCACTAACCATACGAAAAGAATAAAAAAAGAAAAAAAATTGTTCTTTGCGCTTTAAAAATATACAATGACATGCTTTTGTTTTCCGCCTATATCCTCAAGCAGGTAGATGGAGTCGTTTTACACCTATGTACATCTTGCCAGCAAAATTTAAGGTCACGTGTAACAGAAGGCTATCTATACTGTCGATTACCGGACACAGCTTCAGACTAAATGTTGTTACTAATAATTTATTGATAGAAGAAACCAGAAAGCTATTTGAAGTCTCACGCACAGCAGTCACATTCACAAAAGCGTCACCGAAAAGTAATCAAAACCAAAATCAAATTGGAGATAAATGACAAAAATGATAAAATATAACTTAAATATTTCTAAAGCTATTACTTAATAACAGCTTAGTAATAAAAATGAACACGGCAATATAAAATAATATGACAAATACAGAGACATTCCAACAGTCACCGCGCTGACTGCGCAGCCATCAAAATTCATTAAACGTTCTCATAATAATTTATTGTGTACTTAACTATTTAATGATATCTTTAATAAACTAAACATACTTCAAATAGTATTAAATTTCACCCGCCTACGACATCGTCTGAACAAACTTAAACCAAATACACGTTTTTTGTGACAACCGGTCTTGAAGCAACTTTATCGAAATAAAAACGGTCGGTGGAACGTATAGTTATTGTACTGTATAACTTGTTGGGTTTTGATGCGACAGGGTTGTAAGTGTTGTCGAGTGTCGATCTCAAAATCCGGTAGCTCAAAGTAATTAGTGAAATTACTTTCTTAGAAGTGGAGTCAATTAAAGTGTGTGTGTCGTTCGACGAGGCGATTTCAGACAAACTCGACGCTCGATTTGTGGTCTTTTTTGTTAAAAGAATGTTTGTTTAAAAGGTGTAGGTATGGCGAGGAGTCGGGAGATAAGAGCGAAGGTACAAAACTGGGATAATAAGATATAGTGACGAAATGAAATTTGACTTAATTATCGGCGGTCGTGAGTTTGATAGTATTTTGAAAGCCCTTTAAGTAGATTGCCTAGAATCGTGGGGGACTGTGTTATGTTTGCGACTAACTATAAGGTCTTGAAATCGATTCTTTATGTAGGAAATGTTTTATGGCATTCTCCTGTTTGAAAATTCGCAGTAGTCTAGAAATGTGGCGGAAAGACAGCGATAGTCTCGTTATAGCGGGTGAGCGTGTCACTTGGGATCTAAAACATCATTGCGGGCTAAACTTACACGAAATATAAAATAAAGCTGGCAAACGTTCATTGTGATACATCTTTGCTTGGTGATATTCAAGGAGGGGAGGGGCAGATGGACTCTCTAGAGTGATAGGATTTATTTTGTTAGACTGAGGCGATTAACAAGCTAAAAGTCTGAAGCGATTACTGTAGCTTAAGCCCCTGTGCCTATATCAAACGAAACAAAACCAGTTTAACTAGGACAGTAAATTTTTTAACACATATTCAATAAAATGACAAAATTTTACTGTCTTTAGTTGAAACCGTGGTTGAAACGACTCGTGTCTTGAATTAGGAGGTTCCTTTACTTAGTTTATACATAATAAAAAAGGTTAATTTATTTTTCTCCTAGTTAAAATATTTTAAAGCAAAATGATATTCGAGAGTAAAAGGATTCTATAACATAAAACATGTCGTGAAAGATGTCAAACTGTGAGGAAACAGCGTTACATTGATTACACATTCTGTACAGTGGATTAATTTAAGAAATTATTATATTGTCTATGTTTCTTACTAGTCTTATTAAGTAAACAAATATGGCGTACTGGTAGCTAGAGATAATGGAACCAACTTTTATATGCTCTGTATTAAAGAAGGCCATGATTATGGCACTGAATATCGTGCCAGGATCAATTGTAAGCGCATTACTATAAGTGACACATATCAATGTATTACAACAAATAAAATAAAAATTAGAACTCAAGTGTAAAACAGTTTTTAGAGTTCGAAAAAACTCTTATACAATAACTTTGTCCGTCCGTCCGTCCGTCTGTTATACAACTTTCAACTCAAGAACCGTAAGAACTAGAGACTCGCGGTCAACGCCATTCAACTCAGCATAGTCGATATACCCCCGATATGACTATGACCTTTGACCTCTGTCCTCAAGGTCAAGTGATATCATTTTTTCGAACTCTATCATTTACGCGCTTTTATGAACAGTCGAAATGTTTCCGAAAAGGCACGTTTGGCTGTTCATAGTGTCTATTAGTGCCCACACTTATGTATGGAAGTGAAAGTTGGGTATGGCAAAAAAGCATGAGAGCAAAATAAATGCTGTAGAAATGAGAGCGCTGAGAAATATATGTGGTGTGACTCTGAAAGATAGAATAAGGAATAGTGTGATTAGAGAGAAATGCGGCATGAAAGTGGATATAGTGACAAGAATAGAAAAGGGTATGTTAAGCTGGTTTGGGCATGTAGAAAGAATGGACGAGGAAAGACTGACTAAGAAAGTTTATAAGGCTAGTGTGTATGGAACAGTCGCAAGAGGAAGACCTAGGCGAACGTTTCTTGATCAGATCGGAGGCGTTCTGGACAAAGGCCAGGTTAAGAGCACCTTGAACCGACAGGCGTGTATGAGGAATGTGATGAAAGTGAATGAAGCCAGAGAAGTGTGTCAGGATCGTAGCAAATGGAAATCCGTAGTCTCTGCCTACCCCTCTGGGAAACAGGCGTGAATCTATGTATGTATGTATGTATGATTTACGGCAATTCATGGCCGTTTCTCACTTGTATGAATGTGTAACTTAGTGAATATGTTAGGACGTCTGTTACTCAATTATGCATAAACTGTTGAGTGGATTTGGATGGAGTTTGGCTCATGAAGTCTAGCTGCGAGTATCTGTGGTTTGTCAAATCTCAGGTAGTGTTTGACAAACAGATACTCGCGAAAGAACACCGATTCCTACTAAGGATGCTTCGTGAGGCTATTGAAATATATTTTTATATATAATTGAAAAACCACTTTATTTATAATAGAGAAGAAAGTTAGAATGTGCAACTAGTTCGGGATCCAGGAATTCAGATAGTTAAACCCAAGAATAAGCAAAACATAGCTAGACTTCATGACACTTTGAACGGATTCTGCGTAAGTACAAACACCAATAATTAAATCTATAATTAAAAATAACTAATACATATTATAAAGCTGAAGAGTTTGTTTGTTTGTTTGGTTGAACGCGGTAATCTCAGGAACTACTGGTTTGAACTTAAAAATTATTTTATTGTTGGATAGCCCATTTATCGAGGCAGGCTATAGGATATATTATATCACGCTACGATCAATAGGAGCGGAGCAGTAATGAAAAACGTTGCAAAAACGGGGAAAATTCTCTTATATGAAGCAGACGAAGTTGCGGGTCGAAGGCGGGTCAGCTAGTATAATAATAAAAGTAAAAATAAGAATAATAAATGAAAGTAGTAGAAACACCAATAATTAAATTATATTCTGGTACTTTGAAATAACTATACTTCAGCACGTTGAGACAACCACTATACTAGTCTCCTTGTGAACATGGCTGCTGAAAAGCATCCGAAACGTCGGGGAAAGTATAAAATTAAAATTAAATCTAAATACTTTTTATAATTTAAATAGCTTATATAGAAGTTAACAGTAACTAGTAAAGTGTATAACAATAGTAGTTTAAAGTTACAAAATTATATGGGTAGTAATAGTTTAAAAAAAAACCGCGGTGCAATCCGTATAAAGTATTTTCATTTCAAATGTATAACATTCGCGGAAACAGACCGAATTTCAGTCATGGCGGCCAATCTTAAGGGAGATTGGCCATCTGCGCAGGAGGTATTATAGTGCACAAGTATGTGCGCAAACACAAGTGCACTCTGTTCCCTAACTCTCATGATCCGATGGGACGGATAATCCGACATGACCAAAGAGAGATCAGGCGCAGGACCAACGGCTTTACGTGCTTTCCGAGGAACAGGGATGTCTAACACCGCCAACATCCTAACTCGGGGCTCGTATTGAGATTTCTTAACAAAAAAACCTAACAAAAAATTTTGTTGGCCCGACCCGGGATTCGAACCCGACACCTCATGCACAGCAGTCGCATTCACTACCGCTGCGCCACGGAGGCAGTTAAAAACATTTATAATATTAGTAGGACAAACAATAAAAAAGAACAATTCCCTCCTTTTTCACTTAATAGAAAAAGATACTGCTATTTTCAAAATGCCATCTTTACGAAGCGTGTTAAATGAAAAACATAATAATTCTATCTCAGGTTATTATTAATAAATTAACATGTAAGACAAGGACAAAAAGGTATTCGCAATTGTAAAGCCTTTAATTGTAGTATGATAACGATCTCTATTGGGTTGAAATGATATTGTGTAAAAAGTATACGGTATGCCGCTACTGGGAATCGAAGCTGACTAATTAGCGAATGGACGAGTGCACAGTTAGTTCACAACACTTGTATCTGCTAAGGAGCGTCAGCAGACACATTTGATAAATAATAATACGCCTATATCTCCGAAGGTATATGGAAATGTGTGTGTAAGCACATTTCGTCAGTTATGAGTTATCCGAATTAATTTTATAAATGCGAATATGAGCTTGTTTGTTACGCCCAATCACCCTCTTTCTCCGTTCCCGCTCCTTCTCCTTCCCACTTCGTTTTTCTCTTCTTCCTTTCCTAAAGGGTCAGCAACGCGCAAGTGATACCTCTGATGTTGCAGGCGTCCATAAGCTACGGTGACCACTTACCATTAGGTGAGCCGTATGCTTGTTTGCCACCTAATAATAATAATATAATATCAGCCCTGTATTAAACTGTCCCACTGCTGGGCACGGCCCTCTTCTCACTGTGAGAAGCGTTAGGCCATAGTCCACCACGTTGGCCTAGTGCGGGTTGGCAGGCTTCACATATCTTCGAGAACGTTATGAAGAAATCTCAGATATGTAGGTTTCCTCACGATGTTTTCCTTCACCGTTAAAGCAAGCGGTAATTAACTATTTAATACGCATATAACTTCGAAAAGTTAGAGATGCGCGGCTTGGGTTCGAACTCGAGTCCTCTGCGTGGCAGTCCAACGATTTCCCACTAGGCTATCGCTGCCTTAGTAGTATAAGAAGAAAAATGTTCTTGACCGATCATCGTGAAATTTCGCATATACGGTCTCAGGGGAAAAGGACACAAGGTACCTTTCAATGGAAAAAAAAACTGTTATCAATCTAGTCGACATTTACACGACCAAAGCCTCGGTTAAAATCTAGTAAGTAATTTATTTATTAAGGATTTCCAACAAAAATATACACAAAATTGCACAAACAAATGACCATTAGTTTTGTACTCCTTCAGTTATAGGAGACCACAGCATGCACATGCGTAATGAAGGGTTTCCTGATGTGTCTTCAGAATCCAAGGTCTAATACTCATTAAAATGTTCCCTTTCTAACACATGAAAGAAGTTTTAAAATTAGTTCAAAAATTTCGAAGTTTAAGGACGCAAACGTAATAAAAAACAAGTGAGAAACGGTACTGAATTGCCGTAAATCTTAAAGTTCGAAAAACAATATATGCAAAGGTCACATGACACCACGTGACCTTGAGGTCAGAGGTCAAAGGTCATAGTCATTTTGTGGGTCGCACAAATCTTTGTCCTTTGTGGGAACCGAATTCACATCACTCTGGGCAGTATATAGCGGCAAGATGACGACTGCGCACACCGTGCTTCATGCCTTGTTTTTTAAATCCATTTACGAGCTTAAGAAACGCCTTTCGTTAATTATACTACTATTAATAATTAAATTGCAAGTTTTGCATTTTTTTACATTACATTTAGATCTTTTTTGACGTTCATAATATAAGTGTTACTTTGTGACCTAAATAAATAACGCTCGCAACGCCAAACTTGACTGTGACATGTTTACTTTTTTTAGGTGTGTAAAAAATAAAGAAAAAGTTTGCGTATTGATATATTGTTAGAATGTCAGCAATTTTGTGAAAAGGGATGATTGTGTTTGTCTTGGTGATAACCCATATAATAATAATTATCTTGTTTTATATCTTTGTTTTCATTTTTGCATTCGTGTTTAATGTATTCATTATTCATATCTTTAATTATTGTAATATGTGCACAACAATTATCATTTAAAACAATTATGATTTTTGATTCTGACTATATTATATCTATATCGATATGTATTTTTGAATCTATAATTAATAATTATAATTCCCTTATTGTGTGTGTCACCAGTACTCAGTTGTTAGGTAGGCGTGCGACATGAGCGCAGCGGGGCGCTACCTGGAAAGTCGTCTGTCTGCAAGATAACTATAGTAAAAGTCGACGAGTTCTGTCTTTTTGTCCACGCCGCGCCATATCGGCGGCATTACTCATTTCGAAAGTTTAATATGGCTTTTATAGGACGTAGGCTGGACTAGTGCGAACAGGCTTGTCTGTTGTATGATTACTTTATTATTATACTAGCTGTGTGCCGCGGTTTTATTCGTTTCGGTTCTAAGGGCTGTTGCGTGATGTTAGATAACCTTCCTTAATAAATAGACTCCAAGAAGTTTTTTCTTCTCTGACTGCTAGTTCCAGAGATTAGCGCGTTCAAATAAATAATTACATTAGCTTTATAATATTACTGGTCTTTGTTCGCGGTTTCGCTCGCGTAAATGTTTCTTCGGGACAATACTTTTTCTGAATGAAAAGTATTCTATGTCCTTTTCTGTACCCAAGACATAGAGCACCATTTATCCAAAAAAGTTTACTTAATTTTTGAAACACAAACGTCAATCACGTAATTAAGGCAGATTGAAACAACGAATCTAGGAAGACATTAAACGACCTATCTTTGAATAATAATAACAGATAAGTTTATTTGTTATTACCAAATATTTCATAAAATACAGTCGATACATAAAATAAACAATACAAATTGTAAAAAAATTATGAAGTTTATTAATTAATAATAAACTTCATATTTTTTTTAGCAGCGGTAGCTCAGTGGGGAGACCAACAGACTGCAATGCAGAGGGTCTCGGGTTCGAACCCACGTCGCGCACCTCTGACTTTCGGAAGTTATATGACTTTTCGAAATTATGTGCGTATTGATTGACAATTATCGCCTGCTCCGTGCCTCGGAGAGCACGTTAAGCTGTCGGTCCCGGCTGCCATGAACATCTATGGCAGTCGTTATTGGGAAAGTCAGTACCTTCTAATATCCTGACACTGGTCTAGCCTTAGGGTATCGTTAGCCTTCGGGTTGCGGAGGTCAGGTGGCAGCCGCTCCGTGTAAAAACTGATATCCAGTCAAATCCGGTTAGACCAGAAAAGCCGACCGCAAGTGACTTGGGAATAATAAAGGCTAAGAGAGAAGATTAATTACCTAAATTAAGTATACTGTTAAATATAGGTACGTACTAAGTCGACTTGCTTAATTAAAATGGTATTTTTCAAAACAACCTTCGTATTTTGTATAGAAAACACGAAATTAGTTATAGCGAAATCCCTAACTACTAACTAATACTAAAAAAATGATATATCAGATACCAATACGCGTCTATGCAAACTAGCGGTCGCCAAGTGGTCGAAATTCGACCATAATTGATTTAAATTTTAAGTTTGATCGTTATTGAGGTTATATTGTCTATACTCCACATACATAATATATTATGTATGTAGGCTTCGATGGCGTAGTGGTTAGTGTAACCGACTGCCACGCCTGAGGTCGCGGGTTCGATTCCCGCACAAGTCAAACATTTGTGTGCATGATAATGTTTGTCTTGGTCTGGGTGTTTCTATGTATAATATGTATGTATTTACAAAAAAAGAAAAAAGAAGTATATATGTATGTTTATCTATTGTCAAGTACCCATAGTACAAGCTCTGCTTAGTTTGGGCTAGATGGTGTTGTGTGTATGTGGTAGAATATTATATTATTATAGTAACGAAGAAATTTACGACATCAGCCGAACAATGCCGAAATACTACGAACGCGATTCGACTGCTTGTGTCAAATGCATGGTTGTGTGCGTGTAGTGTTTTTCATTAATTTAATGTATTTGTAATGCATGTTTTATTAAAATATTAGAATTCGCTCCTCCTTCTCCATATAAACTTCTACTATGCCGAATTTCATACCCCTCCGTCCGCTTAATCTTCGTAAAAAGGGGTAGGTACAAAATTCTTGCTTCTCGTATTAATATATAGATAATTAAAATTGAAGTGTCTGTTTGTAATGTCAAAATAACAGCTTTTTACTAAATGCATATGAATGTATATAAGGACTTTTTGTCTGTCTGTTTGTCTGTTTGTTTGTGTGCTAATCTCTGAAACAGCCGGGCCGATTTTGACGGGATTTTCACTGACAAATAGCTGTTGTTACAAGGAGTAACTTAGACAATTTATATTTTAGAAAAAATAAGTAGGGAAATATCCACGCGGGCGAAGTAACAGTTAGTATATTAAACAATTGAATTTTATAATAATCCTTGCATTTTGTATAGAAATCGAAAAAGGTTTTTACAGTCTTATCATTTTAAAAATACATTGTGTTAATAAATCTTTAAAATTGTGTAAATGAAACCTTGAATTCGATAAATTGTACTCATTTAACATTTGCTTGCTATTGTAATATGGCGAAATGTGTTTTGTGCTCTCTGTTTTTTTGTCATCTTTTGTATCCACAACATTTTATGCAAATAAATTTATTATTATTATTTATTTCTCTTTCACGGGTATTTCTCTAATACGTTAGGAAAATACCCGGCCCTTTGGGAAGCTTACACGGAGACATGGGTCCAACATGCAGGAACCTTTCAAGAGTTTTAGTTTAAAGTGAGATGGAACTCTTACCGAGACACTAGCCGCGGCAGGTGTAGGAGACTATTGCTACATATGGAATCTAATTATTCTGGTAAAATGCAAACTATAGTTTAAAAACGGCGTCTGCCAGATCTACTGTCTCAGTATAAAGTCGGAATGGTAGTCGGTGACTCGCCGACTCACTAGATGGGCCCCCTAAATAGTCACCATAGACATACAGGCCTTAAAAGCAGTAGAGGGCAACACCGGTGTGAGCGGTTAGGGGTGTCGAGCGGTGCGGCGCCGGTTTCACCATCACGGGTCTCGTGAAAACCTGACCTGGAGCGGGTTTCCCCGTAGTTATGCCATTTAAAATGACACTTCCACTCCCAAGCATATAGGTCTAGCGGCCTCCTTCTGACCGGCCGACCAAGGCAAGACAGAGTTGAGAGTCCTATGAGCGCTCTTGAAGTTTCAGCCAACCAGTGAAGACAAGCGGGGGACGAGGCCCTAACCGATTGTCTGAGGCATTTAGGACCGCAGTGTCGCTACTCACATTCAGCTCGCTACAAGCTGTCCTGCGGTTTGTGCGCTTTAAGTTAACCTGGTGATACATTTTTTGTTTATATCTCATGGTGAAGGTGATATTTTTAACGCTAAAGTACTATGCTCTCCGAGATCGCGTTAGTCTCATGATGAGATAACGACTGCCCCAGAGGGGCAATTATTATTATTATTATTAGTATACCTAATACGAAATTAATTATACAATAGATAGATATAGTTACTGTACTAAAATAGAAGCATCCACTTACATTTTAGCAGAATTCCAACATGGCGACTGCACATTAAAGAGATGTTCCAACAACAATTAAATCGCAAACTGGTACACAAACATTAATCACACTCATTTATTACCCACGCCTTACAATAAATCGAATCTTGTCGCGTAATCCCAACATATAAGGCGAACAATCGATCATCCAAAAAATCGATTATGAAGCGCGAATACGAAAAACAAATAAGCATAACTCATTGGACAGTGATCGGTATCGATATTATTAAAATTGCCAGTGGAATCGATTAATCGCTGAGAAATAATAAAGTGAGCGGCGAATGGTTAATTGCTTTGCGCGGATGTAAAACATTGACTCTGATAACTTACTCGATACTGGAATCGGTATGTATGAATCGATTTAGAACGATTACTCGGATGTCGTAATCGTTCTGTGGTCCATTCGTGATTGTATGTTGGTTACGTGCATGTTCTCATTATTGGAGCCAACTTAATTATTAATTAATCTAGGACAGATCTTGATTGTAAAAATATATGCTATATATTTATATATACTGACGATGACTATGGTTTAAAAGGTCGTGTTGACACTATTACTACTTCGAGTGTTCTGAGCTCGAAATCCACACGGGTAAAATGTGTTTTTAAAAAAAAGTACCTTCATTATGATGAAATCATTATTAAAATCGGTTCAGTAGTATCAGTAATTAAATAGATATCTTATAAATTATTCAAACAATAACAGCTTTGGAACCGAATGAGCTGTACATATACCTAGACTACTATCAATCAAAAGGATTAGATCATGTTAAATTAAAAACGTCTTTAAAGAATGAGTATAAACGTAGAGACCACCTTTTAAGTAAAAGTTAGTTGGCTGGAAAAGGTTTGATAAAAGCCATAAATACAGATAAATTATCTTATAAAATAATGTTAGTATACTTACCCGTTACAGTTTTTACCCGTGACTTCGTACACATATAATTTGGATGTATCCGTATTTTATATAAGTACCTATCCATATTTTCAACTTCTAAGCGGTATATCAAGATGAAACATGCATCAGCTTTAAGTTAGACTTCCAGCAATACATAAAATTTTTGCGTGATGCTCGTAAACCACTTGGAAGTTATTGACACAAAATTATTTGTCTTTGTTCCTATAGCACTAATAACGAGTAAATATTAATTTTACTAAATATGTCTTATGTAGATCAACCAGTTACAAATTCATTAATATGATTGACAAAACTAGCTTTTTTAAATAGGTTTCCAGTCCACACTGGTCTGCTTGCCGACGTTGTTCTCGCATTGAGCACTTAGCTTTCAATTTAGCAAGTTAAATGAAGAGATCCACCGACACTGGAAAGGCGTAAAACAATTTTCATGGCCCCTTAGCTGTAACAAACCGAGTCCGCGTTAGGGCTGACACCGCAACAGTTACGCTACCAACTGCATCTTTTTCATCCCGTTTAATAGGACATGCTTCGCTTTTTCTTTTCTTAATACGGTGTTTAAGTACTCTTAGGGTTTATTCTGTTGATTCTCTTTTTGTTCTTAAATAGCGCGATGACTATATGACTATATGTATGTCTACTACGCGTATCTTACATAGATTCACGCCTGTTTCCCAGAGGGTTAGGCAGAGACTACGAATTCCATTTGCTACGATCCTGACACACTTCTCTGGCTTCATTCACTTTCATCACATTCCTCATACACGCCCGTTGGTTCAAGGTGCTCTTAACCTGGCCTTTGTCTAGAACGCCTCCGATCTGATCGAGAAACGATCGCGGCCTTCCTCGTGCGACTGTTCCATTCACACTAGCCTTATAAACTTTCTTAGTCAGTATTTCCTCATCCATTCTTTCTACATGCCCAAACCAGCTTAACATACCCTTTTCTATTCTTGTCACTGTATCCACTTTCATGCCGCATCTCTCTCTAATCACACTATTCCTTATTATCCCATACATATATATTTCTCAGAAATGAGAGCTCATTTCTACGCGTATCTATATTAGTAAAATAGATGATGATGATGACACTAGAGCTGCAGTTTGAGCTTGTTTCTTTAAATCAGTGCACTAATAAAAAAGAAATGTCTATTTAAATTCGGATACGTAGATGATACACTTGCGTCAATGAAATGCTACTATATTTGCGAGTCTTGGAGTTAAGACCTGAATTAAGGTAGCCTAAGGTACGAAGGCCTATGTTTTGAAAAAGGTGGGTGTGTTTAGTTGGATGCGGCAGACTATGTATTGTGTAGTTAGATGACTACTTTTAGCACAAGCCGCAAGCAAGCAAGTCGCACAAGCACTTTAGAAAGTATTTCAGAATGTCCAACTAAAAGGTTTTGTCTAGTCTTGTACTTTTAAACACAAATGTGGCTACCAAGTATTCAGTTTTCCTATTAAATTCATTTTTCCTTTCCATTTATATACCTATTACCTATGTTTTGAATACCGAGCAGCGATAGCTCAATGGGGAGACCAACATACTGCAATGCAGAGGGTCTCGGGTTCGAACCCACGTCGCACACCTCTGACTTTCGGAAATTATATAACTTTTCGAAATTATGTGCGTATTGATTGACAATTATCGCCTGCTCCGTGCCTCGGAGAGCACGTTAAGCCGTCGGTCCCGACTGTCATGAACATCTATGGCAGTCGTTATTGGGCGAGTGTCGACACAAAAGATCCCACTGGGTCGAAGTGTCGCCAGTCTGCACTGACTGGCTCCCACATAAGATACATACATACCTATGTTTTCAATATGTTCGCTTCCTACTGCGTGCAAGTTAAAATATAGCCTGTCAAAACTAGATTTTGTACACCCACCCACCTCTTAAGGTTATAAGCAATCTATGTAACTATACACGAAATTTAAGTTTCAAATTATTATTAAGTTCAAATAGTTCGTATTAGATTGTAAACTGCCAGCATCAGCCCTACGCGAGGCTCCAATTGGCTGTCTGGCTAAGTGCCGTTGCCTGTGGGCTAATTAAAACATCAGCGCCAGGCAGCGGCCATTTTGCCTCCGACAGATAATCTTTCATATTTTGTCTTGACTGTCAAACGATGCCTTTGGGGAATCAGCAGCCACATTACTTAGCTTGGAGCCAAACCGTGCTTTTAAGAATTAGTCTACCTGTCCCTTAATGAACTGGAAACTGGCAGCCATTTTTATTTATTCTTGTTTTTTTTTATTTTGTTTCAGATTTATTTTAACGTATAAATAAATACACACTTGCTAATATACATTCTCTATAAATAAAGATGGCGTTATATTAATCCGCCGCCGCGTAAAGTTTCGTTTGCACCTTTCATTTTCATTGCACCCATCACCTACTACAATATTTTAAGTTGTGTTAATATTATTATTTAACTATCACTATCTGTTTGGTTAATCTTAAGCTGCTAAACACATTTTAGCAATACTTGGTTTGGAGAACCTGGGCAACAAGCAACTTTAATTTGTGTTTGTCAGTGCACTTACTACCAACTGAATTTGTAGATAACTGCAATACCTACGAATTTAGTTAATAGTAGGTGCACTGAGAAATACAAATTAAATTTAAATATATGAACTTTGTTCAAAATCAGTAATATAATCTATAACTTATTGTAAAAAAATTAGGTGAAACAAATGAAGGACTTTCAAAGCATTATGTTAGTTCATTAACGATTTCGCAAGAGGCGCTTATGGGGCAGTTCAAACGCTTGCAGCGGTCATTCCCTCAACCTCACGTACGGCTGAATAAGTGAATACCTACCGATGTTCCCCGACTGCTATGAATTGTCATTCTTTAAACTATGTATAATCTATGTATTACTATCACGGTACGCAAAGGCCTGGCTATGTATACCTCTGATATTGTATAATTCCATGATAGCAGTCACCATTTACCACTAGTAAGGCAACGATCCAGCGTATGCTTAAACCAAAGCCCATTGCAAGCAAAAACCTCCAACAAGAAAATATTTAAAACTTAATTAAGAATTCGACAGTTTACTTCTGACATTTGCTCACAGTTCCACACTTATGTTAAGAGACAGATGTTACAATAATAAACTAAAGTTTACAGTGAACGCAGGTTAAAAAAAAGGTTATAAATGAGACAAATTACATTGTGTTAAATGGTTACTAATTACTAACACGTTTCGTACACATGCGTTTAATTTCAAAATGGATGTAAGTCTATTTTCATACATCATTTGCGTAAAATATTTCATTACTATGGCAAAAACAAATTCTCTTAGCCCTTCAGATCATAGTTCCTAGATACATAATTACCAAAGATAATTAGCTACTTTTTCTCTTGATTCAATAAAGGCACTAGGAAAGCTTCTCATTTTTATTCTGTTACATTGTTGCATATGGCAGCACTACATCTCAGTTTTTGTCAACCCATTTGCAATAATTAAACTTACTGAACCATGCAATTAATACATACATAACTGAGTCATAATGGTCACTTTTTTAAATAGCACAGCCATAATTAATAACTGTCAGCATTGTCAACATTAATACGAAAATTTTAAAAATGTTTAATGCCAAAACCAAATTGGCGCCAAAAGTCAATGAGCAAAAACAAGGCAAAGGTACACTGCACATTCAGCCAAGAGTAGCATTGTGCGAACCTATGCGAGAAACATATACACTAGATTTGAAAACAAAAACATTATTGAAAATATAATTAAACCATAAAAAACTTTGTGTAAAATTCAGCTTTAGGCTTAATACTTGCTAATTGCTATTGACAATAATCGTTCAAACAGCAGGTACAATTGATGTGGGCACACTGCGATAGTGGCGGTAAGACCCATCATGGAGGAGAGGCTGGAGCGACAACATGGTGCCCTATCATATCGGCTGACACAGGTACTCTCGGAGCACCGGTGCTTCGGGAAGTACTAAGGTATTTTGCCTGCTGTATCTCCAAGTAGACAAAATAAGTTGAGTATCCTGTTTTATTAATTTTGTTGTTCTTTTGGTAGGGTAATATGAAATAGTTTGCCGTTACATTACTCTTTAATTAATTGTCTAGAAAGCAATTTAATTTAATGTACTATACACGAACACGATCAAAATAAATTATGTAACTCAGTTATAAAATTATGTGGTTAGATCAACGTCTATGTTTAAACTAAGTGGTATAAAAATATAAAAGGTTATTTAGCTTATAATGATGTACCGTTATACACAGAATGTAAAATATTGTTGAAGTATCGTCAAAATTTGGTAAACTTTGTGTTATTAACTTATTACATCCAATTTCAAATTTATGACAGGTGTATATGTCTAAACATAATATCTGTAATAAAAAGTGACTACACTTTAGTGCGGCAATTACATATCGAATTATAGAGGTCGGAGGTACCTACGCACATTAAATTCAGACGTAACACTTCAATCTTCGTATTAATTATAGTGCAGACGTTTGCTAATGACAGAGCTATCTATTAATTATTCTGTGTCTTTATTCAGTTATTATAACTGTATTTGATGAATTACTTATAGGCAGTTTGATGTAATCATATCAATATTACAAACAGCAAAATTATACCTCATTCAAAAACCGAACCAATCAAAATAAAACAACCGCCATAATTTCAACTAAGGCACAGGCACATACAACATTCAGCCAAGTGTAACGTTCAATCACGGTTCTAGTTATAGTGCGGACCTTTGCGAGTGACAAATGAATCGATATCGAGGGCGTGCGCTGATTAGTTATAGGTGGCACTTGGCCATTACGCGGCCGCGCCCGCTCACAACTGAATTTAAATTAACTTCGCACCTTACTTGGGGTTTTAGATTGCGATTTCGAATTGTAGAAACGAGTTTAACGTGAGTTTATTGATGGCAATATCGATATAGTTAGGTAGGCTCTGAATAATTGGTAGAGGAATATTGAATAATAAATATCGTATTTATTGCCTACAGAATATGACTTAGGTTTTTGTTATTAGCTATTTCAAATAAGGCGTTAGACTATTTTTATTATTGAATTGACATAAAAGACATTAAAACAAATTGTTACGTCCGTTGTACAACCTATAGTTAAACAAAGATATCACTAGTTGATGTTTGACGTAATAATCTAAGACAGTCTAGTATATTGGAATATTGGCAAGAAAAAGAAAATGTCATGCCAGCAGGCAGAATTATTTACAATACGAGTAGTATCCAGTATTGTCACCTAATAATTTAGCTAATGCTAGTCCGATTTCTATTGTTATCGATCGTTGTCAGGTAATGTAACTGTTTGTATAGCCAGTGGCTAATCGAACAGTGAGCGCGTGCTTTCCTTGTCCGTTTTATCCTTCTACACTACTATGGTTTTAATAGCTATTGATAGAGGTACATTTTTAAGTTTTTGACGAACGTTCTGTCGCTAACCGTAGCATAGATGTGTGGTGCTACATCATATTATAAGTCTTTATCAGCTGTTAAGGCTAGTTAATAAGTAAAAGCACGTACAACGACAATACCATCTAGGTTACGTGATTTGTTAAAAACAAAGGTAAAACACACACATCGTGAGTAAACCGAGTTCTTAAAAATATTCAAGATCTGCACCAATCCCTCTGTTTCTTAAAATCAGGGCACATTTTACTAAGAAGATACATTTTATTAAGAAGAAGAAGCTCGCAGCTAGATAAACCTTGTTGATTAGAATCTCTAAAGCTCCGTAATGCTCATTTATTCTTAGCTGCCTGTCGAGTTCGGCAGACGTCTTCGTGCCAAAGATCGCTCGGTCGAATCGTTGCCACAGAGGTGACTGCCTCCTTCCGTCTTCGATCTTAAAGGAGACACTTTGCTGTTGGCTGCAAGGAGCGAAGTAATCGGTGCCCTTCATACTAGCAACGTAGCCACTAGATTTTTATTAAATTGGCAACGCACGAGCCATGATGCCTTTTATTGACATTTGGTATAAGTATTATTCGGTTTTCTTGTCAATAGATATTTGTCACAGATATTTGTTGTAACTATGGGTATTCTTTGTGTCCGTTGTTTGAATGTTTGTAGTCCTCTGCGCCACATGAAGAATTTCAATTCAATTCAATTCGTTTATTGCACTCCATAATGTATAATAAATAGGTCTTATAAATGTAGAGAGAACATTAATATGGACCCCGTCGGGCACGGCAAAATTAGGAGAGGAAAATGAACATTCTATTATCATATAGCATATTGAAATACATTTTAGAGCTTAGAAGATATTTATTTAATTACTCATGTATTATAATTGATATTCTATTATAGTTGATTATTAATTTATTATAAAATAAGTATTAAACTTATTTTCTAAATATAATTACATAATTTGAATTATTATTTATCGTTTAAATATTCGTTTATATTATAGTAACATTTTTGTATCAAAAAGTCTATGATATAAACGAACATTTAAACTATTTCAAGAGCAGGAGTTGTCTTTCATTAGAAATACAAAATAAAATGTGCTTGCATGTAACAATCAGCAAAAAATGAACGCCAAATGAATTGAAGCTCATGGTAGGGGCAATGTTTTATGAAATTAATCGACTATTGCGAGAAATAAGAATGATTTAGGTTTTAATATTTCGATTCTGCGGCGAATATTTTTTTATGGTTTTATAAAAATAAATAATTGGCACTCGGTGTTTATTATTGCTGAGAGAATGATTATATTTTCAACTGTTATTAATATGTTACGATGTTATATGCGATCTGATGGGACTTGGATACGATAATTGATGTTCTCAATCTTCGAGCATTTAAATGAAACGGGACAGATGATGTTGTAGTCTCTTTTGCACACGTAATGATGATGTCGCTGTATTATTTTATGTATAATTTGTGCACAATTTTAATTGAAGATTGCGGCGTTGGTCCTTTTGCGTAAGTTTGCGTTCGATCATGAAGTGTTGGATTCAATTTTCATGTCGAGCAAGTATGTTGTTTTGGGTTTTCTATTAAGAAATTCTTTGTAGTATAGTGTTCTTGTAGAGTAGATAGTCATGATATACTCTAGTTTAACAGATGGTGACATCTAAAAAGGCTTGTTTACTATTGCGTAGGATATACAACATATTTGGCGATATTTATCTCTTACTACATACTTCTTCTACTGAATAGTCTACTTGTGTGGTTGACAGTATGCCGGTCATGACATACGGAGCCGAGACGTGGAACCTGACAGTGAAACTAGCCCACCGATTGCATGTCATTCAGCGAGCTATGGAAAGGTGTATGCTCGGAATCTCGTTAAGGGACAAAGTCCGGAACGAGATTATCCGACAAAAAACCAGAGTCACTGACGTAGTTCAGAAGTGTAGCAGGCTGAAGTGGCAGTGGGCTGGTCATATCTGTCGTAGAACCGATGATCGTTGGAGCAGACGGGTTCTCGAGTGGAGACCACGACTCGGTAAGCGTAGTGTAGGACGCCCTCCGGCCAGATGGACCGATGACCTAAAAAAGGTGGCTGGAGGTGACTGGATGGCGAAAACGGGAGATCGGGCCTTGTGGCGCACCCTGGGGGAGGCTTATGTCCAGCAGTGGACTGCAATAGGCTGAATGATGATGTGGTTGACAGCATATATAAACTTATTTTGAATCTACGGGTATCTGTATATTAAGCTAATCCGTTAAAAGAAGGATTTTAATTTTCTTTCAAGAGGCTACTTCTGTATTTTCTCCTCATCCCGGGAACAAACTATTTGTGGATCACACAAGTTTTACTCTGACTCAACTACATTCTGAGCATAGACAGTAGAGAGACGATCACGTAAACAACTATGACATCCGTGCAGGTGATTTACATGTCTGAGTTACTATTTACTAGCAGCGATAGCTCAGTGGGGAGACCAACAGACTGCAATGCAGAGGGTCTCGGGTTCGAACCCACGTCGCGCACCTATGACTTTCGGAAGTTATATGACTTTTCGAAATTATGATTGACAATTATCGCCTGCTCCCTGCCTCGGAGAGCACGTTAAGCCGTCGGTCCCGGCTGCCATAAACATCTATGGGAGTCGTTATTGGGAGAATGTTGACACAAAAGATCCCACTGGGTCGAAGTGTCGCTGGTCTGCACTGACTGGCCCCCACATAAGATACATACATACATAATATTTACTAGTGGAAGAGCCCATTTCTATTAAGTTAGTTGACGGTACAAGTGAGCCGGCTCCCTCGGGATGTATCCCTTCTTGCATGAGACAGACGTAAGAATCGTAAACTGGTTATTGCGTTTCATCCAGTAAGTAAGAGTCTCTAAGACTCACATCTCTCCTATTCCTTCATGCATTTGACAGCACAGATGGCGTTCCGAGACTCACGCTTCTGCCATTCCTTCATTCATTTGACTTGAAATATAGCGTAGTAGCTTTAATGGTCACTTCACCACTGTCGTTGCCAAAATTTGTGTGATCTTCTAGTACATGTTCCGAATTAAGATGTTCTTTGTGTACGTTGTTTTAATGTGTGACAAAGTAGTTACTCTTAGTGCCCACGATGTCATTATTTAAGAGGAAAGAGAAAAGATTCACCTGCTTTCATTCCATTTTAAATACCTTTCCTTTAAATTCAGCGTAAGTGATATCCTTGTTATTACAAATCATAGTCTACGATACAGCTTTCCTTCTGGTAAGCAAGCTTATTTGCCAGAGTTAAAAATAAATTTGTGTCTGACTCAACAGGCTAAAAAGAAGGTTACATAACGCTTTCGCCATAGATAATATCAGAAGCATTAGTGACATACGACCACTGCCGTATGTTGTTTAGACCTGGGGGAAATATTCGAAGAATCTAAATTGGATCCAAAGGGTTACCTTGGTATGCGAGCGATCAGATAATTAAAAGTAACCAATGTATAATTCATGTTTTGTACCCAATTACTTGTGTTAATGTTCTTTGCGTAGCTTCCGTTTGCATTTAATTATGACAAATTGTCAGTAGTGGCTAAATATGCTTAATTAGTGGACTGGTTTTTAGTTGGACGGTTGGTGGAGTGATTTGAGGCCGCGTGCTGTTGATAGCACTAAACTGCCTCCGTGGCGCAGCGGTAGTGAATGCGACTGCTGTGCATGAGGTCTCGGGTTCGAATCCCGGGTCGGGCCAACAAAAAGTTATTGGGTTTTTCTGTTAAGAAACCTCAATACGAGCCCGGAGTTAGGAAGTTGGCGGTGTTAGACACCCCCGTGCCTCGGAAAGCACGTAAAGCCGTAGGTCCTGCGCCTGATCTCTCGCCGGTCGTGTCGGATTATCCGTCCCATCGGATCATGAGAGTTAGGAAACAGAGAGTGCACTAGTGTTTGCGCACACGCTTGTGCACTATAATATCTCCTGCGCAGTTGGCCAATCTCCGTTAAGATTGGCCGCCATGACCGAAATTCGGTCTGGAGGACATTACTGTTGACTTGGTAAAGAAGCAGAAGAAGCGAGCAGTAAGCTACCTGTAAAATGGTCTTAGAGCAATGGCTGCATTTGTACTAATAACTCATCAAATAACTCGATGGAGTTATTTGATGAGTTATTGGTACAAAAGCAGCCATTTACTCGAAGGTACATATGAAGTGATTTGATGATAAAAGAAGGAGAAGAATTACAGCGTACTTCGTCTTTCGGGGAGTAAGAGTGCTGGAGGCTCACAGATCTACCTTGTCCAATCTCTTCCTTTTGACCCACTTTTATATCCTTTTCCTTAGATCAGTCGCTCTAGTGATAAAAACGACTGGTATGATAAGCGTTTCTGAATGTTGATTTTTATGTGAATATTTATTTAACTGCTGTTGATATGAAGGAGCCGGCAGTAGAATTGTATTCAACTAATTCTATTCCTACTGATATTATATATGTGTAACGTTGTGTGCAATAATAATGCATAAACGATTTAACGGATTTAGATAAAGCATGGCGTACATATAGATCCGAATAAACACAAAGGCAAGTTTTAACTGGCCACGCGACCCCGCAGGATTTATGCGGGCGAAGCCAGCTAAAGAAACTAGCTACCAATAAATATCAACTTAACCGCCTGCCGTTATATTGGTAATTGGCAAACGAATAAAAAGTGAAACCGTTATGTAAGCCACTAACAAAGTAAGTGTCCTTTTGCAAATGGCTGCCGTAAGTTATACCAAAACAGTAAAACATAAACAGGCTAGTCATACTGATGTGTTTTCCAATTCATATATTAAAAGTCACCAGTTATACAAGAGCCATTGAGTTAATATATTACTAGGTGACCCGGCAAACGTTGTTCTGCCATATAAAAAGACCTAGCGGTATGAAATATACCTACCAACCTATTCTCATACCTACCAAATATATGTACACACAGCGACGCATCAACCTAGACTGTTTGGACTTTGAACTATTAGAAGTTGAACGCTGCGCATCGTGCGAGAGAGTTGTATGTAGTTATATTTTTGTTACGCTCTGTCCTTTCCATTACATTGACACCACCATGCACTGTCCCTTTCCGACAATTCTCTATTTTGTATGTAGCGTAGTTATGAGTATATATGGGTGTCTAACTTGATGTGTAGCCGTGTGTACATACAAAGTTTCATAAAAATCGGTCGAGTCGTTTCGGAGGAGTGCGACCACAAACACCGTGACACGAAATTGTTGTATATATATAAATTATAAAGAGGAAAGATTTCATTTTTTTGTTGGTCTGTATGTAATAATGTAAATCAAAAACTAACTAACTACTTAAAAAAGAAACCATTTATCACCGTAACATAAGCATTATTTGTTTTTTAAGAACTATTACTAACATAACCAGACCTAATCTTGTTTGAGGTGTTCACTCAAAACATAAGGGTTATGATAAATAATACCGCGAGTTATGATAGAAAACTGATGTATTGAATTCAACGTAATTGATTCAATGATATTATTTAATTATTGCTAAATGATATGAGTGAACGCGACGCGGTTTACATGAACTAATCAAACTACATCGCATAAAATCGTGCATGGCGTAAATAGCTGACGCGGCACCTTTGCTGGACGATGTAACTCGTACAAATCTACTTTTACGCGAGCGAAGCCCTGGGCAAAAGCTAGTATATTATAAACTAGAGGAGATACCCTAGTGGGAGACCGTTGGATGCCACGCAGAGGTCTCGAGTACCATCAAAAGACGCGCATCTCCGACTTTTCGAAGTTATGTGCGTATTAAATAGTTAATTATCGCTCGCTTTACCGGTGAAGGAAAACATCGTGAGGTAACCTGCACACCTGACAGTTGTCCATAATGTTCTCGAAGATATGTGAAGTCTGCCAACCTGCACGGGGCCAGCGTGGTGGACTACGCCCTAATCCTTCTCACGCTGAGAAGAGGCCCGTGCACAGCAGGGTGACAGTTTAATACAGGGCTCAATTATATAAACTAGAGATGAAATTGTTTGTAACGTGCGATAGAGTGCATGCTCTCTAACTCACTTAGTCTAAGTCAGAAGGCTAGAGAAACGACACCTTTCAGTGCAATATTATTAATAAATTAAGCAGTAGTGTAAAACAAGTGATGGCAAGGTTTAAATATTACAATTATAATTTAGCACTTAAACGTATTGTAAGACACAATACTTACAGGCGGCAAATGTAAGCGTAGAGTTACCTATAATTAGAAAAACCAGGTAAATAAATAAGTAATCATATGTCTGCCTTTAAGTCATATTATATATTTTATTTGAGAATTTATAATATTTGAAATATTTTTAATTTCTTTCGGTGATTTGACTTCATGTATGTGTATTTAAAAATCTCTTAGTACGCCTAAGTACCTACATCTAACACAATTTGCTGACAACACAGCGTATAGTAAGTTCGCCTTCAAAAGTACAAACATTAAAATATCAATTTACTATTATGGAAGAAAAATAATCTTAGACTTATCATATCGTTTAATTAGAATTTTGAAGGTTTTGTATATCTACTTCAAAACATCGATTTCTAATTTAATTTAAATTTTGAAACATTTTCTCTGGACTCCGCCCGCCTGAAATATGACTTTAGATATCTCATTATTATTCAGAGATAATTTAGATTTCTATTTGTCACAGAATAAATAAAACATTTATTTAAATGAAATTAGAACTCTTTATAATGATTATATAGATAAACACGTAAGGTATAGACAATTTATATTGAAAATGGCGCGCAAGTGTCAAGCTATGCTGGCCGATGCGTTCAGCGAGTTAGTCAGTCGTTCTGTCATTACGATTAAAATGACCAATTACAATAAATTGCTGGAGTCGTAGAATAAAAAACTTCATTTTGGTAAATATATACGTAAGTGTTTGTAATAAAACTGTTGTGCTGCCAACGACTGTAGAAAGGTTTCTTATAATGGTTAGCCTCTGTAGCAAGTTTATTATTCTATACTTATCTCTTTCTGTACGTTCCTCTTTATTGAGAATTAAACTAAAGATAGACAGGAAAACTCATACATTTATAATTGCTTGATATTTGTGCTAATTTCATGTATTCAGGATGTCCATTTGTCAAACCTAATTATCTATGTGTGGTTTTTATAGATAAAATATTAAAATAATTTCAATTTTGATTTGGATATCATAACCTACTTGATACGCACAGTTATGTGTCATCGTAAAGGTATTATTTTTTTAATTTGTCATTACAAACGTAGTATAAATAACAGTAAAGAGAAACAAGAAAATTAAAAAATTATGTAGATATCGCATTCACAAGCTTTTTTTTAAATTTTGTTGCTCTTATCTTATAGCAGGTATTTCTCGAATATATTACGTTAGAAAAATATCTGGACCTTTGGGAGGATATACACGGAGACATATTGTGTCCAACGCGATGACGCCTTTTGTTTGTTTTAATCTAAGGTGTAATAGATAGGTACCTATTTAATAGTACAGTTACAATAGTCTTACGCCTGCGGCGGCACTGGTCGCAGCAGGCGTAGGACTATTGTTACGTATGGACACTAATATATATAAGGGCTATGGAGATGGGTATTTGATGGACCGGTATAATGATAAAAAAAGTTTATTGTTATTATTTTACTTTATAAACAGTATAAAAGCTTAATTATTGGAGTGATTATAATTATGTAAGGTCTAAATTAAACCTTTAATTAATAAATACCAACCAAATGCGATACGCACACGCACCATGACGTAACGGCGCGGGCGTCGAGACTCGAGTCATCCAACCCAACCAACTTGGGCGTTTTATATAATTTTATCACTAGCCTCAGCCCGCGGCGTCTGCGCCTATCCCACTGCCACGCATACTAAGATATAAAATAAATGTGTTAATCCATGATATGGTCTATCTGTACGTCAAGTTTCATGAAAATCCGTTCAACAGTTTACGCGTTATGAAGTAATAAACATCGAAACATTTTCACAAACCTTCAACATTAAATCCTAACTAATATTATGAACTAGATTGTACCCGTGGCTTCGCTCGCGTAAATGTAGGTTAGATTAGATTACAGTCGGGCGATTAATAGGCATTTTATTACCTTTTAAATACTTCATTGCGTTTAAGATACTATATTATATTATATTATTAGTAGTAGTAGAGCCTCGCTGATTTCAGCATGAAAGGGCCTGCTCGACCGAGGAAGTACTACCCTCTCACAGAATAGCGACGTGAAATACCAATATTCCTACTGTTGTGTTTCGTTCAGTGAGTGAGAGTGCCGGAGGCCCAATCACCCTCTTTCCCCCTTCCCGCTCCTTCTCCTTCCCACTTCCTATTTTTCCTAAAGGGTCGGCAACGCGCAAGTGATGCCTCCGGTGTTGCAGGCGTCCATAGGCTACGGTGACCACTTACCATATTCAGGTGCGCCGTATGCTTGTTTGCCACAATAGTTGTATTAAAAAAAAAGGACATTAGGTTAAGTTAGTAGCAATACTTTATTCTGGATAAAAGGTACACCATGTTCTTTTCTATTCCCCTGACAACGTGTATGCTACACGGGTATAGAAAAGTGCATAGGGAAGGATACAAATTTATTAACAAAATAATTGATGCAAGCGAAACCGTGGGCAAAAACTAGTTTATAACATTAGTAGGTTTATTACAGATAAATTTAGATTACGAAGGCCATGTAAATTATTTTAATAGTTAAGATAAATGACTTAGATGACTTAACTATCTTGGTGGCCTATCACGAAAGGCTTTAGGCAAAATTGTTTTAACTGACATGACACGATTAGTTAGTTATATGAGTGACATATTATAACAATGGAGGGGTAGTATGTGATATGAATAATTATTATCGTGAAAATACTGCAGAGTGTAGCTAGTTCGTTCCGTACAAGACAAATTAGTTGAACCATTGATAATTGAAATTAAATTATTTTGTAGGGATTTTATCGCGTTGTATTTTAGAAACATTAATCTACCAAAAAATATTAATGTGAATTTGTTTGTTTGTTTTTTTTGTTACGCTTACGCGCCTTAACTACTCGATCGATCATCATGAATTTTCGCAGACCTACACGTTGTCGGGGGCACAGAAAAATATAGGATGCTTTTCATCCAGAAATAGTATTATTTCAGACGCTTGAAATAATATTAAGTTAATCGTTTCAAAATTATGTAAAAACTAGCTTTTGTCCGCGGTTTTGCTCGTTTTAATTATTTCGTTAATAAGTTTGTATCTCTACCTATTTCTTTTCTGTACTCCTGACAACTTGTATATCAAAGGGGAATGTCCACTACCAAGAGTGTGCTTGGCCACGAGTGTCCATATTTAAAATTATATTTAAATGATAGTATGCAATGTCATTAAATGATTAATCAAGGAATTTAATTAAATAAAAGTTGAGATAAATAGTTTTTATTTATACCGATGACAATATTTTTAAATAAATGTTTTCCACACACACTCTCGTAACACATCATTATTATTACCATACACAATTAAAATATTGTGTATGATAAGAATTGTAATTGTGTGTATGTGGTAGAATATTAATATTAATATTATTGTCTAAGAACTGAGCATTGTCAAGCTTTTTTGTAAATAAAATAACAAAATCACAACAAATGAAACACAATCACGCAACCGAGTAAGCAAGGAAGCCGATTTGTGTTATCACAGTTGGTTTCGGTGTTGCAAGTTAAAAACAAAAAAATCGTTTGCTTATTACGGGCATAATAACATAAAATAATATTTTCTTTATTATTTGTGGATTATTAACATATAATAATAGCACTATGCTATTTCTTTATCACTTCTAATATTTGTATTTAATAATATTAGTCTCTTTTCACGTTGAAATTATAACGTGGCATTACTGGTGATTATAACAAGACTTATTTATGTTACGATACTTTTTTATTGTATAGATTTTGCTATCTTTTTTCGGTAAATGCATAACACGAAAAATGATTAGAAATTATAATTTATTTTTCTGACATATGTGTAATCTTGGACGGCTAAAAATTACACGTTAGCAAAAATGGGCATCGCCCTTGCATTATAATCGACCGAGTAGTTAAGGCATGAAGTAGTTGAGCAGCGATAGCTCAGTGGGGAGACCAACAGACTGCATTGCCGATGGTCTCGGATTCGAACCCACGTCGCGCACCTCTCATTTTTGGAAGTTACATGACTTTTCGAAATTATGTGCGTATTGATTGACAATTATCGCCTACTCCGTGCCTCGGAGAGCACGATAAGCCGTCGGTCCCGGCTGCCATGGACATCTACGGCAGTCGTTATTGGGAGAGTGTCGATGCAAAAGAGCCCACTGGGTCGCAGTGTCGCCGGTCTACACTGACTGGCCCCCACATAAGATAATAATAATAATAAGTCATGAAAGTGTAACAAGCAGATAACCAAATAAACTCACATCCGGATTTAAAATATGAGTTAGAATTTGGATTAAGAGAAGGTAAACATTGTTGAATAAAATTGTTCTCGTGTCGGGTAAAATCTTATTGGGTATTGCTGTTAGGAAATTATCAGTAGCGGCATGGAGTCTGGATATGTATCCAGAAGGCTGCAATAGGCTCTTACAACGCAGGAATTGCGACCCAAAACAATAGATTGCAAAGCGAGGGTGTTGCATACCTCTGTCCCTATCCATTTGCAGTATAACTTGAAAAAGTCAGACCGACATGTAGAGAGATCAAATTCGCGACCACTGTACAGTGCAAAAGTCTTTCTGCATTGCACTATTGCTGATATAATGATAGTTTTATTACCCCTAAGCCAATCCAGAGGCAGCTGCTAGTCTTAAAATAACAAAGTACGCAAGTAATTAATGTTGGGACGCACAAACAGACGCGGCATACGAATCCCTGCATTTAAAAGTATTATCATTAATTATTGGAAGCCAGTTTTTACCAGCAGGCACCAATTAGTGAGGAACAGGAAGTGATGGGTGCCCGGCTTGACTCTCTGCCTATCATAAAGACTTATAAGGGCTCTTTAATAAATTTTATTAGTCGATGTCTTCATAGAGTTTCAATGGGAGTTGAAGTTTATGGTAAATTGTGTGTATATGATGCATTGTGTTTTATTTATTAGTATTGATAAATATTGTATGGGTTAGGCAGAAGTATATTATACTAACATTTTGCTAGGTATGTTTTAGGTGCTACTTAAATAATAGAGGTTAAGATATGGATGTCCAGGACATCATTGCCAGAATTTATTTTTGTTTAATGATAGCAACCCTCGCACTAAGAATATTTTCTGTATCGCGGAGACTTTACAAACTTTTACTTTACACCCAGACTCGGAACAACTTTGTAAATCACACAAATTTTTGACCTGTGTGGGGTCGAACCCACAGTGGCGAGGCGACCACTTATGCCATTTGTGCAGTCACAGTTGAGACAGCATGTTGTTACCAAAATGTTTCTATCAGGAAATCCCAATAGAATCCCAAGGGCAGTTACTGAAACAAGAATTGAAAGCAGGAATGCAGCAGTTATGGCCATTTAAGAAAGAAGGCGCTTTTTTGCACTTAAAATAATGACCGATTTATTAAATATACATTGCGTAAGAGTATTATAGAATCGTAAAGTATTCGTAGGAGTAGTGATAGCTTAGTGGAAGAACGTTGGACTGCCACGCAGAGGTCTCGAGTTCGATCCCAAACCACGCACCTCTGATTTTTCGAAGTTATGTATATAGTTAATTATTGCTCGCTTTAACAGTGACCCCATAATGTTCTCGAAGATGTGAGAAGTCTGCTAACTCACACTGGGATAGTGTAATGGACTATACCCTTAACCTTCTCAAACTGAGAAGAAGCCTTTGCTTAGCAGAGGGACAGCTTATATACAAGGCTGATATTATAAAGTTCTGGCTATATATAACATAGAGAGCTGAAACGGTGTTTTTGGGATGTTTATAAAAATCATTTGTAATGGTTTCACGGTAATATCCGTACTTTTACTTTATATTTGTTTTATTTGCTCTTATGCTTTTTCGCACTCCAGCAACAAAAATATCTATTTACAATGCATACGTACTGAGTCATCTAGAATATTGTTGTATAGTTTGGGCACCTCAATACAATGTGCATCAACTAAGAATTGAGCGAATACAGAAACGTTTTTTGAGACATCTTGCTTTCTCTTGTAAACTGCACAAACGACTGCCTTCGTATAGGGACAAATTGGAAAAGTTTAGGCTAGACGCTCTGTCTGTTCGCAGGCAGCTACATGATCTAACATTTTTATATAAAATATTAAGAAGTGAAATTGACTGTCCATCGCTCTTAAGCTCATTCAAGTTACGTGTTCCTCGTCATGTACCTGGGCGTGCGATTGTCAATGCAGGCCTTTTAAATCAGCCATATGCTAGAACCAACCTATTACGATTTTCTACCATATCCCGATTGTCGATAGCATACAACGTTATTTGTGGAGAGGTGGATGTGTTTGTCGACAAATTGCCAACATTTAAAAAAGTTGTTTTGAGGTTGTTAAGGGAGCAATAAACTTATGTTATGCACCTACTTTGTTTTAGAATTGTCATCACATATACTGTGTCTGCAATTACTTTACTTTTAAAACATTTTATTTTTTTACCTTACTTTTAATTATACAATAATAATACTTAATCTACTAAATTAAATACTTGCAAATGCTTTTAACTATTTTTGCTTTTGTATAACTTCAAAGTTACAGTAATATCAGTGTTATCTCACTAAGTCATTATGCATGTTGTGACACCTGAAATGTTGTGCATTTATACCCTTTTCATAAGATATTTTTATATGTGCATGTATTAATGGAACAACTATTGGTTGTCCTAATAAATAAAAAAAAATAAAATGATATTTGCTTACAGGTAATATTAATTAGTTAATCATCAGATAAGACTTTCACTGTACCGGCTTTTTCTTTAAATTTACAGGGATCATTGTTCGTCTTTAGAATAAGACCACATCTTACTGGTACAAGCCCTTTAGCTATAGATTAACTGCCTTTAGTCGTGAGACCTCGCCTCCATTTTCAATATAATATCATTTACAACTGTTTGTGGATCACACAAATACTTGTTCTGGATGAGGATCGAACCCAGAACATTCGGCGTGGCGGCAGTGGTAATCCATTACACCATTCGCTTGATGCTCTGTTTTAAAAAGAGTAGTCTCTGTAAAGTCTATGTAAAGAAATGAAGGAAGTAACAGAACAGAAGCACAAAAGAAGGAAGGTTTGGCTGCAATCTTTTGTAAGGTAGAGCAACGTTTCCCAAACTTTATCATGCCCTGGCCGTTATTTTAATTCTTTTTCACAGTGGATCACTACGAGTTTTTAAGGGTAAAATACTTTTTAATGTTACACAAATCTACGCAGGACGCGTGATGACCACCCCTCACTCCTCAGTTCAATAGCGAAGCGTGCGTTCGCGTTGACACTTAAGTAACACGTCTCTTGATCATGAACGGAGTAGATTTGATTGTTAACAATAAGACAATGCTTCCATCCCAGTATTTTGTTATCGTGGCCCAGTGTCGGGTCAGAAAGACAGGTTTAGAGCCGGATAGCTCCAGTACAAACTAAATCCAAGGGCGGCAAAAAGACAAATAAAAAAAAAACAGCATATTTGTACTAATAACGAATTTATAATTTAATCAATAATTTACAAATGTTCCATATTTCTTCCTATGTTTAACTATAAAGGGATTATAACATAGATCAAATTAATCCAGATTACTGTAAAATTTCTAGGTTTGTACAGTAAGTCGACGATAATTAGCTTGCTATGAACAATGCCTCGATAACCACCCTTTCGCATAAATTAATAAAACCTTTTAATGCAGCCCGCCATTTTATATACAGGCAACATATATTCAGCCTAGTCGGTTCTATTATCTATGATCTACAAGATAAGGATTGCCATTATAAAGAATGCAATTTATTAATTCATGTCTCCATTGTTCATAAGAAACTAGTTATATAGAAAAATAAGAAATAAATAAGCAGTTTATTTTATATGACACAAAAGCTATTAAAATTAATACTTTGAAGTACTTATTGTGATAAAACTATGGCTTAACAATAGTCCACATAGCTAGATCGGGGATTCGTATTAAAAAATCTAACATTTTAGAAATACCACTTATTTCATAAATGTACTCGAACTTACGTATACAATAATTTATTTAAATATTATTTACATACCTATTTGCACATTTATAATTACTAATTATAATTAAGTACAGAGAGGTTGGTTTATATCGATTTCGAAATAGGAATTTGGTGGCTAAAATGTCTTATTTACCTTTTTCTTTTTATAAAAGATGGATGTGGAACATGGTTTAGCTGCCATGTTCATTTCAAGTATTTATTTGTTTTATATGCACTTGTAGCAAACAATAGTTGAAATCAACTTGAGTTAAAGAAGACTATCGTCGCGTGAAGACAAATATAAATTCAATTTGTGTAAATATTTTGTCGTTTTGGCTCTAAACATTGACTTAGGAATCTATTAATTAACTTAATCATTTTATTAATTACTACGTTTATGGCTTTATATTATATTTTTAGTTGCTGCCTATATATTAGGGAATAAGCTCTATGTGCTAAAAATCATTGTCGTGTCAAATGGGAAATTAATTAACACAGCTATAATTTCTTTGAACGCAATATATATGTAGATAAGTATCTACATATATATTGCGTCGCGATATTGTACGAGTCCTGGCAACGTGTAAAATATTCACAGGTTGTTAAAATTAATAATATTACACAGGAATAATTAAAAACAATTGCAGTGCCAATGTTTGAACTATTAAGTACTACTCTATGATGCATTTTGCACATAATGGCCATAAATTCTGGTAAGTTTTTATTCACTTCCTGGCAAAATTATTGGTAAGAATTAATAAATAAAACATTTTAGCAACAGGATATAAAGTTAAACTATAGGTTATGATGTTATTGTAGATAAATAAAGGCTCCGTCTATAGACAACACATACTCTATGGAAAACATCTTAAAAAAGTAATTTAAGGATATCAACTAAAAATAGAATAACAACCGTATAAACTAATAAAAGTCAGTGAAACCACTCAGGATTTCATATTTTCTCGCTACTTTTAGTACCCGAAGAAGCTAGGGTTTTCTCCCATTGGAAATGAAGGAATAGTAAGCTAATAAACGCAAATTACGTAATGCAATTTAGGGAGGGGGAGTCTGTATGTTCGTTACAGTTCTCCTATGCTTGGGGTCCAGGGGTCAAGGTTTGCGTTACATAAGAAAGAGAGGGATCAAAAATTTAAGACATTTGCGATATGTAGTTTGCGTGCTCTTTAGTTCGAAAATACATTTTAATTCCATTCCTTCTTATACCAATATTACTGACTTATGGTTTTATATCTGTATGATTATATCCATTTAAATAAATAATCAATGTTGGTTTAGATTTGTCTTGTTTTGGCGCGTGACGTTTCAAATTAGCGTAAGCAAGACAAATCAACTTTATGGTTTTTTTTACCATTTGGTATAAAAGGGATTGTTTTAAAACATTATTGTTACATCAAGAAATACTTTACAAGCATACTGTGGTGTTTTACTGATATATAAAGCATTAACAAAAATAATACTTACAATATTATAAAACTTATTTACAATTTGCTATTCATTTTAGCATTTAAATATTAATTTGACAAATTGCACTTACAGAATTTTAGAAATTTGCATTTTGCTACTCTCTGGGTTGTAGTCAACAGAATATAAATTGAAGGCTGGAGGTAAACATAGAAATATGTTATAAAAAAGCAAAGTATGTATAGAGACAGGCTGTCAATCAGCCTGTCTCTATACAGGATTAAATGAAGAATAATTATTAACCAATGCAGTGAAAGACGGCAATAACTATTGTAACTATTAAAAAGTCTAGGTCTTATGAGGTCACAAATTAAAAAGATACACATTACCAGCTTTTCATTACCCGAAAACAGAAGCACTTACACGTGTAGGTTCAAGGCTATTTAAGAAACGAGTTGTTTTACCTACAGACATGTAATGTTGACACATATTTTATGAAAAATATGTCAACATTTTAATCCGTAGCTGAAACTATGTACTCGTTTCTTGAACCGGGCCTTTAAGAAGTTTGAAAGTCAATTGTTTCATTCGGCCGACTTGCTCTGTACGTTAAAGCGTCGTTTCATTTATGCGTTCAAGGCTTTGCGACTGCCGCGTACCATTTAATTACATATAACGCAATAGCTACGCTTTGGTTTTTGCTTTGAACGTAGAGTTAACCGCAGCGTGCGCCGCTTGTCAACTTAAGCAACGCAGGCGCGGCAAATAGAGTGCGGACGCCGTGACTGCGTTTTACGCGTAAATAAACTGAGCCCTTAATAATTAATTGGTGAACAGACGCATCTAAGTGCGAGAGTGATTCAGTTTCCTAACGTTGTACTGCTGTATATCTGTATGTGTATACATTGTGGCATCAGTTTGTGAATTTTGTGTAAATAGTAGCTTGCGATATATCTGTCAGTGATTGTAATTTAATGGTAGTAAATATGTACGATATTTATTCAATACGCACGATTTTACGCATTTTCATTAGAAACGATCGTCTTTGAATACATTGGATTATTAAATAATTGCCGTCTGTATAGGTTATAAAATTAAACTGGTCTGCCTCCATTACACAGGGTTTGTACCTTAGATTAAGTACCTCTAGATGTAGCCATGATTACGTAATGTGCAATTGGGAAGGATATATAGAAACTCAGTAAGAAAACTGAGACAAAGCATCGCTTCTTCCGTGTCATGTGGCGTGATTTTGGCTTGGCGTCTTTTTAGAGTTCGCCAAACGCGTGACGGTAATTTTCGAATTATTTTAACTTTTAGAAACAGCTGTTGCAATTATAGTGATTGTTGTAGAGTATTTACAAGAAATATACTTTATTACTTATGTGTTTAGTGTTCATCGTATACTTCAAGATACGATTGCAGTACTTTACAAAAACTATAGTTATTTTATGCGCGGACACACTACTACTCTGTCTATAGGTTCTTTGTCTAAGGTCTATACAGAGCAATCAGTATAATTCGATAAAATAAACTAATTTATGCATCAGGAGTTTAGTGTCTATGACTTTATATGCCAGTACAAAATCAACTGTCAATTCATATCGATTTTTAAACAGGTAGCATTTATTCATAAAATTGTCTATGGTACACTTTAGAATTGCCAGTTTGATTTCCGAACACAAATGTTGGTCTCTATTTAATTAGTGATTGTGATAATTACTAACGAGCTTTATTTATAGTTAAGTCAGCGAAACGAGAATTAACGCAATTATGCTTTAAACACAAAATAAACTATGAGATTAGAACAATAATTTCAGGTACGGAGTCTGATGCTGATGCTCAGATGCTGCCTCAGTCAAATTATTCCCATGACCAATGTTGCAAACTATCAAAGATTATAACACATATGAGGCAAATATAGATGGCTGGCTTAACACAACTGAAATCACATAGACTTAGCTACTTGAATAGCAATATCAGAACAAGTCAAATGCAATAACTGACATTCGACCTAATTAATCAAATAACGCTTTAATTTGCGTGTCAATGTCATGAGGGCTCAAGCAGTATCTACGAATATATACTCCAAAACATTTCTGATTGAATTATTTCTAAACCAAGAAACTAAACTATACAAATACTCGAAAATATCTTGTGCCTAAATATTTTGATACGTCACAATTCTTTAATTAAATAGGGACCGTTACTATTTAAATTTGGAACACCGTTTCAAGATGGCGGCCGGTCGTTATTGTCGCGGGCCGCGTTGTCCATTCGTCAATGTGGTTGTAAAGAGTTTAGTATATTCATGTTTATTGCATGCTGGTGACTAGGGGGTCCTCCTAGAAAGCTTAGCTGAGGTCTTGAAGCGGCTGCCATGGCTGCAAACAGCGGTGGGGCGCCGCCCCCGCCGAATAGCGCGAAGGATGGCGGCAGAAGTGGCCGAGCTGATAGCCGAAGCTTTTCTATTTCGGCCTCTTGTAACCGTTTCGCTTTGGCGCGACGATTTTGGAACCATATTTTCACCTGTAATTGAAAAGGCAATTAGTTAACGTGTTTTGTATAAAGTAATCTTTAGTTTATAGGCATGAAGACTAAATAAAAACAATCGCGTTGTTCCAGAGGCTTGAAGTTATTGAATGCGTTATTACGGTAGTGATAATTATTACAATTAATAACTAGCCATTAAGAGAGCAATGACAAGCAGTTTATGCTATCTTCATGGCTAGCTATACGTTTACAGCGCTCTCAGTAATAGAAGAATGCGATTGCTGTATACAAGATTCCGGGCTAGATTCTTTCGGTCCAGCAAATATTTATAGGGTTTTCTGTCAAGTTATATACGCGTTACGGAGTTTGTAACTGTACCTTATAAACAGCAATAGGGTCGCCCTCTAATACGTCTTAAATCATAGGTGGCTAAGTGTAGATGCAGTGAACATCGGTCTACTCATTTGAAGCAGTCATTAGCAGCACCCTTGCTGCTAATGGGTATAAATGGATGCAGTCGAATGTACTTAGAGTTTGGAACATTTTCCGGCTAACGGTATTACCGTTGCATGGTTAAGGTTGCATGGTCAAGGGTATTAATCCTTGACCATGCAACCTAAAATCATAGTTGGCGATGCTTGGAAATAATATACCTTAGCCAACTTTAGGCATGGAGGCGTGGCTCTTCATATAAGATAGCATATACAGTTAATCTCACCTGTGTCTCAGTAAGCCTCAATGAGGACGAGAACTCGGCTCTCTCCGCGATGCTCAAGTACTGCTTATCCCTGAACTTCTTCTCCAGTGCGAGGAGTTGCTGCGTCGTAAACGGCGTCCGAGGTTTCCTGTTCGGTTTGTGTTTGCGCAGCTGGCAGCGAACCACCGGAGGACCTGACGGGGAACCTGCTAAAGAAGGAAAGGAATTTGTATTATTGACTAGTAATCTCGAAAAAAGTTCCTTTTTCTAGATGAAAGGTACTCTATGTATTTTCTTGCACCTTTGACAACGTGTATGCGAAATTTCATGATGATCGGTCATGTAGTTAAGGTGTGCAAGCGTAACAAACAAATATAATGTTAGTTAGAATACTATGATACTCCTCGGGAGTAGGTACATACATGTGACTGCTATGTAGATCTTGGGTACGATAAAAGCAAAAAACACTGCAAATAGACAGACCAGTATTTCCTAATAAACCTAGACCACCTGTCCACGACAGTCAGGCGGTGGAAGTATCTCCATCCATAAAAAGATTACGAATTATGAACACTATACGCGTCTATGAGTTTATTCATTCTGTACCTACGTGTTCTATGGCAGAGTTCAAGCTGCGCCGCTTGTTCTTATGTTGAAAGTGACCCACAGTTCGCGCCAACACCTATTAACGAGTGTTTCTCTTATAAACTTAATAATCACGCCTTTTTGGTCCATGTTGTAAGTTCCGTTGGGGGCAAAGATCGGTTGGCAAGCAACTAAAGTGATGTAATTTCCGTTGTTAATTGCCAATGCTTGTATTTGTATAATTGTTTTTTCGGGATATTGCTTTTTTGGTATATTGATGGAACCGTAGGTGTAAGCGTAGTTCAAGATCATAAAGTGTTAAATTGGACTATGTGTTATTAGGTCTTTTATGAGAAATCTGTCAAATGGGTACTACGTTTCTTATTGTATGTGTGCAAATATTACTAGGGAAATTACTTATGTTTATACAGTCGAAAAATTGGCAATGTTAAGTAATTAACCAGTGGGCTTCAAATTATCTCTTGGGTACTGTGCCAATAATTTACTGCTGAATTGTCCATTCATTGCCTATTTACGTCATGAAAATTAAAACGGTGAAAACAACGCTCAACTCAAAATTTGATTATTTTTAATTATATCATTGCGCTACTAGCACGCCTGGCGGTAGAAATAAGCAACACTATCTGTCAAACTGACAGATGTCAAACTGTAAAATAACAGGTCACCGTTCGAATTTCAAAATAGACATGTAAAATAACACAACGACCTTAGACCAATGGCCACCATAGTAAACATCCGTTTCCGCATTCACCATGAAATTCGACCATTACTTTTATAGCCTCGCTGGAACTAACACCTAGTTACGTTAGTTACGTTGACACACATTGGTTAATATTAGACGCGCCATATTTGACGACGGAAGCCTGTTTGACGTTGAGAATTTGTGACGCTTGTAAAGCTCCATCTGTTGGCGAAAAGTAGTAAAAATGCCGTGGGCTTTGACAAATTTGGACTTAAATTCATGACATGTAAATCCTACTAATACCTAATTAGGTAAATGTAGAAATTTGTGATGATGAATAGCTTGATGTGTGGATGGATGGATGGATGTTTGTTACTCTTTCACGCAAAAATTACTGAACCGACTGCGATGAAACTTGATGTGTAGGTAGCTGGCGACCTGGAGTACAACATAGGCTACTTTTTATGCCGATATTCCCACGGCATCGGGACTTACATGAATAAAATCGCGGGGCGCAGATAGTTAGGTAAATTTAGTAAACTCACTAACCTTTTTGACTTTCATTAGTGTTACTTTGCGACCTAAATGAATAAGACTAGCAGGTGAACGTATATCTTTACGAATGCAAATCAAACATTTTATGTGCCTCATTGTTACCATGGCACAAAAAATTATGCTTACGTTTACAGCGGATCGTGAGGATTCGAGATTGATTCCCGGTTATTGCAGAGTAAAAGGATTTTCCATTGTCTGTAACGATAGATATTTAAAACTATTGCTTGTTTATTTGCTGGTTGGCTATTTGAACAGTCAGTAAGAGGCTGCTTTTGAGGCACAGTGGTAGTGGAGACATGAGATCTTTGGTTCGATTCCACAATCGAAAAAATTTTGGTGAGGTTTTTGTACAGAAATTCTCAATAGCCAACAGGTTCCAAAAGAAATTCTCAATTGTCAAAATACGGTCTGTAGACAGCAATATGTGAGTATATAGGTTATATGACTTTTCGAAATTATGTGTGTATTGATTGACAATTATCGCCTGCTCCGTGCCTCGGAGAGCACGTTAAGCCGTCGGTCCCGGCTGCCACGAACATCTATGGCAGTCGTTATTGGGAGAGTGTCGACACAAAAGATCCCACTGGGTCGAAGTGTCGCCGGTCTGCACTGACTGACCTCCACATAAGATACATACATACAGGTAAAACTTTTACGGTTCTACTTTGGAACAGTGAAATTAGGTACGTGAGAATATGTAGTTATAAAGAATCCGCAATTATTAAAAACATGAAATGTTTGTCTGAAACAACCAAAACGTTGAGGAAGTGTAAACTTAAATCAAAATAATTTAAAAAGCTTAAAAAGTAATAAATTTTACAAATAAACAAATTCACAAACTCACATTCACATTTACAATATTATTTAGGATTTTTGTTCCAATCAATAATGAAAGAAACATTAGGCGAAAAACCGTCAGTAGCAGTTTAATAGTTTCAAAATAAACAACGTGATAAAATCCATATAAATTAGTTTAATTTTAATGAATAACATTTGCGTTAACGTAAGACAATATAAAGTATTAAATTAAGTAAAGTGGTAGAACAAAAGCAGTTAAGTATGATATAAAAAGAAACGGGTAGAAGGTTATAAGTATCTATATTTCATTGAACGCTGTAGGTATATTTGTACCGCCATTTGTCTGTGTAGACGAAAAAGTACTGACTACAGGACGTGAGACAATATTATAAACTTGGCCACATAACTTTAATATTTTTACTAAAGTTTTAAACATTCAATTACGTAGGACGCTTTCACAGCTTGCAAAATGTGGGTGTTATATAGCCCTGCATATATCCTTAAGAAACTAAATGTGTGATGGTACGGTAGTTGAATTTTAATGTGAGTGGTCATGGACCACCTCGGCAGGTGCTTAACTTAGCTTTAGCGCGGACAGTTTGGTCATACATCGTTTGGCGTAGCTATGCCATCATAATGTATTGCATTCTTCACGGAGAACGGATGAAGGAAATATCGTACCTATGACGGTACAGTATTTCCATTATGCCTTGAAAAAGATGGTCATATAGCTAGTTATGAACCTATATAACCATCTTTTTCATCAAGTTAATATAAAAGCTAAAAGAGAAATCAAGTACGTATACGTCTTATGAGCGTACTGTCACATACGGAGTAGTGCAAGGTAGCGTGCTTGGCCCATTGCAGTTTTTTATCTATATCAACGACCTTCCTAAAGCGATTAACCATCCAATTACCCTTTTTGCAGATGACAGTACGGTCATTAAACCATGTACCCAGCCAGACCTTTATGAAAATGAAATTATTAAATCCCTTTATCTATTTATCGATTGGTTAAACAACAATAATCTTAAAATTAATATTAGTAAGGCACAAATAATGCATTTTTCTCAAAGGTGTCCTATAAAACCACATGACATAAAATATGCGGCTTTGGAAATAAATGATGTAAGTGTAACCAAATTTCTAGGACTGACAATAGAGATAGGCAACTTAATTGGAAAGCACATATTGTGCAATTGCGTAAAATAATTAGCAGCAATTCTTACGCTCTCTACAAACTGCCCACTAAGGTAAACATTTCCACACTCCTTACAGCTTACTACGGTTTGGTCGCGTTTATGTTAAGATATGGTATAATTTTTTGGGGTAATTTCGTAGATAAGGAGATTGCTTTCAAACAGCAAAAACATTGCATAAGAGCAATTGACGCTTCCTTCATTGTATATTCTAGAAATCGCAATTTTTGTCAAAACTAATCCCCAATTGTTTCTTCGTTCTTTCAGACGTTATAGTCCGAAACAGACGGGACATAAAGAGGCTATGTGTGCATCCTGCAAATAGATATTGGGGAAAAGCATTATCTATATGTATGGCTTCGAAAATTTATAATAAGGTGCCGAACTCTTATAAAGTTTTAAAAATAAATTTATTTAAAAACACTTGTCAAATCTGCTGATAAGTAAATGCTTTTAAAATGTAAATGACTTTCTCAATGATAAACTATAATGTACCTATGCTCTTATGTTATGTATGTAATATTATTATTAATATCAACTAAATTGAATTTGAAACTAATATTTCTATTGCTTAATAATTAATATGTTTAAAATGTTGTTTGAAATGACATTATTGTAATATTATAAATGTGGTTTTTTTTTTCGTTATGTGTTTGTCTAAATAGTTTTAATAACAATATAATTAGCTTAAAAATTTGTAAAGTTTAATAGTAATAGTAGTGTAACAAATTTTCAAAATTATGTAATATAGTGTCAAATAAACAACGCGATAAAATTCGCATATAGTAGTTTAATTTCAATGAATAGTATTCGCGTAAACAGAAGACAATATTATGGCTTTGATTTGTTATATTGTCTATTATAATATATTTTAAAATGACTATTAAAGTAGAAATATTATGATATTGTTGAGTTTGCATGTGGGATGAATTTCTGTTACTTTTACAATGATAACAATGACTAAAGAATGAATATTTGTACGTCTAAAATAAGGGACCAAGCATGTTGAAACCAAAATTATATTATGTAACATCAACTGTGCACATGTTTTCACAAATAAACGTATCTTATCTTATTTTATTTTATGAACATCAAACTGCGGATTAATAGTATAGGTGTCTATTAAATACTACATTCTGCCCGCGGCTCCGCTCGTTTTAATTATGGTTATGTCAATTATTTTTTATTCCCTTTAACAGTACTTTTTTCTGCATGATAGATCTTCTTTGGTATCCTTGTCATCGTGTATGCGAAATTGTATGATGATCGGTCGAGTAGTTAAGGCGTGAAAGCGTCAAAAACAAACAAACGAACAAACTCACATTCATATTTATAATATTAGTTAGGATTTAATGTTATATTCTTATGAATATCATAGTCATTGTCAGCCATGATCGTATCTTGTGCTGGAACGCAAGTAAAATGTTTCTTATTATCGTGATCGTAGATTTCAACGTGAATAAAAATATTGATATATTAGTTGTATTGACCCGACGGGGTAGGTCAGAGGTGTATTACACCTATATTTCGACAATTATGTGTGCAGGGCCCACGTTATAGGAGGCGAGCCTAGCCTTTATCTATTGCAACAGGTAGTTAGGTAAGCAATCGCAGGTTGCGTGGTCGGTTTCTCTCTTCCCAATTAGGTATTTATGATAATAGATTGCTGCCATAAAACGCCTAAATCTATTCTGTATATCTATGAGAGTCCACACTTCTTATATAGTAAGCTTTTGTTTTTCCATATATCACTGATAAGTTGTATTTACAAATCGATTCTGCAAAATGTCAGAGGTTGAACGGACGCATATACAGACGTATCTACCATAAAATCCACCCACACTCCACCACATATTTAACAAACGTAGAGTGTAAGCAATACATATATAATGATACAATATTAGTATACATTACCATACATTACAATCACCCTTTGTTATCACCATTAATTATACCCAAACGCGGTCATTAGCTCGATACTATCGATGCATCGATGCTGAATCGGCGCAATCGATTTGAATATTAAAACATCGAATCATCGGACTGAATAATCACTAACCGGTGGGCTATTGTCATACTTCCGTCCGGAGCGAATAGCCTATTAACTGTTAAATCAATCGATTAATTCAAACTTTAATTACGTTTATAAATAAACATCGATATTCGGGGTGTTCACGTGATTTTATTGTTATGGTAATGATTGTGGTCATGGTTTTTTGTAATAAGTAGTTTATTGAAGAACTAGCTGGTGAGGCTTCGCCCACATGGTCCCATAGAGACGCATTAACGGAATAAAAATGTCTCGTGTATCTTAATTCATGGTTTATCGGTGTGCCAAGTTTCTATCAAATCTGTTAAACAGTTTAACAAATATTTAACCATCTTCTTGAAAAGATTTAAGTGTGCTAAAGTCGTGAAAAATATCTGTTTGGGAGCAGATAGTTTTTACACATACTGTATAGTGTGTTACATACTTACTTAAGTAAGTTTCTTAAGCTGAAACATTATATAACTTTTTTTGGCTGTGCTGGTGCCGATGATGTAGCACAGACGTACTACGAGATGCGCCGTGAAGTTTCGCACGACGCGGACAACGGCAAAACTTGATAGTGCGATTAGGCAATAAGTTTTTATAGCTCCTTGACACGTTTAATCGTCGATATGTCTTTCTATAGAGATAAATATGTTTTACTTTGCAAATATGGGTGCAGTGCATGGTGTTAAATAATAATATAAACACTGTCAGCCATATTTTACTAGTAGGCATAGAAAAATTACTTTTCTGTGAAGAATTCAGTAGTGTTAAGAATATAGTATTCTCCATAGCATTGTAACTAAGCGATGGTGAACTTGCGATCGAGAGGTCTTTGGTTCGTATCCGACCACCCCACATTCTATCTTAAATTCATAAAAATTATAAATCGAAGTTTTTGCCAGGATCGGTTCTTAAAGTTTTCTATATTTAGGGCATTTTCACGATATTATATTTGCAGAAAATAAACAATACTAATAAAAATTTGATGAATAATATTAATTAACTAAATATAAATGTAAATCACCAGCCTTAATACATAAATGTACATTGTTAATTCTTAATTTAATCAATTTGAATAATATTTCGATTTCCTTTGGGGATAGTTTGAATATCATGAATGTTAGTTGGGTGACCTTATTATTATCATTGGACCTCTATTATCATATAAAACGTTGTCGGTGTGACTATGTGTCCAACTTGATGCTAGAGCAAGTATGCATGATCTACAGATATCTATTTCGAGACTAGGTGCTCTTTCATATAAGGGTCATACACAAAATGAGGGCGTAACATAATCAACAAAATAAAATATCGAATATTGATATCTTCTTCTTCTTTCCGTGTGGTTAGTGGCCAACTGGTTGTCAAGAGTTATTCAAACCGCCCGTAGGCCTCTGACATGGCTTAACTACTGAGCGGTAGGGTATGTTATAGGTTTTGGGATCGATTTATTGGGTTTTTCTGTCAATGACCTATGTCACCGTGTACGGTCAGGTAAAAAAGTCGAGTAGCAATTTTACAAAGCAATAGGATCAAAACAAGTTGTACTTACGACCTTTTTTTAATAAAATATTTGCATACACACACATAAACCCGCCTCACTTATTCTATCGCCTGTTCTTATTATGATCGTGCGGTACGCGAGTGATGTTATAACTACGTTGGTAATAGTGCGTTCTAAAACTTAGCGCTTGTTGGTTCGATCCCCTGTAGAAGTGGATAATATTTTTGGTATTTCTTTTCTAATATTAGAAATATCGATGTCTTGTTATTTTACTTTAAGACTTATTTAAACCTAAAGTTAATTTTCTGTAATCATATTTTGACATTGTTTTTTTAAAGCAAATAATGTTATTATAAATTAAATAAAATTTTGTTTATTTTAATTATTATTTGCATTGTTAATTTATTAATTTAATAAAAACATAACGTGATTTTATTAATTACTAATTTTAACTAATTTTGATAAATAATAATTTTTAGTTTAATTCCTAAGTAATAAGTAGACCAAAGTAACGTTTCATATTAGTAATAAAAAAAGTAGATGTAGACCCCAGGATTTGAACCACCCTTATTATAATAACGTCTCTAATATTTAATCATAAATTTAAAATACGGACACTGTTGTTAAATATACGGAATAGTAGTAATTATAGTTATATATACAAGAACTCGTTTTTGTCCCGCTTTGCACACATGCGCATGACTTTACATTGAATAATGTTTAATTGTTTGTGTTAAAACATCAGATACACAAAGGTATTCGCTCGGAACTGTATGCGATTACTTACTTTATGATGCTACTCGACTTTTGTCTTTGACAGTATCTAAGCCTCCTAAAGTGCCGGGTATTTTACTAACGTTAATTACGTAATTATGTACACACGGCTACACATCAAGTTAGATACCCTATACATGCATAACTACGCTACATACAAAATAGAGAATTGTCGGCAAGGGACAGTGCATAGTAGTGTGGATGTAATGGTAAGGATAGAGCGTAACAAAAATATAACGCACTCTCTCGCACGATGCGCAGCGTTCAACTTCTAATAGTTCAAAGTCCAAACGGTCTAGGTTGATGCGTCGCTGTGTGTACTTGTTTCTCTTTCACGGTTAATACCGTGAAAGAGAAACATGTACATAAAAGCTATGTACAAGGTTTTTATTGCCCCTGATGCTAACCGAGCCAGCGGTCTACTAAATGGTAAGGAGTAACCGCATATGGCTGAGTGTATTCCATTTTATACAAGACTCTGCCACCAGTAAAAGTCTCCCAAAAACTTATAACAACTTCAAGTGCTGAAATTAATTATTTATGTATGTATTATTAAACTCTTCGCTTCCCATCACGTACCGGAAAATAAATTACAGAAATTTTAATTAGCTGACATAATATCAGTTCAATAAATATACACTGAGTAAATAATATTAAAGCTAAAAGCTTCTTTTTAATGCTTTAGATAATGCAATCAGAACATGCTAAAATAATAGTAATATCAGCCCTGAATATAAAAACTGTCCCACTGTTAATCACGGGCTCCTTCTCGGTATGAGAAGAGTTAGGCCATTGTCTATCACGCTGGCACTGTTCGGGTTGACAGAATTACATATCTTTGAGAATATTATTGCGAACTCTCAGATATGCAGGTTTCCTCACGATGTTATTCTTCACCGTAAAATGAGTGATAATTAACTATAAAATACGAACATGATTTTGAAAAGTTAGGTGTGCAATGGGTGTCGAGATTCAGACCAGAGGTGAAAGTTTCATTTTATTAAGGGTTCAGTCATGTTCATTAATAATAATAATATAATCTTTATTTGCATAAAACATGGTCTTAAAGTTGATGGATACATGGATTTGCAATTTTTTACAAAAGTTACATGAGTTCTAATTCTATATTATATACCATACCGTTACCAATATGTTACAATTTACATTGTAAGCATGTATAAATTGAAAGAAAGATAGGGTTAGTTTCCTATATAATTTAATTTAATTTTAAAGACAAATCCCGCTCTTCAAATCTACCATGTGCCGCGGAGGACTTTACAAACATTCAATCAACGGGCACAAAGAACATCCACACTCGGCTCAACCATTTGCGGTTCACACAAATTTTTGTCCCGTGTGGGATTCGAACCCACAACACTAGCGAGGCGACCACTTAACCACTACGCCATCCGTGCAGTCAATGTACTATATGTACGGAACGTGTAGGGAACCAACTGGATAAGATCTTGTTGTCGTATGTCGAACCATTGAATCCATGTTCAGTCACCGCACCGTAGTGCTACTGATAATTGCCTAACAGCAAATCCAAAAACGCCTTGCCAGAAAATCGAATCCGAGACTTCACTATATTAGCACACTAAAGCGTAAAATTATGCCACGGTATCAACGAGGTCGTCTACAGGATAATATTATTAGGAATGGATAGGCTTTTACACACAAGGCTCATCGCCATCATATGAAGACAAAGCCATAAAAAAAATACTCCCACTCTGGCGACCTTCAACGACTCAATACAGACTATACATAAAGCAATAAGGCAAAGACTATCCGCGAGTGCCTATCCGCTGCGCTCCGGTGATAAAATACAACAATTTCAATGGCCCCACCTGCGGACATATCAATGCGCGCTACCGAACGTTAATGAAGATATAATATCCATCTTTAAACGTATTTATTTTCCCGCGCGCGCGCCATTTTGTGCACCGATGACAGACCATAGAGCATTTTGTGTAATGGCGGCCAATTAAGCGCGCCGTTTGGGCTATTTAATAGGATTTAGTTGTCAATGTCGGGATTTTAATTGGATTGTTGTAATCTCTGTTTGTTATTGAATAAATTACTACATGTTTATGTTGGTATATACTTTTTGTTTCGTATAAATTCTTTTTATAAGGTACGGACTACGGACTTATTATGTAGGGGCCGTGGCTTGTTAGCTGGGTTTGTAGAATGTTTACATTGTAATGTGAATATAATGTAATTAGAGACATTGTGGTTTGTAAGTTTTAACCTGTACACCTGTCGTGAATTATTATAATTAATTACTAATTAAAATGTGTCAGCTTCTCTGTTAACGTGCATTTAAAGTGTGTGCTGAATAATTAATGTTTTTATTATCTATGAATACGTTTGAAGACTGTTCTGGAGGTCCAGTGGGATAAGTGTGAGCGGATGCAGCTGTCTATGCTATCAGGTTTGACGTCTGTGTCAGGCAAAAAGTGGTATCGCGTTTTCTGTCAGGAAATGTACCTTAGCAACACATGTAGTTTGGAATTACATCTGGTATTATTGAGCATTGCACATGTTATGCAACAAAATCACTATATATTATAAAATAAAGTCCCCTGCCGCGTTTGTCTGTCTATAAACTCAAAAAGTACTTAACGGATTTTCATGCAGTTTTCACCAATAGACAGAGTGATTGATGGGGAAGGGTTAGGTGTATAATTTGTTAAGGCTACCTGTGCGTAGCCGGGGCGGGTCGCTACTAAGTTATAAATGAGGAAAATCAAATCGCTGAGTAGGAATCGTACCCATGAGTGAAGCCGACCCGCCGCATTACTAACTTAGGTTAATTGTATAACCAAATGCCGAGCTTGCAATACTTATATGTTTGATCCGTACCTAATATGACCGATAAATTATTATTGGACACTGAAGTAGTTTAAGTTGTTGCTTCGCCACTGCGATAAGATTTACTGGCGTGGATTCATCATCACCACACGAGCCAAAGATTGTGTGATCCACCAACGGTTGTTTCGAGTCTCGATGTTCTAGTTACGAGTCCGTTCGCCCCTCAAGGTTCGCCCCCTAGTAGGTATTTGATAGGTTTCTTCTTAAAATCCACCCAAAATTAGGAGCCCCTTGAAGCGGGGCTCCGTCTTACTATGAAAGGGGCGAAAGTCAAGGGCGTACGGGCTCGTAGCCGATGTTCTTTGTGTCCTTTGTTTGCAATGTCTTCCGGGACCATAAATTTTATTGGCATCGATTTGTTTCAAAGAACAATAATAAAGACAATCCTTTGGTGCAATGAAGTTTGAACAGATTTAGCTGAGTATCCTATTTTGTATGCATCTATAATTATTGTTTTAAAACAAATATATGTATGTTCTAATTATGGACCATCTCTACAGCTATTAAACCGATTCTTACAAGTATTACGCGAGCCAAGCCGCAATCATAAGGTAGTCATATAAAAAACGCCAAGTCTCAGTTAATATTTCGTTACTAATGTGGCTAAATACCAATAAGTATTGAACACACGTTAAAATGTCTGAGTCGAGTTTAATTAAACATTTACAATAATTAAGTGCATAACATAAATTGCTGAAATGGTTGTTGCTGCTACATTATGATAATAGGTTCTAATACTGTATTTGTAGTTGCTTAATAACGACATTAAACGCTTATGGCTCTTGTACAAGTCGCAGGTAATATGCTCAAGATACACTTGCTTCATAATATTTGGTAACATGCATCGTGTACGCGTCCGACGCAAGTTACCAGCGCAAGAAACTTGTATGATTTATTCTTGCATGTAGCCCGCGTGAGCTCTTGCGCATGTAGCCTGCGCGAGATTCTTGCGCATGTAAATACGCTACTTGCGTGACTTTAGCACAAAATAATAATTATTTCTGGCGTTTAGTCTACGTTGTGGCTTTATTAGGATAAGTTTTGTTTGCGAAATTTCTGATGTAGTTTTCAACTTGAATTAAACTGTTTTCCTTTGGAGCCGCTGTAAAACTTTTACTAATAATTGACATTTAATTTTGTCATTATAAAATATAATGGCCTCAACATTTTGAGCATGAACATCAAGATTCTGCACTGATGGAATATTGGTTTATATGGCCCTCTCGTTGCAGCCAGTGTACCGAGTTTTGCAGGTTCGGTCCGTACACAGGTAAAATATTTGTGTATTCTACAAACAGTAGATACGAGTTTACGTCTTCTTTGTGTCTATTGCTTGAATATTAAATTGCCTCGGTACAAAAATTATTCCTAGTGCGGGAATGAATTTTGTACAGAATAAACTAGATATTGCACTTATTGAATGACAAACACGTTTGTGACAAAGCTTTCGCTGACTCGTGACGTAAAGAAGACATTTTAATTTTCGTGTCACTAACTATTGTTTAGCGTATGGTATTGGCGTAATAAAATGACACGACAAAAACTTGCGTGACAAAATTTTCTATTTCACTCTCAACTTTAGGCTAGGATAAAGTATAACCGTGGCGTATTCAGTCCACTTGACGGCACTGACGCCGGCTCCATATGGCCTGGGCATACCCGAGACCTCCAATTACATTTTTGGTAGGTCTGAGCTACCCAATAATTTATCCTGTGCCCTTGGTTAATTAACATTAACTATATGAAAATTGGTAAAAGGAAATATATGTCAATTTTCGTATACTAATGGCAATCCAAAAAAAAAATATATTTTATTATCTATAAGATTTTGCTCGCGACTTCACTTGCGCTAATGTAGATTATGTCAATATAATTTCTATCCCTCAGCAACGGTATTTTTTTTCTAAAAGGAAGGTACATTGTGTCCTCTTTTTTGTACCCCTGACAACGTCTACCGTAATTTCACGATGATCAGTCAAGTAGTTAATGCGTGAAAGCGTCACAAATAAACAAAACACAAACAAACTCACTTTCGCATTTATAATATTAGTAATAAAGCCTACCCAACATTTTTATGAAGTAGGCGCCCCTATCTGAAGATAAGAGCTTGTTTGCCCCTCAGGCCCGGTTCCTATCTCAAGAAACGAGTACATTTAGCTACCGACAGTTAATTTTTGACATCTTTTATACAGAATATGTGTAAAAAATTAACTGTCCATAGATAAAACTAAACGGTCCAAGACCGGTCTGTGTGAAAAACCTTGAGGGAGGCCTATGTCCAGCAGTGGACGTCTTTCGGCTGAGATGATGACGTAAAACTACTCGTTTCTTGAATATAGGCACCGGATCTTAGTGGTATAAAAGTCAACTACCCTCAATAGCAGAACAATCACAGAATCTTAACAAATATAAACAAAAAACCGCAAGAATGCCATCAAAACCATTCGTTCTTCTTATCTCTGACAATAATTAGCGTCACCGACGTGCGACGCTGCAAGCACTCATTCAATTCAAAATTATACACTATATAATACATATCTTTTTACTAAAAGACTTTGTGAACTGGTTATGACAGTTCTGTTCGACATTTCGTATTGTAACTTCTATAATTGGTATCGATTTGTTACAAAGAACGGTAATAAAAGCAACCCATCGGTGCAATGAAGTGTGAACAGTTTTTGCTTGGTATCCTGTTTTAAGTGCATCTAATCATGGCTGACATTTTATGGTTGTAGAATGTGATAATACTGCTTGTTAGGGACTTGTATTAATCGTTATTTTTAGGGTACCGTATTGCTGTAGGGCTAAGTAGGTGAAGATCTATTTTAATTGTCTTCCTGTATACAAATAAAGCAGCAGCGATAGTCTAGTGGGAAACCGTTGGACTGCTACGCAGAGGTCTCGAGCTCGATGTTAAAGCGCGCATCTCTCACTTTTCGTAGTTATACCTCTATATGTCCTCCACCAGTAACTCACTCACTAAAGTAGATACCAAACACCCTCCCTTGGAAATTACAATTTCGTAGGAGGATTCAAAATGTTTACGTCCGAAGAATAACATTCGCCCTAACTTCTATAAATGCGACTATGAAAACATTCTAACAGACCTATTCGCAATAGATTGGCTTCACGAATTTTCCCAATTCAATGACATTAACGAGCAAGTTTCTCTATTTTATCGAAAGCTAAAGGATTAACTGACAAGTATGAGCCTAAATGTAGTTTTAAAAATTCTAAATATCCATCATGGTTTACTCAGGCCTTAATTAAATTATTAAACGAAAAAGAAAAGTATCGTAAAATATATCGTAAATGTAACAACCCCGTGATAAACTAGACTACGAACTGCTTCGAAGCCGTTGCCATACAATGATAAATAAAGACTACAGTAACTATAATAAACGCCACATTGAAAATTTAATAACAAAAGACTTTAAAGCTTTTTGGCGTTACATAAAAAACAAACGTTGCAATAAATAAGAAATTCCAGCTAAATTGTACATGGATAACTCAGTAGCCAATAGTAAGCCAAAAGTTCTTTTCGCAACTCACTTCTCGTCAATATTTACTGACCCTAATAGCTGTAGTGCAGTAACAAATGCTTCGGATTCGTTTGAAGTGTTGATCAAATTAGAACTCACGAAGAGAGAAGTACTGGCCAACATTAAAAACCTCGACACCACCAAGGGTCCTGATTCTGTTCCGCCTATCTTTGTGAAAGCTTGCGGAAGAGCTCTCGTGGAGCCGCTATGCTTCTTGTTTAATCGATCGTTGGATTCGGGAGTATTCCCTGACGAATGGAAAAAAGCTCGCATAGTTTTACGCTACTACTACCAGTTTATAAAAAAGGCGATTCCAGTAACATCAAACACTATAGGCCAATCTCCATTCTGTCGTGTTTCTCGAATCTAATCGAAAGACTTGTTTGTCCGATTGTCACTAATCACTTAGACGTAAATCTCTGTAATAATCAGTACGGTTTTTGAGCTGGGCGATCCACAGAGATAAATCTTGTTAGGTACATTACAGACATTTCAAAAGCACTGGATGACAGATGCGAAGTTTATGCCATCTACACGGATTTTAGCAGTGCATTTGATAAGGTGAGCCATCCACTCGTGATAGCAAAGCTCCAGTCAACTGGAATCCATGGACCGTTACTAAGGTGGTTTACTTCCTATTTAGCAAATCGCTCTCAATTTGTTGCTGTTGATGGCTATGTTGCCCGGGTGTTCTGTGCGCGTTCTGGTGTTCCACAAGGTTCGCATTTGGGTTCAGTCCTATTTCTTTCATTTGTGAACGACATACCATTTCAAATTCAGTACTGCCAAAGTCTTATGTTTGCAGATGACTTAAAGATTTATAAAAAAATTACCGATTCAAAAAACTGCACGCATGTTTAGTTCAAAAAACATTAAATCTGGTGCATTAATGATATATATAAATATGATTTAAAAACTAACAAAATGCTTCCACATCTGTTTCTCTAATAAAAAGAAATCCTTACCTACTACTTACAAACTATATAACACCGCACTGGCAAACGTGAGTGAAATAAGGGATCTTGGGGTGATAGTCGACGATATATTAAGCTTTAAGTTGCACATCAATGACATTGTCAAAAAGTCTGCTCAGACTTTGGCTTTTCTCAAACGAAATACTCGGGGATTCTAACTACCAACCACAAAAATACTTTATTTAATACCTTGGTGCGAAGTCGGCTAGAATACGCTAGTAGCTACAGCCTGGAATCCATTTTACGCAGTTAATTCTCAAAGAGTAGAGAGTATCCAAAGGGTATTCACAAAACATCTGGCTTTTATGTCCAACGATATCAGTCACCGTTCTCCATATCAGCAACGTTTACAGCACTTTAAAATAAAAATCCTACAAGAACGTCGTTTATCCCGAGATTTAAAATCAGAAAATGCAGTAACTTAGTTAAACGTGTCGCGTACTCAGTCCCTTAAAAACCTCCTAGATATTCAAACACCAGAATGTTTTACACACCATACCGCAAAACCGATCTCGGTCACAATGCACCCCTGCTCAGAATATGTAGGGAATACAATGAACTTTCCAAAAGGTCAGATATAGATATTCACGGTCTGTCATTGAACGAATTCAGGAAAACCGTTTTAGAGGTGCAGGAACATAGTGATGGCGCATAGTTGGTCATGATATCGAACTCTTAATAAAACAATGCTTTATCTCGAAATTTAGAACTTAGGCAATTTGAACTCTCACTATTAGAGTTCAAAATGCCTAAGTTCTAAATTTCGAGATAAATCGTTGTTTTATTAAGAGTGCGATATGTTGTTTTGTTTTATTAAACTTTGCTGTGTTTTTGTTTTTTGTTTCTTTTTTTTATTGTTACTTGACCTTGTTTATGTGTTAGTATACAACTAGGAACAGATTGATGTCTTAACGTGATTGCTGTGTATCCCTGTAATAGGCATGCATGTCAGAACTGACTCATTATTGTAAGAAGTAAATAAATAAGTTGTGCGTATTAAATAGGTAATTATCGCTCGCTTTAACGGTGAAGAAAAACATCGTGAGGAAACCTGCATGTCTAATAGTTCTCCATAATGTTCTCGAAGATATGTGAAGTCTGCCAACCCGCACTAGGCCAGCGTGGTGGACTATGGCCTAACCCATCTCACAGTGAGAAGAGGCCCAAACGCAGTGGTTTAATACAGGGCTGATATTATTATTATGCAAATAAATGTATAATGGTGTATTTCAAATCTTTCTAAGAATGGTATCGACGGTATTTAACCTCTTGTATGCCGGAATACCAGACATAATAGAAAAAGCATTGTGTCTCGCGTAGATCCACGTTCCGGCATACCACAGGTTAATACCCTGTACCTGTTATATTGCATCTACTCGTTTGTATCACTCTCGGATAGGGTGAAAGAAAAATCCTTAGTCATTTAGTCTTTCTTTAAAACATAGTATACCTATAAATAAAATATTAGCCATGAATATAAACTGACGCACTGCTAGACCCGGGCCTCTTCTCAGTGTGAGAAGTGTTTGGCCATAATCCACCACGCTGGCCTAGTGCGAGACGGCCGATTTCACATATTTTGTATATTCTCAGACATCATGTGTCTCTTCACCGTCGAAGACATTTTTATTCTTCTTTCATTTAAATAGACAACTTTATCACCTGGCAAACAACGGACACAAAAAAAAAACACATAAATGCGAATGTTAGTTTGTTTGTTTATTACTGTTGTTACTTTCAAATTTTAGCTACTCGACCTTCATGAAATTTCGCGTAGAATACATTTCATCCAGAGAAAACTGTTACTAATTTAACCTAACGAAAGAAGAAGAAGATCTAACCCAACGTATCCAACATTTAAGTGAGCAAAGCCGCGGAAAAAGTCTAGTATATATTATTATAAATTGGTCCATCGTATAAACGAAGACTAGCATCTGGCCGGTTTTTTAAATTTTTATTTATTAATGTAATTATTCAATCATTACATTTTTTATATACCTAACTTAATTTGAAAACCTAATTACATAATCATACTTCATTTATCCATTTGTTTTTTTACTCAACTTAAGTAATAACTGTGTTAAATGCGTCTCAGCGTGTATTTAATTACAATTTTAATTGGCATGGTTTTTATTATTGAAATAGAAATAATGAATAAAACATATCTGTAACCATCCATATTAAATAATAGAAATAGACAATAAGCTAATTTTAATTAGCGTGTAGATCTACAATGTAAAATACATAATAGATACTGTCTACGGTTAATAAAAATAAATTTTACATAAATACTAAGTTGTCTATGGTCCATAAACATTTGTCTTTTCGTTATTTAGCTGTTCGAAGTTTAATTCTAATAAGCTAGTGCTTAGGGTTCCGTACCAAAATAGTAAAATGGAACCCTGATGTTTCGGATTTGCCTTTTTGTCCGACTGTTTGTCACAGCTGTTTATCTCAAAAATAACGCTAGCAACTTGATATTTGGTATAATAAAACTTTATTAAGAATTAAGAAAATGACAACATACTTCTTTTGTTTATTACACGAAATCTATATTAATTTAATAAGTATGTATGTATCTTATGTGGGGGCCAGTCAGAGCAGACCGGCGACACTTCAACCCAGTGAGATCTTTTGTGTCGACCCTCTTCCAATAACAACTGCCATAGATGTTCATAGCAGCCGGGACCGACGGCTTAACGTGCTCTCCGAGGCACAGAGCAGGCGATAATTGTCAATCAATACGCACATAATTTCTAAAAGTCATATAACTTCCGAAAGTCAGAGGTGCGCGACGTGGGTTCGAACCCGAGACCCTCTGCATTGCAGTCTGTTGGTCTCCCCACTGAGCTATCGCTGCTCTTAATAATAAAATTTAATAAGTAACACTGAAGAGATTGTTTGTTTTAACGCGCTATTAAAAGAATTCTATTATCCATTGCAGCTAAGGCTTTTTACGATGTAGGCGAAATCGCGGGACACAACTAGTATAAAATAAAGTGAGTTTACACATTAAACAGCGTGTGAATATTTACAACTTATTTAAACGACGCTTTTTAGAACCTGATAGTAGAAACATTTTGTTCGGTTCCAATCAAATCAATAATAATCGAATACAAACGAACTGTATTATGCAGTTAGTATTGAAGTAACAGTGATGCTCAAATTTAAGAACTACACGTTATATTCAAAGTTACAGAACATCAATTGAGATTCCAACTCGCACTTCACTAGCTTTTATCGTGTAATCCATAAAATAGATTGTTAAAATACTCACACAAATATATAAAACGTGTTTTATCTTATAATAGCAAATCCGTTTTCCAAGAGACATAGAAAAACATTCCTATCGTTCAACTAGCGAAGCATCCATAACAACTATCCACCGGAAAATGACTGGAGATCGCATTTTCCTACTAATTAGTCACTTGTTAATTTCCAAACGATTACTGATGGCTACCTGTCATGCAATGAATGGTGCGTTTAGTTTCTTTCAAACGTTAAATCGCTGCGTTTTGAGCTGACACTATACGCCAATGAATTTAATTGTTCAGTCAGTTTAAACTGTCCTATTGTTTCTTCGCACGATGGTCTCGCCAGCCCATCTTGTGTCGCCAATCGTAATATATCATTATCCTCTTCCCCGACGGTTGCAGCAGAGGTTTTCACACCCACATTTCGCTAGATGTGTTTCCTTTTAACGTAATAAGCGTGAGGCTATAGCGTGTGTGAGACTCCGTCTTGATTGGATAGGAATTACATAAATTACGTAGACACACATATAGTCGTATATGTAGAGTGAGCATCAACTCCTCCGAATGCACAGAGAACTCAGCGCTGGATTAACCGAATACTATGGTAGTTTTCTTTCATTCTTAATTAGTTTAGGCAACAAAGCAAGCGATAACTTAGATGGAGATGCTTGGACTGTCACATAAAGGTCTCGAGTTCGATCCCATGGCCATCTCTGACGTTTTGAAGTTATGTGCGTATTCAATTGTTAATTATCAGTTATTTCAACGGTGAAGAAAATAATCTTAAAGAAAACTTCATGTTTCAGAGTTCTCCATAATGTTCTCAAAGATTTGTGAAGTCTTTCAACCCACACTGGCGTGGTGGACTATGGCCTAACCCTTTTCACACTGAGAAGAGGCCCGTGCCCAGCAGTGGGACAGTATATATATAAATATATAGGGCTGATATTATATTACTAATTGTGACCGCGATGTCAGCCGTGTAAATTTCACGGGAATGTATGTATATCGGGATTAAAAGTATCATATGAAACTTGCCCAACAGATAGAGCCATTTCATGCGTTAACACATAGAATAGTATGCGTTTTCGTGAACATAAATCGGGCAAAACCACAGACAGAGTTTAGTATTAGCCTCTCATAATTTATTACGATGTTATTGTTTGTTAATCATCGGTTATCCAGTAAAGGGTTTACGAGCGTCGGCAGATAATGAAGACATTAGATTATTCCACGAAATGTTAGCAATATGGCAGTAGGAGGCGAGTTAAAATTACGCAGTTTATTATAATTATAATATTGCTTTAGTTCCATTCTATTTTAATGGTTATAACGATGCGAAAATGAAGCCTAGATCTATATAGATCTAGGCTTAATTCATCGTAAAGAAAATTGCTGAAGTTTCTTAGAAAATCTTGTATGATTGTACCGATTTACGCCTTGGAGTCCAAGAGCTGTTTTATGAATCGAATCAAAAGCATATAATTATATATGTATGCTGGGTTAATTGAAATTTCTTACAACTTTTCACGTAATTCTCGTTTACATCATACTTAACAACTTTTGTTCTATCGTTTTTCATAATTCGTTATTAAATTTTTTACATACAGTAATACTAATATTGATATGGGTTGCTCTAATCGCGCGACTAAAACCTTAAGATATAAAGATTGGCTAAGATTTAAAACACTTGTAGCGACTGTCACATAGGCGAAGAAGTTGCCACACACGACAAGTGATGACGCTGAACACAAACACACATCAGGTAGACAATACTCCATACAATCCTGAATTTCGCAAGCGAAGCTAGCTACTATGTATAGTTCCCGACATCAACAGTCGGGCTGCGGCCCACCAGGCAGGTTCACCAAGCCTGGTCGGAGAAGCCTGCCCTAGGTGTTGGAGGGAAATCACAACACGTTCCTCCACACTCAAGTCACGCTTAACTACTACTTTCACGTTCTGATACTTATTTCAAAATGTTAGCTATCACTCGTTACAAAGTTACCTAATGATAATAATTGTCAATCTTTCTGACACAAGAAGTACGTCGTGTAGTAGCATCTCTATAAGTTATTTGGATTTATTTTTTACTCGTTTCATGCTATGTGGAGTCGTGTATGTGTTTGTGTGCCAATAACTTGTATTGAAAGGGAGTAAATCAATCAATCGATCACGAAAGCTACATCTTCGACCAAATATGGAATACTCACAGCCGCAATAAAGCTGACGGCGAAAATTGCTGAAGTTGCCACCTTATGAATGAGTATTTCCAGCAATATGTTACTAAATTGCTGTCAAAATACTATACGGTATGGAAAATAATGATCTTTGACAGTTTAATACGTGTGCTGAATAGTTACGGTGGATTATAATCGGCATGGTAAATTAGTGACTGTTGCGGAGTCATGTCAAAATTACTGTCAAAATAGTGTGGATAAATATTCTGGTTACCTTTTTCTCATTTTGGCATGTTGAAAGGGAATACGGTAAACTAAAATGTGATTATTGTTAGTTGAAATATATGTTAAAGCGATAGGTATGCCAAATAATTGTCATAAAAATGTACATTGTTGCATTGGCGTCGCCTCGAGTCGTCCATCTTGTGCATAATAGGTGAACGTATCAAAGAGGAGGTTGGCTAAGCTCAACACGCTTACAATTTCACAATTTGTCCCCGCGCGCTTTTTGCGCGCCGCAGTAATTGGCGCTCACCTGCGCGGGCGCAGCGGCCGACTAACCGCGCCAAATATGGCAACCCGCCCGTCGCGGACATTTTGCTTTTTTGGACTATCTGACAAATGTGTAATTATTTATTTAATATCGTCCGCATGTGTACGCATTTGGGCACAATTCACATACCACATTAAACGTTTTTCGGTCGCCATTTCTGTTGAGTGTTAAGGACGGTTTAATGCCTCTCAGCGGCTAATAAATACGGTAATGACGTTCCCTATCCGGAAACATGTCGGACATTTTTTTGTTGAAATTTATTAAGCTTTACTGTTCACTTTAATTGGTGAATTTCAATATCTCGATATGGGGGGCGGCTGGCTATATATTTATTTATAAGTACATACGTGTACCTCGTCCCTGTTATCTTTACATGACCAACTTGACTATGCCATCATTACGGGTATAGTTATGACAAATAGTGGTCGATTCTAAGTTCAAAAGAGCATATGACTTATTAAATCTATATTATAAAGTGAAAAGATTTGTTTGTTGGGGAAACAATAATCATAAGTGGCTAAAACCGTATATTATATATTATTTATGGTCGCGGGTTCGATTCCTGCACAAGTCAAACATTTGTGTGCATGAACATGGATGTTGGTCTTGGTCTGGGTGTTTCTATGTATAATAGGCATGTATTTACAAAAAAAATATATATATGTTTGTTTATCTATTGTCTAGTACCCATAGTACAAGCTCTGCTTAGATTGGGCTAGATGGTGTTGTGTGTATGTGATAGAATATTATATATTATATAGGTATACATATTGACTGAATGGCAATCTGTAAAATATCTTTTTAAAGACAGGCCTGTCGGCCAGTTCGAAGACGTTTTGGCGAAGGGCCGAGTTAGGGGTTAGCCGAATTATCTTAAGTAGACGGGCGAGCAAAAACAATCTATAGTCTATCCGCCTATCCTGTGACTATGTACATCTATCTAGCTACAGTGTACCTACATCTCGTTGGGCCTGTATCACGGAATTATTCATAAAGAGCATCCGATGAACTCCTGCCTTGGTTGACAATTAAACCCCTATCACTCAGCTCACAGGCAGCGGTGATCACTTCAACCAATGTGCCGTGTGTGACTCAATAATATATACGAGCTTCAGCCCACGGCTGAACCGTGCGAATTTTAATGGAACTCACACCGGAATAAAACGTATCCTGTCTACCAAGATTCAGCAAAATCCGTACATCATTTTGCGCGTGTTGAGTAACGAATATCCGAACATATACACGAACTGTTACATTTATAATAGATTTAAATACTTTAGTTTTAAATCGTACTCATAGAAATCGCTTACATTAAATTTACTATAAATCTTATAAATAAATCGGACTTGACCTACAGTCGATCAGGTATTTATACAAATACTAAATATAAATATGATTGTCTCAAAATTATAGGGGATAGAGTATGGTGCCGTGGATTATGACGTCTCGGGTTTGCATCTTGAGCCAACAAAAAGTTATTGGGGTTTCCTGTCAAGATGTACTCCGTAACAGCCCGGGTTTAGGAAGTTGGTGATGTGTCATTTCAGATGGGACGAATGCTTTTGCTACCTTATATATTATGTATAGCAATATATCTGATTCAAGGAAAGCATTAGTGAAAGCAACTGCTGAACAGATCAAAGGTTCGACCAGGTAGATCAAAACGTTATTGGGATTTTATAACAAACATAAGGAGTTTGATGCCTGATTGATGGCAATAGACTCACTCTCATCAAGGTCATTCACATTTCGGTCAGGGCCGACAATCTTAATGGAGTCTGCCGTTGCGCAGGCGATATTATACAAATTCAAATGGCACCAATTATTTATAACAAAGTACCAAAAAGTTGGAAAGAACTGCCTCAATCTATGTTTAAAAATAAACATCGCACTTTTTTGACCGCCAGAGCATATTATAGCGTGACTGAGTTCCTTAATGAAAAAGAATTTGTATTGACTAAATTAAATTTATTTAGACCTGTATAATAATGCTGATTAATCTTATAATTTAAATATAAATTAATTAAATTTAAATAATTTGGACAAGTAAATAATATATTGTAACATGTATCTTTTTTTATTTTTTATAATTTTATAATCTAATTATTTTGCACGTCATACTGTGACAAACATGTCTGCACTTAATTTATTTTGTCATCTTGTATGTATGCACTTTCTTTGTATGTACACACACATGTTTATGCAAATAAAGCTTATCTTATCTTATCTCGCATAATCCGATGGAAAGACAATCCAAGACGACCGCAGACAAATCATACGCAGGACCAAAGGCTTTAAGTTCTTACCGAGGTACGGGCGTATTTAATACCGCTAATTTCCTAACACTGGGCTTCTATTGAGAATTCCTAAAAACCGAATAACTTTTGCTAGCCCGATCCAGGATTCGAACCCGAGACCACATGTATAGCAGTCGCATTCACTACCGCTGCGCCACCGACGTAGTCAGTGGGAAATAAAAGATAGTTGATAAAATGCGGTAATAACAGACCTCTGCCTACTCTTTACAGATATACGGTCGTGAATACGTCTACCTTGCTTCAAGAGAAACGTCTGATTAAGTGTGATAGCTTAGAGTAGGTACAAGTTAACCTTATCACCTGAAGACTGACGGCACCTATTGAGAAGAAATGTTCGTGTGGTGCAAAAGGTAATAGGTCAGCCGCGGTGAAAACCGCGATACGCGCACGGCATTACTAAGTACCTATTTAATAACTAATTAATTATTTTTCTGGTATATTATTATATCTTATTTTTTTTTTATTTACGTGGACAAAAGCAACAATCGTAATTTACAACATTACTAATATTACCAACCTTACTACTTATAAGTAGAACAAAATGAATTGGCACAAAATATAGGACGGTTAATTTAAAAAGAATAAAAGTGACTGAAATATTAAAAATAAAAATGGCTGGTTTAGGTTAGCGTCGCAAAATTCCTCAGCATTGCTGTCGACCAGAAAAGTGCCCAGAAGACTGTAAATAATATATTTTATCCACTTATAGTAAAATTAGCGATAGTCTAGTGAGAGGCAGTTGGAATGCCACGCACACGTCTTAAGTTCAATCCTGAGGCGCATCTTTGACCTTTCGAAGTTATGTGCGTATTAAATTGTTACTTATCGGTCAGTTTAACGGCGAAGGAAAACATCGTGAGGAAACCTGCATGTCTGAGAGTTCTTTTTAATGTTCTCAAAGATATGTGAAGTCTGCCTAATTGCACTGGGCCAGCGTGGTGGAGTATGGCCTAACTCTTCTCACACTGAGAAGAGACCCGTGCCCAGCAGTTGGACAGTTTAATACAGCGTTGATATTATACATACATACATAGAGACTACGGATTTCCATTTGCTACGATCCTGACACACTTCTCTGGCTTATATACCTATTATATCATAATATATGTATGATATTATATATTATTACACACCTATATACCTATAAGGGTAGGCAGAGATCCTAAGATCGAATAAAAATTTAAGTAATATGCTGAACTTTATATAAATTAATATTAGATATATAACCCGCATAGTGGTTTAAGCGGTAGATTCGCCAGTGCAGCGACAAGTGTTGTGGCTTCGCTCCCGACTCGACATAAAAATCCTTCACTCTCATATTCAGATAGGACAGAATACCGACACGACTGACAAGAGATCAGGTGCAGGACCAACAACTTTACATAGTTTTTAAGACACAACCAACTTCCTTACTTTAAACTATCAGAAATTCCATGAGAGAAAATTCGAATAACTTTTTGATAGCTCGACCCGGGTGCGAATCCGAGGCCTCATGCGCAGCAGTCGCTTTCACTACCAGCCACCAATCCAGTCTTATAATAATAATAATATTCTATCACATACACACAACACCATCTAGCCCAAACTAAGCAGAGCTTGTACTGTGGGTACTAGACAATGGATAAAGATACATATGTATATACTTTTTTTTTGTAAATACTTGCATATTATACATAGAAACACCCAGACCAAGACAAACATCCATGTTCATGCACACAAATGTTTGACTTGTGCGGGAAACGAACCCGCGACCTCAGGCGTGGCAGTCGGTTACACTAACCACTACGCCATCGAGGCCCACAATCGGTTTAGTAGTCTTATGGATGGATAACTAACAAATGAACAACCCAAAGTGCTACAAACCCAGGTTACCTGACCACAGTTATTTAAATTCTCAACAAGATAAACCACAAACAAATTAAAAAGTGGTCGGAAAAGATCAACCACCTTACACTGTAGGTGATGGTCGTATACCTAACAAGAAGCTATAACACCAGTTATCATTATAACAGTATTTTAACTGTAGTGAATTTATTTCAATTACTTCGTCAGTAAAAATTACGCCGTAGAACAGAAATAGCTATTTTAGTTGTTCGTAAAAACATGTCTGACATTTATATGACGTATCATTTACGGATAGTTAGGGAAAGTCGCAAGAAAGTTGTTATTTCAGTAATAGCGATGGGATGAATTATTTATTTCTGGACTGTAGTTGCGTCGTGGTTCAATTGGTTTTATAAATGTATCTTCTAGAAACTAAGCATTTTGCAAATGTTGTCTCCGGGCTATAAGCTATCTGTATGCACAAAATCAGGTCGATCCGTTACTGCGTATAGGAGGTATAAACCAACTAGCACTCTTTAATCTATACTAATATTATAAAGAAGAAAGATTTGATTTTTTGTATCTTTGTTTATTTGTAGGGACTTAAATTAGAAGGAGAAGAATTAAAGGACTTAAAATATTTGAAGAAAGTATTAACATAACATTTTTTTTTTTTTTTTTTACGTGGGGGAATGCTTTGACGCATACCTCTCCGCGGGGCGACGGAGAGGTTATGTCGGGCTCACCGGGGAAAAGATACCCCGGTAATACCGACTAAACCTATCACGGTGTTCCTCGACATAACCATAGACGGCGAGGCCGCGCGAATCGCTTTCACATGCAATCGCGACCCCGCCGTGGTTTCGGCCCGCCGTGTGAAACGGCAGGCCACTGCGCGAAGTATATTTCCTCCACCATCCCCCTGAGCGGGGGGGACAAAGACACGATACAGAGGCGCACGTGGGAACACGCACGCCGCCTCTCGGACCTGGTGCTGATCGGGTGGCGAACAGGCCCACGCAGCCCACCACCCCCAGGTCAAACTTCAAGGTGGCTGGAGGTCATCTCGCGCCCTCCGGCGCCCGGTTCTGCGGATGGGGAGAGGGTTTAAGCGCTCCCTCTCCCGCTCCGCCGCCTCCTTGATGGAAATTACTTCCTCACAGAAGGAGGCGACGGCGTTCCACGATCTCTCACTCCGGACCATAGACTGAACCACGGCCGGGAGTGAGAGGGCAACCAGTCCGACTGCCGCGATCAACTCACGGCGCTGCAATGCCCAGGCGGGGCAATCCACCAAAGTGTGCAGCGCCGTGTCCACAACATCGCGGCAGTCGCCGCAGTGACGACAACCGGGCGTCGCCTGCCGGCCTATACGACACAGGAACTGGCCAAAACAACCGTGGCCAGTCATTACCTGTGTCAGCCAGAAGGTGAGGGCGCCATGCCGCCTCTCCAGCCACTCCTCAAAAAAAATGTTAATGCGGATCCAGATATAGCGTAGGTTACGATAAGAAAGAAATCAAGTGTTCAGTAGTACGTGTTTAATTTATGAACCTTTGCAAAACAGGCTTGAACCTGGTAAGATGATATTAGATACTTTTATTAAATAAGATGAATAATTTTAATCAACATCTGCATCCGCAATTGCGGAGCTCTGGCATCGATTTGGACATCCGCATCCGTATACGCATCCGTATCTGCATCCGCGGATGTAAGACTTCAGATATCCGTATTAGCATCCCCGCGGATGCTAATACGGATATCTGAAGTCTTACATTTTGAGTACATCTTGAGTAGATTTTTTGACGTCCGCACGTCAAAAAATCTACTCCCACTATATCTCTGGTTTGAATGTTTGTAAGGTTCCCCGCGATGCAGGAATTACGCCCGGAGCGGCAATTGCCATTAATAAATAAAAACAATATGTCAGGTATTTTAAGACTTGACAGACTACGACTTAGTCCTCCTTAGAATTGCTATACAGTGGTATGAGACTTCCAAACTAATCGTACAGGCTACAGAAACAACATTATTTTCAGATCCAATATTCAACGTACTCCATTCCAAACATTTTCTTACGCCAAGACACAGTTCACACGGATCTCGAACATATTTTTCTAAATTAAAATCATTTCTCGCTAACTGGACTGGTCATTCGCCGGCATCTATAATTGCGAATCGGTTATGGGTAGCGATTTCTATTAACTATATCCAGTAGCTTGATTTGTTTCTATTACGATAGATATTTAGAACTATTGCTTGTATATTTGCTGGTCGGCAATTTGAAGTAATTAATATTACATAGATATTACGAGGCTGTCTTAATGGTATGGTGGTAGTGAATGTACAAATACAAATATACGGCCTCGATGGCGTAGTGGTTAGTGTAACCGACTGCCACGCCTGAGGTCGCGGGTTGGATTTCCGCACAAGTCAAACATTTGTGTGCATGAACATGGATGTTTGTCTTGGTCTGGGTGTTTCTATGTATAATATGTATGTATTTACAAAAAAAAAGTATATAAATGTATGTTTATCCATTGTCTAGTACCCATAGTACAAGCTCTGCTTAGTTTGGGCTAGATGGTGTTGTGTGTATGTGGTAGAATATTATTATTATTATATTATATTATTATAAAGTGTTTTATTTCGTTATCAACAATGTGTTTAACTATTAATGTTTGTGATTGGAGCCTTACTTGCAAGCAAACAGCAGTCGGAGTCTCCTAATAGAGATGCCTGTATTAGGATACTCCGACTGCTGTCTTAAATTTTCAGGTGGTGTTCTCGAGTGGAAAAAGTGCTACTTAAGTTTGGTAATGTATGCAACTACATAAATTCTTGAGTTTGATTCGCAGTCGAAAAGTGTTAGTTAAGTTTTTTTTCAGTAGAGGGCAAAAGGTATGTTCTTTATTTTGGGGGTTCTAAAACTATTGTTGGCAAAATGTGGGTCTGGCTATCCCTTAAGAGATATATCAAGACTACCCATAGATATTTTATTTACTTTTGTTTCAAATTTACGCTTATGTATTTTGCTACTACTATTGAAGCATAGCGGTTGTGAACCGTTGATAAGGGGTCTCGGATCGGTCAGTGCTATAAAGTATTCCTATCAAGAAATGAGGATTTTTTTCTGCAAGGAGACGGTATCTGTACCCGATAGAGGACAATCGATTAGGCTTCTACTTTGTGGAACTTAACATGAAGTGTTATACACTTCTTGTAACCCCTGAACCTCTTTATTAATAGATAGTATCATGCCTATATCCCTATAGGCATGATACTATTATTCATATTCATCCCTATTATGCCTATAGGGATATAGATAGTATTATTACTGTCTATGAATAAATAGACTGTGTAATAATACTGTCAGAGTACGAGGTAGTCTTCTTTGACAAGTGGAATAAGTTCCCACTTGTATTGACACACCTCTATTGTCAATGAAATCAAATCGAGAATCGATCATGGCAAACCAAAGAGACATCTTTATTAATTCCCGATTCAATACAATTAATCGGGTATCGATTTTCTGGTGCTGATTAATTCCCAAAATTAATAACTCATATTTCGATTAACCGCTTATCGCGTTCCCCTTATAAATTAGTACCTGTAAGGCTTTATAATAGTCAGATATTATTTATCAGAACTTGATATAATTATACCATTTAGTGAGATATGTTCTATAATAACGGCAGCACACGATTACATGAAAAATTGCGGTGTGTTTAGTTTCAATTAGAGCGAAATCTATTAGATACCTGTTCATATATTTAATTGGCATTTTTAAAGTGGTTTTATGTGTTTCCGTATATAATACTAGTTATTACAGAACATGAGTACTTTTTAATTAGAGTGTGCAGGAATTAATACATATTATGTAGCAACAAGATTAATTTAAAAATAAGTCCTTCCCTTGGTATAATCTCTGAGTCGCGGAAAACTGTACAAACATTCAAAAGGAGTCTCATGGATATTCCTTGGGCAGGGTTGGAATATCTATTTGTGGAACATTGTTTTCCAAAATTTAGAATATTAGATATTAGAATAAGAATATTAGATATTAGAATAGTAGAATACCTACAGATGGAAATCGCACCCATCTTCATCTCGCTTGCAGGTTTAATACTTTTACTTACTACCTAGTTCGTTTGCAAGCAGTACCTACTACGTAAATCTGATTTTTTTGTTTTATATTAAGACTAGATGTGCCCGCGGTTTCACTCGCGTTTATGGTTACTGCGCCGCCCCTGTGGGTCGTGGCGTGATGTTATATAGCCTATAGCCTTCCTCAATAAATAGGCTCAATAAACAAACTCTTCAGCTTTATAATATTAAGAAAACAACTCCCGCACTAGGAATAATTCCTGTGTCGAGGGGGACTTTACAAACATTCAAACAACGGACACAAAGAACACCCAGACTCGGAACAACCATTCGTAGATCACACAAATGATTGTCCCGTGTGGGATTCGAAACCACATCACTCGGCGCAATGGCAGCGGCGAGGCGATCACTTAAACCACTACGCCATCATGCAGTCAAACTACGACTAGTTTAACCTGTGAGTTTAACCTCCATCATGAGGCATCAGTTAAAAATAAAGCCATCTTGTTACCCCCACCACATTTGACGCTGTTTGTCTCTCAAACGAGTTTCTAACTGACTAGCCGTGGCTAACAAAAACACATAATATGTGCATATTTTAGCCGCGCACTTGACGGTTTTGCAACTACAATATAGGTAGGCAGAAGGCTCGTTAATGGAAGATGAACGTGCTTTTTGCTTCGCTCCATTCATCAGAATTAAAGGAAGAATATAAACAACTTGTATTTGTTATGTCCGCAGTCGGTTAGTACTGGAATGTTATGTTAAAAGTAGGTACTAAAGTATTATGTGGTTTGAAGGTAAGCTTTTCTATGAATTATAATATTTACAGTTTGACTAAGAAGTGGCAGCGATAGCTCAGTGGCGAGACCAACAGACTGCAATGCAGAGGGTCTCGGGTTCGAACCCACGTCGCGCACCTCTGACTTTTGGAAGTTATATGACTTTTCGAAATTATGAGCATATTGATTGACAATTATCGCCTGCTCCGTGCCTCGGAGAGCACGTTAAGCCATTGGTGCCGGCTGCCATGAACATCTATGGCAGTCGTTATTGGGAAAGTCAGTACCCTCTAATATCCTGACACTGGTCTAGCCTAAGGGTATCGCTAGCCTTCGGGTTGTGGAGGTCAGGTGGCAACCGCTCCGTGTAAAAACTGATATCCAGTCAAATCCGGTTAGACCAGAAAAGCCGACCCCAAGTGACTTGGGAATAATAAAGGCTAAGAGAGAAGAGAGAAGACAGTTTGACTAGGAAGAGAATTGAAACTTCTTTCATCGCTTTTTTAAATGCTATAAAGAGACGGCTGCTTTGGTAGGGATCAAGGTATATGTCGCAGGAAACATACTATACAAATATTGGGAGATTATGTGTGATACATACACGTAAATTGTTATCTTGTGCGGGATTTCAAGCCGCAGTAGTTTTTGACTGCTTGCCGGCTGCTCACCCGTGCAACCAAAAATTCATCTTCTCTCTTAGCCTTTATTATTCCCAAGTCACTTGGGGTCGGCTTTTCTGGTCTAACCGGATTTGACTGGATATCAGTTTTGCAACCAAAGAGTAAAGATATTATTTAATTTTGTTAGTTTTTATTAGATAATTAGTTGTAATAGAATAATTATTATTTCAATGTACCCGGGCATTATTTAATTTGTAGTAATTACGTAGAATAAGCTCCAAGAATTATGAAGTCTTGCTGTGTTTTGCTTTTTCTAGGTTTGGACTGAAATAATTATTTAAATCCCAACCGGTATTAAAATCTGATTATCTTTTTTCTCGAATAAAATTAGGACGTCTTTCTAATCTTGAAGTGTGGTAATTATTCAAATTACTTTAAGATAGTTATGAACACCATAGTCTCCCTGTAACTACTGAAAAGGAAACGAAACGTCACTTTCCCTGACATATAAATAGATAAAAATAAAATAACATATGAATACTCAAGTTGTCATCAAAATATTCGTAAACAGCGGTATGTATGTATGTATGTATCTTATGTGGGGGCCAGTCAGTGGAGACCGGCGACACTTCGACCCAGTGAGATCTTTTATGGCGACACTCTCCCAATAATGACTGCCATAGATGTTCATGGCAGCCGGGACCGACGCGACGGGCTTAACGTGCTCTCCGAGGCACGGAGCAGGCGATAATTGTCAATCAATACGTACATAATTTCGAAAAGTCATATAACTTCCGAAAGTCAGGGTACGTGACGTGGGTTCGAACCCGAGACCCTCTGCATTGCAGTCTATTGGTCTCACCACTCAGCTATCGCTGCTCAAAACAGCGCTAAAATCTGTATGAATGTTGTTTAATTTTAAATTGTAACATTTTGTTTTACATATTGTAAGTAAGCGCAACCATTAATTTATCTTATGCACTATACATTGCTTTAATATGACCACACCTTCCTGTATCACGTTGAACAACAAACGGTAAAACTAGAACTATCAGTATAGGTACTACAATATCATGGGCTTTAACCGCCAATGACTGACACCATGAAATACCCATTGGTATTATTGACAAGATGGCGAAGGATACCGTCTGACACTTAGCTATGAATTTATCTCGATAATAAGCTACTGAATAACGCTAATCTTGTTATAAACGCATAAATATATCTCAATGTCTCGTTGTTTCAAGTTAGGTGCGCTATCAGACAATTTGTTATTAGATTTGGATGCAATTATCAGACTTCAAGTCTGAAATTTGCACCTTTTGTCTGGTATAATAAATATCAGCTTTGTGTTCCAATGTTGGCTATTTGAGAAGATCTAGGTAGTCTGTCCTGCTGGGCCAGCTTCGGTCGGCAAGTTTTACATATCTTCGAGTACATTATGGCTTAGTGATTTGACCCCAACGCGGATCAAAATATGTCTGATTGATAAACGGTTGTTCCGAGTCTGGATGTTCTTTGTGTCTGTTCTTTCAAAGTCCACATGCGGGTGCGTCTATCTACTTATTGCAAAAACATAACTCAAGGTTGTTTAGTTGTGAACATCTTTTGGGAGAACTAATTCCTGTGATACGAGGCGCATGATTTAAAAAAAGGATTAACAATAATGTCAAATCAAGGTAAAATAATAACAGCTCTGTAAACAAACTGTCCCACTGCTGAGCCCCTTCTCAGTGTGAGGTTTGTGTCCACCCCGCTGGCTCAGTGCGAATTAGCAGAGTTCACATATCTTCGAGAACATTATGTCGAACTCTCAGACGTGAAGGTTTCCTCACGATGTTTTCCTTCACCATTAAAGCGGGTGATAATTAATTATTTAATACGCACATAACATTGAAAAGTCAGATGTGCCTTGGGATCGAACTCAAGGGTTTTGCGTGGTAGTCCAACAGCTTTCCAGTAGAATAACGCTTTATTTTCAGAAATTAGAGCAATCAAGCAGAAGATCAATCATTTAAATAGTGTTTCTAATGAAATTAAGTAGACTAATCAGAAGCAGTTAAAGGTGAATTGTTTTACTTTAATCATTTCTACTAATCGCAATCGAATGACGATTGGACGACAATTACGTAATTAATTGTTAGCGTGCTTTAAACATTGTTTAAACGGTAATCTATTGACAAACAATAGTGCTTGGAACCACAATTAAACTATTTTTAACTATCGCTATTCATAAAAGCAATAGTTTTTATTGAAGGTGTATTAGTAGTTACTCGGGGGTCAAGAGCAGCGATAGCTCAGTGGGGAGACCAACAGACTGCAATGCACAGGGTCTTGGGTTCGAACCCACGTCGCGCACCTCTGACTCTCGGAAGTTATATGAATTTTCAAAATGATGTGCGTATTGATTGACAATTATCGCCTGCTCCGTGCCTCGGAGAGCACGTTAAGCCGTTGGTCCCGGCTGCCATTAACATCTGTGGCAGTCGTTATTGGGAGAGTGTCGACACAAAAGATCCCACTGGGTCGAAGTGTCGCCGGTCTGCACTGACTGGCATAACTGACTGACTGACATAAGGTAAGATACTCGGCGGTCGATAATGAAAAAACGGATATTACTACTTTTTCTTTTGTTGCCATTCAAAATGACTACTGTAAGTAGTCGTTTAGTCAACGAGCAGAGCCCTCCAGGCTCCACACCACGTCCTCATTAGGACTGAAGTGGTGCCGAGGTCTCTACTTTGACAGCTTCAGGAGGTGCTTATTACGGTCCGCTTGAAATATCCAGGAAGAAAAGGAATAAGGTAACACGTGCTTTAGCAGAATTGATAAAACTTAATTTAAAGATTACAGAATAATTCAGCTATCAGCTGTCTCCTTTGGTACCTTTTAACTTATTATTATTTTCTGGCCTTTTGCTTCTTTTCAATAGTCTCACGTCTATATTTATAAAGAAATAGGCAGACGTAAATTACATTACTTCAGCTATGGATTTAAGGCCCACGTAGTTATAGGTAGTCTTTTGCCATTAACTGAGCAGATTATGACTCCATGCTACTACTAGGAATTTCTTTATGGAGTTAATAAGTAAGACTGTTCGAATCATCTTGAACAGCAGTTGCATTCGCTACCGCTGTCCTTCTCAGGCAAGTAGCGAATGATATAAACGTAAAACCCTCAATATATTAATCTTAACACAGGAAAAAGACAATATAATATAATATAATAATATAATATTCTATCACATACACACAACACCATCTAGCCCACACTAAGCAGAGCTTGTACTATGGGTACTAGACAATGGATAAACATACATATATACATTTTTTTTTTGTAATAAATACTTATTATACATAGAAACGCCCAGACAAAGACAAACATCCATGTTCATGCACACAAATGTTTAACTTGTGCGGGAATCGAACCCGCGACCTTAGGCGTGGCAGTCAGGTACACTGACCACTACGCCATCGAGGCCGACAATACATGAAGTAAGATTTTAACCTGCAACCGACAAACCGTAACCTCGTTCTGCCAACTAACCTATTAAATGTTCTGCATCTGGGATAAAAATTTGCCTCCATGGTTAAACATAATAATATGTCACTATGCGATCAGCAAGTATATAATTATATCGAAGGGAAAATCACTCTTAAAAATAAAAAGAGACTAATGAAAGTTTTCTAGAAAAATCTCAGTAGGTAGTTATAAAATATGTACATAAAAACTAGTAATTCAGTACAACAAAAATACTTCACAGTGATATTATTAATGTTCTAACCGTGACCGTAGCCGTGTCGAAAGATCCCCGTTCGATATCACTCGTCTGTTTCATTGGGCGGCCAATCAGATAATTACTGCTAATCTGACTGCCACGGTTTAACAACATCACCGATTATAATATGTATTGATTAAATGTATGGAACACGTGTTGGGATTATTTTATATTTTAGATTTTTTCTATGTACTATGTGTAATTTATAAACTTCTGCATTTTTGTTTAGTTCGATGTTCATTGCGTTGTTGTTTTCAGCATTTTCACTTTGTCTATTGACTGAGCGCGCAGTAAATATCAAATTGTTGATACTCTCAAAAAATATCGGTAGTGTGGTACAGACATAATAGGCGTAGATTCCAATGCAGGCTTTTAAGGAGTCTTGGGGGTAGTAAGTTTGATATTCATTGCATTGTTATGTTCAGCGGTTTCACTTTGTCTCTTAACTAAGCGCGCAGTGGACATCAAATTGGAGATATTGTCACGTAATATGTGGGTATCGCGGTACAGGCATAAGAAGGCGTGGTCTCCAATGCAGGCACTTGCAGATGCTAGTAGGTGGTTTTATATACATTACGTCTGTACTGTAAAACTTACTGGCTCGAGTATTATACCAATTCTGCATAGCCTATTAGAGGTATTCAGAGATATATCACATCTATATTTCACCAGCCCTAATTAGATATCATGTTATAGAGAGACAAGTGCCAAATTGCTACCGAGAATGTCTTTACGGAAATAATAACCAATCACACTTTTTTTATTTTATATTTGGACCTTCATCTAAATAACGTCATTGGCATTAATCGAGCTAGTCGGCCTTTATATTTTTTCCCGTCAGGTCCTAAATGAATACAACTTAGACAAAAGTGTAGTCTGTCTATTCTGGTCTGGTAACACGACCAGATTTTCAGAGATTTCTTTCACATGCAAGTGGTCAGTAGTTAAATATATGTGTGATTAATAATACAGACTTAGAACGACTTATACGACATGTTACTAAATATGTTTAGCGCTAAAGTTCGACACCGTATATTCATGCTAAAATTAGCAAGTGTGGACATGGAATTCTACCCGATAATTTTTATAGCTCCACTCCTAGAACTGAACTGTTTTTAAATATTATAAATATATATATAATATAATATCAGCCCAATATACAAACTGGCCCACTGCTGGACACGGGCCTCTTCTCAGTGTGAGAAGGGTTACGCCATAGTCCTCCACGCTGACCCAGTGCGGATTGGTGGATTTCATATATCTTAGAGATCATTATAAAGAATTCTCAGGCATGTAGGTTTCCTCATGATGTATTCATTCATCGTTAAAACGAGGGCTAATTTAACATTAAATAAGCTCATCACTTCAAAAAGTCGGCGGTGCGTGCCATGGGATTGAACTCGAGACCTTGCAGTCAGTCCAACGGTCTCCCACTTGGCTAAAGCTGCTTACATTACACGGTGGGTTCTTATTATATTTTAAAAACGAGTCTCTAGGTGAACATCGGTAATTGGGAAATTAGGACGGCCATTAGATAGATGGATTGATGACCAGAAAATATTGGATGGTGGAACAAGATGTGAATGAAAATTTCAGTTACAATAATTGGCTGATTATTAATTTTATTTTAAATTGAATTTTGACCAGCTGAATCCCAAGCTACTGAACTGTGATAATCGCATTAAATTTTGTGCAGTAGTTTTGTGTGATGCGCTTACAATTATACTGACGATGAATATTCTAAAATATTGTTTTGGCTTCAATACCTGTTATAAATATTCCTCACATACATTTTTCTTAAATATCTGCTATGCCTGTTACAGTTACAATTTTATTATATATATCTATAGATTTATATAATTGAATTTGTCTAAAGTAATAAGTAATGCACGTCTAGAATATATATATATATATATATATTATATCGCTTGAGCAGTTCTTACGGTATTAGCACGATTTTATGATTAGTTTTATAGCTTTCGTTATTGAATGGTGAATCGACATTTTTACGAGCCTTATCACTCCTCCCCGCGATATTAAATAGAAAATACATACTTACAAATATGTATTTCGCTTTACTTTATGTAAGTACTCACGCCTGAGGCCTTAAAGGGGTAAGTAGCCTGCCGAGGTTTCCCACAAGACTACTGTATGAGATTTTTCAAAAAGGGTGTAAAAAGGGTTTTACAAGTTCAGCAACGCGCATGTGATGCCTCTGGTGTTGCGGGCGTCCACAGGCTACGGTACCCACTTACCATCAGGTGGCCCGTATGATTGTTGGCCACTTTAGTTGTATAAATAAAAAGTAAAATAGGGGTGCTTTGCGCTCACATTTTGCTGACTTTGTTTTAAGGTTCTACGTGATAGAGAGCTAGCCTATTGTCATCTAGTGGACACTGTTGCAGGCTCTGTGCGGCTACTAAGAATACTTGATAGAAAATCCCAATAATACTTTGATGTGGTCGACCAGAGAATCGAACCTGAGACCTCATGTAGGTACAGCAATTGCATTTCGCCCCGGTTGGATCAGCGAAGCAGTTAGCGAAGTGTGGATACAATACTTTGCGGTAGTTGTTATTGAAAATATTTTACAAATACACCCAATTACTTTGCCTGATCCATTTATCGAATCCGAGATCTCATGCGCAGCAGTCGTAATCACCGAGGCAAAATACGATTGGTCATGTGTATATACCCGAGGTACCTTCTGTGATATATGTATTAGGCAAAGTGTAATTCGTATTTTCTGGCAAAGAATTCTCAAAAGCAGCACTAAGGCTAGAACTGCACCTAGTATACTGCAATAACCTAGAGGTTATGGTTATGGGTCCTGTGTGATAGATCATTACATAGATTCACGCCTGTTTCCCAGAGGGGTAGGCAGAGACTACGGATTTCCATTGTGATAGATCACATAGGACCCATAACCCTAAGCCCACAGCTGGCGTAATGAGGCTCTAATACATCCCTGCTTACCTTCAGGTATATAAGCGTAAGACTTTGTATGTATTTTACGTTTTAATTTAAAGCGCAAAAGATTTAATGCCTCTCTTGACAATTGGCGATAGTAAAAATTGTTCTTATCGCATAATTTCTATGGCGAGGGGCAATCAGCATTGTCGATTGGTTCAAATAATATAATTGGCGTAGCTCGCACGCATCGGTGCCAATGTTATCGAACTATGTACTGAACTTTATTGCGTTTGTTTCTTTATTTCAATGTGTGTATAGTTCAGTTATGTTGTTATGTAATACAGAAAGAGCGTATTGGAGAGACTTCTAGAGATGTTTAGTTACATTTTATTCTCAAAGTGTGATACACGTAATAATTATATTTGTGCGATCCACTGATGTTATTAGGGATTACATTTTGTATAAAAAGTAATTATAAATACTATTTTAACAAGAAACTCAAAATCATATAATATTATAATTATACACGAAATTCACCAAAATTTAAACAAAATAAATTATAGTAGGTATGAAAAAAATTAGGATAGCACTTTTTTTTGAGATGGATTCTAGTTAATATAGTGCCTACCTATCAAATATAAAAAGAAAATTTTCAATATCAACAAACCCAGAAAGTAAAACTATGTATTGTAGAAAAGATTTAGTCCATATTTGGACTAAATTCTATATTATAATATATATATTATAATATATTATATTATATATATTATAATATATTATATTATAATACCTATTGGTAATTTTGTACTTTTTCAAATACGGTTAACAAAGAAAAGTCCACTTACTGACTGACTCGTTAACGCCCAAATAACTAATATCTTTATACTGTAAACCAAGAATATTACGGATTTATCGAATGCCCACGGGATGGGGAATAAAGAACATTCTTGTTTCAAAGCTGTCCTATATATAGTCTCTTATATTATTTGTATTCAAATTTGGCATGTAGGTGGGAAATTTAAATCACTTATGACTATACTATATATAATTTTAAGGGATATTCGAGACTAGTAGAAAAGAAAATACGATTAATGATTATTTTGTTTTTAACATTTTTATTACGTAATTTCTTTAACGACATTTGTCACGAATTATCTTATCATTTGGCACTAAGTGTACGTGTATTATACAACTAACCTAGAGTCTATTATAGATTACTAGCGACCTGCCCCGGCTTTGCACGTGTAATACATAATCTTAACAAATTGTACACCATCGTCCCATCGAATCATGAGAGTTATGTAACAGAGAGTGCACTTGAGTTTGCGCACACGCTTGTGCACTATAATATCTTCTGCGCAGATGGCCAGTCTCCGTTAAAATTGGCCGTCGTGACCTGAAATTCGGTCTGGACATTATTCTTATTATGTAATATATCATTACTATTGTGATATTCTTTAGTAGGTATATGTACATTTTATCTCTGCGTTACCCTACGGTTGACTGGTAACCCTTGGCATCAAATCCGCCGATGTACTACTTTGTGCATAAACTAAATAAATAATCTATGCAACTGCTGTTTATGAGGTAGGTACGATTTCCAAGGCAAGTAAACTTTTATGAGGTTATCCTGACAAGAAATGTTCAGTAGTATGGCAGAGGCTGAAATTGTATACAGTGAACGGCAATAGGTTCGCTTTCTATTTTTCTATTTGAATATTCATATTCTATTTGAATCGATAAATAAATATTCTATTTGAATCTAAACCATGGCTGTCGTTATGAGGGTGTTATGAGCCTCTAACTATCTTTTTGGGGATATAGGAGTGACAACGTATGCCTAATATTCTATATTATATTTATTCGAATCTCTAAGCACCCATAGTTAATTATATAACACGAGAGTCGACCCTGTCATAATACTTATTGATTGATTGTATTATCAACTGTCGACTGCGCTATTTCCGTCACAAATATTTATGAAGATCAAACAAATATTTAACCGACATGCAGTTCGACATTGGTACTATTAATTATATTTTTTACAATTTAACACATCTCGGAGCGATCGTTAGTGCGAGGACGCATGCGCGGGCGCATGTCGGCACGCGTGTCACCCACCTGTAGGGTGGCCATCTTTGAAGTGTGATATACGAGACGAGTGGACGACGCTTATTACCGTTTTTTATTATTAAGGTGGCTAATAAACATACGGCCTATCTAGTAATTGGCTATCGTAGCGTCTGCAATTATAGATGTACAACCATGCTTTGCCTTTGTTTATAGTAGAGTCTATTGGTTTTTTAATGGCATTGCGTCTGATAAATGTGGGTCGGGGACCATTTAGGTACAGGACAAAAAGAAACGTTACAATATGCAATTATTTTCATTGCACTGATGAACTAGCAGTCTAGCCGCTGCGCCGAGTGTTGCCAGTTCGATACGCACATTGGGTATACACACACAACTATTTGCGAATCACACAAAAATTTGTGTGATTCGCTAATAGTAGGTAATAGTTTGTAAAGCCCCTAGCTACACGGGAATTATTCAAAGCGGAGTGGTCGCCTTTTTTAAAAAAGAAAATAAATTTCGTTCCGAGGTTTAAGGCTGATATATTGATGATGGCAAGATGATCCAAAAGTTATTTCGTAACTACAAAACCAATACTAATAAAATTCAGATCTTGTTTTATGATTAAGTTTTATATCTTAATGCATTTACAAATCCACAAGATGCCAATAAAGATTGGAACATGGCAAAATTAAATAAATTAGTTCTCTAGCCAAGATGACAATTAGCGATTACTTTAGTATATACGTGTCGATAAAATTTAATGGGAACACATTAGCAGTCCACAAATAAGCGAACAATCATTTGATTTTAGTAGATTTTATCTTATTTATGCTTATAATAGATTGTATATTCATTTATATTGAATAATCTAAATTTAATTTTTTTTATTCTACACCTGCAAGACGATTCTTAAATGATAATAGTTTAGCAATAAAAAAGGTTGGTCATATGGATTTTAGAAAATTTGCCTGTATGGCATGCTGTTTTGTTTCTTCCGGCTTTAAGCAAATACTGTTAAAATGTTTTTGATTGATTTTCGCACTTTGATAGTTGGGTATCATTTTGACTTCAAAATAATTAAAACATCGAGCATTAAAACCCAGAAAATAAATATTTTTTGTAGCTCATACATTTTGTGGAAATGGTGATCGAACTCACAATACTTGGCGCAGTAACAGTGGCAACATGACCACTTTAATTACTGAGCCATCTGTGCCGAAATCAGTAGTCTTACGTATATAACGTCAAACTGGAAATATTCCATGTGTTGACCTCGCTAATGTGAGAGCACCATGTACTACGTAATCGATACCGTGTCCATATAGAGAAACAAAATAATGTAACCCACAAATAATTGATCAGCGTCTACGTATTTTTTGTGTTCATTATTTAACTGTCGACATACATTATAGAGATGTAATTAGCTATATTAAAAAAGACGTAGTCAGGACAAAATCCTGAAAATCCAAAATAATGGTTACCCTACCCAAAAGGAGTGTGATCATTAATACAGTGGGACGGTAGATGTCGACACGGGCTCGTTAATCATCACAACAATTAACAAATGCACAGCCTTATTCCGTCCACAAACGAACCTCCACACATTCTAAGAATTTCCAAACGATCCATGTTTTAAATTACACTTCGGCAACAAGTACTTAGCGTTGTTTAGTTCCGTTATTTATGACAGTTACGGCATTTTGAATTTGGAATGTTGACCCGGATGAATGCGCCTACGCATTTATGACATATAGTGTATGAGTAGGTGCGATCGCCATTTTAATGTGTGTAAATTATTTGTATATATGTTGCATCATGGTTGATTTTCTGGAGTGCTATTTAGAGATATATGACGTCAAAGGCTGACCCGGAGATTTCCATAGCAGTGGGTTTTTTGCTGCCTGTATTCAAGGGCACTGGCGACGACTCCATAGGGCCTGCGTGTGCCCGAGCCCCCCAATCACATTTTTATTTTTTTGTTTATTTATCGTAAAGTACGTATGTAAAAACAGCGACAGTCTAGCGGGAAACTGTTGGACTGCCAAGCAGAGGTCTCGAGTTCGATCCCAAGGCGAGGCACCTCCGAATTTTCGAAGTCGTGTACGTAATAAATAGTTAATTGTCGCTGGCTTTGACAGTGAAGGAAAACATCATAAGTAATGCTACATGTCTGAAAGATCTCCATAATGTTCTTGAAAATGTTTGAAGTCTGCCAAGCCGCACTGGGCCAGCGTGATATACTATGGACTCACGCTTCTCGCACTGAGAAGAGGCCTGTGCCCAACTGCGAGAACGTTTATTTACAAGGCTGATATTATTAAGTACTATTATAAGTACGTATATACCTAGATCATTGTAATATAGATCCTCTATAATAGTTACGAGCCCGTTCGCCCCCAAGAAGGTACTTGTTAGGTTTCTTCTTAAAATCCACCCAAAAATAGTTCTATAGAAGGGGCGAAAGTCAAGGGGCGCGCTCTATAATAACTGTATTAAAGAGGCGTGGCAACTCATATAGTTATGATATATAGAACGTTGGCACACATAACTTACCAGTGTTAATTATGACTAGGTATAGTACTAAGTATGTGCCCGATGACATACTTGCTTACTATTTCAAAAAGCAGTGATATTATAATTGTATTTTCCGAAACTTGTTCATAGACGCTTTTACTAAAATTAATAGCATTAATAGAGGTCGAGCCTATTGCTGTGTACACAAACAGGTTCGGATTTTGTGTTGCTACTAAAATTAATCGCCTAAAATCCCAATAACACATTACTTGGCTCAGGAATGGAACCCACGATGCACATCAGTCATATATATTATCCCTGCGACAATAAAGCATAATATTTAATCGGTATCTATACTTATATAGTGAAGCGAAAAGATTTGTATTTGCGTTTGTAATAAATAAACTATAATTAAGGGTACGAAAAAAAAAATTTCGTCATTAGGAAGCTCTGTATTCAGGAGTAGCATAGGCTGTGAACCACAAGAGCAATAGCAGTGGCAGAACCCATAAACGTGGGTGAAACTGCAAGGGACAGCAAGTGATTCACTATAGTAACATAATGTTTATCAAGACAATGAAAAAGGATTGTGTTTTGATGTCGGCGCCCGTACCCCGACTAAGTCTTCTTCCTTAGCCTTTATTATTCACAAATCACTTGGGGTCAGCTTTTTTAGTCTAACCGGATTTGACTGGATATCAGTTTTTACACGGAGCGGCTGCCACCTGACCTTCGCAACCCGAAGGCTAGCGATACCCTTTGGCTAGACCAGTGTCAGGATATTAGAGGGTACTGACTTGCCCAATAACGACTGCCATAGATGTTCATGGCAGCCGAGACCGACGGCTTAACGTGCTCTCCGAGGCACGGAGCAGGCGATAATTGTCAATCAATACGCACATAATTTCGAAAATTCATATATCTTTAGAAAGTCAGAGGTGCGCGACGTGGGTTCGAACCCGAGACCGTCTACATTGCAGTCTGTTGGTCTCCCCACTGAGCTATCGCTGCTACCCGTACCCCGACTAAGTAATGAAAAAATAATCTGCTGAATTTAATTCACCTAGAAAGTTGCGTTTCGCCTGATGGATCGAAAAGCAGTTCTCATCATCGCTCATTATTTACGTTAGCCAGTGATTTGGCTATGGTTGTTTTTCTTCAAATCAACAATCTATTTACTATAACTGCAATAAAAGGGGTAGTTCACTTAGGGCACCCGCCCGAAGGGCACCTGCGCGAATAGCACCTAGCCTACTCCACAAAAGGCACCCATCAATATTTTTGGCAGGTGATCTTCGTCGTCGTCTCCGTTTATTGAATTGTATTTTCTTATTTATTATTGACATTATATTTTATTCAGACATTATTATTACGACATTTCATTAACGGATATACGCCAAAATATTGTTTATTTTTATTTTTTATTTATTTTTATTTATTAATTGCACAAAACAAATTACAATCTTATTAAAAATTAAAAACAATCAAAGCTTATGTTTAGTTCTAGATTGCAACTCAACACATGTGCATACATTGAAACAATTAAACATCAAGTTAACAGACAGAAGAGATGCACAAATATACATATAAGAATATATAGGTTTAATTTCGTAACACAACAACAACAATACAATATCTTAAAAAATATTAACTATTTGTACATCTATTTGGGATAGAGGATATCCTTAACAGTATTTAAAAATGTGTAAAATCGAGGATGAAAAATGTCGAACTGTAAATTATTTGTTACTAATTCATTATATTATCTAGGCATTCTTACCAGCGGATTGTAATAAGAAATATTGTTTTTATAAATTTGTAAGGCAAAGAGATTAACACGGTTCGATCTACGTAAACTGTATTTAATGTTAAAAGAAATATGCGAAAGCAATTCGGGTGAATCAATAATTGAATGAATTATTTTATATAAATAAACCAGATCAAAATATTTGCGACGACCTTCCAATGGTTGGACCTTAAATTTTTGCAGCCTCTGATCGTAATTGAAGTACTTACGACCTAATAAATTTGTTTTATAATTTCTAAATTAATAATTTTCTTATTGTGACTTAATTCGATTATTGTTTTATTATTGTATTGCATTTATTATTCTGTTTAGTCACATAATTTTAATATTTGTAAATGTAAACCTCAGGTTTGACCTGGGGGTGGCGGGCTTTGTGGGCCTGCCCGCCATCCGTTCAGCACCAGGTCCGAGAGGCGGCGTGCGTGTTCCCACGCGCGCCTCTATGTCGAGTCCGTCTCCCCTCTAGGGGGGATAGTAGGGAGTGTTAGAAGTGCCAATAGGGTAGGTCTTTCGTGTAGTGGCCTGCCGTTTCATACGGCGGGCCGAAACCTCGGCGGGGTCGCGACCGCATGCGCAAGTGTTTCGCGCGGCCCCGTCGATAGTGGTTTTGTCGAGGAACACCGTGGTAGGTTTAGTCGGTATTCCGGGAGGTCCTTTATCTTTTCAACATCTTTCTCTTACCCCGGCGAGTCCGACATAACCCCTCCGCTTGCCCCCGCGGAGGGGTAAGCGTCATGCATTCCCCAACGTTAAAAAAAAAAAAACATATTATAATAAATGAACATAGGACTTTAGTACGAGTTTTCCAAAGCTCTCGAATAAGAAAAACATTGTCCAGTATCTTTCGAGACAATTTTATGAGTTCTGGTACCATAGCACTTATAAAACTGCCCAGTAATATCAATAATCAATAAAATTACTAGACTTAGTACTAAAATCTAAAATTTATATTTCCTAATTATTATTTTATGCATTAGTAATGAGGTAAACAAACATACGGGTCGCCTGCAATACCAGGGTATAACATGCGGGTTACCGACAGGTTAAAGAAATGAAAGATATATAAATAATCAGCGGTTCCAAAGGAATTTACTCCTGTGGACGCTCAGGTGCTGTGGTTTTCACATGATTGCAGTATAGGGTTCTTCAAAAAGGGTGTTAAAATGTTTTTACAGGGTCGGCAACGTGCAAGTGATGCCTCTAGTGTTGCAGGCGTCCATAGGCTACGGTGACCACTTCCCATCAGGTGGACCGTAGGCTTGTTTGCCATTTTAGTTGTATAAGATATAAATAATATTAAACTGTCCCACTGCTGGTCATGGGCCCTCTACTCAGTGTGAGAAGATTTAGGCCATAGTGCACCACGCTGGCCCAGTGCGAGTTGGCAGGCTTCACATATCTTCAAGTACATGATGGAGAACTCTCAGACATGCAGGTTTCCTCACGATGTTTTCCTTCAACATTAAAGCAAGCGATTATTAACTATAACACATAACTTCGAAAAGTCAGATATCCGCCTTGGGATCGAACTCAAGACCTCTCCAGTGCGTCCTTAACACCTTTTTGCGTGGCTGTCCAACGGTATCCTACTAGGCCATCGCTGCTTAATTAAAGTTCGGGTTAAAGAAAAATAATTGGAAGGTAAGGTATGTGTGCTGCGAGAACGAAGGCAGCGGGTACATTGTAAGTCCTTGAAACTGCTTTCGTAGTTCAGTCTTTGTGGAGTTCCTGAGATAAGCGCGTTCAACCAAACAAACAAACTCTTCAGCTTTATAATATTAGTATAGATATTTTTTTACTATATATACATATTAAGTATGTATTTTATGTGGATGAGCACGTCGTTGGCAACCATTTGGAGACTACACAAATCGGCAGCCTCGACTGGAGAAGTACCACCCTATTACGGGGAACTCAGGTCAGAATAATTGTAAAACTGTTACTGTATTTCATCAGCTGATTAAAAGTTCTAGGACTCATACCTTTCATTTCTTCCTTTGGTTAAATTGCCATGGATAAAGTGATCATGGGCTACGGTAACGAATCAAAGGGAACTAACGATCTTCCTAATATCTACAGTGAAGTGGTCTTAACAACAGAGTAATATCACTTTGAAGGAATTAAATTCAAAGATACTTCGCGATAGGTATAATCTTAATATTTCGTTCGCCCAAAGTTTCGAATAGACATTTCATAGCAGATAATTTGACAGGGCGCTATGTTTTCATATTTTGATCCTTTTGTTCTGCTTACTTAGATTTCGATTCAAGTCTGTCACCCGTACCTATTCTAAAAGGCTCATCAACGGTGTGTCAAAATCAAGTAATGTTATTAGACAGCTAATCCTAGCAGTTGAAAAGCGTTTGATCGTCCGTTGATCGTCTGTTAACAAATTTTTGTATTGAGCTCTCAGATACCTTGGGTATGTAAACCCTTATGTAAAGTAAAAACTTACATACCTAATTGAATAAAATAACCAGTGTAATAATAACGTTATCGTCGAACTGTGAATGCTGAACAAAATGTGATTGGATTCAATTAAATAAACGCATGAGTTATTATAACAGCATAATCCAGCCGTAACGACTGATTAGTTATAGTATAACATAATATTATTATTTTATTTAATATATAAAATAGTTTTGTTCCATTTTACATATCAGTAATATGTATTCGAGCGTAATATTTTTAATAACAAACAGTTTTTACTGTCCACGCTTATTATGGTACGTACGTACCCTACGTAGGAATTACGTATTTACGTTCTCATAGAACTGATGTGGCGAACAAATATACAGCTTACCGAACGGTAAAGGGGGACTGTAGTCTATGGACTGTTGTCCTTTGTTCCTGAGTAGGAAATAAAGTAAGTCTTTCTCTGTTTAAAAGACAAGTCCCTCTCTAAAAAGGCTACTTATGTTAAGTTAATGTTACGTTACAAAACGAAGAAAAGATAAAATTTGCACTATTCCACACGCACATACCTCGTTTATTAAGAAATTTGCCATCTATCTTGGACCATTTTTGTATAACAAAATTAATGCAATATGTCCTGTGTACGGTTTGCCTTATTTCACTTGCAAGAAAACTGTTATGAAATACCTATTAACATTGAATTATGTTGAAACTGAAATCCTGGTAATAAAGTGACAACACATTTACAAATACACACATACACACACACACACACACACACACACACACACACATACATACACATACACAAACACACACACACGCACACACCAATTCACATACAAGACTGCACACTAATTTAAATATAAGAAATGCCTTTGTGTAGACCATACATTTTAACTATGTACAAATCTTGGCATGTATGACGTGTACCGATAAAATTCGACAACCAGTAGGGGGCCGGCACTGTAACTCCTTAACACAGGCTGCTTAGTAGCCTATCTAGGAGAACAGTACTCCACCCACCATTATTGTAGTTAATGTATACTGTCATCGTGTATAGCAATAAGACTGTGTGTTTAACTACAATGTAATTTTAAATTAAATAAATTATTATTATTATTATTATTATTATGTTAGGAACACAACAACAGAGCATTTGGATGCGTTTTTTATATAACACTATGGTTGTAAACTTTCAAACGGTCAGCCAGGTAAGCTGTTACCAAACTGCTTTGGAGTACCAAAGGGAAAAAGCATCCTGGCATGTGTTTAAACTTTCTCATGTAAGTGAATTGTAATTTTCTATGAGAAATAAAGATATCTCAAATCTTATTCAAGTCGCAGAGCTGACAGTATACCGATTTCTTAAAGCTTAAGGAGCCTGGAATCCTGGGTAGTGACTCATCACAGCCACAAAATACAAGGTTGTGTAGCTGCGCTCTATTTTAAGGTCCGAAGTACTTCTGTAAACTGGGAAAGTATATTCCCTGGTTTTTCTTTTTTGGATAATTTTCTTTAATCAGATCAGGGCAATTCTAAAGAAAAGCAGTGTTAGGAGTACATTAAACCAAAGTGTATGAAGGTGTCAGATTAAATGAGGTTGGCGCATAAAAGGGGCCAGATAGTCCATGCTAATTTCAGAATCGTCTGATACGCGCTCCAGGAAATATCAAAAAACATACAATTTTGGAATTTTGACTTGACCAAATTAGGAACGAACCATATTAGGTTTCAAGTCAACATTTCTAGAGTAGCGAGTATTTAAAAAAAAAATTGGATGTCATATTACTAGTATTCTTGTTAACGCCTCCAGCTAAGCTAGAATGCTTGTATTAGGAGTGCATTATTTCTGTATAGAGATGGAAAATAATCCTTATAATATAAATGCAAGTGAGGGTTTGGTAATTCGTTACGCTTTCACGCCTTAACTACTGAACCAAACATAATCAAATTTCGCATACACGTTGTTAAGGGTACAGAAAAGGACATAGGGTACCTTTTACCCAGGGAAAAAGTACTGTTTTACTCTAGCAAGCGAAGCCGCGCGCAAAGGCTATAAAATAACCTTCATACGCCATAACTATGACAGGTATAAAGTAGTAGAAAACAGTAGTTTCTGCCGACCTCTTTCGGGAACAGACGTAAGTCCACGTAGATTCTATTTCGAGTGAACAAAAAAAAAAGCTGATATAAAATAAATTAATGACAAAGTATTTCCTACTTATTGTTCTAGAAAATTAATATTTATTAATTCAGTCGATGTAAGCCTAATTGTCTATAGGTACCTATTTATATTGTTTTAGAATTACAGAATAAATTCATACTAATATTGTAGAGAAATGTGCAGGTGTGTTGGTTGTTCCTTTGTGTATTAAAAAGAGGCTTGTGCTTAAAGAATGTGATTAAAAATATATGTATATCTCAGTAGCGGTAACCTGAACTGTTTACCTATACCCACAGTTTGCTAGTTATATGTTGGGTCAAATATAACCTGAACTTAGCATGCATTGCCGTCTATGAGGCAAATCTCCAAAATCTGTAATGCTACTAAGAATTTCTTGTCAGAAAACTCGATAGCGCCTAGCGAACCCAGAAATCTAACCTTATACTGACTGTATATAAAAATACAAAAAAATAATATATTATTTTTTTGTATTTTTATGCAGGGGTCTATAAAATAGATTGTGACTGCGGACTCTCATACATTGGTCAAACCAAGAGAAACATAGGCACCCGCATAAAAGAACACATAGCTGATGTAAAACACCAACGCTCGTTGAAGTCTGCTGTGTGTGAACATGTGCAACAGGGGACCAACCACTACCTGAGATTTGACAAACCACAGATTCTCGCTAAAGAACACCGATTCCTACCAAGGATGCTTCGCGAGGCTATTGAAATCAAAAAACATCCTAATTTTAATAGAGAAGTTGGTTGGAATGTACCACCAGCTTGGGATCCAGTAATAAAAATAGTCAAACCCAAGAAGAAGCAAACCACAGCTAGACTTCATGATACTTTGAGCTCATTCTGCGTAAATAGAAACACCAATGATTAAATTATGTTCGGGTACTTTGAAATAACTACACTGGAACATTGAGACAACTGCCATCTTAGTCTCCCCGTGACCATGGCTGCTGAAAAGCAACCGAAACGTCGTGGAAAGTGTAAAAATAAATTAAATCCAAATAGTTTAATAATAATTTAATTAGCTTAAAAATTAGTAAAGTTTAATAGTAGTAGTAGTGTAAAAATTTTCAAAATTTTGTAATAAAGTGTCAAATAAACAACGCGATAAAATCCGTATATAGCAGTTTAATTTCAATGAATAATATTCGCGTAAATAGAAGACAATATTATATAATATATTATAGTTTAAACAAGCCCCTCAAAAATCTGTAGTAGAGCCTCGCTGATTTCAGCATGAAACGGCCGGCTCGACCGGGGAAGAACTACCCTCTCACAGAATATCGACGTGAAATACCAGTACTCCTACTGTTGTTTTTCGTTCGGTGAGTGAGAGTGCCGGAGACCCAATCACCCTCTTTCCCTCTTCCCGCTCCTTCTCCTTCCCACTTTCTTTTTCTCTTCTTCCTTTCCTAAAGGGTCGGCAACGCGCAAGTGATGCCTCTGGTGTTGCAGGCGTCCATAGGCTACGATGTGGTACCTGGCAACACATGGTTGCCAGGTAGTATAAAGGTTTACAATATTATACTACTAGATCTTGCCCGTGGCTTGGCTTGCATAAATGTAGGTTATGTCAAATTTAATTTAATTTAAATGTAAGTTTGTTTGTTTGTTACAACCGGTCATTAGGAAACTTCGCCTTCACGTTGTTAGACGTGCAGAAAAGGACAAAGGGTATCTTTCATCCAGTGAAGTCGCAGGTAGCATCTAGTATCTATACTAATATCATAAAGCTGAAGACTGTTTGTTTGTTTGGTTGAACGCGCTAATCTCAGAAACTACTTATTCGAATTGAAAATTTATTTCAGTGTTGGGTAGCCCATTTATCGAGGAAGGCTATAAGCTATATAACATTACGCTACGAACAATAGGAGCAGAGCATAAATGAAAAATGTTGCAAAGACGGGGAAAACTCTCTTATGTTGCAGCTCTTATGATTTGTCATGAGTTTCTTGCCCGTTCTTCTCATGAGCCCTACACCCTTGCTTTGCTGAACGTGGCAGTGAATGTAAATTTACAGAAATTTTTTGTGTAACTTTGACATTCATAATTGTTACCGTGTAACCTAATCTGAATAAATTTATTTTGAATTTTATGTGAAGCAGACGAAGTTGCGCGGGTCAGCTAGTTACATAATACGCGCATAGATATCGGCTCGATCCCCAGACGAGATAAAAAATTGTATGATCCACAAATAGTTGTTCCGAGTCTGGATGTTCTTTGTGTCCGTTGTTTGAATGTTTGTCAAGTCCCAGCGACACAGGCATTGTTCCTTTATGATATAGGCATTATATTACGTTACAGGATCGAATTCACATACACGCGGTATACTGACAGCGACTTAATCACCACGTCATTCGTGCAATAAATTAACATGTAGGTACATTTAAATCGCTATTCATCAAACTATTGTCATTCAAATCATATTACTTTGCGGTCAAATTATTGTCATTAATCAATTGTAGAAATCATTTACATATGGCATTGGTATTTATTGAATATTCATTGACATGTGTACGAGAATTTAGCAAGTTATTCAAATTTTTGCTATTATACAGACTAGGAAACAAACTTAATTGTTCTCAACTCATACATTATGTATGTGTGGTTATAAATCAGTACCAATTGCTTAATTACCTGTTGTTATTCAGATATTTATTGACTAGGTTCCCGTGGCTGTGTCGCTATTTAGTAGCGTATTATCATCCCCCAGGGGGTAACCTAGGCTCTCTATATGTAAGGGTCTCTATATGGAGTTATAGTACATTTTTCTTGTTTGTCTTAATAAAATAATGTCCTCCAGGTGACGGAACACTCTAACTCTCATGATCCGATGGAACGGTAATGCGACACGACCGGAGAGAGATCAGGCTCAGGACCAACGGCTTTACGTGCTTTCCGAGGCACGGGGGTGTCTAACACCGCCAACTTCCTGTCTCCGGGCTCGTAATGAGATTTCTTAACAGAAAAACCCAATAAATTTTTCTTGGCCCGGCCTTGTTTATCTTATTAAGTGAAGAAATATGTGGTGACAACAAAGACAATTGATAGAGAGCCGTCTATATGTATTGTCTTTTTTGTCATCTCTATTTATAAGCACTAGCCGTCGTCTAGTGGTCGAAATTCGACAATAATTGATTTAAATTTAATGTTTGATAGTTATTACCTATGGTTTTATTGTCTAGAACTATATTCCCTATAACTATGTCCAGCAGTGGACTATTATAACCTGATGATATTGATGATATTCCCTTATAATCACATTTCATTTAGATTGCGATCTATACAGGTTAATATACCTATCTTAGTCAAACAAATTATTATATTGAGATAATATGTAACCATACGAACTGTACGTACATGTACACGAACACGTGATGTGTACATATATCAGCCGAACAATGCCGAAATAATGCGAACGCGATTCGACTGCGTGTGTCAAATGCATGGCAAAAACGCTACACGCATACAGCATGTAGTGTTTTTTCATTAATTTAATGTATTTCTAATCTTATATAAATATTTGGATTCGCCCCTCCTTCTCCATATAAACTTTAACTGTGCTAAATTGTATAATCCTTCCTCCGTCCGCGCAATTTTTGTAAAAAGGCGTACAAAGTTTTTGCTTCACGTATGAATATATAGATTTGTAGTAACTGATTGTTTTTATAATAATAATAATATTCTATAATATTCTACCACATACACACAACACCATCTAGCCCAAACTAAGCAGAACTTGTACTATGGGTACTAGACAATGGATAAACATACACATATACTTTTTTTTTTGTAAATACATACATATTATACATAGAAACACCCAGACCAAGACAAACATCCATGTTCATGCACACAAATGTTTGACTTGTGCGGGAATCGAACCCGCGACCTCAGACGTGGCAGCCAGTTACACTAACCACTACGCCATCGAGGCCGACAATATAAGTTTGTTTGTTTACCGAATGAGACAAGAAGTATTTATTTAGGTTTTATTTTGTTATAAAAGACTACTTCAGCAGTTGGAATAATTATTATGTCGCAAGAGACTTTACAAAGGCACAACTATTTGTTAATCACACAGAATTTTGACCCGGTTGGGGATCGAGCCTTCAACACTCAGCACAGTGACCACTTAGACCAATCCGTCATCCATGCAGCCAGACTTACCTACTTGTCTAATATAGTAACCAAACATGGCATACTGGCAGATGAAGACAATACATAGATACCCATGTCTATTGTCTTTTTGTTTAGTCATCTCGATTTCTTAGAAACTAGCTGACCCGCGCAACTTCGTCTGCTTCAGATAAGAGAATTTTACCCGGTATTGTAAAATTTTTCATTAATGCTCCGCTTCTATTGCTCGTAGCGTGATGTTATATAGCCTATAGCTTCCTCGATAAATGGGCAATCCAACACTAAACTTTTTTCAATTCGAACCAGTAGTTACTGAGATTAGCACGTTTAACCAAACAAACAAACTCTTCAGTTTTATAATATTAGCATAGATTCATATAGTCTGAATACAATAACTAAATGATTTTACAATGATTTTGTGTTTTTGGTTGTTTCACACGACAGTGTTCGCAACGACGCGGCGACGCTTTTATAAATAATATTTTTTTAGGTATCTTCATACACGTACCTTCTTTTCCAGATCGGTTCATTTCGCACTCAAATTACACAGATGTGCGCGAATAGACAGCTAAAGAAATATTAGTGTCGTGTCATTCAATTCGTGCGAAATGACGATTGGGTTTACTAAATACGACAAAAATTAAAACTAGTCTATACATTTAAATCAGTTTAGTTTAAAATTGATAAATAGCCTATTACTCGACCTACTAGAGTTAATTTTGTATTCATGATATTAGTATGTAAATACCTATCTATAGAACAGTATAACTATAGTATATATTGTTATAATACTGTATCCGGTGTGTCTGTACATGTATACTTATATTATAAAGGCTAAAGCGTATGTTTGAACGATCTCAAATAGGCATACCAGACGAATTAGATTTTTTTTGCGATAGCCTTTTCGGAGACCAGTGGACTGCCATGCAGAGGTCTCGAGTTCAATCCCAAGGCGCGCACCCCTGACTTTTCGAAATGTGCGTATAAAATAGTTAATTTTCGCTCACTTTAACGATATAGGAAAACTTTGGTGAGGAAACCTGTATATCTGAGAGTTGAGATAATGTTCTCGAAGATATGTGAAGTTTGTTAACCTGCACTGGACTAGGGTGGTGGACTATGGCCTGACCTTTTTCACACTGAGAAGAGGCCCGTGCTCAGCAGTGGGACAGTTTAATACAAGGCTGATATTATTTAAACTAATATTATAAAGCTGAAACGTTTGTTTGTTTGCTTGTTTGGTTGAACACGCTAATCAAAGGAACTAAAGAACGTTTTGGATAGCTCATTTATCGAGAAAGGCTATAAAGTATATAACATCAAGCTACGACCAATAGGAGCAGCGCATCAATGGAAAAAAGTTGCAAAAACGGCGAGAGATCTCTTATGTGACGCAGACGAAGTTGAACGGGTCATCTAGTATTATTTATTATTATGGAAGGTAGGACGAAGGCTATATAACATCACGCTATGAGCTATTGGAGCGAAGCAGTAATCATAAATGTAGGTAAAAGACCGGAGGACAGCTAATTAACTCATTAGTCGCCATGCCGGTCACAAATGACCACGAACAATACATTTTCTATTAGTCTGCTATATGGCATTAAATATGTCAAAGATACTTTCGGAAAACTAATTACTATCGGTTCAGATTGGTACGGCTAACAGACCGGATTAAAAATTCAATATTACGCTCGATAACACAAATCACCGATGTCACAAAAAGCCGTCAAACGTATATGGAAATAGGTCGGCCATTTTTTCTTTATGCTAGAGGAGTTTGGGCTGATATTTTGCTGATTGAGTTTAGCCCTAATGAATGGCAGCTGGGTTCTTGAAGGTGCTACGAGGGAACATGGTGGAAGAAGATTATTACTAAGAAGATGATGGTGGGACAATCTAGGCAGGCGATGGTGGCTGGACAGCCCCTTTTTTCATCATTCTCATGTTGCAGCTTTATGTTTATTAGTTGAGATAAGGATATTTTTCGTTCTCGCCTTGACATAAATGTATTGGCAATTTAGTTAAAACATTTTTAGTGGTTCGTGTTGTCTAAATTCGAATGCAATTAATTTGTTTTTTATAAAATTTCTATGGAGAAGTAGAACCCTTCTCGATATAAACTTAAATCAGCCAAATCACAGTCCTCTGTGCGCGTAATATACTTAAAAAGGGTTACAAAGTGTCACTTCACGTTTTATTCTAAAGAATTCTGTTTTTTAATCGAGAGCTTGAGGGTCTGGGTAGGTATAGGGGAGACTGGTCTAAAGTTATGCATGCAGGGACGTGAAGATGTGAAAAAGGCAGAACAATGCATTTGTCTTACCGTTGGACTATACAGACTGATAAAATAGGGTCAAATTTTAGCAGAGACTGGCTATTTGCGCAGGAGATAGGTATTATAGTGCATAAGTTATGTGCGCAAACACAAGTGCACTCTCTTATCCCTAACTCTTTAAGTCCGATGGGACAGCACCTTGACAGGACCGGAGAGAGATCAGGCACAGGACCATCTCCTTTACGTGCTTTTTGACAAACACTCTGTTCCCTAACATAAAAATTGTTGGTGAACAGTAATTGCAGGCAAAGTCACGGGTAAAATAGAGCTAATAATAATTGTATGAGTAAGTATATTGGTATGGATTAGGTTAGTGTGAAGGAAGAAAAGGTTGCCTATGTCAAGGTAAAATTTATCAAACTAAATTCAAATAGGGTCAAAATTTGTTGAATTATAGCACATATAGATACAGAACAATGAAAATTTTAATTGTAAATCGGCCTTATATTATTGTTTAATGTTCAGCTACTACTACAATTATTCTTTTTATCACATACACACAACACCATCTAGCCCAAACTAAGCAGAGCTTGTACTATGGGTACTAGGCAATGGATAAATATACATATTATGTACTTTATTTTTTTTGTAAATACATACATATTATACATAGAAACACCCAGACCAAGTCAAACATCCACCTTCATGCAAATGTTTGACTTGTCCGGAAATCGAACCCGCGATCTCAGGCATGTCGGTTACACTAACCACTGACTAGATTTTGGCTGCGGCTTCGCTCGCATAATTGCAGATTTTGTGTACTTAATAGTCTAGAGTCTAGAATAGCCATAGAGTAAATTACTGCATCTAGCTGAAGGTAGATACGGTACGTTTGGTAAGACGCGATCACATGGTCTACTGAACGTGCTGCTGTTGGGACTATCCTGACACAAAAACTCAAGTAATGTTTATGTAACTGGCTATCCCTCGGGAACAGTACATTGTTCCGGATTAAATGTAGCCTATGTCCTTTTCAGTACCCTTGACGTGTATGCGAAATTTTATTATGATCATGTGGATCACACAGTTTTCTTCCGTGTGGGGATCGAACCCACAAAACTCAGCCTCACTTAATTCAATTTATATAATACTAGTTCTTCTTCTCTTAGCCTTTATTATTCCCAAGTCACTTGGGGTCGGCTTTTCTGGTCTAACCGGATTTGACTGGATATCAGTTTTTACACGGAGCGGCTGCCACCTGACCTCCGCAACCCGAAGGCTAACGATACCCTAAGGCTAGACCAGTGTCAGGATATTAGAGGGTACTGACTTTCCCAATAACGACTGCCATAGATGTTCATGGCAGCCGGGACCAACGGCTTAACGTGCTCTCCGAGGCACGGAGCAGGCGATAATTGTCAATCAATACGCACATAGTTTCGAAAAGTCATATAACTTCCTAAAGTCAGAGGTGTGCGACGTGGGTTCGAACCCGAGACCCTCTACATTGCAGTCTGTTGGTCTCCCCACTGAGCTATCGCTGCTAATTTATATAATACTAGTTCCAGAACAGTATTGTTTTTCTGAATGAAAATACCCTATGTACTTTCGGTACCCCTGACAACGTGTACGCGAAATTTCATAATGATCGATCAAGTAGTTAAGGCATTCCAACGTAACAAACAAAGACACCCACATGCGCATTTATGATATTAGTTAGGATTCCAACTATAATACATTAAAAATAAAGCCCCATTTTTTTTTATACACCGAAGTTGGCAAACAAACATACGGCCCACCTGATGGTAAGTGGTCACCGTAGCCTATGGACGCAACACCAGAGGCATTACGTGCGCGTTGCCGACCCTTTAGGAAAATAAGTGGGAAGGAGAAGGAGCAGGAATGGGGTGAAAGGGGTGATTGGGCCTCCGGCACTCTCACTCACCGAACGAAACACAACAGTAGGAATACTGGTATTTCACGTCGATATTCTGTGAGAGGGTAGTCCTTCCCCGGTCGAGCCGGCCAATTCATGCTGAAATCAGCGAGGCTCTACTATTCAAAAATCAATTATATTTAAAAAGCTCAAAATATAACATTTATTTCCAATGTTGTCATTCGAAACGACACAAGGCGTGAAGATTTAACATGATAATTCACATTCACACGCTTTCTGAACTGTGATAATTTATGATAGTTGTCTTTATAATGTCTTTCAAATTGTTTGTTAAATAATCATTGAATTAATTTGTTTCTTGATTATTATAATAATATTAATGTCTGCTTCGTCGGTCGCGTGGCATAACTTTGCGTTTTTCGCGTGTCTTGACGTCCGGGATTCATTCTCAGGACTGGCAGTGTTATTGGATTTTGCAGTTAAGAAAGTCTCACACGAATTAAAAATGAATGGACCAGCTGTGAAAATTGCTGATGTGCCTTTATGATGTGTATACTTTGTTTGCTATATTGGCTATGTTTTACTTAATATTGTCTTCTGTTTACGCGAATATTATTCATTGAAATTAAACTACTATATACGGATTTTATCGCGTTGTTTATTTGACACTTTATTACATAATTTTGAAAACTGTTACACTACTGCTACTATTAAACTTTACTAATTTTTAAGCTAATTGAATTATTATTAAAACTATTTAGATGTAAGTTTTGCTTTTATAATACTCGTAATTGTATGTGCGTGGGACTAAATAAATCCGAAAACACTAATAAGAATATTGTGAACATCGATGAAACAGATAGTTGTAAGCCTTACTTTCAAACACTAAAAACTTACCTTGCCTAGCTTTTATGTATTTGAAATATGTAAATTTGTCCGCAAATACCCAGATTTTTATACTAAACGGGGAGACCTACAAACGAAAATTACATTAAGGCATAAAAACAGACTTAACCTGCTTAGTTCGCGACTAAACATGCACTCGACTAGTGCATTTGTAATGTCTATAAAAATATATAATAAATTACGAGGTACCATAAGAAACGAAAATAAATACTACAGTTTCATTAATAATCTAAGACAATTTCTCCTCAACAAAAGCTATTGCAGCATAAATGAATAACTAAATTACAAAGTTTAATTACAAACTACAATAATTTAAAACATAGTTTTGAAATAAATTAATATTATTATTACATAAATATAAATTTAAAAATAAACAAGTTGAAATATAAAATTTAGGTAATTAAATTTTTGATTACTTATTCGCGTTAAATTATTTATTGTAGCAATATTTAAAAAATTATACCTGTAGCTGCCTCCTTTCTTCTCTTCTATTTATTTTGCCGTGCCCGACAGGGTCCATATTTGGTCTTTATATTATTTTTTGTAACATGTAATGACATATGGAGAGCAATGAACCATTGAAATTGAAATTGAAATTAAATCTTTTAAAAGAGTCCGGGAGACGACTATAGCCTCGTTATTCATTACATATAATCTAATACTAGCGAAATGTGGACGTAATATACCTCTGCCTCTTCATCGACGACGTCTATCCCTAAAGGGGTGGGTTATAACGTTTTTATGTATATGTATTGAAATTTAGGTAGTATTTAAATAATCTCTAAATTTCAATAGGGCAGTCGCAGTTTTTACTCTATAGCTTGAATTATACTTATCTATTATATAGATTGCCTTGACGACTCAGCGGTAGGGTTAACGACTGTTGTACATGAGATCTTGAGTTCAATTCTCGTTTCTTGCAAAATGTTATAGGGTATTTCTGTCGGGAAATGCTTACTACCACGTAGTTTAGAACTGTGCTCGGTAAACGGTCAGTGACTCGCCCCATATTGTAAAAATATCAGCCCTGTTAACTGTCTCACTGCTAGGCAGAAGCCTCGTTTAGTTTGACAAAGCTCTATTAGGTGGCACTTAAATCGTCGTTGGAGAAAAGTGGGCATAATGCACTACGGCTACCCGTTTGAGAATTGAGACGAGCGACTTTATGTCTGTTACACAGCCATCCACATAGGTTAACTTTATTAGATTTCACTTGCATTTTATTAGTATCAGATTAGACATTCCATTGCATGTTATTATTAAACTCTTGACCCTATGTTCTTACCTAAACTGCTAGAAAAATAACAATGAGAAAAGAAATATAGTTGCTTAATTCATTACCTAGCTAGTATGTAAATATAAATTATAATTAAAGGATTATATCACGAACAATTAGGTATGTTTGTTATCTAACATTTATCGCCTTTAGCACACAATATATTATACAAAATGTTTGTGTTATCTCAGAGGAAAACTTCGTTTAATATAATATGATGAAACAATACAACATTTGTAATTGGGCATTGAATAGTTTTCTAGTTGTATCCGTTAGATAGAGGTTGATCCTTAAAGAGGTTTTAATTTGATTATTTTGAAACGATTATATTAGTGTTCGCCTAGTGGTCGAAACTAGACTATAATCATTGTTAAAAATTTGAGGTAATAAATATAAATTTACATTAAATATAAAACTGTTTCTATTTTTTTTTGGGATTTTTATTACTCATTGAAATTAAACTGTTATATACGGATTTTATCGCGTTTTTTATTTGACACTTTATTACATAATTTTGAAAATTGTTACACTACTACTACTATTAAACTTTACTAATTTTTAAGCTAATTAAATTATTATTAAAACTATTTAGATAATATTGTCTTCTGTTTACGCGAATATTATTCATTGAAATTAAACTACTATATACGGATTTTATCGCGTTGTTTATTTGACACTTTATTATATAATTTTGAAAATTATTTTATATTATTATATAGAAGAATTAATTTATTATTTTATAGTGTTGTTAATTAAAACTTCTATAACGTAAGTTTGAAAATATTACACTACTATTGAACTTAATTAAAATGATTATATTTTTCATTGAGGTATGGGTTGAGATGTGAGATATACAATACAATAAGAGCAACTGATAGTATTTAAAGAAAATATATTCGTACTTGGAACATTCGGATACTAGTTCTTTTATAAATGGATTGGATGGAATAGATTACTAGTGTGTAACAGTGCGAATAAGCAGATTCCTCATCTTAAACAGCATTGTAGAGTAACAACATACGCAGACTCCTCTTAAAGGACTGTACGAATGGCGAAGTATCTCTGTCCTCCACAAGATACAGCTGAACAACCAACTCTTTTCTGCAGAGGCCGGGATCTCCGAGCCCCTCAATGAGAGTATTAGAAAAAGGGCCATCGTGACCTATGCCAGGAGTAACAATCAAACTGGCATATAAAGAAGCTGGCAGCGCAGTGACTCTATATTTGAAGAGTTGGCAAAGCGTGAGTGATAACCGAACACCCGGTTTCTAAAAGACTAATAAATGACATGTCAAACTGATACTCATGTCATGTGATTTGATTGGCTATTGCTATATTCAGTCAGCCAAGCCAACCAGCAGTTGACATGCATTTGTCAGCCTCGATGGTGTAGTGGTTAGTGTAACCGACTGCCACGCCTGAGGTCGCGGGTTCGATTCCCGCACAAGTCAAACATTTGTGTGCATGAATATGGATGTTTGTCTTGGTCTGGGTGTTTCTATGTATAATATGTAAATATTTACAAAAATAAAAGTATATATGTATGATTATCTATTGTCTAGTACCCATAGTACAAGCTCTGCTTAGTTTGGGCTAGATGGTGTTGTGTGTATGTGATAGAATATTATTATTATAATTTGACCATCTGTTAGCTACTTCTTGTGTTGATCTGCCTTTCAGAAGCAGAAGCAGAAGTACTAGGGTAAAATTCATCATGTACTTCAAAAACCGCTTATCATTAGGCGGGTTGCATGTAAATTTTCCACCTTAGTTATTTAGTAAACGTAATAAAAAGACTTTTATTTTCCTCTGTCAATAAAATAAAGCAATATAGCAAACTAGACGAGCTTCTAAACAGACAATATTTTGCTGCTGGTTCCTACTGTAGCCTGGCCAGCTCAAAACCATTTGAATGCATCGGCATTTAAACAATTTTTTTTTGATAGCGGAATATTGACCTGTGTTCTATAATATAGCTAATATTACCGGCCAATATATTGCAGCTATACTTTACGGTAAAATCCTAGTTTGGAAACCCCATTAAATAAAGATTTAAATTTACCACAATGAGATTCGTAAAATTTAATTTTCCTATGTTTATCATTAGGTACAGCCTACGATTTCGATTACAATCGCTAGTAAGACGGGATAGACAAGATTATTCAAGGAAGAGAGAAACCAAGCAATTGTCTTATGCTTATGCGAATGTTACACATTGAAATGAAACTACTTTAAAAATATAATAATAATATATAGGTAATAATAATAACTAAACTTTCAACCTAAAAACCTTTGCCCAGAAGTGGTACACATCACAATGGCAACTAAAAGTAATTTATTAGTAGAAGTTCAGGTTCAAGAGCATGTAATTATTTTAGTATGTGATTCAATACTATTATGAGATTAGTTTTAGACCGTGATTTCGGCTGTGTGGATTACAGTTAAGATTACAGAACGCACAAGGTTCAAATACAGCCTCTTAGAATTTATTTAACAGTATCGATTTATGTGTAAAAGGTCCTAAGTCTATAATCTTGTATAGACGGCGCTGGCGAAAATTTAAATTGGTAAGTACTTGAAGACAAATGGCACAGATTGCTGAGGTCATAGTTTAAATCCTACTTCCTGTTTATATTATGCCCATTTTTGCATTATAGCTGCGCAGTGTTTGCATCACCATTGCCTGTGTTATAAGCGTTTAGGGTTCGATCCCCACACAGAACAAAAAATTGTGTGATTTAACATCAAGAATTAGAAACATCTTGATGTTTTGGGTGTACAAGACATATGAGTTATTCTTAATAAAGGTTTTCATAAGATTAAATATCAAATTGAAGGGCAAATGTCTATCCACTTTCGTTGTATCTCTCTCTATCTAGAGTATCTAATTATTAATATTTATTATAGGTACCTACTTTAATAAAACAATGCAAGAATTGTACATTAGAATCAAGAAAAACAATATAGACATTTATTTAACATTATTTTTTGGCGTAACTAAATATATTTATGTAGTTGTTATGCATAGGTATGCTTTAAAATTTGAATATAAACTGTCATAAAGGAATCCCATACGATTCTTTTTGGATACTCATAAGATTTTTGCTATTTACATTTTGTCGCATCTTTCACTCAATATATTTGTATTTTTTATGACATTAATTGCTAAAACAGTGTTATAACGCGATTAAAAATAAAGTCAATGCTAAAAACGTTATATTGATCATTAGACAAGGACGGCGCTATAAAATCGTGACGTAAGAAATTAAGTCTATAGGTAGTAGCTGTCAGTAGTGCCACAGATAAGAACATCGGTAATCTATATTATTTAAAAAAATATATAGTATTTGTTATTGATTAGTTTATTTTACGGAATTAATTATTTTATATGATACATATTAATTACTTTTCCAATAAAAAAGATAAGACCTTTACAATTTAAAGTGATACCCATTTTCTTTAATTTTTTTTTCATTTTCCTTTATTTAAATATAAACCTGTTTTTGTTAATCTTCTTTGTGTATAATTTTCGGTATCATTTACTGGTAAATATTTTACCTGTTTATAAGAATAAAATGTATAAGTATTTCCATTTGCGTTTTATTTCAATCGTAACGAATATCATTAAAATTGATTTCAATGTTTCATTAATGTATATTTTAATGTCCGCTGCTTGTTTATTTAAACATTCAGTTGATTTAACATATAACGATTAAACGGATAAATTATAAGACCGTATTCATTCAAGAAAAACTCTGACGCTTCAAAGAAAATTCGTAATCAATATTTCTTCTGTTCAAAATCCTGGATGTAGGAAATTCTTAGGGTTAAAGTAACTTACTGTTTGGTGATCCAGCTCTGAACATGGGATTAGGCGCCATCCAAGGAAAGGCTCCGAAAGGCCAGGAAGGAGGCGGCGGCCCTTGGTACAGGCGAGGTAGCAATGGCTGAGGAACCACCACACCTCCTCTTGTCTCCATTTCCTCTCCATCTCCAGCTGTATCTCTTTCTTCTCTCTCATCAACGTTGGAGTCCACATCCTCGATGTCAACGTCACTGTCGTCGCTCTCTGGGGCGGCGTCAGTACTCTCGGCGTCATTGCTGTTAGTGTCAGCGGTTTCTTTCGGTGGGATGTCCGTTTTACTGCCGAGTAAAGAGTCGACGCTAAAAGATATCCTGCCTTTCCCGCCGCTGTCGGCGGTCTCGGCTCGCTCGCATTCGAGCGAAGTCTTCATTTCATCTGCTCGATAACATTACGATCACACCGACGGCTCAAATCACCATCTTTATTTTTTTATATTTTTTTTATGTCACTGTTTGTTTTTCGACCAAAATCTGCAATTTAAATACACTCTGGTAATTAAGTCCGTATGTCCCACTGTAAGACAATTAATCATGTAACTAATTTGTATTCGTTAATTCGTCCCATTGTTTCACCGGTTGAGTACTAGTACCTAATCGATTCTGTGCGGCTATTTTGCAAGTTTCCCTTCCGATTTAGTATATACAACACTCAGCCTAATTAGCACTATTCACGTAATAGTTTGATAAGTCGAGTCAGTACATCACTAGTTTAGTACAGATTAGCAACACTAGGCTTTTTTTTTCAAAATGGTGTGCGTTTGAATTTGTATTTGGAACGTGTTGTCGCGGCGCGTTCGTAAACTTGCGAATGTGTTCGGAAACGAGCGATATCTCCCGCGGTAGGATTCGCGTGGCGGCGCGGTGAAAATCGCGCTAGTATTGGGGCGCAGTTGTCGGCCGGACCGCCTCTCCTCCCGGCGCGCCGAGTCACCGACAGAGATGCAGCTACCGACCGAGGAATTTTAATAAGCGGCGCGGAGCGAACGAGACGACGATACAATCCGACATGTGTGTAAACGCGATATTGAGTAGGCGGGGTCCGTCGCGCTCAAATTAATAGTCTCTACGGAATACGCCTTATACAATACGGTACACACAAACGAATTTAAACTTTATTATAGGTGCTTAAGGTTTATTTCCGCATGGGTTAGTAAACAATAAAACGATGTTTTGTTATCAAACGAGTTGGATTGCAGCGGCTATTGTGTTGAATGAAAAAGGAGTAAATAGAGCGGTGCTGTAGGCGGCGGCGTAGAGGGGACTTTACGATTTAATTATTCGCGAATGCGGAGGCATTTTGTAGCGAGCTAATGTCTCATTGTCTCATTAATATCTCTGGAGGGGCGGCCATGTTGATTTGTTTATGACACAGACCGAGTAGGTGAGGAGACGTGAAGGCTTGTTGTCAAGTTCCGAAACGGAGATGGGGTGTGACGCTACGGAATACGACATTTTGTTTAATATTACCGAAGTGCGGTTTAATTTCTGGTTGTAGAGTTGAATTTTGGATGGCGGGGTTTTAGGGTCTGTATAATATGTTATGAAGTACGGCGCAGTTGTTTCAATGATTAGCTTATGAGAACCGAGTATTGCGGATCGAATTCTTATAGAACCAAGGTAGCAAATGACACATATAGAGGCGAAAGCACAGTAATTAAGAATCGGATTTAAGATTAGGAAGTCGTTAGTTCGATTCTTGCCGAATCGAATGATCTTGCTCTAAGCATTTAGCTTAACCTTTACAAGAATACAATGGTTTTCTTTTTAGGTACAATTTCTACACTGCGAATAATTTCTGTGTCGCTGGGATTATACAACATTTAAATAACAGACACCAAACAACTATTTGTATATCACACAATTTTTTTTCCGTATGGCGATCGAACCCACACCACCTAGTGCGATGCAGTGGCGAGGCGACCACTTAAACCACTACACCATCCTCCAGATATCATCATCATCATCATCATCATCATCATTTCAGCCTATTGCAGTCCACTGCTGGACATAAGCCTCCCCCAAGGTGCGCCACAAGGCCCGATCTCCCGTTTTCGCCATCCAGTCACCTCCAGCCACCTTTTCAGGTCATCGGTCCATCTGGTCGGAGGGCGTCCTACACTACGCTTGCCGAGTCAATTGATTAAAATTACAAGTACCTCATTGAAAGAAAATAATCTCATTCAATTCCAATAGAAGGTGGTTACAGTTTCTTATAGTCACTGAAAACATAATTGGCATCAGTTAGCCTACAGAAAAGCTGCCAGAATTCATAGAGACTCTGGGACATCAACCGAGTTGTTATGTGTCTGAATAGGTACAATATGGCGATTCATTTTCTGTAGGCTAACTCTACTCACCGCAGAAACACAGCACTACTTTCTTTAACTATGGTCTTCTTTAGTAGGTATAGTGGATACTTAACTAGTCGAATTATTTAATCTTAAAGCGAGATTTACAGTGCAATGGGTATGTAGTATCATGGTTATATCCCTGAAGGATAGCCAGAGGTCCATTACACCCGTATTTAGCCAGCTATGGGTATAGGTCCTACGTGATAGGATGCTAGCTTATTGCTGTTTACAGGAGACAGTTTCAGATCTCGTGCTGCTGCTGAAAAGAAAACAATATCAATATATTTTTATGCTACTTAGGTTGGCAAGCCTGTATATGGCCCACCTAATGGTAAGTGGTCACCGTAGCCTATAGACGCCTGTAACACGGAGGCATCACTTGTTACCGACTCTTTAAGAATAAAAGGAAGTGGGAAGCAGAAGGAGCGGGAAGGGGAAAGAGGGTGATTGGCCTCCGGCACTCTCACTCACCGAACGAAACACAACAGTAGGAATACTGCTATTTCACGTCGATATTCTGTGAGAGGGTAGTCCTTCCCCCGTCGAGCCGGCCCATTCTTGCTGAAATCAGCGAGGCTCTACTACTCATATATTTCGCTCGACCTCGGAATTATACCTGAGACCTCTTGTAAAGCAAATGCATGCACCACTGCTGCGCCACAGTGGTTATCTATCTACATCTGGTATACAAGGCACTTATATTTTTACCACCACAGATATCACTAACGCTGTTGCACCACAGATGCTGTCGACCTCTAGTATAAAGGGCACTTATATTTTTTTAAAGACGTCTCTTTTGTCCACTAGTGATAATCCCTTTGTCAAAGAGGACTTTACAAATACCAAACAACGGATACAAATAAAACGTGAAGAGGTACAACAACTTTTTTAAAAACTTGTCTCTCATACTGAAATCATACTTAAAAAAACTTAATAAATAGCTATAGACGGATTTTATCGCGTTATTTATTTTACACTTTATTACAAAACCAATGATTAAATTATGTTCGGGTACTTTGAAATAACAACACTGGAACATTGAGACAACTAGGTACCATCGGAGTCTCCCGTGACCATGGCTGCTGAAAAGCAACCGAAACGTCGGGGAAAGTGTAAACTTAAATATAAATAGTTTTAATAATTTAATTAGCTTAAAAATTTGTAAAGTTTAATAGTATCTAGTAGTAGTGTAACGGTTTCAAAATTTTGTAAAAAAGTGTAAAATAAATAACGCGATAAAATCCGTATATAGTAGTTTAATTTCAATGAATAACATTTGCGTAAACAGAAGACAATATTAAATAGCTATAAACCAAAATCATTACATTGTATGTCCTCTAAAATAGTGAGTACAGCATTCACATATATACTCTGCAGGCTTAAATACACATTTTGAAAATAAAATACACTAAACTGACAAAAATAAAAATCTACAAAGATCAGAAAATGAGAAGCTTTTAAGAAGCTTCATCAAAAATAAAAATAATTGCATTACATTAACTATTTTCAGATTATACAAATTTTTATCCTGTTTGATGATTAAACAACAACATTCAGCGTACCATTTCATATCATTGAATCTTTACTGTACAACTGTCAGTACAGTAAAGATTTAACCATTTAAACCACAACGCCATCGGTGTTGTCATATAAGTGTTAAAATAAGTAAAAGATTATGGCTTACATAGAGAACAAAATAGGTATGAATGTTTGTATGCTTCAAACTTAAGAACGCACGATCAAAATACCAGAAAAGAGCGTAGTCATCGTCATCATCGACCTATATCAAGTTCACTATTGGGCTAAAGCCTTTCAAAGCGTCTGAGCTTGTTTCCAATCACAGCTATACATATTGCCCAGCTACTGCTGCATCTGGTGAGCCAAGACCTGCTGTCTCTATCATGAGTTGTCGGAGTCTTCTCTTCGATATAGCCGAATCGTTTGTTCAGAGATGAATAGCCAAATTGCAAAATTAATTTATCTAGTTAAAAGTAGGTATGATACTTTGAAAAGACGTGGTCGCATAAGCCTAAAGGGCTTATACCCGCCCGCTCCGCTATTTTGCTCCCAAGCGCTCCAAGACTAAAATAAAATATAATTATTGTTTTGTAAAATCGTGCCGAAGGGCTCTAAAATTAAATTATGAAATATATTTCTTTGAATCCTCTGATCGCCATATATTTATACCTAGAAGTTCCAAATTATATTACAAATAATTAAATAAAAACCTACTCACTAGTGTGTTTCCGACAGCTCCAAAACAAACTATATGGTTAGCAGAATTAAAACATGTAATAAAGTAATAATTGTTTTTGATAAAAAATAAAATCTCGAAGTACCTAGAGAATGTTTTGGAGCTGTAGGGAATTAAATTGGTAAATGTGGCTTTATTTATTATTTTCATATAAAAATCTTTGGAGCTTCTGATGTATGGAAAAATGAATTTCAGACAACAATAGATTTGGAGCGTACAGGAATAAGCCGCCCTAAGCTATATACCTAGTCTACTGAACGTGCTGCTGTTGAGATTATCTTGACACAGAAACTGAAGTAACGTTTGCTTTATGTGTAATTAGCTACCCTCATGTTCTTTTCTGTACCCCTGACAACGTGTATTCAAAATTTCCTGATGATCGGCCGAGTGCAGATCGGTTGAATTATAATATTAATTAGACCATCCTAAACCAATACGCTGTTCGTACAGACAGATAATTCTGACTGTACGAATAGCTTTTGGTTTAAATGGTTAAGAAGAAATTAGAGAAGAAGAAGAAAAAAGAAGAAATTAGGTATAATGGGATCAATCCCCGTTGACAAAAATTGTGCCATCCACAGTCCACAAATTGTTGTTTCGGGTCTAGATATTGCTTGCATCCATTGTTTGAATGTTTAAAACTTCCTTATGACACATAAGCTAATCTTAGTACCGGCAACGAGCCTTATACTTCTGAAATTTCCTTATGAAAAACCGATTGCCACCAGCGATATGAACCTTCGACGCCATGATCGGACTCACACTTACGTTAACAGACAGTTATCCAAAAACGATAACAAAAAAAGAAATAATCCAGAATCAAATCATTAGCACCATGTCACTTAACATTTAATCGCATTATACAGATATCTACAATCTCTTTGTACATCGCTCAAAAAGATTTCCCTTCAATACACCACGCTATAATCTACCTTACCCTAAGAAATATAAGACTCAAAATCCAATACAACAAGTAATTGACAGCTTCAATTCGCGAATATTAACAAAAGACGATGTATCCCTATATTTTGCCAAGGGAAATTATACTCTAAAGTTGTTAAGATAAGGTTTGTATGCCATTGTACAGTTGAACGCATGTCCCCTCGCCCAATTAATGTAATTTAATAGCGCAGAGAGATTAACGTTTGCCTTAATTGAAAGAGTATAAAGACATACTTACGTTATGTTACAGGACGCGGACATTCACAAGTCTGTAATGGTATACGTGCATTAATTATTATATATGCAAGAGTGTGTTTGATTGTCTTTTTTCCCAGGGTTAAAAATACAACCAAATAAATTATATTTATAGATGTATTGAGACTTGTATGTATGTAAGAAGATATAGGTATATCTTCTTACATACATACTGAGAATATTCTTATACAAAATTTTACAACTCGTTTGAAGATTGTTTAGAATTTTGTGTACGATAAATTGGAACGATAAAGTATTTGAATGAGAGCTTGTAAAACTAAGACTCACTGATGTACCTATTGTTAAAAGATCAATACATTTGGATAGCTTTTGGCAAACTATAAGTCATTGTTTTTGAAAAATAAATTACGAAGTTAGCATCAGGAGCAACAGACTCAAGTTGCAAGCCTTCTAAAAAGTAATTATTCTGTTACAAGGGCAAATCACTCTGGTTCTTGCATTTCCGCAGCTGAGCCTGGAAATATGGTCTGAGATTTATTGACTGTAAGTCTCTTAAGAATATCATCATTTTCTAAAGACTTGTGGTGCTAGGCTTGTAGTACCTAATATGAGCAAAATCTCTGGTAAATCAAAATATCTTACACGTCTGCGTAAATCTTTGATGATATAAGTTAGAATTTATTTACCTACATATATATTAAGATATAATATACGATTTAAGCAAGCCGAAGTAAACTTTTATAGAAAATATTTCAAAGTTCAAAATACGTGTACTGTACACGTATTTTTCTAGTGTCACCTAACGTAACCTCAACATGTTCCCAGTAATGACGCGCGCAGTTTATCCTAGGATTATCATTAAAAATACTCAAAACATGATCATCTTGTCAGATACACGAATAATGGGCTGTAAGACGATGTCGAAGGGTCGACATCAAACAGTACTCGTTACAATCCTTCGTATACTATCTGTAGATGGCTTATTGACATCAAAGATAAGGTAATAGGAAGACATAATTGCCAATTATGCAGTATGTTCATAAAGTTTTATAAATCATCGATATTAAAGATTGACATGATAAACTCGATTCAGCTGTGCAATTCTGTCAAATCTCACTAGCAAACTCACGTCTGAGTCGGGTGTTATAATTTGAGCTTGCTACAGTAACTGTGGCAATACTAGTTCGTTGCTATGGTAACTGACAATTTAATAATCGTGTCTGAGATGAGTTTAGCAAAATAGCAAGGTAATTTTAATGTATCTAATGTATGAATTTTATTGTCCGGAAACATATCTTTTCGCGATGAAATTGGCCTGCGAATGCTTTGAATAAAAGCAAAAATAATCTAAACGAAAATCATAATTTAGGCCTCCGAATAAAATGTGCGGTTTATCCTAATGGAGATTAGCCATCTGCGCAGACGATATTATGTGTGTTCAAACACAAGTGTATTCTCTATTCCTTCGCTGTCATATTCTGATGTGACAGCAACCATACACGACCGAAGAGAGATCAGTCGCAGGACCAACAGCTTTACATGCTTGCAAGCACGGGGGCATCACCACCAACTTCCTCAATCCGGGTTGCTATTCAAAAGTATTTGACAGAAAAACTTAACAACATTCTGATGCTTAATCCGAGGATCGAATCCGATACCTTATATAGTATCTTACCGTATGTTAAGACCCAACGATTGCACGGATAGCGTAGTGGTTAAAGTGGTCGCCTTTGCCGCCGCCGCGAGCGTTGTGGGTTCGATCCCACACCTGACAAAAAATTGTGTGATCCACAAATGGTTGTTCCGAGTCTGGGTGTTCTTTGTGTCCGTTGTTTGAGTGTTCGTAAAGTCCCCCGCGACACATGAATTATTCCTAGTGCGGTAGTTGTCTTGAGCAGAAAAGAAAACGATATGTTACATTCAGTCATCTTAATCAGAAAAATCCTTTCCCATCAGTAAGCGCGTGGGTCAGACTATGTGAGTCACATATGTGTTAGAAACGCTTGAAGGATCTTTAAAGTGCTTTAAGCGTCCTTCAAGCAAGGTATGAAAAAGCACCTCCGTAGGCCGTCAAAGTAGAGACCTCGGCACCACACGTAAGAACGTGGTGTGAAGGACTCGTGGACTGCACGAACTGCTTTCAATCAGGCGTAATGTAGTCCTTTTGATAGGCAACAGTATTGTCTTACGTTTACGCGAATGTTTTACATCGAAATTAAGCTACCTTATGCGTGTTTTATCGCGTTGTGTATTTCAAAACACTTTTATTACATAACACTTCAGTAAATTAAGGTGACCGTCATCTTAGTCTCCCCGAGAACATGGCTACTGAAACCAAAACGTCCGTGAAAGTGTAAACTTCGGAGAGTGTGCAGAGGAACTGCATAATTTGATTCCTCCTTCCCCATTCTACCATCGGACGACCAGACAATCAGGCCAGTGACACGACAAGGTGGATATACCACATTTACGCACGAAGCGATTTGCTTCCAATTTTATAATGCGCACCGCTAAGGAGTGGAATTCGCTACCTAAGTCTGTGTTTCCCGATGAGTACAATCTGGGTGTCTTCAAGTCGCGAGTGAATAGGCATCTTCTAGGCAAGCGTGCTCCATCGTCAACTGCATCTTCACTTAAGATCAGGTGAGATCGCGGTCAAACGCAAACCTTAAATACATATAAATAGTTTTTATAATTTACATTTCTAACAGTAGTAAAGTTTAACATAATAATATTAAGTAATAAAAGTGATTTTTAATACACAACGCGATAAAAGCCGTATAAAGTAGTTATATTTTAAAACAATAAAAAATATCTTAGCTCGTGTTTTAAACAGTCAAGATGAGTCGTTTTCTACAGAGTACATATTAACTCAATGTAAAAAAAAAGCCGTTAAACTTTTTCCCATTTTCTCAAAGCCAGCCTCTCGATAATTTAAGACGTACTTAATTAACGCTTATATTAACATAAATAAATTGCAAGAGAAAACCTACGGGGTACGCAATAAAATGTGAGAGAGTTTCAGTCGAGAACCTTTCGCGGGCTTAAGTGAAATTTACACAGAAATAATACGCGGGAAACGCCATCTTTTTAAATAACGACCTTCATATTCCGAGTGGGGGGACAATTTAGAGGAGATGAGGGATTCTCCGGGTTTTTTTTTATTATTTTTTATTAAAAAGTCGCCGCGATGACAACGATAGTAAGTGGGGGACCGGCCATTACTCTGCGAAATGAGTTTTCAGTTTGCCGTTTTTTTATGTTACGTACAGGAGGATGACTTTATGAATTACTAGCTTTTGCCCGTAGCTTTGTTCGGGTATTTTCTGTACAAATGACAACCTGTATGCGAAATTTCATGATGATCGGTCGAGTAGGTAAATTATAACAAAGAAACAAACTCACATTCTTATTATAGTACCTACTAGTTCCTGCTGCGGGCACCTGACCTGCGAGATACCAGTATTAAAGGTAGATTATGTCCTTCTGCAGGATACAATATATCTCCAAATGTGTTCAGAGTTTAAGCGTGAAAGTGTAACAGACAGACAGAGTTACTTTCGCATTTATATTTAACTAGCTGACCCGCGCAACTTCGTCTGCTTCATATAAGAGAATTTTCCCCGTTTTTGCAACACTTTTCATTGCTGCCCCGCATCCTATTGGTCGTAGCGTAATGTTATATTGCCTTTAGCCTTCCTTGATAAATGGGCTATTCAACACTAAATTAATTTTGTAATTCGAACCAGTAGTTCTTGAGATTAGCGCGTTCGACCAAACAAACAAACTGTTTAGCTTTATAATATTAGTATAGATTTTAATTCTTTATAAAAGACAACTGCTGGACTAGAAATATTTCCTGTGTCACTGACTTCACAAACATTCAAACAACGGACACAAAGAACAGCCAGACTCGGGACAACCATTTGTGGATCACACATATTTTTATGCCAGTAAGTCGGTGTCTTATCGTGGCGGTATGTCCCGTTTTTGAGGAGTGGCTGGAGAGGTGGCATGGCACCCTCACCTTCCGGCTGACACAGGTAATGACTGGTCACGGTTGTTTTGGCCAGTTTCTGTATCGCATAGGCTGGCAGGAGACGCCCGGATGTCATCACTGCGACGACTGCCGCGATGTTGTTGTGGACACGGCGCTGCACAGTTTGGCGGTATGCCCCGCCTGGGCATCGCAGCGTCGTGAGTTGATCGCGGCAGTCGGACTGGTTACCCTCTTATTCCCGGCCGTGGTTCAGTCTATTATCCGGAGTGAGAGATCGTGGAACGCCGTCGCCTCCTTCTGTGAAGACGTAATTTCCATCAAGGAGGCGGCGGAGCGGGCGAGGTGGTACTTAAGCCCTCTCCCCAACCGCAGAACCGGGCGCCGGAGGGCACGAGATGATCTCTAGCCACCCTGAGGTTTGACTACCCGATCAGCACCAGGTCCGAGAGGCGGCGTGCGTGGTCCCACGCGCGCCTCTGTGTCGTGTCTCAACCCCCCCAGGGGGACGGTGGACGAAGTATTTTTGTGTAGTGGCCTGCCGTTTTACACGGCGAGCCGAAACCAAGGCGGGGTCGCGATTGTATGTGAAAGCGATTCTCGCGGCCTCGCCGTCTACGGTTATGTCGACGAACACCGTGGTAGGTTTAGTCGGTATTACCGGGGTATCTTTTCCTGGTGAGCCCGACATAACCTCTCCGTCGCCCCGCGGAGAGGTATGCGTCAAAGCATTCTACCAAGTAAAAAAAAAGAGAAAACGGACATGGTCTATCTACCTATAGGTACGAGTTGCATCCAAATCGGCCTAACAATTTACAAGTGATTGAGTAACAAACATTTAAACATCGTAATAAATTTTTACAGTTATACTATGTTAAGATTTATTTTAACTAGATTTGCCCACGACTTCGCTCGCTTAACTGTAGCTTTGATAAGGTTAGGTTAGTAAAAGTACGTTTTCCTGATGAAAGGGTACCTTTGAACTTATCTGTTGCCCTGATGTATGCGAAATTTCATAATGATCGGTCAAATAGTTAAGGCGTGAAAGCGTAACAAACAAACTCACATTCGCATTTATAATATTAGTTAGGCTCTTCAATACTTAGTTATCACCTAACTTAACGGGTTTCAATTTAAAAAAACCTAATATGATGCAACCTTCTTACTTGTTTTTGAACGATCAATGTTTGGCTTACACTAAATACTCAGAAATTATTATGTGGCTAAAAATAACTTTTATTTGCAAGTCGTGAGTGTTGCGAATTAACTGGCTATATTTGCGATTGTTTAACAATTAGCACCTTTTAAAGTTTCATTGATGGTTTAATGGGTAAATCGTGGTTTTATTTTTAGTCGGTTTTGTCGAGTAGCTTTTTATATATTCCATATGAAACTGTGTAAATTGTCCCGTGTAAGGGCTTGAACCCATGACAATTGCAAGTCGTTCTATTTAATGTAAAATAAATAAATAAACTAGACACAGCAGCAGTTGTGAGGTGACGTCTGAAACCACAACGCCATCCGTACGGTCATTGAATAAAAAATTATCGACCAAATCATGCTTGAATTCTGAAACTGTCTAACACCTTATATTTTACCCAAACTACCAACACACTTTGGTTTGTTCCGTGGGAGAGCCACGCTTCGGCACGAATGGGCCGGCTTGGCCGGAGTGATACTACGGCCTCCAGAAAACCGGCGTGAAATAGAGTTTGTGTTGTATTTCATGGAGTGAGTGAGGGTACCGGAGGCCCAACCGTCTCACCCCTTCTGGTGGGGGAAAATTTAAAAGGAACGCAGCACACTTGTGACTTCTCTGGTGTTGCGGGTGTCCATGGGGGTAATCGCTTACCATCAGGCGATCGGTTGGTTCGTTTGCGTCTTATATAAAAAAAAATAATTAAAAAACACATACCCACAGTAGAAGTAACTATACAGTGAAAATGCCACTACCATTTTCCAGAAGGTTACAGCCACAGAATCTTGTGTTGTATTCCAGCAGTAAGTATAGCTGCCGGGGTGCTTGAGGCGCTGTAATGTGAGAGGTGTCATATAATCAATATTTAACTATTAAACACTGGAAAAATAGCAACAAACAGAGCCCACGATCGCACGTACCTATGTACATATACATATATATATATATATATACAGGCTTGACTCTATAGTCAAGCCTGTATATCTCAAAGATCACATCCCTGAGATGTTCACCAGAATTACGCCAAAGGATCATAGAAACAAAAAGCAAAAAATATTTAAAAAAAATATCCGTCGTTTTAGAACAGCCTGTACATCCAGCCATAGAAACACGGTAATGCAATAAAACGTGCGTTCATAGCCTTACCGCTTACCACGCCTTACCGTTACCATTTTACTGTCTTACCGTCTTACCGCTGTCATCGTAAAAACATTACCGCTTTAATATCCCGCAATTGCCACTTCAGGTACACGGCTCTAAAGATGCTGAGATGATTCATCTAATGTTACGATTGTTACTTTGTAATTTGATTTAGAAGTGTTTTTAAACTATGTCTTATAGGCTCTGGGGTTTCAGTTAGCAGTTGATCTTGAGGTACCAGGTTCGATTTCTTAGTCAGGAAATGTGGTAAATATATAAATTATTGTTCGGAAATTCTCAGACATTTGATTTAGAAGTGTTTTTAAAGTAGCATATGCCTTATAAGATCTATGGCTTGTTGGCAGTCGATCTTGAGGAACCAGGTTCGATTCCTTGGCCGAGAAAAGTTTCATAGAGGTTTAGGCAATTCTGAGATGTTCCTAGGTAAAGGAATTAAAGAAAGGATGAAAGGAGCGGAATGGGTAGGGAGATATTTTGACGTTCGGAACTCTGGCTCACCGGGCTAAACGCATTAACAGTGTTACTTTTTTTCTATACTGGATTTTGCTGTGGCTTCGCTCGCGTCAATGTAGATTTTGTCAATAAACTTAGCTTTTATCCCTCGGAAACAGTATTTTTCCTAGAGAAATGTACCCTATGTCCTATTCTGTATCCCCGGCAACGTGAATCCAAAATTTCATGTTAGTCTGTCGAGTAGTTAAGGCGTGAAAGCGTAACAAACAAACACACTCGCATATAGCATTTAGTATTCGCAGTTACTATTAGGATTTTTACCCAGGACTCTGTGGGAAACTTTATAACTAACTGGTATTTGTGGAAAACTTTGGGGGGGCCTATGTCCAGCAGTGGACGTATTTTAGCTGAGATGATGATGATGAGGATTATACTTTTTTTAGAATTTCTCCTGAAATTTTATTAACATATTACTAGTATTGTTAGTCTATAAATACTTCATAATGGATACAGCATAGCAGCGATAGCTCAGTGAAGAGACGCACAGACTGCAATGCGAAGGGTCTTGGGTTCGAACCCACGTCACGCACCTCTGACTTTCGGAAGTTATATGACTTTTCGAAATTATGTGCGTATTGATTGACAATTATCGCCTGCTCCGTGCCTCGGAGAGCACGTTAAGCCGTCGGTCCCGGCTGCCGCGAACATCTATGGCAGTCGTTATTGGGAGAGTGTCGACACAAAAGATCCCACTGGGTCGAAGTGTCGCCGGTCTGCACTGACTGGCCCCCACATATGATACATACTAGTATAGTTAGTCTATAAATACTTCATAATGGATACAAATATTAACAATGAATCGGTTATCACTTGAATAGGAACGAGATCGACCTGAATGCAATGTGCTATCCCAGATCGGATAGTTTTGACGTTTTGACAGCTCCATTGTTTTCATAGCACTGTCAGGATGGAAGAATAGCTGTGAGATGACGCCTATATCCGTACTGTTTTTGTGTCTATTTGGTTACAGCACAAATTATAATTACAGAGTATTGGTCTATTATGACATAAACGGAGGTACTCAGTATTCAGTTTGTTATTGTAATACCACAATATTGTACGTGGTGGTACAAACTTAAAATTATGTACATTATGGACCCTGTTGAGTTACTGAACAGTAAACGTCATCATCATATAGTTCGTGTAAAGCCTCGTAAAACAGCGTTGTACGCAAAAAGGGTACTGGGTATGGCACCCAAAATTTTTAATAAATTGCTTAAGTATATAAGAAAATTAGATAAGCTTAATAAATTTAAAAGTGTCCTTACTGATTTCCTAATAAAGAGGTCCTGTAACATATAACAGTGATTTCTTAAATGATGATTTTACTGAATGTAGCGACACTGATGAGTGATGACGCTTAAGTTTTGTAGTCAGGCGCAAGTATGCAGTAGCGCCGCGCGGCAGTCGTCTCCCCGCAGCCACTCAATTAGGTCGTAGCCTAATATATATTAGTAATTATTATAACTGCTACCAATAAATAAACCATAAATAAACCAAACCAAAAAACCATAAACCATATCTATCAAGAAGTATTTTATTTCGACGACTACAAGAACACTTCTCATTACTCCTACACTGAATAACAATGTTAATTTTATGTACTGTTAAGTTACAATATTATCGGGCACGCCACGATCGTGGCGGTAAGTCCCGTGTTTGAGGAGTGGCTGGAGAGGCAGCATGGCGCCCTCACCTTCCGGACACAGGTAATGATTTTTGCCACACTTTGGCGGTTTGCCCCGCCTGGGCATCGCAGCGCCGTGAATTGATCGCGGCAGTCGGATTGGTTGCCCTCTCGCTCCCGGCCGTAGTTCAGTCTATGGTCCGGAGTGAGAGGTCGTGGAACGCCGTCGCCTCCTTTTGTGAGGAAATCATTTCCATCAAGGAGGCGGCGGCGCGGGAGAGAGAGCGTTTAAATCCTCTCCCCAACCGCAGAACCGGGCACCGGAGGGCGCGAGATGACCTTCAGCCACCCTGAGGTTTGACCTGGGGGTGGTGGGCTTTGTGGGCCTGCCCGCTATCCGTTCAGCACGAGGTCCGAGAGGCGGCGTGCGTGTTCCCACGCGCGCCTCTGTTTCGAGTCCGTCGCCCCTCTAGGGGGAGACAGTAGGGTTTGGGAGGGGTTTTGCCTAAAAGGTAGGCCTCTTCGTGTAGGGGCCTGGCGTTTCATACGGCGGGCCGAAACCTCGGCGGGGTCGCGACCGCATGTGCAAGTGATTCGCGCGGCCCCGTTGATAATGGTTTTGTAGAGGAACACCGTGGTAGGTTTAGGCGGTATTCCGGGAGGTACAATATCATCTTTACCATCTTTCTTTTACCCCGGCGAGTCTGATATAACCCCTCCGCCCGCCCACGCGGAGGGGTATAGGTAAAGCATTCCCCAACGTAAAAAAAAAAAAAATTATATACTTTATTTATTTGTAGTTTTGTAATTTATGATGTACCTACAATGTATTCTGAGGATGTACATTACTTTGTCAAATGTCAAATAGTTTACACCTATTGTAATGATTAAATACAATAGTAACTGACTCCCGATTTGTTTGCCTAAAAGGCTTACCATAGGTAGCTTATAATATTTTATTAACACCATGTACCACCTTCTTATTCTCTTTTAGCCTTTATTATTCCCAAATCACTTGGGGTTGGCTTTTCTAGTCTAACCGGATTTGACTGGATATCAGTTTTTACACGGAGCGGCTGCCACCTGACCTCCGCAACCCGAAGGCTAACGATACCCTAAGGCTAGACCAGTGTCAGGATATTAGAGGGTACTGACTTTCCCAATAACGACTGCCATAGATGTTCATGGCAGCCGGGACCGACGGCTTAACGTGCTCTCCGAGGCACGGAGCAGGCGATAATTGTCAATCAATACGCACATAATTTCGAAATGTCATATAACTTCCGAAAGTCAGAGGTGCGCGACGTGGGTTCGAACCCGAGACCCTCATTGCAGTCTGTTGGTCTCCCCACTGAGCTATCGCTGCTACTAGGTGGAACACCATGTACCACCTATGTTATAGAAATAACAAAATATTTTTATTTGATTAGATTCGATTTGTTTAGATGTTTAGTTTACAGTACAAACGATTTTGATAAGTACACGACGTATTAGATATTATTATATAAACAAAATATTTACAATTTACTTCAAATATAATAATATTAGCAATTCACAATCTATTTAAACTAAGAGTACGCTAGAATACAAACAGCTATAATATACCTAATATAAATTTATTTCAATATATAATTAGAGATGTGTGTAACTAAATCGATTTTGAATAATTCGAATTAGAGTTGTGTCAGATTTCATTCGAATTACTTTCGAGTACAATTGACTGATGAGATTTTTGCATGGTTTTTGCAGCATTTGCACCTACGCATACCTATAGAATATGGTTATTTTTTAAACGTTTAAACGTAATAGAATTCACGGAATGAGTGAATGAACAAAAGATTTTTAGATTAGATTAGATTAGATTTAGATAGGCAATTCTTATAGGCTAAATAGTAATGCTATCAGAGATACATAAAGTTCAATATTTTGTATTGCTATTGAGACTTATCTGAAATCTTTTAATAGCTAATAAATAATGATGGCATAGCGGTCTAAGTAGTCGCAGCACCGTGTGTTTTGGATTCGATCTCCAGCCGGAACAAAATAAATGATCCAAATACTTCTTTCAAGGTGGATGTTCCTGCGTGCGTTTATAGTCTTTACAACGATTTTTTTTTAAATCTGTACGTCTGATGTCGCACAGGGACAGTTATTACATCAGGCTTGAATCGAACCCGAGACTTCACTAGTGCAATGTTGTTAACGTCACTACTAGACCAACAAGGCAATAACAAATTATTTATTAGAAAAATAATAATAAAAGTTATTGCAAATTTAACGATGATAAATGCGAATAATAATTTGGAGGGTAGTCGCGCGTACATTTTCCCGCCATTATATTCGGAACGGGACGTCGCCATATTTTTTAATGTCAAATTTATTGTTTTAATTCTTTGTTTTTATAATTAACCGACCTATGATGTAAGAAATTGAACGTTTTAATTGTGCAGATAGCCTTTTTTCTTATATACCTAATAAAAGTGACAAAGAAGTATACAGTCCGCCTGATGGTTAGTAGTTATGGTAGTCTATGGTTGCTTGCAATATCAGGAGTGGGTACTTGCACGTTATTTAGGGGAAAGGAATTAAAGATGGATGAAAGGAAGTTAATAGGGAAGGTAAAAGCGCCCGGCGTTTTTACTTACAAGGCTCTTAAAGAGGAAACTGAGTCTTTCTCCGTACGTGGGGAGTACTGAGCCACCGTCTTATTTATACCGTCCCGTCAATATATAATTAGCAATGGCTAGCTCTGTCAGTTGAAAAACTACTTCTAAACTTTTCATTTGTCTTTTATAATGTCAACAACAAAACAATCAATTTAATTTAATTGTCTCGATGACTTTAAAATATAGAATAACTATGTATCCTGGGTTCGAATCTAACACTCTCAGCGGATTTCCAGAAGTGAGGTAGGTATATTTACTTGGCTATGAGCCTGTACGCCCCTTGACTTTCTCCCCATTCATAGAAAGACGGAGCTCCTATTTTTGGGTGGAGTTTAAGAAGAAACCGAATAAATACCTACTAGGTGGCGAACCTTGAGGGGCGAACGGGCTCGTAACCATCTACTTAAACGATTGCTCCATCATCTAGACTTCATCATGTAGACATTGTAGACTAAATTCTGACTGTAGGTTAATTGTAAAAGTAAGAGTTTGGCAAGCTGCCTATTAATTTGTAACTGGTTTACCTACAGAATATTTTGAAACTAAATACTTACATAATATTCTTTCTACACAATATGTATTGTCATAGATGTTTGTGACAGTTAGGACCCGATTTGAATTGCTCTCCGGACGCATGACGAATATAAACGAAAACAGAGGTTTTTCTAGATGTTACATATAGTTAGTTATAGTTAGTTATATTTATCTACTAACAAAATAATTACCTGTTATAAAAGAAATATAATATTATTTACCTTAATATAATCAAATTTAGAAATTGATCGAGGTAGAGTAGAGAGATTGTGTAAATAAAGTAGGTACAAAAACTGAAAAAGTTGACGTTAATACCTAAAATCAACACTAAGCGTAGTGTTGTGACAAATCTTTAAGTAAGTAGGTATAGCGTTAAGGTAAAGGATGTAGACGGCACCCAACGACAAAAAAAATATCTGCTACCACCGCTTTGTTGTGGAACAGATAAAAATAAACCTCACCTTGTTAAGACGAGTCATGTTTAAAGCCCGAAAACAAACAGCGCTCCCTAAAACAACCAAACATCAAGTCGCCACTTAACCACATCACTTAGCTAAACCATTTTAACAAGACACCTGCGTACAACAGATTTTAAACAAAACTTTCAAATAAGGGAGCTCTTATTAATCTGGATGCATTATACGCCCAACAAATATTAACTGAACAAAGAACGTGTAACAATTTTTTTATAAAGTGTAACTAGTTCGATTTTCAAATATCTGTTCTATTTGGCGCCAATGGTTAAAGGAGATTATGGCGTTTTAAGCGCCATTTTGTATTTGTTGTGTTCGAAAATGGAACGGTGTGATGTTTTCATGTTAGCACCTTTTAGTGTACGTTCGTTCGGTAACGTCGTGTGTGGTCCGCGCGACTGATTACCGAGACGCGAAGTGCGTTCCGAATTAGCTCCTCACTCGATTAAGTAATTTTGTTTGTTGATTTTAAATGCGGAATCTGATTTCATTTGTTTATTTTATTACGTTTGATTACACCACATCCTGATACCAACATTTTCTAATAAATAAATAATTATAATTTATAACGCTCGATAATAATTATGGTTTTATATTAATACCAGCTGGTACCCGCGAATTCGTCCGCATGGTTTGTTTTCTTGCGAATTCGTTTTTCCAAAACAAAAGTTACTCCTCAGCTATCTGCCAGTGAAAGTCCCGTCAAAATCGGTCCAGCCGTTTCAGAGATTAGCCGGAACAAACAGAGACAGACAAAACCTTTTAAATTGATTTTTGTAATAAATACTGTGTATACTTTCATATGCATTTTGTAAAATGCTGTTATTTTGACATTACAAACAGAGACTTCAATTTAAATTATTTATATAGATAATCACATGTTTAATAAGTTTAAAGTAGCGGTCCTATCATAGGGTACCAAAGTATAAAAAATAAATTTTAGTAATATTAATTACAATTTCATTTCCTATGATTTTGTTGGCGCGAACAGAATATAATAGATGTTTCACACCAAACTAACAATCGTTTGGTGTGAAACACGCAACTCTCAGACTTGTTAGGTACCTACCTATATCAAAGCACATTTAACTACAGTTCAGTACATAAACTATGAATTACTAAATATTATAGCTATTATTAGCAACTATTTAAAGTATTTAATCGTCCTACTGTGATTTGTCGTAATAATAAAATGTAATCAAAATTTAAGTAGGTAATTCAACATGCGTTTCCCTTGATGGATGACGAACACTACTAATGTCAACTCTAATAATAATATACGAATTTAATAGTAAGAAATGAATTTATAATATCAAATAACTATATACCTACTTAATTTTCAAATTTATTTCGTTTAAATCAAGTTGATTTAAATGGACCCAGATCTATAAATTAAATATTAATCCAATTGAATGAACACTAAACAACAATAGAGACTATTAAATACTAAATTTAATATTACATAGACATTAGATATACAGACTAAATATAATATATAGACTATTAAAAAATCACCGACAAAAGTATTTTTTGCAAAAGTGATTTCATAAATATTTATACAAAAGGCGACAAGATAATCCAAAACGATTTTAAAATCGCATTGATTGAGTCAATTTTCAACGCGTGCTCGCATACATGTGTGCAATAAAAAACATTTTTTGGTAACAAAGGACACCATTACACCTTTTGAAATTCGAATGATCTTTTCAAAATTCGAAAAAAATATGAATGGTGGTGCAAAAGTGAGGATTATAGTTTTAAATTTACTATTTTGACTTTATTTTTATGATATTAAGAGTTAAAATAGTTTAATTCTAAATTGTATAGCTGTAAATTAATGTTGGCAAAGCGTTTTATATGACATCTTCCTTTCCGTAAAGATATCTAGATAACATTAGTGGCTTATAAACGGTTGTTCGTTCATTTCAATGGTTCTATAGTTCCATATAAAAGTCTTTAGAGCGGTGGAAGACTTGAATGGATGACGTTTTTCCATGAAGATGCTTCTAAGTTGATAAATACGCGACTAATCAAATTATTTATGGTATTAAAACGTAATAAAGTGTTGTGAACATCTGCACGGACGACCTTTTGGAATCTATTGTAAGATTTATGTTTAAAATAATGTTTAGTAAGTAAAGGGTTAGTGATTTGACGTGGTAGTTCAATATAATGCTATATAGTATAAAACGTGGATTATCAATAGCACGTGAAATACTTTTTAAAAGAGAGGAACTCTCAAAGTTTACTAAATTTAGTTTGTGAATTATTTGTCTATGATTATTAAGTTTCTGTTGAAATTGCTCCTTTTATTTAAAATACGACATTAAAGTGATAGTTATCATTAAATATACATGGCTGCGATTTTTTAGAAATGCTTATTTAGGATATTCATACCACTACATGTTCATCTACTACACCTAGACATAATTTAATTTACGTTTTTATAATGAAACTTATTCTTGTCATTACTATACACATATGCAAAGCAACTATCGCAGATCACAAATGTCCAAATGGTTAGCGAATAGTAAATACACAAATACAAACACAAAAAGAAAATAATTTTTACTACTGTCCAAAATGTGTATATGTGTATAAAATTCGCTATCATTAAATTTGATTAAATCCTGTAGATAAACTAGCCTGAATGCAATTTTACCTTCGCCTTATTACACAATTAAAATTCATTAACAGCTATTCCATAATATATTCGAATTACGCCATTCAATTTCAGTTCTCGATATCGCAAAACGTTATCGATTCGAATTATCGATTTGAAATATCACGTGAATTGAACCGAATGTTCTATATTTGGCACATTGAACGATTGGACGTACATTAACGCGACGCCAACAGCGCAAATGGTCCCGTTTTCACCTCATTTAGCCCAAGTTAAGGACCCTATTATGTACTTTATGTATTCCTAAATTACCCATCACTTAATAGGGTAGCCAGGAACGAGGGAGCTTGCCCTAAAACCATTATAAAATGAGCTACTTCCCCTCTCTTCACAGGTGATTATTCATAGAGAGGAAGGTAAATAATGGTCTTATAAAGGGTCTATTTTAAATGGATAATTATTATAGGTAGGGTGGTTTAAAGTGTTCGTATGATTACTGGCCTGTTCAAATTTAATGCTCGTTTCTCGTTTAGCGAGTTTGTGTTCTACAAGTTTGGAAATTGGGTGATAAGTAGGTATATAGGTGATTGTTTGTGTTATTTATGGACTGTTAGATGTTTGAATTAAAGTTGGCTATTGTTTGGTTTTATTTCTGAAATATAATTTATTTTGAAGCTTACTTTATGACTTCTTGAAAGTCTATAGACAAAATATAAAAGTATGTAAGAGCACAGTTACATCATTGCAGTTGTTAGGTGTGGGTAAGCCATACTAGAGCAGCGATAGCTCAGTGGGAAGACCAACAGACTGCAATGCAGAGGGTCTCGGGTTCGAACCCACATCGCGCACCTCTGACATTCGGAAGTTATATGACTTTTCGAAATTATGTGCGTATTGATTGACAATTATCGCCTGCTCCGTGCCTTGGAGAGCACGTTAAGCCGTCGGTCCCGGCTGCCATGAACATCTATGGTAGTCGTTATTGGGAGAGTGTCGACACAAAAGATCCTACTGGGTCGAAGTGTCGCCGGTCTGCACTGACTGGCCTCCATATAAGATAAGATAAGATGGGTAAGCCGTTTTATAATGAATTGTTTGTTTACCAAATACGACAATTAAGAAAAAATATCCTAATTCTATAGAAAATTGAGTGTAAATTGGTTATTTTGGTTTTAATTATATGAAGTACGTACGGTACATGAACTGACCGATCACATTGTTCGTAAACTCGACCAAAATAAGAAGGTGATAGCAGTGATTTTAGACTTGGCAAAGGCTTTTGACACGGTCTGTGTGCCACTCTTACTAAATAAACTGGAAAAATGGGAATTAGAGACATCCAACTTAGGTTATTTAAAGATTACTTAACTGGCCGACAGCAGAAAGTCAGGGTTGGTGATATCGTCAGCGATGATCTGCCAGTTGATTGCGGAGTGCCTCAAGGTAGCGTTCTAGGACCTACGCTCTTACTGGCCTTCATAAATGACCTGTGCAATCTTCCTCTCGTAAACGGCAAGATAGTCTATATATGCTGACGACACCGCATTAATTTTTGATGGTGATTCTTGGGATGATGCTTTTGTGTCCGCACAGCTAGGTTTTAATACGGTGACCACGTGGCTTAAAGAAAATGGACTCATTCTTAAAGTTGGAAAAACACACTTTATGCCATTCACGATCAAGAGCAAATCATCACCGATAAATGACAATCATAGTATAATACATCATACATGCTCACCTAGTCGTCCCTGCTCTTGTACTCTTCTCAACGTAGCCTGCAACGTTAAGTACTTAGTTACCTGGGAGTGGTATTAGACGATTTGCTGAATTTCAGTCACCACCTGGATCTACTTTCCTCCAGAACGCGGAAATTAATGTTTATATTTAAAAACTTGCGGCACATAGCGGACGTACAGGTCATCAAATCATCAGATCAGATTTATTTGGCCCTCTGCCAATCAGTTCTAAGTTATTGTATCACTGTGTGGGGCGGAGTATGTAAGAATAGCTTAATTAAATTAGAGAGAGCGCAAAGAGCAGTCCTGAACGTTAGTCGGTACTTGCCCTTTCTATTTCCCACCATAGAACTGTACCAACTTACCGACGTCCTGACAGTGAGGCAACGGTTTGTTTTAGGGATCTTTCGAAAGCAGCGTTCTACGCTTACTTTTGACTCCACTGCTCTCACAAACAAGCGTCGAAATATTACACTTGTGACACTCTAAATGTTCGGTGGAACACAGCGTTCTCCGCAAGATATTTTGGCTTAGGAGGTTACCTATAAAACAAAATTCATAAAATATCAGCATTTACTCACTCACATGCTTCACACACAATTTGGCTGAAGATACTCAGTTACGACGAGACAGAAAAGCTTTTACACATTATTTTCTGAACTGATGTACACCCCCTCCACCCTTCCCACACACACACACACACACACACACACACACACACACACACACACACACACACACTCACACATACACATAATCTCACATAATCTGTCATACAGGTCTCCTAGTGCAGATACCAGTCTCTCACATAGCAACAAAAACATTATTTTGTGCAATTTTATATTTTGTAGCTATGTGAGAGAGAAACAATAAACTATTATTATTATTATTAATTATATGAAGTTGCTGCTTTGAGTTTGTATTAGGAAAATCGGTAACAGATTTACATACTATTACATCAATACTTTAACTCCCAATTCGAATTCAACTTACTAATGTAATTTTTTTCATGTATAGTTGCTTGTATTAAGGCCACTACGAATTGTATTAAATTAAAATAAATGTAATTAAACAACATAATTATACAGGCTAATTATGTTGTAGACACTAAGCGATATGAATTATATAAAAGGTTATTGATATTTATTATTAATAATACCTGTTTTCATAATATTATTATTTCTATTATTTAGACTATTCATGAAATATTTTAAAATATATATTGCATTTTGTACAGTAACCACGAAATTAGATGTGTCCTACATGAACGGCAATTTCATTGTAAAAGACAATATTAACTTACTTCTTAAAATGGTTACGTGCTGGACGAAATTAAACAGAACTGTATTTAAATATAGAAATGAAGCATGCGACCACATTCTTCATTCGCTTAAATGACGTAGCTAAATTCAAAAATAGAATAGGGTATCCATATTTCGAGCGGCGAAACCCCAGATGTGTAAACAACAATTGACTGCGAGTTGGTACTGCTTTGTGTGAGATGACAAACGTACCTCTATTGTCCCACTGTCCTTAATATAGTGCCTATTACGAAGGGTGTGTACGTTAAGTGGAGTTCATAAGTGTAGTGGCATAATATGTCGTTTAAATCTATAAGTGGTTAAATTGTTGTATGAACTGTAAGTGAGAGTTTTAAAATGTTGTTGCTGAGTGATTGTATTGTATATATTTCTGATAATTGAATATTTAGTTATTTCCTGAAATCAACATTTTATTATTCTCTTGAAGTCACCGGCCCCATCAAATGGGTAAACATTTTGTATTTAACATTTCGACTACGTACTAAAGAGTTCACCTTTATAGGTACGGTACCAAAACTTTACTAATGTAATGTAATTTAATATGTCGATTATTGAGATACAACTATTAGTCGTCTATACAATAATTAAATATGAAGAACACTTTAATTAATCTTTTGCGACGGTGTAAATAAACCGATTCGCCAAGGCACCCTCTTACAGATAACCGGTCTACTTTATCCAAATCTTTACTTCAATCTAATTCTCAATTCCTTGTCTTAGGTCGTCGGTTACCGCTTACCACTCACGTGGACCGTAGGCCCGTCTACAAAGTGAGTTGTAAAAAAATTATAGAGTAGACATTCACACTAAAGTAGTGTGAAACTTTGCGTATATTTTTGTGCTTGACAATCGAGATAGAAAAAAAAACAATATTACAAATGAATGGCACATAGCCACCCTACTACAAAAACGTCAAAGCCGTACGTAAACGCCATTGAGAGTCGTCATAATGACCGGCTGATAGCCGTTTAAAAACGAATTTGCTCACTTCTGGTACATTAAACAATCATTCACTCATTCAGTGCGACGGTGACGCTAGATGCAATCTGATACGTACCCGTTTTTGTATTAGCTGTGATATTTATATTTATTATCTGTGGGGAGAATGTTTTCGTGCAGTATGTGTTACCTATGTCTGTTATAGGGATACCAACTCGGAAAAGAAATTATTTAATAAATAAATTCGTTTGCTTAGGATTTAGCTTCAGAAATAAGTATGAATTTATTTTAGATGTTTCTAAATTTTAATAGACTCGAATTTGTACACCAAGTTACTTCAAAAATGTAATTGTCTGTTTCTGAAGTTTGTATCAACTTTGCAAATCATGCTTTATGAATGCAGAACTTCGTTCATTATAAAAAATATGTGTCAACACATATTTTTGTGTTATCGTATGAATTATTTAACCAAATAAACAAACGTTTAAAGGGTCACTATACAATAACCATTGATTATATTTGAACATTTTTATTTTTGCTTTGTAATAAAAGTAATGTGGTATAATGGATATGTTAAGTGGACGTAGAAGTAATGTATAAATGTATAAAAATACTAGGATAATATAAAATACTAAATACTACGTCAAAATTCGAAATATTTACTTTTATTATTAAAACAACAAATAATCAACTTTTTATTCCTAATACGAATATCTTAAGATATTTTAAAAGACAAATCTGACATAATACCACTACTGATGGCTTAAAACATACAGAAGTATGATACCTATTATAAATATAAAACACAAGTTGACGAACAGCAAACATAAAAAATAATACGTAATAATATAAATTAGTAACAATAAAATCCGTTTATTTAAACTTAGGAATGTTATCACAAGAGGAAACTATTTGTTATTACTAACAACGATAACAACGAACTGGTTGGAATTAATTACAGGAAAAGTTTAATTATAACATATAAATAAAAGTCATAATTATTAATAGTAAACGCTCTATTTCGTAATTAAATCCAGCAATATTATTTGAATTTAACGACTTCAAACGGATGTTATCGCGGTAACTTTGTATAAATTTTTGACTTTTCAGACCCTTCGCTTAGGTACTGCTCTGTATACTGAGGGTTCTGCATGGATGATGTAGTAGTTTAAGTGGTCACCTCATCACTGTGTTTTCCGTAGGTCCTGCTGCACCAACAATCACCCTCTTTCCCTCTTCCAGCTCCTTCTCCTTTCCACTTCCTTTCCTAAATGGTCGGCAACGGGCAAGTGATGCCTCTGGTGTTGCAGGCGTCCATAGGCTACGGTGATCACTTACCATCAGGTGGGCCGTAAGCTTGTTTGTCACCTAAGTAGTATAAAAAAAAGTTACCTACTATACGTTTTTTTGGTTATAATTGATATCTTTATTGGTAGAAAATAAAAAATGTACAAAGGCAGTTATTATTACATACAGCTAAACTAATATTAACAAAACGTATAAAATAAATCAAAATGGCTGGTTTAGGCAGCGTCGTAAAATTTGTCTGCTGCGCTGTTGATTGGAAAAGTGCCCAGAAGACTGGCAGCATTGCCATGTTGAACAGCAATGCTGATTCTTTGAGTCAAGAAAAGTCCAGTAACTTAACGTGAAGCGTCAGTTGGCTGCTTAGACAGATTTCTGAAATGAGCACGAGGATAAGAACCTAGTTTCTCCACACCAAACGGCTGAAAAACGTAGTTACTAATGATATTACTGTATTTGCGCTTTTTAAGGTTTTCCGTAGCTGCAGCAGCAGCAACGGCACCGTTTTTCAATTAATTTAAATGCGTTAGATATATTGATAATGTTGTAAAACGAAAATCACCGTAAATATTAATTACTGTTGTACAAGTATTCGAATAACCTTCTTTGTGCCAATTGTTGGTACCCTTTGTACGTATATATTATAGCCTCGTTGATCTCGTGGCTAATGTATATTACGGTTGCGGATAATAAGGTACATGGTTCGAATTCGGGATTAGACAAAAAGGGTCACTGATTTTTCTTGTGAAGAAATTTTCAGTACCTGCCTGGAGAAATCGATTGTTCTGCATATGATCTTACCCTGATCGTATCGAATTATAACAGTGAGGGTGTAGAGAGTTCACTCGTTTGCACACACTTGTGCACTATAAGATCTACCATGTAGATGATTAGTGTTAAACAGCTGATCTATTCAAGATTCCGGCATTTAAGCATAAGGAAAATACATATATTTCACGTATGTAATACACAGCTTCCTTTCAGAGAACTCAATGACACTTTACTCGGCATAAGATCTTTGAGATCACACGGACACTTATTCTACGGTACCAACAAGGCACAACTTTAACAACGATTATAATTAAATTAAATAAAAAATATTCCTATGTGTTAAAAATCATGTGTTTAAGCTTTAATTATATGACAACGAGTTAAGGAAAATAAAATAAATTATTATAATTTGACAAAATTATCGCTAAGGACATCAGCCACATGTTTATTAAGTGATAGAATATCAAATATAATTAAGAGCTTTATCCTTAAAGCAATAAGCTTAATTAAAATCACTTGGCAACGATACAATAACTCCGAATATACCAGATCCGATATAATTAAACATTACCTAATCCTAATATTATAAATGCGAATGTGGATTTGTTTGTTTGTTACGCCTTAACTAATCCCCGTGCCTCGGAAAGCACGTAAAGACGTTGGTCCTGCGCCTAATCTCTCTCTCCGGTCGTGTCGGATTATCCGTCCCATCGGATCATGAGCGTTAGGAAACAGAGAATGAACTTGTCACACACACATAAGTCGGCTTCGGTGGCGTAGTGGTTAGTGTAACCGACTGCCACTGCTACGCCTGAGGTCGCGGGTTCGATTCCCGCACAAGTCAAACATTTGTGTGCATGAACATGGATGTTTGTCTTGGTCTGGGTGTTTCTATGTATAACATGTATATATTTACAAAAAAGAGTACCTATATTTGTATGTTTATCCATTGTCTAGTACCTATAGTACAAGCTCTGCTTAGTTTGAGCTAGATGGTGTTGTGTGTATGTGGTAGAATATTATTATTATTAAAAAAATACTTGTGTTTGCGCACATACTTGCGCATTATAATATCTCCTGCGCAGATGGCCAGTCTCCGTTAAGATTGGCCGCCGTGGGCGAAATTCGGTCTGGAGGACATTATTATTATTATTACTCCACTGATCACCATGAATTACAAGTTTTATCCTTTTATCCAAAAAAAGTACTGTTCCCGAAGGATTGAAAATTGATATAACCTACATTTACGCAAGCGGAACAGGAAGCTAGTATTTTTATACATTTATACATTACTTCTACGTCCACTTAACATATCCATTATACCACATTACTTTTATTACAAAGCAGCGATAGCCTAGTGAGAAACCTTTGGACTGCCATGCAGAGGTCTCGAGTTCGAGTCTCTGACTTTTCAAAGTTATATGCGTATTAAAATAGTTAATCATCGCTTGCTTTAACGGTGAAGGAAATCATCGTGAGGAAACCTGCATGTCTGAGAGTTCTCCATCATGTTGTCGAAGATATGTGAAGTCTACCAACTCGAATTAGGCCAGCGTGGTGGACTATGGCCTAACCCTTCTCACATTGAGAAGAGGCCCGTGCCCAGCAGTGGGACAGTTTAATACGGGGCTGAAATTATTATTATTACTATTATTAGATAGCTTTAAAAACACATAAAATACTATTAATTATCTGTTAAAAAGCTGTTGTTCTTTTCACCACAAACAACATTCCATAATAAAAACTCTTTAAAAGGGAAATGGAGTAGTATGTTCTAAATATAAATGTAATAAAAAGCGGCGCGTTGTATCGAGTCAGATTCGATGATCATTCGTTTAAACACATTATGTTGGGCTATTATAGGCCACTTTGGCACCCCTATACAATCGAATCGCTTAGGGCTGGCGAGATATCCGAAATATAGGATGACAGCAATCCGTTTATAGGGCTGTGACTTTGAGATTATTATTACAAAAAATATTTATTTATATAGCAACATATACGATATATTATGTAACCTAATTATATGTTCTTCATAAGAATTAAAAGTTCTGTAGTTACTAATTAAAAAATATGTTGTTACGTTTATAATCTCTTATATATTGTCGAGCTTTGTTCACACTGCCATGCCAGTCTGCTTGCAAAATCAGCCAGTAGGCTTTCAAAAGAGTATAGAGAGCTCGTTAATTTCCCTTTTATTTAACATGATTTTATGACAAAGTGAGATTAGATAAGTGAGTCCCTGGTACTTGACTAAACGTAGACGTACTCTTACAAGGAGTATCACTAGCTCTTTGAGGAAAAGGAATCAAAGTTAGCGGTAAAGGAAAGGAATACGCGAGTTAGGTACGTGAGACACCGGAAGTTTACTTACCGGGATAAACCTTGTAACCGTATTAATGCTATGTTCCTATTTCCTGTAAAAATACGGTTTTCCCCGTAAGGCCCGGCCCGGTAAGGCCATTAATGCCATCACCGCAAACTTATAAGGTATTTAGAGGAGAAATGTATATAGCATGTGTATTACAATCAACAACAATAAACCTGATGACATAGAAATGTCAAGGAATATACAGACAATAATTAAGTTAGTAAAAAGTTTTCACACCATTATGTAAAAAAGGTTGCAAATACATTTGACATAAACTTTTACGTTATGTATTCTAGCCAAATAATTAGTTGATATAATCTTGTTGCTTATTATCAGATACAGCATAGGCTTGTAAGCCATATTTATAGTTTAAAATAACAAAAATTTGAACAAACAAGAAAATCGACTTCAACTAACCAAGTAATAAAATGAGAACATCATCAATATAGTTAAAGTCAACTAAATACGCATTATTAAGGATAACTCAAAAAATACTGGTCAGATCTTGATTAAATTTAAATGGGACCACATAGAAAGTACCAGCTTTCAAATAAAAAAAGAATAATTGAAACCGTTTCACCTCAAAACAAGTACAGAGTTTCGAAGAGTTCTGTTTTTTAAGTCGGTTAAAAATACAATTATCTACACCACAAATTTTCAAACGATCATACGACATTACTGTAGGCACATATACATTATTTTGTAACCAAAGCAATAATAAAATTAATGAATAAACAATACTATAGGTATAAATAACTCATAATTAGTCATGTGGAATTGTTTCATTGATGTTTTACTATCATCTTGCGGTGTAAACATGGTTGTCTGTGGTTTGTTATAATGAATAGTGTACATGTTTGTGAGGCGTCAGTCCAAATATGCGTTAGCTACGTGACTTGTAAGGGTATGTTATTTATTATAATATAATAGGTATTGCGCCATGAATGAGTTTATCCGAAGGTCAAAGGTGGATCACACTCACATTTTGTCATATTATTATGTTTAGGTGCAATGAAATGTTAACGGTACCAACACAAATTTTATTATTTAAGACAAATAGTTGCATTATCCAAACACTAAAATACAAAGAATTTTTGACATCTACTAAATATTAAATGAGCTATGAGCATAGCTAGTAAATATGTAAATTTAATCCACGCAAGATTAAAGTGAAATAGGCTGTGGTTGCCAATTAGCGTAGGTACTACTCGTGAACAGACTCACCCAAGAAACCTTTCATCCGGAAAAGAGCTACTGTTCCCGACATATAGAATTTATTTAAGAAAATCTACATTAACGCAAACGAATCCTCAAGCAAAAGCGAGTATATCAATAAAATATCGTAATTCAGTGTAGTGCCAACCCTACAGTTTCGTTAGGGGCCGTCAATGCACTGATTGTGTTTGCTGTATAGAGTACGCACTCAAATAACTAGGGTCGGGACAAACTCACTCAATGATTCGACAATTAAATTGTGAATTTATTGAATTAAATTGTTTAGTGCGTTCCGTCTCGCTGCGCATTTGTATTAGTGTGGCGCTGTTGAATATTAATGGAACACTACTATTTGTATATTGTATGTGTTTAAGTTATAAGTATTTTTATTGTGTACCAGATTTTGATTACGTTTGCTTAAATGTAGGTTAGAATAGAATAGAATAGAATTTTATTTTGCAAATATTGTTGCACAATACATAGTTCTTATAATTAAATTTTATAGCTCAGCCATATTTTACCATTCGGCATGCAAATATTTAACATTATTTGTACTTATTTTGATATTACGTTTAAAAAAAATACCATTTTAATACATAAATTACCATTACTTATCAAATTTTTATTTATTAATTTAATTCAATGTATATAAATCAAAATGTATATGTAATAAAATGTAAAATTTTTATGTCTATTTTCCATCCCTCTGAAACAATAGATACTTTTCCTGGATGAAAGGTACAGTATGTCCTTTGCTGTTCCCTTGACAACGTGTATGCGATGTAAGCGAAATTAAGTAGTTAAGTGATAGTTAATGCGTAATAGCGGAACACACAAACAAACAAAGAAACTCACATTCATGTTTATAATGTTGGTATAGATGTTTTGTAAGATTTCTCGGTTTCTGAACTTAGCGACCTGTCACTATCAAACTCATGTCAAATAATCGGATTGGCTGTTGCGAATTCGGTCAGCCAATCACAGCAGTTGAGATGCGTTTGACTGGCGATTAATAATCTTTTGTTTTTTTACGTCTTTTAGAAATTGGATGAGATTTCCTTGACTATAACGCTAAAGTGTAGCCTGAAATAAAGTAAGCCGTGAAAATATAGTACATGTATATTTATTCTGATATCATCTGCCTTGGTGAAGCAGCGGACGTGTAAACGACTGCTATGCATGAGGTCTCAGATTTGATGTCCGGGTCGGTCAAAGTGCTTTTCTATCAATAAATTCTCAGGAGTAGCACGGCGCCACAGTATTATACTACGTATATCTTAAAAACAGGTTTTTCCTTTTTTGGTTACAAATTAATATTGTTCTTGGTAGCCCCGTCAGCTAAGCTAAATGCCTGTGTTACAATGGGTACACTTAAAAAATGAAATGGGTGGCCGATGGCTGATCCAATTCGAACCCAAGACGTCTAGATCGCAAATTCAATGCCATCCTTGCGCTATCGCCGCTCCAAGTAACAGTTCTGTTTATTATGAGGTCCGTAAAATCCGATCAGTCACAGAGGGTTAGCAGCATATGTAAATATGTGTCGGGAACATATTTAATAAAGCACCCTCATAGTGCGGTTCGAATCCCGTTTAGTTAACTCGCTATTAAATACGATATTTTTCCATATCATTGTGCGGGATTGGGGAGATGGGGATCGGTTTATGTTAGAAGTCAAAATACTTTCAGTAATAAGATGAAGGAAAATATTACATACTAGATAATGCCGCGGCTTTGCTCACATTTATGTAGATTTTGTCAATAATTTTCTGTGTCTCGAGAACAGTACTTCTTTTATATTTTTGACTGGATGACACATAGATGTGCTTTTAGCCTATACATGTCTGACATATCCTTTTGGTTTCGCCTAGAGCAAAGGGAACATTTCATTATTATCTTTAAAAAAGTTTACGTGTAGACGTGGCTTTTATTTTGATGGAAAACTTAATGTGGTTTAACTTTCGTTTATATACAAACTCCTTGCAGGAGATTTTAAACACAACAGCCGCAAGAACATTCAGATTTTGGACAAAAATACATAACTGCCTATCTCATTTTAGGATATCTAAGTTTAATGTATCATATATTATGCGTATTCTTATATTTCGACACAAATGTATTTTTGTTTATGAAATAAATAACTGAAACTGTAAACAGGATACTTAAAAAAAGTCTTACATTATGGATTATCATTTTCCTCTTTTATCAATTTACAAAAGTGACTCTAAAAGAGAAATGATTGCTTTTATACGTCTCTTATAAAACCATCCTAACTCCCAAAGCTTAAGTAGCTCCGCGACGTCAGGGCACAATAAACATGGCTCCCCTCCGATATCGTTCACTCATTCATTCGTTAATGCATTTGTCATAAACTCATAAACTGTCGTATATTGCCTATGCCCACGGGTGGGACGATGGACGGGTGATTTTTTCTTAATTTCCGCTGCAGATTTATCCCGAGGGATGAAATTTGATTCGGAACGATAGCCGTGAATAAATTGAGCGAGATTTAATGCGGGAATTTATTTTTTGATTGCGTTGGCGGTTTAGCGGAGAAAGGAAGTCATCTCTGCCAATTATTAGGTACCGGGTTCTAGGTATTGTTATTTTAAAATTAAACTTAATTGAAATATAACATTTGTTTAAACGAAAGACAACAGGTATTGTATTGTAGCTATATTTCTAAATTTATCACTACACGCGCAAATATCGCACGCTTTTAGTATTAAAAATAACATTTTAAAATATCTACTTCCGTTCCAGGTTTAATCCCAATGTCAACTAGGATTTCATAACCACTGTAACGGCTCACACAAAGAACACCCAAATGTCAGATTTTTTAACAAACAAGGAACGTAATTGAACTGGACATCGAACCCACAACAGATAACTCATTAACAGCATGTAAATGTACCTTCCTATCAGTACATTTGATGTTAAGTAATATGTATATATAATTTATCGTCTCAGCCCAAGAACGTCCACTGCTGGACAATGAAATTTTAATTATTACTATTTAAGTTTACACTTTCCTCGACGTTTCGGTTTTTTCTCAGCAGCCATGGTCACTGTCTCGCTGTGACCATGGCTGCTCGCTGCTAAAAATATTAAATAGTAGTAGTTAAAATTATATTATCTAATTATTTTCTTTTCGTGTGGTTAGTGGCCTACCTGTTGTCAAGAGTTGTTCAAGCCGCCCGTAGGCCTCTGACATGGCTTAACGACTGCTGTCAATTTGGCAACAACCGGGACCGACTTCTTACGTGCCCTCCGAAGCACGCAGACGCTCAGATGAAATACCACTAAGTGGTCACCCATCTATAGACTGACCGCACCCAACGTTGCTTAACCTCGCTAATCGTTTACCGATCAGTGAGTACAACTGGCTATGAGCGCCTCATATTATCTAATATAAGTGTTTTTTAATAAACCGCGATAAAACCGTAATTTTAATCAAAAACATTTTCCCAGTTTAACGTAAAAATTCCTATAGCCAATTACATAAAAACCAACAAGTAGGTACATCTATGTCACCATAAAAACATAACCCCACCTATCCAAAAAAATACCTCCCCTGTCAATATTCAATATAATGAACAGTTGCTAAGGTCTACTAATAGCCCCACTCTTAAAATCTATTATCAAATCATCTACAAATCATTAATAACGGGTTATGAATGACCGCCTAAAATTGTATAGAACGACCAAACATCTGAAGTCCGTAGAGCAACGCGCAACACATGGTTGCTAGCCTTTTCATCGCCTGCCCATCATTTATCACAACTTCACCATCAATCATTAAAACGAGACTTAAAGAGAGAGAAAATGAAGTGATAGCTCCGTCACAAAAGTAAATATGATACGGCTAATGATACAATTAATGATTAATTATGTTTCCAATTTTGAATTTTACAGTTGTTGAATGAATGGCCGAATTCTTTAACGGATTTTCTGTTGAATTTTAAATTTGGAACACGGCGTCGGCTTGTCTGTGGTATGGTGTGAAATTATTGTAGGTAGTTTGAAAACGTTTAGCGGAATAATGATTTTGTAAAATTCATTGAAGTTTAAAAGGGTTGGGTTTCTCTTGGGATCGTTCATTCATAATTTTACAAAGATTTTATTACAATTAGATGTCATTTTACGTCATATTTAGAATGCATTTGCAACATTTTACTTTATAGAATACTTTTCAATGAACTCGAATTTAGAATAGATATGAATTGCTATAGTATATTATGACCGGCTTCTTTTCATTGAAATTGATCGTTCTTTACATCTTTAGTGTCGTTTTCGGTAAAGTTATCATTTAACTACCATGAAGGCGTAAATATAGGTCAACTAGAGATATTTTTTGTATGTCCGGCTTAGCTGTCATATATCTATTACTTCAGCCCTTTACAAATATCAGAAACCAGGAATGTTTTTAAATAATAATAATATTCTATCACATACACGCAACACCATCTAGCCCAAACTAAGCAGAGCTTGTACTATGGGTACTAGACAATGGATAAACATACATACATCCTTATTTTTTGGAAATACATACAAATTATACATAGAAACACCCAGACCAAGTCAAACATCCATGTTCATGCACATAAATGTTTGACATGCGCGGGAATCGAACCCGCGACCTCAGGTGTGGCAGTCGGTTACACTAACCACTACACCATCGAGGCCGACAAATAGTAATTAGTTAATAATGAAATAAATTATATGGTACATAGACTCGGTCTTTACCCCCAAGAAGTATATAGCGTAACTACACCCACATTATACAAGTTATAGTTAAGGTCCTATGTAATAGTAGGACTTATTACCCTCTAATTTAGCATGGTACTTTTCCAAATTCCATGCTATTTCTAAAAACACCCCTAAATAAATATTTTGTAACACTGTGCCTAGCCTGGGACACTAAGCTTGGACCTCAAGATTGGCCGCAGTCATAAGTGCAAACTTACGAGTATTACATTTAAAACAATTTTTCCATAGATCACAAAAGAGTTTGATAATAACTTAGCTTATAGTTAAGGTCCTATGTAATAGTAGGACTAATTACCCTCTAATTTAGCATGGTACTTTTCCAAATTCCATGCTATTTCTAAAAACACCCCTAAATAAATATTTTGTAACACTGTGCCTAGCCTGGGACACTAAGCTTGGACCTCAAGATTGGCCGCAGTCATAAGTGCAAACTTACGAGTATTACATTTAAAACAATTTTTCCATAGATCACAAAAGAGTTTGATAATAACTTAGCTTTATAGTTAAAAATAATAAATATTACTATAAAAGTGACCACATAGATAATAAATAAAGATTAGCCACAACAACATGAATATCTAAACATTTTAGTATTTTTCCCTGGTGGTCTTTTCATTTCAGTACTGATGTATTGTTAATTATTAGAGGTCCGTAGCAAAATGCCACTGGGACCCTATTAAGCTTACGTTGTCAGTCTGTCCTACCTAATAATTGATCCTATTCATTATCTTTAGGAGCTTAAGACTGCGCCGAGTGAAATGTGCCAAAACAGACGGTCACAGTTAAGTGAATAAAATTAATACTTTTTGTTTAATACAAATATAAAATATACATTTACCATAACAATGAATGTGTTTACAATTACTCCGTGTAAAAAACTTAAAATAATTAATATTTTCACCTACAAAATTACGTAAATTTGCATATAGCTCGTGATTTTTAGATTATAACAGTAGAAATCTATCCTATTTCACAGCTTAAACGAAACATAAATAGTTATATTACAATTTGTCTGTCCCAAATATTTAAGTTATTGGTTGACAATAAAGATATATTTATCAAAAAAGCACTTCAAATCCTCCATACAATTTTATTATGGCGGCCGCGCGCCGATTTGAATATGCGCCGCACGAGCTCTGTCATTATCTGTCTTACGCTCGGCGCAGTCTTAATACGATTTTAGGCTAGTCGAAGACCGTGGGACTGACACGCAGTGGTCCCGTGTTCGATCCTAAGGCACGCATCTCTAACTTTTTAAATAATAAATATGTTATGTATCATGTTCTCGAAGATATGTAACGTCTGCCACCCCGCACTGGGCTAGCATGGTATGCTATAGCGTTACGTCTTAAACTGATTACTAAAACTTTATTTTAAAAAGGATAACCTTTAAAGAAAAATAACAAATATTAAAACCGGCCAAGAGTGAGTCGGACGCATATTATTTAATTATGATACAGAACCTTACAGTACAAGAGTCCAACACCCACTTGACCCGTTTGTAACATTAACTTTTAATATAATATCGATTTATACATCCAAATAAATCTAAAGCAATCCCATTAAAAATTACCCAATATATTAAACAAGTTGGATGCATGAATGGGCAGCATTAAACGTGAATGGTGCATCATTAAAATCAAATCCTATAACAAATGTACACGGTAATGTTATTATTGTTATATTTGTTATATAACAGTTTAGTGGTTTGAATCATAGCGTTCTGAATATAACAGATATGGTATGTTACCCTACACGTGTCATGATTATGCACAGACGAGCATAATTTAATGCGACAAGATACGACAATATCCGAAAACGCGGTACAATAGATCGCTGCTATTTGATAAAAGGCTCCTTGCGTTAAGAAGTTCCATTCCTTTAAATGGAACTGGCATAACACTAGTAACAGTCAATCGTATTGTAATAGTAATTAAATGTTAACCAAGGAAGAAAGATTTTAGTGGTGACGACAAACAAAATAATTGTAAGCTTAAACTAGATGATAGTTAAAGTGATCAAAAGTCATTAGATGTTAGCAGTATGGCTAAGATAAGCTGTATACTTTATAAAAGATAGCTTGATCTCTGCGACATATGTCAAACTGACATTCCTAGGGTTGTCAGGATATAAAAAATTGTCGATAGTAATTATCGACGTTTCTTACTATTATCTATGCTAATGTAACATATAATTGGGTTTAATTTAATTACAAAAGTTACTAAATTAAACGAATATTTCAATATAAAATACATTTATTCTCTTAAAGGAGTACACCCCAAATCCATATCTGAATCAGTTTCTGAATCGCTAGAACAATCTTGTAAATTTATTATAAACTCTTGTTCGCAAATATTATCAAATCGGACGTCCCGCTCCCAATCTTCTTCCATTAGTTTTCTGCATCCTTCTTCCAGTCTTCTGCAGATACATTGTCGACCGCACTTTTTAATAACTGCAACATTTTATTTGCCGTGAAAGGCGATGTTGTATTGTGTCTAGCAGCGTAACCTTAAAAGAAAACATATTTTTACTAAGATTAATTATACAGTAGTTTATACTTAAAGTACCTATCTAACTGAAATTCAAGCAAACAAACCTTTGACTTGGGCCCAGATGTACACATGTAAATAATGTTATGATATTAAAATATACAATAAAATTAAAAGATAAATTAATTTTCAATTAAGTTTTATTTAAAATATCGATAGTTTATAGTCTGTGGTCACGATGATTCATCGCCCATCACTAATTAGGTCGGCATGCCCATAAAGTATGACATTGACAGGTACTGTATGTACTATTATGAAATTCAGGACTTCATAGGCGTGATTTTACTGACAGCTGTCGCAGAGATCAAGCTATCTTTTATGAAGTGTAGTAAGCTTTATGATATGGACGTAACAGTTGCTTTAAATCGCATTATTGTCAAAAATACATGTATAGCTTGTCAATAAAAGGTAAATAGACACGTGCTTTAATATTTCTAATGTTTATTCATTTCGTCGAACATAGTCAGAAAGCTTCATATAGTATGATGGAAATAGATTGCCGATATAGTTTATAGATATTTGTCGGCCTCGATGGCGTAGTGGTTAGTGTAACCGACTGCTACGCCTGAGGTCGCGGGTTCGATTCCCGCACAAGTCAAACATTTGTGTGCATGAACATGGATGTTTGTCTTGGTCTGGTCGTTTCTATGTATAATATGTATGTATTTACAAAAACAAAAGTATATATGTATGTTTATCCATTGTCTAGTACCCATAGTACAAGCTCAGCTTAGTTTGGGCTAGATGGTGTTGTGTGTATGTGTTAGAATATTATTATATTATTATTATTATAGATATACATACGTCAAATGTAAAATGAAATGCAATTTATCTTCACAATTAAAGTTTATTTAACTTAGAAGAATATTATTTGTAATATTTATGATGCTGCGACTAAATCGGTGATCTATTTTGGACAGTTTTTATTATAAGAATTAGAGGTTTAATTTCGTTAAAGCTAAATTCCGTTTGAGCTATATTGCAATGTAGTTTTGTGCAACACCACCTCTCTCCAAAGCAGCCTAATACCGCTTCCATAGCAATATAATCATTATTCCATGTTAAAAATGTTATTTGTAATAAATTATAAAATAATTCGGGAGTAGCAACAAATAAATCGTTAATAAGGTGTCGTTAAACTTTATTATTTTGTGACGGACTCCACTTAGGGTTATTGTGTGAGTTTTTATGTTTGTACGCATGTGTTGTGCAGTATATGGAAGAATAGACCACAAAAAATGTGGAGGGTCCAATGATATTGTTTACAGAGGGTAGTCTTTGTATCCGTGAATAAATGGTAAAGGTAATTTCGCCATTTTCATTCGACAATATCGCCGTATTTTGCGATATTGACTTATTTATTGTCGGGCTCCATTGCGTAGTGGTTAGTGTAACCGACTGCCACGCCTGAGGTAGCGGGTTCGATTCCCGCACAAGTGATACATTTGTGTGCATGAACATTGATGTTTGTCTTGGTCTGGGTGTTTCTAGGTATAATATGTAAAAATTTACTAAAAAAAGTATATATGTATGTTTATCCATTGTCTAGTACCCATAGTACAAGCTCTGCTTAGTTTGGGCTAGATGGTGTTGTGTGTATGTGATAGAATATTATTATTATTATTATATTATTATAATGACAGAGCTCGTGCGGCGCATATTCAAATCGGCGCGCGGCCTCCATAGTAAAACTGTATGGAGGATTTGAAGTGCTTTTTTGATAAATATGTATCTTTATTGTCAACCAATAACTTAAATATTTTGGACGGACAAATTGTAATATAACTATTTATGTTTCGTTTAAGCTGTAAATTAGGATAGATGGTGTTGTTTGTATGTGGAAGAATATTATTATTGTGTCAATTCATAGTTGTATACATGTAACAGTATTTTATATAAAGAAAATAGGGTATAGACTATAAGTTTAATATATCAATGAGATGTAGGTTATATATCAACATTATTGGTAACTAAAATATACCTAATATTGCCAAAGCAGATTTCCTTTTAATTTTGTTCAAAGGATTTGCTTATCTTCTTTCCAAAGTTTAACGCTGTTGTAGTGCCAAGATATAGGGAATCCACAAATATATCAACAACGGACACAAATAATACCTAGACACATTTAATACTAGAACAACAACCTAGACATAGAACAGCATTTAATGGTATAAGCAATTTTTTTATCTATGTGAGCATTAAATCCAGATCTATTACGTAATACTATATCTGTTCTGTGTCGTATTCCAGACTGGCAATGATGTGTCGACATAACCTATATAAATGAATATAAATTTGTATTTAAAATGGCCACATTCCGGAAAACATTATAATGTTATATATGTATTTATTATCAGTTAAAAAAAGTAATCAATATTGTTACGATATAACTTAAGCTTTCTTCTCTCTTAGCCTTTATTATACCCAAGTCACTTGGTGTCGGCTTTTCTAGTCTAACCGGATTTGACTGGATATCAGTTTTTACACGGAGCGGCTGCCACCTGACCTCCGCAACCCGAAGGCTAACGATACCTTAAGGCTAGACCAGTGTCAGGATATTGGAGGGTACTGACTTTCCTAATAACGACTGCTATAGATGTTCATGGCACCCGGGACCAACGGCTTAACGTGCTCTCCGAGGCACGGAGCAGGCGATAATTGTCAATCAATACGAACATAATTTCGAAAAGTCATATAACTTCTGAAAGTCAGAGGTGCGCGACGTGGGTTCGAACCCGAGATCCTCTGCATTTCAGTTTGTTGGTCTCCCCACTGAGCTATCGCTGCTACGATATAACTTAAGCACTTACATAATATTTAGATTTGAAGATGTAAAATATATAACTATGATTGTTAACAAGCGTATCTCGCTCACAACCTGTGTATTTTGATGAGATTTGTGTATGTATTATTTTAAACTTAAAATAATATTTGTCATATTGTATTGTTGTTATGTTTTACCGGTGTATTTTTAATTACGTGACTTATTTAGGCATGCTCTGTTTTAATTACAATGTGTACAATAAAACAACAGGAAAGAGAACATATTACGCTTATCATTAACTGCTCATTATTTATAATAACACATAAACGTTACTATTTTGATTAAATATGTTATTATACTTTCTTCCTCATAGCCATAATTTTTACAATATGCACAATTATAAACATGGCTGAAAAGCAACTGAAACGTGGGGAAAGTGTTAACTTGTTTCTAGATAAACTAATATTATAAATATAATAATAATATATTTATTTATTCAGACAGAGTCCACAAAGCTAATGTGAGTTTGTTTACTACTCTTTCACGGGTTTCATGAAGATCGTTTGTAACAAACAAACAGACACATTTAAAAATACATTCGCGTTTTTAATATTAATTAGGATAAAATTATTACTTGTCTTCTACTCTGCCAGATGAAGCAACACGCTATAAGAGCAATTATTATCTCGGATTCGATGACTGTTTCGGGAAAATTGTAAGTTAATTTATCTGTCAAGCTTTTTAGTAGCAGCACTGAAACTGTGCCTAATATACGACAATAGGCTCGCACCCTATGTATGTATGTATCATATGGGGGGGGGCAGTCAGTGCAGACCGGCGACACTTCGACCCAGTGGGATCTTTTGTGTCGACACTCTCTCAATAACGACTGCCATAGATGTTCATGGCAGCCGCAGCCTAACTCTTAGCAAATTGCCATGTATTATAGAAAATAGCTCCATCGCAAAATCTTTTTAATTTAAATTAAAAGAAAATATTTTATCATATATATGTGTAAAATTGAAATCCTAACTAATATTATAAATGTGAATGTGAGTTTGTTACAATTTCACGCCTTAACGACTTGACCAATCAATTTAATTATATCATGAAATTTCGTATACATGTTATAAGAGATACAGAAAAGTAGAGTACCTTTCATCTAGAAAGAAAAAAACTATTTCCGAGCGAGTAAAGATGCGGGCAAACGCATATAAAGATTATGGATGAACCTTTAAATTTTTGATCTGTTGATTCAGCGTATACTGTACTCTGTGACAATATTTATAGTTTATAGAGCATCAGGCATTGTGCTACCGTTGAGCCAGGTTACTTTATTATTTGAGTCTCAGGCGGCCAGAGGTTTCCAAGCTTTATGTTACCTGCATTATATTGTTCTGTTATTTCCGTACTAGTTTATAATTTACGGATATATTTTAGAGTAACTCTTTCTGCCTTTTTTAATTATATTGTAGTAGGTAATATGTTAGGTGTCTCAAAATTGTGTAAGCTTTGACTTTATAGTGCAGTGGGTGCCTACCCACTGTCAGCGCGCCGAGTGTTACGAGTTCGATCTCCACACCAGATAAAATTCAATTTGTTGCACAATTTTTTTTATTGTAACAGTCTTACGTTTGACAGCGATCCTACCTGATGTTAAGTGACGATGCAGTCAACGATGGAGCACGCTTGCCTAAAAGATAGGTACCATCGGGAAATATAGACTTTGGTAATGAGATCCAATTCTTTACGGTACGCATGCTTGTTGTATCAGGTCTGAGTGCTTTTGTAGTGTACATTGTTTAAAGATAATCAGTAGAGCACTTAGAGGTGCCGCGTAGATACTCAACGTAGTTCCAGACTCCGTTCTGCTACTAAACATTATTCTTGACAGAAAACCCAATAACACTTTGCTTGAACCGAGAATCAAACCCGAAAACTCCAAGTGGCATCAGTCGCATTCTCTACCGCTGCCCCACTGAGGCCTTACATAGTATAGTGTAAAGAATAAATGTCTTATTTCTGAAATGTGACCATTATACAAATCACTAAAACCGATTTAATACTTCTTAAAACTAAAACTTATTTAAATAAAACCAGAGCAATAAATTAAAACCGATGGCATGGCATGTCATAGACGATAAAAAAATTTTGAGGTCCTAAAATTGGGGTCTAATTATGAAAATGTGTTTCGTCGCTAATCACCCGTCCTCGTAGCTTGACACCTTTGCCTAATTCGTAACGAAAATAACAAAAAAAGCATCCGTCTTTAATATTTTCCATAAACAAAAAATTTTAACTGCACTGTTATTATTGGTTAAAACGTATATAAAATGTATTAAAAGCTTTACAATCAATTTCAAAACGTTTTAAATTTTAAAAAGGTATTATAAATAGAAAACAATTGATTATGGAAAAGCCAGTTCGAGGAATAGATCTCTCATGACTCTCATGAGAAAAGGCAGGCAAGAAACACATGGCTACTTTTTTAAAGAGTATTAGTTTTAACTGAAAAGTTTAAGTTCAAATTGTGAGAAAATATATTAAAACGATCCATTGCGATTTTTCTACCAAGAAATTCTCGATAGCAAAAATGAAAGGAGAGGAGAGGAGCATTGAAATTAGCAGCACACTGTGCCTTCGATTGCACGTAAACTGTTGGCCCTGTATCTGATCTCTCTCCTAACCAAATTGCCATCCAAACGGACTATGGGAGTTAGCAAATAGAGAGTGCATTTATGTTTGGGCACACATTTGTGCTCTAAAATGTATATCTCTTGCTCTGATAGCCAGTCCCCGGTAAGAAAGGCGCCATGACTGAAGCTTAGTATAAAGGACATTATTATTATTCTCAATAAGAAAAAGCCACAAAAAGACTACTTAATAATAATAATATCTTTATTTCCCGAACACACATAATTATATAAAAGTTTAAATATTAAAAGTATACTATAAAAATAAAAGTAGATATAAAAGTTAATATAAAACTTTAAAAACTATTTAAAATCTACATTTATATTATACTAGGTGTCCCGACAGTCGTTGTCCTGTACACACGATAAAAAAAACAAATTTAAACCATTCTCGAAACAACTTGAACACACACAAAAAATTTCATCGAAATCGGTCCAGCCGTTTAGGAAGAGTTTAATAACAAAGACACGCACAAAAGATTTATATAGGTATACTAGCTGCCCGGACAGACTTCGTTATGTCAAAAGTAATTTTTCTTTTTTTTATGTTTACTTTATCACTAAGGGGTATGAAAAATAGATAGTAGCCGATTCTCAGACCTACTAAATATGCATATAAAATTTCATAAAAATCGGTCAAGCCGTTTCTTAGGAGTATGGTAACTAACATTGTGACACGAGAATTTTATATATAAGATAAAGATAATGTCCCTCCCTCCAACTCATTCCAGTGCATTCTGTCTGCCGGCACTCTTATCCAAAAGGGATTCCAAAGTCACTTTCAAATCATCCTCCTATCTTTTTGCCTTACGACCTCGACTTCTAGCGCCATCCCTTGTGTACCTAACTGTCACAGTTTAGTTTTGGAGAAAGAGTACTTACCTATATCTTTTTGTGACTATTTTATCTAATTGAAATGCACGTTACCCCTTAAACTAAAATGACATGTAGGACACTTATCAGTTCCAAATTTTAGCTAGTAATCATACAATTGCGTCTGCATGGATAGCGCAGTGGTTTAAGTGATCGCCTCACCACTACCGCTGCGCCGAGTGTTGTGGGTTCGAATCCCACACGGGACAAAAATTTGTGTGATCTACAAATGGTTGTTTCGAATCTGGGTGTTCTTTGTGACCGTTGTTTGAATGTTTGTAACGTTCCCCGCGACACAGAAATTATTCCTAGTGCGGGAGGAGTCCTTGTTAAACCAAAAAAATACTAATTGAAGCATCAGTATGTAATTTCACATTAGCAACAACGTGATTATATGAAAATAGCTGTTTAATTAAAACGTTAAATGATATCATATATGATAAAACACGCTTATCTAACACAGGTAAAACATCCAATGAGATTAAATGTAAATATATAATAAGGTAAATATAAAATAAGCTTATTATCAAATATCTGTTTGTTCATATATATCCCGATTACTGATTATAAAACGCTGTAAATAGCCATATCAATCTATTCTTTTAGTCACGTTGAAAACGCATGTTATTTAAAACAGTATTACTATTATTAACGATTATTTTAATTAGCATTTTACCTTTTAGGTAATAACCTATAGCTTATTTAAAATACTGACTGACCTTGAAACTTTTATATGTATATAAAACACATTAATATCAGTTGAACCACGGACCTCTACTCAGTGTGAGAAGGGTTAGGCCATAGTCCACAATACTGGCCTAGTGCCGGTTGGTATACTTCACATATCTTCGAGAACATTATAGAGAACTGGTAGGCATGCAGGTTTCCTCACGATGTTTCAGTTTACCGTTAACGTGAGCGATAATTAACAATTTAGTACGCACATAACTTCAAAACGTCAGAGATGCGCACCGCAAGATCGAGATCGAGACCTCTGCGTTTCAGTCCAATGAGCTCCCACTAAGCTATCGCTGCTTACTTGACATATATCTACCAATAAATGTAAGAAGAGTTGTATAAAACGTACTTTTCGCTAACTTGAGGGGTATTCGAGTATTTAGGTTATAGTATATATATTTAGGGTTTAGGGACCCCGGCTCATAAATGTAATGTTGACTGCTTGAATGGCGTAATAGTGTAAGGCAGTTGTTCCCAAAGTGGTCCAGGTCCCAGGTCCTTAAGGATCCACGGGAGACTCGACGGCGGTCTACGTTAGCGTGACAAAAATGGGGGTTCACGAAAATTTATTTAACCTGTAAACGTCAATTGACGGATATTTTGCGAAATACGCTAAATAACCCGACTAATAAAAAAAAAGGTCAGCCCGCCTACCGTGGCAGAATTAGTCCCGATAATTTCTAAAAAAAAAAGTTCGGCCCGTAGAGATTCGATAATTTTTTTTAATTTTAGCCTAGTAATATGGTAGAGATATAGCTGCAGAGGATCCACCGGAACCTGCAAAATATTGAAAGTGGTCTATGAGAAAAAAAGTCTGGAAACCTTTGGTGTAAGGGATACCCTTACCAGTACGCCGAATAATGTAGGCTCGGCTCCCATGCGGAGAAAAATTGTGTGATCCACTAATGCTTTTTCCGATTTGGTGTGTTCTTAGTAACTGTTGTTTGAATTTTTGTAAAGACCGCCGCGACAGGGTAATCGTTCCTAGTGCAGTAGTTCTATTTTAAAAACGTCTTAACGACAACGACTGTCTATAAATGCTCTATACAGTATAGTTTCAATTACAATACAGGTATATTATGTAACACATTAATTAGTAACAATATATTACCAAAACGACCATGACACCGCCGAAATAAGTCATTTCTCGTAACAATTAAAATATAGACGAGAAAAAACATTGGCGCCGGGATGTCACGGGTCAGATCCAACGCCCCCGACGTTCGGCGCTCATGAGTCAATAACACCGCACTAATGAACCGTGGCGATCGGGTCACATCCTGCGGTCATATGCACATAATGTCGGGAACATAAGGTAACGATTTCTTGTTAATGCCGGGACTTTGATGTTTGGTACATTTTGGCGTTTATCTGGATTGAGTTATGGTTTTTGATGGACTTTGCTTCGGTTTGGTGCTTGCTCTAGTATATTTAAGTGAACGCCACTAATCTGTTAGGTCTTAGAATCGATTCCTAGATAGGGAAAAGTATGATTTAGGTTCGATATCAAGGTCACGTAGAGTGTTACTGTTTTGTAAGGTACCTAGGTCTCAGTAGTAACATAGATTCTGGAGAACAGAATACACAAGATAATAGCTTGAAAAATATGCGTAACATGCCTCTTATTTGTACGCACCGCTGATTTTAAGTTATGTGCGTATAAAATAATTAATTATGACACTCTTTTACAGTGAAGTAAAACATGTGAGGAAGCTTGCATGATTAAGACTTTTCCATAATGTTCTCAAAGATATGTGAAGTCTGCCAACCCGCACTGGGCCAGCGTGGTGGACTATGTCCTAACCCTTCTCATATTGAGTAGAGGCCTGTCACCCACTGCGGGGCAGTTTACGCACACGGCTGCTAAATTGTGAACAAGGTTCATAAAACTGTATTTTGTAAAATTACATACACGTGTGCGTAATTAGACAAAAATATTAAAACAACTATGTTTTTAGGTATGTTGTTTTTAATTCCTGGAAGTGCGTATGTTATCAGCTCATATATGTACATATATAATAATGGTAACCACATAACCGCTGCAAAACAACGTTATTATAGGAAATTAATGGGAAATTACGTTAACTGAGGTAAACATCGAGGCTAAGACTAAATTCGGCACCAATAGGTATGTTTAAATGGAAGTTATAGGTATTGTTATTCTGACTTTAAAAGGTTTTGTGCGTTTTTATTTGTAATTTGTTCGGATGTCACGACCAGACACAATGTCTATTTTTAATTATGTCTAGATATAGTTATAAGGTCCTCCAGACCAAATCTCGGTCATAGCAGCCAATATTATAAGAGACTGGCCTTCTATGCAGTAGATATTACGGTGTGTGTGCGAACTGAAGTGCACTCTTTATTTTCTAGTTCTTAGATTCGACGAGACGGCAATCTGACACCACCGGAGAGAAATCGGGTGCAGAACTAACAGCACAATATGTTTTCAGACTAAAAGTGTTCTATAATGTTTACAGATTGCTTGAAGTTAAAAAAAGCAGCGATGGCTCAGTGAGGAGACCAACAGACTGCAATGCAGAGGGTCTCGGGTTCGAACCCACGTCGCGCACCTCTGACTTTCGGAAGTTATATGACTTTTCGAAATTAAGTGCGTATTGATTGACAATTATCGCCTGCTCCGTGCCTCGGAGAGCACGTTAAGCCGTCGGTCCCGGCTGCCATTAACATCTATGGCAGTCGTTATTGGGAAAGTCAGTACCCTCTAATATCCTGACACTGGTCTAATCTTAGGGTATCGTTAGCCTTCGGGTTGCGGAGGTCAGGTGGCAGCCGCTCCGTGTAAAAACTGATATCCAGTCAAATTCGGTTAGACTAGAAAAGCCGACCCCAAGTGACTTGGGAATAATAAAGGCTAAGGGAGAAGATTGCTTGAACTCTACCAGCGTGGTGGGCGATGGCATAACTCGACTCAAAACTATCTACTATATGGCTCTGCTATCCTTTTAAACTTCGTCCTACCGCTGATTGTTACAGCAGAAAGCTCTTTCGTTATTAGGATTTATTTTTTCCATTCATGGCTTACTTTTACTTGCTGTATGTTGTGTTGGTGCTCTTAGCCTGAGTGACAGACGCGAGAACATATAGCAGCGCTGCCCAGAAGGATAGTAGGTAATCGATGTTGCTTAGTGCTTCGTTCATCGTTGCTGGATTGATCAGAAGCTTCGCTCGTTGCTTGCTTACGCTTCTGCAGTTTAAAACAGATGGGCCTGTGTCCTTTCATTCTCCAGACGCTAGGAAGATTAAATCACACACGGGACAAAACTGCCTGTGATCGTGGCATAGGTGTTCTTTGTGTTCGTTGTTTGAATGTATGTAAAGTCCCCAAAGTGTGTCGCGACACAGGATATATTCAAAGTGATGGAGTGGCCTTTAAATAAAATGTACAGCTTTTGCTTGCTGTTAGATCCAAACGCCAAACATCCCGTCAACGAAACAATGAAAATAAGTTACCTACGGGAACATACATGTTAATTCTAATGCTTATTGGTTTGTAGCTAACTGATATTGTTCAATATTAGTATTTTACATGTTGCTTAACAACGTTTTAAATGGAACACGTGAGCAATTCTCTTTATTTACCGATTTAGTTTTGATAGGCTATTGTTTTTAAATCGCATGTAGTTATTATTAATTTTGCTTGATAAGGATAGTGACCAGGATATTTTATATCAACAGCTAATGATTGATTGCTAATTATTTAAATCAGATGTTTAATAAAATTAAATACAAATATAATGTTTGACTAATGTAAAAGCATATCTTTAATCTACATAAGTCGCTATACACTTGTTAGATTTCGATATCCTCTACCTTTTAAAATTATAACGAATGTCAGATTTTAATAGAAGTAATAGTTAAAAAGATAGTTGATATCACAGTTTGAAAGCACAAAATATTAACTAGGATTTTTATATCATAAAATATTTCTCCTATATTGTTCAGTGTTCAGTTACTTTTATTGCTGACTGTAGGTACAGTCCAACATAAACCTTAGCAAAATCAAATACCGACAAAAATATTGTCAACATAATAAAATAATCTTAACAAACCCAAACCTATATTTAAATCGTAACAACATTCAAACGAGACTTACCGAAAAGGACCGAATGTCGTATGTGGAACGTAACGGGCAATAATTCAAATTTGGAGTGCGGCGTTGGCGCGCAAATCCAATAACGAAGTGTGTCGCGCTTGCGCGTGCGCATGTGCTACCTGCGCAATTTGCGCTCCCGCGCATGGCTACCATATGCAATTTGAGACACTGTTTATTTCTCAATACATTATGTATTACTTTTATGTTATATTATATCTGCCTGCCTCGTTTGACCAATGGTAAACGCTTACGAATTTACCGTCCTAGTTTTGATTCGCGGATCAATAAATTACATCTCTCTTGAATTATCAAGCTGGTAACAAATGCTTTTTGTACTCAATATTTAATAGGTACATTCAAAATATTTTGACATCTGTAAAACATCACATTCATGAATGAAGTATATTCCACTTTATGAATATGCCTAAAGTACATTTACTTAATTGTATTAATCTAAAATGCGCTTTTTCATAAGACTTCCTACACGGCCGGCAGTGTGATAATTTGAGTAGGTGGCATCATATACTTAAAACGTCATAAAAATAAAAAATCATACTAAATTCCAAATTCAAAGTCCGTAATTTCCTCATAAATTCAAAACGCGCTCATTTATCCGCACATCGGCAGGGTTACCAGATAACAAATTGTCGTTGAAATATTAAACTTTACATCGACGCGCCACTGAATAGAATCACTTATTAATATTTGGCTCGGGGTCATTTTTCACCCATTCACTGGCGATCGGCGACAAAGGGTTAGTCGGTTGGATCGACCACCGCCTCAATATTTAACGTGTTCAGCGATATTTATTACTTGTGGGGTACGTTCCACTGATAGCGGAGAGAGCGGACTGAATCATATCACGAGAGGTAGAGCCTACTTTAATGGTTAACGACAAGCCTTTAACTGCCTCACTCGATTATCAAGTCCAGACCATAACGTCAATCAATAGACCGCTCATAATCTTCTTGTAAGATAGTCTTGAATACAATTTCTGCAACTCGTCTTTACCACTACGCCAGGTATCGTGTGCTCGAATCTCAGACGGGACTTTTGTTCCGAGTCTGGGTATTTTTTGTTTGAATGTTTGCAAAATCTCCCATGACACAGGAATTATTCTAAAAACGACACTCTTAACAGAAATGATTTTGTAAATATGCTTAAATTACAATTTCTCAGTCACGTGTTAATGATTATAGAATATTAGTTTGGATGGAACTTATGTATGTATCTTATGTGGGGTCTTTTGTGTCGACACTCTCCCAATAACGACTGCCATAGATGTTCATGGATGGAACTTAACTCACAGACTGTCCATATCATGGATGGTTCCATAGAATATTTTAACCCTAAATGTGTTCTTATTGAAATCACATGAACGAAACCCCCATGGTTAAAATAAAAACTCTAAACAGAACTAATATTACGATACACAAAATCTAATCCGCTGTCAGTATAACCTAATCTTAACAATATTTAATTTTTACACACAAAAGGGTTGCCGCGTTTCGCTAACGACCCACAAAACTTTTTTATTACATTTTCGGCCAAGGAAGCTAATCCTGGAGGCTCGTTAAGTGATTCCTGAGATTAATGTGCGGTTAATGAGGCTGTATGGCACCGTGACCGTTGCCGGTGCCGATTTTACTTGTCGTTTAAATGGCGGGCTGTCAAAATACGGGTAAAATCAACATATTTTTTTGTATGATTGTGATTTTATTTCGTGTTAAAGTTTAAGCTTTTAAGAATGTAATGTATGATTTGATGTGGAGGGGCAATGGTTGTAGGTTTCAGCTGGCTTTTAAACGCTAAGTGTTTGATCAAAAATATTTGATCTACGACTCACGGCCAAAGTTATTCGATGGTAAGTGATTACCCTGCGTGGTTACGATAGATTATGACCGATGAAAATAAGGATGTTCTCCAGAATGAAATTCGGTTACGATTTGTTTACTAGTGTTCGCCTAATGGTCAACATTCAACCAAAATCATTATTGCAGATTTTAGGAAATCACAATTATATGAATTAACATGTCTCCTACATTTTTCATTTTCGTTTTATAAAGACAACTCTCGCACTAGGAATAAATCCTGTGTCGCGAGCGAAATTACAAACATTCAGATAACTGACACAAAGAATACCCAGACTTGGAACAAACATTTATGGATCACACAAAGTTTTGTCCCGTGTGGGATTTCAACCCACAACACGCGGCGCAGTGGCACGCCATTTGTGCAGTATTTTGTTATACTGTGCTACATTTATTTATCTATAACTACTTACCTAAAAACAAAGAACATATGTTGAGAAACAGAGGAGAAAAAGGTTGACTGGATGAACTTAATTGTTTTATAGGTATAATATCTATAAAAATAAAACATATTTTTTTATTTATAGGTAACACAAAAGTTCGAGGCGCTCATAGCCAGTTGCACTCACTGATCGGTTAACGATTAGCAAGGTTAAGCAAAGTTGGGTGCGGTCAGTCTATAGATTGGTGACCGCTTAGTGGTATTTCATCTAAGCGTCTCCGTGCTTCGGAGGGCACGTAAAAAGTCGGTCCCGGTTGTTGTCATATTGACAGCAGTCGTTAAGCCATGTCAGAGGCCTACGGGCGGCTTGAACAACTCTTGACAACAGGTTGGTCACTAACCACACGAAAAGAAGAAAAGACGATGACTAAAGTTCGTCATTAAATATCTACTAAACAAAAACATTATATTACTGAACTATTTTGTCTTTCCCTATTGATATTTAGAGTAGAGTAGGATAACTTACTAAACAATTTTTGGTAATATAGAAACATATTTCACAAAAGGCTAACGGAACCTTTTCCTTTACTCTTCATTTGTCTGACCATTTTATATAATACTTACAATATAAAAGCAGCGATAGCTCAGCGGGGAGACCAACAGACTGCAATGCAGAGGGTCTCGGATTCGAATCCATGTCGCGCAACTCTGACTTTCGGAAGTTATATGACTTTTCGAAATTATGTGCGTATTGATTGACAATTATCGCCTGCTCCGTGCCTCGGAGAGCACGTTAAGCCGTCGCGGCGTCGGTCCCGGCAGCCATGAACATCTATGGCAGTCGTTATTGGGAGAGTGTCGCCCCAAATATCCCACTGGGTCGAAGTGTCGCTGGTCTGCACTGACTGTACCCCACATAAGATACATACATACAATATATATATTCAATTTGTATAATCACGAATATACAGTTAAATAGATATATTACTTGGCAACACATACCTATATATTACAATTTCAATAACAGACTAATCAACGGTTCATTAGAACAAATAGTTACGTTTAATGAAACCTTTAATTTTCAACCTTTATTATGTTCGTGGTTCTTTAGAATTAGACATGGTAGGAGCGTGTCTATGAAATAGTGGTTCCGTACGGTAAAATTATTTATTTTTGCACTATATAGGTGGTAATGAAGTAGGTATACGGAATGTGTGATGGTAAGCAGTTACCATAGTCTATAATACCTTCTGGCACGCCACGATCGTGGCGGTAAGCCCCTTTTTTAGGAGTGGCTGAAGAGGCGACATGGCGCCCTCACCTTCCGGCTGACACAGGTAATGACTGGCCATGGTTGCATTGGCCAGTTTCTGTGTCGCATAGGCCGGCAGGAGACGCCCGGATGTCATCACAGCGGCGACTGCCGCGATGTTGTTACGGACACAACGCTGCACACTTTGGAAGATTGCCCCGCCTGGGCATGGCTAGAGACAATATACAGAGATCCATCTTCATGTATTATCTTTATTTTGTCATCTCTTTTAATTAAAGACCGAATATAGCCTGAAAGCAGCAACTGAATGATTTTATAAAGAACTAGCTGACCCGCGGAACTTCATCTGCTTCACATAAGAGAATTTTCCCCGTTTTTGCAACATTTTCTATTTATGCTCTGCTCCTATTGGTCGTAGTGTAATGTTATATAGCCTATAGCCTTCCTCAAAAAATGGGCTATCCAACACTGAAATAATTTTTCAATTCGAACTAGTAGTTCCTGAGATTAGCGCGTTCAACCAAACAAACAAACTCTTCAGCTTTATAAAATTAGTGTAGATTGTTTATTTCCAAATAATAGTAAGATAAAATGGATCTATGGGATGTGAGCCTTCATACTCTTCCAAGTTCATTGTGCCAAATATTGTTAAAGGTGATATCATCTATTCGTAAATATCCACAACATAACTTAATTATAAACATGTGAAATGTCTAATATTATAAAGGTAAAATGTATAAAACGGTACCCTAAAGCTCTATAAAAACATACTTCTCACTTGACAATAGTGTTCTAACGATTATCGAGACCACACCGCATCGAGTTAAGTCGATTAATCGTCGGCACCCGAGTCGAAACGATTGATATATAAAACACACTCTTTTATACGCTCATTACTGACTTATCTGTGCTACTTCATTGTTGTTTTTTTATCTTGAATATATGAAGTATTAATGAATAAATAGAAAAGGATATAATTAGGGATGATAATATTTTTTTCTCAGCCTGCTTTTGTGTCCCACTGCTAGGCAAAGGTTTGATATAATATTAAATAAAATAAAAGCTGTGGAAATGAGAGACAGTCAGAGATAGCCTAGGTAGCGCGGCGGTTACTGGGGCCCGAATCTTAGAGGTCCCAGGTGCCACCTCCGGCGACAAGGCGGACAGGGTAGCCGCTACAATTCGGTCCCTGTTCACGCCTGAGGAGGTTAAGATCTCCCGCCCGGTGAAGTCCGCCGAAATGCGAATAACCGGGCTGGACGACTCGGCCTCCTCCGAGGATGTCGCCGCTGCGGTGGCACAAGCCGGAGCCTGCCCTCAGGCGCAGGTCAGGGTGGGGGAGATGCGCCGCAGCGAGAGCGGACTGTGCACGGTGGTGGTGCGCTGTCCCATCGCTGCGGCGAAGAAGGTTGCGGCCGGCCGTTTGCTGGTCGGGATGGTCTCGGCTCAGGTGAAGCTCCTGGAGCCGAGGCCTAGGCGGTGCTACCGCTGCCTCGAACCGGGGCACGTGAGGCAGCAATGCACCGCCGAAACTGATCGCAGCGACTTTTGTTTTCGCTGCGGCCAGCCCGGCCACAAAGCTGCCGCCTGCTTCGCTGCAAAACTTTCCTGCAGCATCTGTTTGGCTGCAGGAAAGCCGGCGGAGCACCGGATGGGGAGCAAATCTTGCTCCCCAGCAAAAAGACGTAGGGCCAGAGGGGCGGTCGCCAGGACTCCGGCCGCCCCGGCCCCCTCCCAAGCAGGGAGCAGTAGGGAGGCGATGGACACCTAATTAATTATGGTCCATCGCCTCCTACAGGTGAATGTTAACCACTCCGCCAGGGCGCAGGATATCTTGCTGCAGCACATGGCGGAGTGGTCAATAGACATCGCCTTGGTCGCCGAGCCTTACTGCGTCCCCAGCCGACACAACTGGTTTGGGGACCTCGGGGGCTCGGCGGCCATTGTTTCGTCCGGACCCTCGCTCCTGGTGATGACAGACAGGGGCGAGGGATATGTGTGTGTCGATTGGGAGGGAACCGTTCTGATCGGGGTGTACTTCTCCCCGAACCGGCGCCTCGCCGAGTTTGAGCGATTTTTGGGCGCGGTGGGGGCCGTGATTAATCGGTACCCATCGCGTCCGGTCGTGGTGGCGGGGGACTTCAATGCCAAATCAACGGCTTGGGGATCCCCTGTCACCGACGCTCGCGGCGACGCGCTGGAGGAGTGGGCGATTGCGACCGGCCTCGTGGTTCTGAACCGGGGTTCGGTCGCCACGTGCGTGCGCTGGCAGGGCGAGTCCATTGTGGACATTTCGTTTGCAAGCCCTGCCGTAGCGCGCCGCGTCCGGGACTGGCAAGTGCTGGTCGAGGCGGAGTCTCTGTCGGACCACCGTTACGTGCGGTTCGACGTCTCCGCCTCACCAGCGATCCCGGACGATCGCCCGAGGAGAGTGCACACCCCGTCGTCCCCACGATGGGCGTTGAAACGTCTCAATGTAGACGTGCTGGTGGAAGCCTCCATCGTCCAGGCCTGGACCCCGATGGGCGAAGGGCCTGTGGAGGTCGAGCTAGAGGCAGAGTGGTTCCGGGGCGCGATGACGCTGATTTGCGACGCGTCGATGCCCCGGGCCAGTGCTCGACCTCCGAGGCGTCAGGTGTACTGGTGGTCTGAAGACATCAGCGAGAAACGCGCCGCGTGCATTGCGGCGCGTCGCCAGTACACTAGGTACCGCCGACGCAGGCGGTACCGTGACCAGACCGTGGAGGCACGGCTGCGGGATGCGTACAAACAGCGTAAGTACGCCCTGCAGTCCGCCATCAGCGAGGCCAAAACCCAAAGATGGGAAGAGTTCCTGGGGACTCTCGAGGCAGATCCGTGGGGCCGTCCGTACAAGGCGGTCAGGGGCAAGTTGCGCCCCTGGGCCCCACCGGTCACCGAGAGTCTCCAGCCCCGGCAATTGGAGGAGGTGGTCTCCGCTCTCTTTCCTTCGAGAGCGGAGCACTCGCCTCCCGTAATGGCGCTGCCCGAAATTGAGGAGGGCGGTGCTGATGCCGGGGCGCCAGAAGTTACAATGGCGGAGCTCGGCGCGGCGGTGATGCGGCTCCGGGGTAAAAATACCGCCCCGGGGCCGGACGGAATTCCTGGCCGCGCCTGGGTTTTGGCCTACGACGCCCTAGGGGACCGACTCCTCAGGCTGTTTAGCGCCTGTCTGGAGTCGGGACGGTTCCCTTCCAGGTGGAAGACGGGTAAGCTGGTCCTCCTGAGAAAGGAGGGCCGCCCCGCGGACTCTCCCTCCGCGTACCGCCCCATAGTGCTGCTGGATGAGGTGGGTAAGCTCTTTGAGCGTGTTGTGGTTGCCCGCCTCTCCAGGCACCTGGTGCGGGTGGGCCCCGACTTGTCCGAAGTCCAGTTCGGTTTCCGGGAGGGCCGATCGACGATTGACGCGATTAGTCGCGTCAAGGCCCTCTCGGAAGAGGCGGTCGCCTCGCGCGGGGTGATGTTGGCGGTGTCCTTAGACATCGCCAACGCGTTCAACACCCTGCCGTGGGCGACTATCAGGGAGGCGCTCCGATTTCATGGGGTGCCTCCCTATCTGCGCCGAATAGTCGGGGACTACCTGCACCAGAGGAGTGTGTTTTGTGTGGGGCGGAACGGAGAGACGTTTCGGAGGGAGGTGTCGTGCGGTGTTCCACAGGGATCGGTTCTGGGTCCGATCCTGTGGAACATCGGCTACGACTGGGTGCTGCGGGGCGCCCTGCCCCCGGGAGTCAGCGTAACTTGTTACGCCGACGACACGCTGGTGACGGCCCGGGGAGAGGATTACGGGGCAGCTGCCCGTCTTGCCACGGCTGGAGTTGCCCTGGTTGTCGGCAGGATTAGGATGTTGGGACTGGAGGTGGCGCTGGAAAAGTCCGAGGCCCTATTATTTCATGGGCCTCGGCGGGCGCCGCCACCAGATGCCCACATCATCGTTGGAGGGGTCCGCATCGGGGTGGAGCCGAGTATGAAATACTTGGGGCTCCACCTCGACGGCCGCTGGAACTTTCGCGTCCATTTTAGCCGCCTGGCCCCCCGGCTGATGTCGGCGGCAGGAGCGCTTAGCTCTTTGCTGCCGAATATCGGGGGGCCGAGTGTCGTCTGCCGCCGCCTCTATTTGGGGGTGGTGCGGTCGATGGCCCTTTATGGAGCGCCCATTTGGGCTGACGCCCTCGATCGCCATAACGTCGCCCTCCTGAGGAAACCGCAGAGGGCGATGGCGATCAGGGTGTCGCGGGCGTACCGCACCGTCTCCTATGAGGCGGCGTGCGTTTTGGCGGCATCACCGCCTTGGGATTTGGAGGCGGAGGTCCAGGCGTCGGTGTATTACTGGCGCGCAGACCTCCGGCTCCATGGCGAGGAACCCACGCATTGTGCGGTGGAGACGCGAAGGTCCCAGGCTCGACTGGTCCTCGAGGAGAAGTGGGAAGACAGACTGGCCCAGCCCCGCTACGGGGTGAGGACCGTCGAGGCTGTCCGTCCAGTACTAAGGCAGTGGACGGACAGACGGCGCGGACCGCTCACCTACCGGCTCACTCAGGTGCTCTCCGGACACGGCTGTTTCGGGGAGTACCTCTGCAAGATAGCCGGTAGGGAGCCGACAACCAGGTGCAACCATTGTGAGGAGTGTGACCAGGACACGGCGCAGCACACGCTGGAGGAGTGTCCGGCGTGGGTCGTGGAGCGCTGCGCCCTGGTCGCTGTGATTGGCCCCGGCCTCTCGTTGCCGACCGTCGTATCCAGGATGGTCGGCGACGACAGGTGCTGGGGCGCAATGAGGTCCTTCTGCGAGACTGTCATCTCGCAGAAGGAGGCGGCGGAACGGGGGCGTGAGGATGATGCTTACGCCCCGGAAGTCCGCCGCCGGAGGAGAGGGCGCAGGAGACGCGCTTTTGTCGCTCTCCTGCCCCCCACTTAAGGGTTCCGGGTGGCAAGGCCTGAGGGGACCCTGCCACCCGTAAATTAGGAACCCCGAGAGGGCGCGCGCGGTGTTCCCGCGCGCCTTCTACCGTCGAAAGGGGAGAGCGGTCAGGCTCTCCCCTGGGGACGAGAGGTGGCCGGGTCCGTTTGACCCGGCCCACACCCACATGGGGGGGCCTGCTATGGATGAATCCTCCTAGAGCTCCCAACTGGCCCCCCCTATTGGATGAGAGAGGGAACACCCCAGGTTTTTTAGTGGGTAGACCAGCGCGTCTCGCTGGGAGTCCCACACTCCCCCGCCGGTGCCGTCCCCTAGCCGGCGGGCAGTGCATGAAGCATTTTTCCTGGGTAACAAAAAAAAAAAAAAAAAGGTCGATCCCTGCGGCCCGGACATAGACTGTGTGAAGAAACACCGTGGTAGGTTTAGTTGGTAAAATCCGGGGCTTTCTATCCTTTCCCGGGTGCGGCCGACATAACCCCTCCGCCCAAACCTGTGGAGGGGTATGCATCACAGCATTCCCCCATATACCAAAAAGGGTTATGTGACACAAAAATCTTAGAAGGTGCACGGTATTTAAAAACATTATCCGATGAAGATATTAGTCTCGTCCCTATACCGTAGGACCTACAACGTGGCGAGATGTGGGTGTTAATACCTGTACCTCTGCCTACCCTTCTTCGGGGATATAGGTGACAGACTATATGTATATATGAAACTAGCTGACCCGCGCAACTTCGTCTGCTTCACATTAGAGAATTTTCTCCGTTTTTGCAACATTGTCCATGAAAGCGCCGCTTCTATTGGTCGTAGCGTGACGTTATATAGCCTATAGCCTTCCTCGATAAATTGACTATCCAATACTAAAAGAATTTTGCAATTCGTATTAGTAGTTCTTGAGATTAGCGCGTTCAACCAAACAAACAAACTCTTCTGTTTTATAATATTAGCATAGATATTATGTATTTATGGAATGAAATGAGACAGAGTGTGATAAAATTTGCGGCGTGAAAAGGCCTCCCTATAATATCGGCCCTGTTTATAAATTGTCCCACTGCTGGGCACAACTTTTCAGTATGAGAAGGTGTAAAAGCATAGTGCAATACGCTGGCTCACTGCATGTTGGCAGGCTTCACACATCTTTGAGAACATTATATTAATATGCAACTCTACATGCAGGTTTCCACACGATGTATTCCCTCACTGTTAAAGCGAGCCATAATTTTATTAAAGAAATGCGTAATAGTACGCATATGACAGCAAAAAGTTATAGGTAGATACAGTCGACCAAGAAAGTGGTAGACCATTTTTACAGAAACTTTTGTCAACCTTAGCGATATTTAGATCTTAATCTAATTATCTCTAAGCTTAATTTTTCTAACAGAGTGTAAGAGATCTTAGATAAGGAGGCTGGCTTTTGTTTTAGTTGTTGTTACTATGCTGATAAAAGAAGAAATCATTATAATTATCAAAAATCCAAAGCTCTAAAGAAAAATAACAAGGCACCATAAACTTTTGGGTGACAAAGCGATCCCCAGTGCAAAACTATGCCTACTCCACAAAACAAGTTCGCATATAATAAGAACTAAGAAACAAACACACATTCTTAATAATATTGTCTTCTGTTTACGCGAATATTATTCATTGAAATTAAACTACTATATACGGATTTTATCGCTTTGTTTATTTGACAGTTTATTACATAATTTTCAAAACTGTTACACTACTACTACTATTAAACTTTACAAAATTTTAAGGTAATTGAATTATTATTAAAACTATTAAAACTATTTAAACTATTTAGATTTAATTTAATTTTACACTTTTTCCGACGTTTCGGTTGCTTTTCAGCAGCCATGGTCACGGGGAGACTAAGATGGTAGTTGTCTCAATGTTCCAGTGTAGTTATTTCAAAGTACCCGAACATAATTTAATCATTGGTGTTTCTATTTACGCAGAATGAGCTCAAAGTATCATGAAGTCTAGCTGTGGTTTGCTTCTTCTTGGGTTTGACTATTTTTATTACTGGATCCCAAGCTGGTGGTACATTCCAACCATCTTCTCAATTAAAATTAGGATGTTTTTTGATTTCAATAGCCTCGCGAAGCATCCTTGGTAGGAATCTATGTTCTTTAGCGAGAATCTGTGGTTTGTCAAATCTCAGATAGTAGTTGGTCCCCTGTTGCACATGTTTACACACAGCAGACTTCAATGAGCGTTGGTGTTTTACATCAGCTATGTGTTCTTTTATGCGTGTGCCTATGTTTCTCTTGGTTTGACCAATGTATGAGAGTCCGCAGTCACAATCAATTTTATACACATTAAACACATTCGTAATTATAATATTAGTAGAGAATGCCAATATGCTACGTCTCTGGTCCACCGAAGCCTTTCCCGCCACACAAGTTAAAAATGTCCAGAGATAAAAAATCTAACAACTCATAGATTATGTTTCTCGACCATTATTTACTACTAAGCACATTATCAGTCCTCATTACTAACTAAAAACCTATGTCTAATTACAAGAAATTCTCTTAATTAAAGCCCAAGAAATTACTTGTTTATCCTAACCCTCGCACCTACCATCTTTGCTATTTTAACTACATAACTTCATTCCATTGAGGATTTAGTTTTTACACATACACAGCAAAGTCATTTCAAGCCTTTAATGAAACTTAAATTAAGCGATACTCTCTAAATTACCTTAGACACACAACCTTTCAATCCTCACAACTTGATCTTTAAAACTTAATCCATTGACGACTTACTTTGTAGATCAAAACAGTATACACATACGCAGTATTCAATGTAGCGTAATCTCAGAGATGTACTCGATAGTACTATCATTCTAATTTACTCCGAGCACCCGAGTTTTCCACCTACGCAACTTTTATAGTACAGTCTAAATCCATTGACGGTTTACTTCGTAAAGTTATAAAGTAGAGTTATACACAGCATTCAATGTAGCTTGATTTAAGCGATGTTTTCGGTAGAATTTGTTTGTGTTAACCCGTCGCCTTTTGGTCGGTGAAGTAATGTATTTAGTATAATCTATAGATGTGTAAGTAGGGTTCCGCGGGTAGATGTGTGAGCCACTCGTTAGTGAACAAGCGTTCTGGCTACATCTTAATTAAGGGGACGTACGGTACACGGCACGGGTGTAAGAAAGTACGGGGCTTAATTGGCCTGCCTTGTTTGTCTTGAGGCATAAAGTTGCGCTTATGTTTGTTGACGTGGTGAAGTGTTATTCGGTAGTTCTAAATAGAAGCACAATGTTTTGACGTGTGTATCGCAGATGGCAATAGACTCGTGTCTAGAGCCAGGAGCTATGTTAAAGCTGACTAGCTTTGCCCCGCGGCTTCGCTCGCGTAGAAATAGATTAGATATAGTTATGTTATATGTAAGTAACAGTACTTTCTTTTATAAAATAAGTAGTCAAATAAATTTCTAATGGTGAAGGAATTTTTATATCAGTTGAGTAGTTTTTGAGTTAAACCCTCACAAACAAACAAACAAAAATGCAAATCTCTTCTCTTTATAAATTTTTACTAATATTATAAATTCGAAAGTAACTCTGTCTGTCTATCTGTCTGTCTGTCTGTCTGTTACCTTTTCACGGCTAAACCAATCAACCGATTTGGATGAAATTTGGTACAGATATAGTTTAAAACCTGGGGAAGGACATAGGCTACTTTTTATTGATGTAAGTACCACGCGGGCGGAGCCGCGCGCAAAAGCTAGTATAGTATAAGTCACTAAACAGACTGCGAACTCAGGTCGGCCGGTGCAAAGAAAATATGTTCAGGTGGGGATTCGTAGACGATCCCAATCTGGGCTGTTAGTGCGGTGCAACCTAAACGATGTCGCACCTTATATTGTGGCCTGAGTGCCCCAACAACTGCACGCATGACGACTTGATGATTGCTTCAGACGATGCTATCAAGGTGGCTACGTTCTGGGCCGCAATTATATAACATTGAGCAATTATTGCCACCGAAACGCTAAGAAGTATAGACGATATGTAGATGTAATACACCTCTGCCTACCCTTACGAATATAAACAGGTACAAACTCTTCAGCTTTATAATCTATACTTATATTATTAAACTGAAGAATTTGTTTGATTCTTTGTTTGTTTGGTTGAACGCGCTAATCTCAGGAACTACTGGTTAGAATTGAAAAATATTTTATTGTTGGGTAGCTTATTTATCGAGGCAGGCTATAGGTTATATGACATCACGCTACGACCACGGGGGCGGCGCAGTAATCATAAACGCTGGTGAAACCGCGGGCACATCTAGTTTAATATATTTTTAGCTACTACGCGTCTCTACGGTAACATTTGCCGAAATAAAAATATCCTGCACTAGCTTCTGCTCGTGGCTTCGCTTGCGTAAAAGTAGATTAGGTTAGGTTCTTTCTTTTTTAAATAAATATAGCCTGTGTTACTCGGTGATAATATAGCTTTCTAATGGTAAAGGAATTTTTTAAGTATGTTTAGTGGTTTTTGAGTTAAACACTTACAAACAAACAAAATTTTATTCTTTCATCTTTATAATATTAATATAGATTAATCCAGGATATGGTCTATCTATCTGACAAGTCTTTCTCAAATCCGTTCAATGGTTTATGGTATGGGCATGAAAATTTTTGAGGAAGCCAGCATGTTTAAGAATTCCCCATAATGTTCTTAAAGATATGTGAAGTCTGCCAACCGTCAGCGTCATTGGGTAAGTAAGTAAGTAGTTATTTTTTTAAACATAGGTACACGTTCTTATACAAAAATATTATAATAAAGAAAACATAAAAAATTTACATATATAATGAAAAACGAGGTTACCTCTCAGGTTTCTTATTGGTTTGAGGTATCATCCGCAAACCAACCCTGATACTATATGGTAACCCCAAGTGACGACCGGACGTACATCAGCTACTCATTGTAATATTTTACAAACACAAAACTACGTAAGATATATATTATATAAATTATAATTGATAAGCATATATATATGGGTCAGCGTGGTCGACTATAGCCTATCTGTTCTCACACTAAGAAGAGGCTCGTTCTCAGCAGTAGGGCTCATAAATATGACTAATATTATTTTCTGGTTTATACGTGAATAAATATCACACATCCAGAAATGTTCATAAAATTTAAGATTTATAATATTAGTTGGATGTGTTCTTGCTTTCCACATTCCCATTCTCAATGGGATCTGTATATTAATATGTCCAGTATACGGCAATAGGCCCCATATATTCTGTATATCTATACTATACTAATATTATGAAGCTGAAGAGTTTGTTTCTTTAAACGCGCTAATCTCAGGAACTACTGGTTCGAATTGAAAAATTATTTTAGTGTTGGATAGCTCATTTATAGAGGAAGGCTAAAGCCTAACGTCACGGTGCGACCATGAAAATGTTGCAAAAATGGGGACGCAGACAAAGTAGCGCGGGTCAGCTAGTATCATATACCTATTCTGTAAATAGCTACACCAAATGGAAAGTAATGACCAAAGCCACAAAAGACAGTACAAAAAGATCCATCTCATTGTATTGTCTTTTTCATTTTGTCATCTCTATTTAGAGACTATTTAAATTCTGAAGGTAACCAAATAATGCAAGTAAGAAAAGAAAATGTTTAACTTTTGCTTTGTATTATATACATATACTAGCTGTCCCGACAGACGTTGTCATGAACACAAAAAAATAATCCAAATCTAAGCCATCCTCGAATCCACATAAACACACACAATTTTTTTTTATCAAAATCGTTCCAGCCGTTTATAAACATGCATGATCGCGTTAATATTGTAAATGCGAATGTGAGTTTGTTTGTTTGTTACGCTTTCACGCCTTACCTACTTGACCGATCATCATGAAATTTCGCCTACATGTTGTCAGGGGAACAGAAAAGGTTATAGGGTACCGTTCATCCAGAAAAAGTTCTGTTACTAATCTAATTTATATTTACGAGAGCAAAGTCGTCGGTAAAATATAGTATTATATATATAAGAAAAAGTCTGTGTGCATAAGAGGCAAATGCAAATCAATATATTTCTGCCGCTACGCAAGAAACCGTACTTTCTTGCATCCGTGCAAGCTTATTAGGTCGAATATTGATGAGCAATTAAGCTCGGTGTTGGGAATAATCTCGGAGGCGGGAGATAACCGCATTAGTAGTACCTCTCAACACTTATGCTAATCCCCCGGCGTTGCCCAGTGATCTCTGACTATGGAACGCGGTGGTCCCCTAATTAATAGAGATCAAATTAGATTTGTAGCTTTTTAAACGTCTAAATAGCCAATTAAGAAGATGGTATGTTGGGTGCGTGTTGTGGGTTCGGTGCTGGGCCGTTATTTATGTGCTATGGTGTAGAAGTTTAAATGGTCACCATCCTAGAGTTGTGTTATGAATTCGATTAAAATGTGTGATTTACAGATCTTCTTCTTCATATTTAAGAGTTTTGCTGTTGTCGGTGGAGTAAACGCCATTTTTCTTGATTTACGGCCAATTCCTTAACCTCCTTATAAGACATGACTTTCGCATTTTCTTTTATTTGGTCAGTGAATGTCCTTCTGGGTCTGCCCATTCCTCTCTTTCCTTCCACTTCTTCCATGATGTTTCTTATGAAGTCATCGTGTCTTATAAGATGGCCAAACATCTTTCCTCTTCTGTATTCTTGTTCTTCTTGGACAAGGTTCAGTACTTCCATGTTGCTTTTCTTTTCTGTCCAGCTGATTCTTCCTATCCGCCTCCAGCACCTCATTTCAAATGCTTCCAGTCTTTCCCGGTGTTATTGGGTCATTGTCCGTGTTTCACTTCCGTATAGAGCAATGCTCCAGATATATGTTTTTATAGGATTATTTCTTATATGTTAATTTTTTTCCCGCAGATATGTACTTCAAGTTTCGGTAATGTAACCCTAACTAATATTATAGCTGTGAATGTGAGTTTGTTTGTTTGTTACACTTGCACGCCTTAACTACTCGAATGATCATCATGACCTTTTGCGTACACGTTGTCAGGGGTACAGAAATAAAGGTACCTCCTTTAGGACATAGGGTGCTCTTCATCCTGGAAACAAGGATTGTCACTAAACTAACCTAACCTACATACAGGCGAGTGAAGCCGCGGGCAAAAACTAGTGGTAATATAAAATTCATAAATATTGTTTACTTGTGTAGACATACATATATACCTAAATACGTAGTTTTACGCCTATATCCCCGAATTGGTAGACGAAAGATTATGAAACCCACATTTGGCAAGCTATAATTTTGTCAGCCTCGATGGTTGTATAACCGACTGCCACGCCTGAGGTGGCGGGTTCGATTCCCGCACAAATCAAACATTTGTGTGCATTAACATGGATGTTCGACTTGATCTGGGTGTTTCTATGTATAATATGTATGTATTTACAAAAAACATAGTATATATGTATGTTTATCCACTGTCTAGAACCCATAGTACAAGCTCTGCTTAGATTGGGCTAGATGGTGTTGTGTGTATGTGTAGAATATTATTATTATTATTATTTTAGTATCCACGTAATAGAGGCTGAGCCTTTTAGCGTCTATCGAACACAGTTCCAGACTCCGTGCTACAGTTAGAATTTATTGACAAGAAAACTCAATAACACGATGCTCTATTCAGTAATAGCACCTAAGACGCTAGCCACAGCATTCACAAACAGCACCGCTTCGACACCACGCCATACTATCTAATCAAATCAAATATCAGCCCTGTACATAAACTGTCCCACTGCTGAGCAGTTCCAGCTTTCCTACTTTTTATCAATATTCTATTTATAACAGCCATGAAATGAATAACTACTTAAGAATAACTAAGGAGGTACTTATTAATAAGAACGCTGTCAGTCACGATCTACAAAAGCAAGACATTCTATATTCAAAATAATAATGCCATCGTTAGTTCTTTTTACCATAAAGGTTAGATAATAAATGCACATGACATAATCGCAAGCTATGGGTAATTTGTCTTACAAGTAATTTTTAATAGAGCCAGTTATAAATATGACTGGCTGGCGGCAAAATATTCGTTTTTTGAATATCATAACTGGATATTCATTATTTTAAAAAGAAAAACTTTACCAAGTGACATTCTATTTATAAATATTACAACGACGTGGTAGTCCACGACCGTAAAAGAAAAAAACCCATTCGATATTCAAAGTTCATTAATATAAGGTTAACAAAGGCCACTAATGCGCGGCACACGTCCACAAACGGCAGCTAAAAAAGAAATTATTCTTAATTCAAAATAAATATCCACCATTCGATTACTTAAAAGGAACGGCCATAGTCAGTCACAATAGGATCGGCTTCACGAGAGGCCGTCTCCAGTCATTTAAAATATATTGAGGCGAACGACAAAAGAGCGATTGTCCAGGTGGCTATAAACTCGAGGTTTTTCTACGGTGAATTAGCTGAGATTATGTTCGAATAGCGACTAATAAATCTTTGCTACGGGCGAAGTGAGTGTCCATTGATTTCATGAAGAGTTGCTGTGATTGTTGGTAGTAATCTTCATAAATTTTACAAGAGAAATCGATAAGTCAAGGTGCGTAAAAGAAAGGCTGTGAAGGCAAAATGTCCGTTTCATTTCGCCAACAATCAGTCGTTTGAGTAGACGTTGGTATCAATTATGAGTTATAGTGTAATAGAAATTATTGTTCGAATTTCTATGGAGTATGTGAGAGCGGGCGGACTGCGCATAAATGATGTTATTATTGTTAATAATAACGGTATATAAACTTTATGTAATGTTTTGACAGCCATTATGAATCGTAAATTAGACACCACTTCAAACTCCGTGGTTGAAGTCATAAAAATACACTATGGATTATATTAGCTCATAGTTCCATACATATCATAGAGGTTCAAGTGGTTATCTCGGGAAGAGAATTTCCAGGATTTATGATTGTGATAGGATTAAATCATTGATTATACAATCGAATAATTTGAAAGATTATCAATCGATTGCAATTCAACAATATCGATCGTTAATCGAATAGATATATTAACTTTCGTCGTTAGTATTGCAATAGGGTAATGCCTAAATTTGTGATTTACGTTATTTTACGTATCATTAAATAGCATTCAAAATAAACTTTTTAGTGAAAACAGCTTTAAAATCGGTTGAAAATGAACGCGCTATTAACATTTTAAATGTGCCCCTGGGAATAAGTAGTGAGGACCTTTTTTTTTAACATGGCTGTATGCATTGACGCATACCTTTTTGTAGAATAAGGGAGCGCAGAGGTTTTGTCGGGCTCACCCGGGAGAAGATGAAAAGTAGTGAGAACCTAGGCTATCTCTCTTGCGCAGCTGCATTTAAATACCAGTTACGTCACAACTAAGTACAGGCGTCGTTCTTCGAGATTTAAAAGCCTTGTATTAAATCCTATTTGTTTATGACTGGCTTTAAATATAACTTTGTATTTAGGACCTTGGGTAATAAATAAAATTAAATACAGGAGTTAGTTATCCTATAAGAATATATCCGAAATATTATTTACTTTTCTTTGTGTTTGTGATGTTATGTTGTCTTATAATAATAAATATTGACAATAGCATTTAAATCAGCAAGATTATCAATTCTAAACTAAATAATATCCAAACAATGCACGACTTACAGAGAAATGTCTGTTCTCATCTCTTAAATCAGCTCGCATTGTTTGACTGAAGCCATGCGACGTAGACACAGCCTCGCTTAGCATTTCGCTAATTGTACAGCTTACCATGCCCTTTACTTAAAAGTTATCCTTATTTATAAATGTGAATGTGAGTCTGTTTGTTAGTTACGATTTTTCGCATAAGTGACTTGGGAATAATAAAGGCTAAAAGAGAAGAAGACGTAATACAATTATTATTTGAACCAACGATTCCTAAAGTGGGTTCCGTAGAAAAGTTACCAGGGTGCCGCGGAACTCTTTCTTTATGTCTGTTAAATAATAATACGGTTAAGTACAAATATTATTTTGTAATAGCGCAAAATGTGATGAGAAGTATAATTGTTATTCTTATTTAAATTACAGTGTCTTTGATTTGTACTCATTTGATAAGGGGTTCCATAAAATAAGAGGCATTTGGTGAGTGTTCCGTTACCTTAAAAGTTTAGGGACCTCTGATTTAAACAGTTAAAATTCTTGCGCTGGCAATATGGTTTCCAATCGTCAAGTGACATAACACGTTTATTAATCAACATTGAAGAGCAACCAACGACAAAAGACGGATACACGGTCTCTCCATTCCCATACTCTAATATTTTGATGAGACGGTACTCTGATACGACTGGATAGAGATCAGGCATAGTACCAATGGTATTACTTAATTTCAAAGACACGGGAGAGAGAGAAGAGTTAGCTGTGTGAGCCTCAAGAATTCTTATTTAGTGGATGAAACGCAGTGACAGTGTTTCACTTTTACGCCGGTTTCTGGTAAGAGGGTAGTGGTTCCACGAGTAAGCCTTGTTAGTAACGTATGCTGGGTTCATCCACTTTAAGTGTAGAAAATAATCTGAGCTAAAACAAGGGCATACTAAAGTCCATTTGACGTAGCCCGTTTAAAGATAAATACATACATGCCTGAACTTACACGAATACATCTCCAAAAAGGACAAAGTATACCTATTACACTCACAATTCGACAGCTGTTCTTAGCTCCGCCATATTTTGAGATAAACTCTCTCAAAATACCTAATTTGCTCACATTTATAGAGCTTGTGCTGCTAGCGTCAATTTTCTTTGAGAAAAACTGTATACAACTTCGCCCAACCGCAAATTGAATTTAAGACCTCATGATCGGCTGCAATCATACATCCTAGAGCATACACGTCTTTACTAAATAGGTACCTTACCTAAGAAATGTTGGTCAGATGTATAACCACCTGGAAAAACAGGCGAGCCTAGCCAAGGAAACAAATATCGGGATAAAAAGTAGCCAATATCCTTACCTAGGATAAAATCTATCTCCTCGCGAAATTTCACCAAAATCGGTTCAGTAGTTTAGTCGTGAAAGCGTAATAGACAAACCAGTTACATTCACATTTATAATATAAGTATGGATTTGATTCATTATACAATAACGTTTCTATAAATAAATTAATTATTACAGGAAGTTAATTACTATAATTGAATGCATCATAATCCCAGAGAATAACACCTTGAATGAATACTTGGAATAATTGTCTATTGAGTCAGTTTATTGCGGTAATATGGCGTCTACTAGACTTATAATATAGCAATATACGAAGAAAACTACGTCACATTCGAATAGAAATAGTAATTTACTTATAATTCTAAGTAGTATTAATATCAACTCATCAATTTTCAGAATACTGCTATTACTGCATAATATCAATGAGTGTTGTTTTTTCCTGTTTCAGTTGCATTAAGACTGCGCCGAGCGTAAGACAGATAATGACAGAGCTCGTGTGGCGCATATTCAAATCGGTGCGCGGCCTCCATAGTAAAATTGTATGGAGGATTTGAAGTGCTTTTTTGATAAATATGTATCTTTATTGTCAACCAATAACTTAAATATTTTGGACGGACAAATTGTAATATAACTATTTATGTTTCGTTTAAGCTGTAAAATAGGATAGATTTTATACTGTTATAATCTTAAAATCACGTAACACGAGCTTACGTTTTTGCAAATTTACGTAATTTTGTAGGCGCGAATAATCATTATTTTACGTTTTTTACACGGAGTAATTTTAAACACATTCATTGTTATGGCAAATGTAAATTTTATATTTGTATTAAACAAAAAGTGTTGATTTTATTCACTTAACTGTTTTGGCACATTTCTCTTTCTTAAGCGATGGTAACTGATAGTGAAGACATAGCATTTGTGGTGGAATGGTCATATGTTTCATTCCAGTCTTTCGGCTTTATTAGGAATTTCTAAAAAAACTTTTTTTTTTAAAACACATCTATTAATTCGGGTTCTAAATTACTATTTAGCTTAATTGTTATGCTTTTTCTATTAAAACCAATGTTTATAGTAAGTTTGTTTGTTTATTACGCTGCCACGCCTTAACAACTCGACCAATCATCATGAAATTTCGCATACACCTTGCCAGGGGTACAGAAAAAGACAAAGGTTACCTTTCATTTATTTATTAAAAGTATTGTTCCCGAGGGTAGAAAATTTATATAACCTACATTTAAGTGATAGAAGCCGCGGGCAAAATCTATATGTTATGTTTACTGTTTAGCTACTGTGAGCCGTTGAGTGAGGTTATACAGCATGTTTCTCTAAGAAGGCAGATAAATTATTTTTACTTTTTGTCTGTCTGTATGTTTCTTCTTCTTCTTCTTTTCGTGTGGTTAGTGGCCAACCTGTTGTCAAGAGTTGTTCAAGCCGCCTGTTGGCCTCTGACATGGCTTAACGACTGCTGTTAATTTGACAACAACCGGGACCGACTTTTTACGTGCCCTCCGAAGCACGCAGACGCTCAGATGAAATACCATTAAGCGGTCACCCATTTACAGACTGACCGCACCCAACGTTGCTTAACCTCGCTAATCGTTTTCCGGTTAGTGATTGCAACTGGCTATGAGCGCATCGACTATATGTTTGAACACGCATCACGCAAAAACTACTACAAGAAATCGAATGCGGTTTTTACAGTTGTATTGCTGGAATTTGGAGGGGTTAGGATGATTTAAAATTAATATTGCCTTTTGATATGCCACCTAGAAGTTAAGTATTAAATGTGTAGATCAGTTGCTTGTCACATGCAAAGAAAGAAAATATAGATGGATACTTATTTCCAAATTTCACGCGCAAGAAATCACGGGCAAAATAACTAAACGAAAAAAATCCTGACGTAGGCCGTTTAAAAATAATGTCAATGAATAATCTCTTACACATTGATGATTCAATTAGTAGGTGGTAGTTATTAGCGTGTATGTTTGTACGTGTGTCTGTGTGTTTGTATGGTGACGCAATACTAAGAAATAAGACACAGTTTGTCCAAATTCATGGAATTGTATAGTGTGAAGATCATTCCGTGAAATGTTTTCGCAACGATTAACAACTAAGGCTAATAATTCTATGATACAACCGGTGACAGAAGAGTATAAGGCTTGTGTTGAGTTGTTTTTCTACATTTTAACGTTGTTCTAAGCTCACATATAAGCTTACGTCCCGCTTAATACTGATTACAGTAGCCTTTGATCGCTCGTATATTAGGGGTATTACTAGAGCGTCGCCTATTTCGAGGAAAACCAATTAAGACTGCGCCGAGCGAAATGTGCCAAAACAGGCGGTCACAATTAAGTAAATAAAATCAACACTTTTCATTTAATACAAATAAAAAATATACATTTACCATAAGAATTAATGTGATTACAATTACTCCGTGTTAAAAACTTAAAATATTTAATATATTTGCCTACAAAATTACGTAAATTTGGACGAAAAATGAAAAACGTAAGCTCGTGTTACGTGAATTTTAGATTATAACAGTAGAAATCTATCCTATTTTACAGCTTAAACGAAACATAAATAGTTATATTACAATTTGTCCGTCCCAAATATTTGAGTTATTGGTTGTCAATAAAGATACATATTTATCAAAAAAGCACTTCAAATCCTCCATACAATTTTACTATGGCAGCCGCGCGCCGATTTGAATATGCGCTGCAGGGGCTCAGTCATTATCTGTCTTACGGTCGGCGCAGTCTTAAAGATAGGATGAAAGTAAAAATGGGAAAAAAATATGTGTGCCGTGATAACCCTTCTTCCTGGGTCATCTGCGCCGAAGACATTATAGAGCATAAATAAGTGCACTCTCTGTTCCGTAACTCTCGTTATCCCATGAAACAGCAATCTAATAGCACCGGAGAGAGATCAGGCGCAGGATCATCGGTTACACGTGCCGTACGTTTCTGAGGCACAGCTCGCTTAACCCTGGGCTTTTTGTTTGCCCGTCCCGAGACTCGAACCCGAGACCTCATGCACAGCAGTTGCAAACAAAACCGCTGCGCCACCAGCCAAAAAAAATAGTAAGTGATCGTATTTTAATAGTATCATTTATCTGACCTCTGCCTAACCTCTTATCGCCTTTGAAATACCAACAGCGCCCAAGACTCTACGATAAATAAGAAATTGCCCAATACCCGATATTGTTAGGGTTAAGATTAACAAGTAAACTTGTGAAGCGATCGATAAGAGAGGGTACATTAAACCCATTAAGGATTTCTCTTGAACGTGCACGTTGAGGGGTTAGGACCTCGGGCTATTCTGCTATTTGTAAGACTTTTTCGTTTATTTGTGAGCTTGAATGGTTATATTGATTGTGGATTGCACAGATGGAATAGTTGTTTAAGTGGTCACCTCGCCACTGCTACTGCGCCAAGTTTTGTGGGTTCGGCTCTGTAAGCCTTATATAGTCCTATGCTATCTTTATGTATCTTATGTGGGGGCCAGTCAGTGCAGACCGGCGACACTTCGACCCAGTGGGATCTTTTGTGTCGACACTCTCCCAATAACGACTGCCATAGATGTTCATGGCAGCCGAGACCGACGGCTTAACGTGCTCTCCGAGGCACGGAGCAGGCGATAATTGTCAATCAATACGCACATAATTTCGAAAAGTCATATAACTTCCGAAAGTCGGAGGTGCGCGACGTGGGTTCGAACCCGAGACCCTCTGCATTGCAGTCTGTTGGTCTTCCCACTTAGCTATCGCTGCTCTAGGCCTATGTTAGCTTATGATACCTAGATATAACATAGCCTTTTATTAGCGAAAGGATATTTAAAATTGACTAAATGCTTTAGTCACCTGTTTCGTTTGTGCTCATGTTTGTGTGCATTTGTTGAGCACAAAGGCAAAGAATTTCTTAACAGATAAACCCTATTGGGTTTGATATGTTTTTGGGTTAGGAAATTCTGATTAGCAGCACGGGAAATTGTGCCCGGTATAGGGCAATGGGTTCAATTATTCTTTTAGTTTATTTTTGGTTGAATGTAATCCGATGGGATGTAGAAATGTAGGTGTCATACACCACTTTGTACCGTTCAGGGGTTCCATTAATAGTATCTACAGTAAAACTAAACGTAAAATATTGTTTATTTAACATCATGCTATTTGGAAAGTCTTAGAATATAAAAATGTACCCAAATAATTAGCTAGCTCTCTGGTACCTGGGACCTTTAAACGCAGTTGGCGAAATGATGGTGCAATAAAACTCGGGGATATAGGCGTGTCTATGGATGTTTCATAAAACTAGATATAAAGAAAGAAATATGATAAGATACACCTTAGGTGCATTTATAGCGGCAAATTATCCATTCCTGACTTAGAGCCGTGAATAGTATAGTAGGTAAAGCAATGACATGATTATCCGAGGTCGCAAGTTCAAACCCTGCTTCATGGGTTTCTTTCTCTGTTATAGAGTTTTAGTGTATCATTTGCTGTAAATGCATAGAATACACTTGAAGACGATATAATTTTGCTGTCCCCAACAGGGTCCACGGTCCACAGTCATCAAAATATTGTATCTATTACCTAAGTTTCACAATGTGGAATGCAATAAATATATTGAGTAGATATTGCGTATAAACCTAGTCTCACAATGTTCACCTTGTAAACGTAGGCATTCACAGACCGCACTTCAAACTAGAATTGTCTCCTTTCAAGTCGGCTGGACAGCTTGTACATATAGTGTGTACACCGACACTCACACTACTGCAAATCGGCCGACCAGTCACCATTACATTATAAAATAACTTGTAAATAAATTGTAACTCGTGGACAATGATATGGTTTATGTGCTTTTAAAATTATTTTAAGAAATCTTCTGTAACACTGAGCATATAATTGCTTATTGTCCCTAATAAATAAAATAAAAATTAAAATCCGTAGAAAAGTAAAAACGCCGCATTCATACGTAAACCATTGAATATTTCTTTATTACTAAAATACGTACATACCTAATGTAAAATTTCTCAGCACTTTATTTACTAACAAATACGCTCCCGCTATTTTATGACGTCAAAACTTTGTCAACAAGATGTCTGTAAATTTTTAAGTCAAATGTTTGATCTATAAAACTTGCAGAATAACACCGGATATCTATATAACGATCTAGCCAGCGTTCAAGTCTCGCGCACCTCATCTAATTTGTAATTACGACGCTAGATGGCGGTTATTAAGTTATTACCGACGCGACAATGCGCACACATCGGTGACTATATGCGCGTGAGCAAGATTACTACTACTGCAAGTGTTTTCTTTGAAAGTGTCTTAGAAAATTTATGCTTATTATTTAACTGTAACGTGGATTTGTCTGTATATTGTAGATATTTTTAAATGGTCGTTGGGGTTGAGTACCTGTTTGGAGGGGTGTGAACTCAACAATCGGAACCATGGTTTGTAGAGTATTATATTTGTTTGAACTTGCAATATTTCGATACACTTATAGATATAGTGGACTTCTACCTTTTTATTGGGGCCAGAGATCAAATTTTCACTTAGTAGACATTTTTTAAATGGTAATTTTATTTAAGATTAAACGACTTCAAAAACGGCTGCTATTGATGAGAATTTGTCTACTGAACACAAAACAATGGCCTGTAAAATTCATGTAGGTATGTCTGTTTGTTTGTCTTGGCATTATGCAAAACCAACTGAACAGATTTTGATATCGTATTCACAATTCAGTAGCCTAGAGCTCAACTTAATATATAAGCAGTTAATTAACTGATTCCGTTTACTAAAATTGGAGCTATGATCAACATCTACCTCACAAACAACACACGCCTGACATCGTCGCGCCAGGTTCCTTGTGACCACGGCCAGTGGAACCTAGCTAAAATGCGAAACCTTTTAGAAAAGGTAAGTAAATACTAAGCACCATAGCTTTAATACCCGCTTTCTTTTATACAAACCGGAGTTACCATAACTCAGAGCAGCGATAGCTCAGTGGGGAGACCAACAGACTACATTGCAGAGGTTCTCGGATTCGAACCCACGTCGCGCACCTCTGAATTTCGGAAGTTATATGACTTTTCGAAATTATGTGCGTATTGATTGACAATTATCGCCTGCTCCGTGCCTCGGAGAGCACGTTAAGCCGTCGGTCCCGGCTGCCATGAACATCTATGGCAGTCGTTATTGGGAGAGTGTCGACACAAAAGATCCCACTGGGTCGAAGTGTCGCCGGTCTGTACTGACTGGCCCCCACATAAGATACATACATACCATAACTCATCATCAACATAATATTTATTTATTCAATTATAACGGTTGTACACCAATTACAATAATTAAAGATAGGAAAACATGAAACAATCACAAAATTAAAACAAAGATATAAAACAAATAAACAATTATATGGATACCAAGATAAACAATCATTCCTTCCTCTCACAAAATCGCTGACACACTAACTATATATTCGGCCATCCATCCGCAAACAAGTCACAGTCAGGACTGGCGTACAGGAGACGTTGAGAGCAGAAAGCGAGCGTGGTATGGGTGACTTAGCGCGCGCTACGGTGCGACATGATGGCACGGCAAACAACATGTGCGTTCGGTTGCGACGGTAGTTATTAGGAATAAAATATCGACACTAACCTTATTAAATATGTTTCTGACATCAGAATCTGAATGTGATCTACATATTTGCTTCGGGATGGATGGATGTGAGTCGTAGTTGTTTAAGACTTTGTGAGATGATAGATATTTAGTTAGTTACTAAGTTACGAATCTTTTATTGTACTCATGTAAGCAGATGTAATAATAAATTATATAAACCTTGTATATTATGTCGGGTAATATAAATGTATATAATATTAGATATTAGATATAAGTTTTAACTTGTACAACGATTTGGTATATACTGTTATGTTGTTCATAATTATCATATCTAGTGCATTAATATGTATATACATACTACATACTATATACCTATGCCTCACAAACAGTACATTTTTTCAGAATGAAAGTGCGCTTTGTCCTATTCTATAGGCTGATAACGGGTATGCGAAATTTCATGATGATCGGTCAACTAGTTCGAGCATGAAAGCGTATAACAAACATACTCACATACTGTTAATTATAAGTTAGGATTACGAGTATGAGGTTCACGCGAATGAAATCGCTGGAAAATCGCCATTTAAACGGACGGAACAACGGGCAAATGCTAGTTATATGATTATGGCTGGATTTTAAAGTGTTAGGAAAAATGTTGATAGGTAGTTAAATGGTCCGCTTAATGAGAGATGCGTTAATTGCAAGAGAGTTTACAAGCTTATTTAAATGCCTTGCTGGTTGTAGCATATTTTATATCATATTAGCTTCTGCCTGCGGCTTCACTCGCGTAAGAGCAGGTTAGGCTACGTTAGTAACAGTTCTTTTTAAAATAAAATATAGCCTATGTTACTCAGTGATAATATAGCTTTCTAAAGGTAAAATAAATTTTTAAATCGGTTTTGCTGTTTTTGAGTTAAATCGTTTCTAACAAACAAAAAATCAAATCTTTCCTCTTAGGTACAGATATGTGCATACGCGTATGACTGACTAGTTTTCGCCCACAGCTTTATCTGCGAATCCTGTGGGAAAACATATGTGTTCCGACGCACTATTATTATTATTTATATTACTAAAACTTTTATCCTGATAATATATACCTAATATATATTATCAGGATAAAAGTTTTCAATATGCATTTTTTTTTAAATTTAAGTTTACACTTTCCTCAACGTTTCGGTTGCTTTTCCCCGTGACCATGGCTGCTGAAAAGCAACCGAAATGTCGGGGAAAGTGTAAACTTAAATATAAATATTTTTAATAGTTTTAATAAATTAATTAGCTTAAAAATGAGTAAAGTTCAATAGTATCTAGTAGTAGAGTGACAGTTTCAAAATTTTGTAATAAAGTGTAAAATAAATAACGCGATAAAATCCGTATATAGTAGTTTAATTTCATTGCAATAGGTACTTAAGTGTAACCATAGTTACAAAGAATTGTACGACATCAGCCGAACAATGCCGAAATACTACGAACCCGATTAGACTGCGTGTGTCAACTGCATAGTTGTGTGCGTGTAGTGCTTTTTCATTAATTTAATGTATTTCTAATGCATATTTTATAAAAATATTAGTATTCGCCACTATTTCTTCATATAAACTTTAACTGTGCCAAATTTCATACTAATCCATCCGCGCAACTTGTGTAAAAAAGGGTACAAAGTTTTCGCTTCACGTATCAATATATAGATATCTTTAGACTAACCTTGCGTCTGTATTTTATTTTTATAGAAACCTTGATAGCGTCGACAGCTTTGTTAAATATCCACGTTACACCAGATACATTTTAGGGCTTAGGTACTATCCTAATTAATATTATAAGTGCGAATGTGAGTTTGTTTGTTTGTTACACTTGCACGCCTTAACTACACGACCAATCATCATGAAATTTTGCATACATGTTGTCAGGGGTACAAAAAAGAACAGGGTACTTTTTGTCCAGAAAAAAATGACTGCGAGGGATAGCAATTAATTTACAAAATCTAGAATAACGCGATCGCTGCCTCGGTTAAAATCTGGAAGTCTATAATAGAGGATGAGTGTATGGGATATCTCGATACAGTAGGATACGTGCTGCTTCTGAGTATAGCCTTACGGTAAAACCCAATAACCCTTTGCCCAAACTGTGGCATCGAAGTCGCGATCTCACGAATGGCTAATGTCACAGGACCGGACTGGTATTAAGTTTTTTTGTTAGGATATTTCCAGTAGCTACACGGAGTCTGGCAATCTATCTAGTGGACAACAATTAGCTTCTGTTACGTGGAACTTATGACAGAAGTTGCAAAACGTGAGTGTGATACTCTACCTTTTCAGAGGAACATACATAGTCCCATGGCGTTATCTCTTTTTTTTCCCGCTCATCAAAATGATCACTCTTACACCTGATGGTAAGCAGACATGTGGTCCAATAGCAGTGGCCTCCACACCATCCTTATAGCAGCTTAGGCGATGTTGAGGTCTCTACTTTGATGGCCTGGGAAGGTGCTTTTCACGCCCCGCTTAAAGGACCCAGGATTGGAGGAAGAAGGAAACACGTGCCTTGAAAATTCCTCTTCGACGAAGAGTGTCAAGTACCCACAGTCCGCGAGCTACGATTTTAGGTCTTACGTAATAGAGAATGCGTCCTCTATTACGTGCCGTATACCGGACAAAGATCCAGACCCCATACTGCCCCTAAAAATTCTTGACGTGAAGACCCAATTACACTTTGCCAGACCAGAATTGAAACCAAGATCACATATTTCGTAATCAGTATTACGCCACCGAGGCAGTGACTATATTTTTACTGTATATTTTAAACTAATAAATGATGTTTAGCAAGTTAAATTTAATGTAAAAAAACCTATCATTGCATTGTGCGACAAAAGCCAACAATTATCGTGCACATATTCGAACTTGCAACTCAGGGAAGTGATTCCATCTCGCTACATTCGAATCTCAATATGATCAAAATGCATTATTAGACACTACAAAGAAAACTACACCTTAATTCCACCACCGACAGTTCAGCTTACAACGATTGCATTGGTAAAATTTCCTCATAAGTGTCAAGCTAAATTGAACGTTATTTTGTGCTCTTTATGGTTGGAATTGGGTTGTGGTGGATATGGATAGTGTCGCGGTTAGGCCCGGTCGTGACTGGCCGGTTGACGCGCTCTAATGAAGTCGTAAGGCCTGCTTGGCTCGCACACATCGACTTGCTTGCTCTTTAATGTAGAGGAGGCTTTATTTAAAAAGATTTTTCTCATATTAAATTTGCCTTATGTTGTTGGTATTAGTTTATGCGTATGTTTGCGAGCATAGTGTAGTGTATTTGGTTGTTCTATTAGGAACTCATCTACAGTAACCGTGAGAACTAAGAATTTATCCGGTAAAATGTGGGTTATACACCTTTGCCTACCCCTTCAAACGTATACAGGGTTGAGTCAATATTAAAGTCACATATTTAAAGTGAAACTGTACTCTGAACTGTTCTCTTCTCTTCCTGAAAGGTTCAAAGTATCTCAAACGGATAGATGTGCATGAAAAATTAGAAAGAAGAAAATAAAACAAAAGACATATATCAGGGTTGTTGTATGAGGTAATCCGTCTCTGCCTGCTTCTCCGGGGAACAGATATAATGATATATCTGAGCTGGCTGACATCAGATAAGTAGTCTACTATGCATTACTGAGAGTAAAGCATAGCTGGGCAGATGGTAAGCGGTTATGGTAGTTTAGCATCAATCGAGCGTTGCGTAAATTTATCTGGGATGAAGATGTAATGATAGGATGGAAAGAATGGAACGGGAGAGATGGGTATGGGATCCTCCAGCACCTTAATCCCATAAGAGATGGAATCATAAAACAATGGAAAAAGCAGTGGTCTTGTGTCCGAAGGTCGGGCGATGGGTAAGGGATTAAATCTAAAACAGTTACAGTTATACCACCTAATTTTATATTGCCTCACCCAAATTATCTGTTCCACACCGTCACATCAGAAGTTTCTCTATGTAACATTATAAATATCAATTCAATTTCGTCACGTCAAAAACAACCTATAACAACATACATCATGTGAAAACAGCTACACTTCAAAACTATACAGTGACATGTCTGTGTCCAATACTTAAATGATATCAACACAAGATTTAGTCCTTGTGGGTGTTGTGATTTTTAAGGAAAACATATTGTCTACTGTTTGATAATAGTAAACATTTACACAGAATTAATCCCTAGTGAGGAAACTGGACCGATGACCTGGTAAGCGTTGCGGGAAGCGGTTGGATGCGGCTCAAGAGCGATCTGTGTGGAAAACCTTGTGGGAGGCCTATGTCCAGCAGTGAAAGTCTTTCGGCTGAGATGATGAGGAAAGTGACATTTTTTAAAGAATTACAGGACACAATTTGAACTAACAAAGCCTTCTCTATACTACAAGTGTGCCAGCCAGGCCCGTGGGTGGCACTTATTATAACTCATTAGCGCCGGGACACAGCCCATAGCACAAAGTATCTGTTTTGACTCACAACGCTGCCCGTTTATGTGCTGAGATTGTATCAACGTTTCTCGAGAAGAAATGGCTCAGGTAATTAGTAATTATCGGTATAAGTGTGAACAGGTAAAGATCTTGCTACCGGCTAATGGTTAATAAAGCGCCAGAGATTTTCAGGCCGCTCGTTAACTTCTGACTTTCATAAATAAGCTGTAAAATTGTTTAGATTGATTTTTCGGCTGGCATATATAGTGTTAGAGATTTCCGAGCCTGGCCCACCTATGATTTAGTTTATTTGAGTAGTCTTCAAAATATTTTCAGGTTCCTTTGGTTGCTTACAATGATGTTTTTTTCAATTCCTTTTTTTAATCAGATATATACAGTTTACCGTTATCTACATACTTAAAATCTGCATGCATAATTATCTCATTGCATATTCTTATGTATTTTTTAAAGACAACTCCCGCACTCTGAATAATTTCTGTGTCGCAGGGGACTTTACAAACATTCAAACAACGGACACAAAGAACACCCAGATTCGGAACAACCATTATCCACTAATGTGTTTTTTGTCACGTGTGGCAATCGAACCCACAACACAGCGCAGTGGCAGTGGCAAGGCGACCACTTAAACCACTACGGCATTTAAATTGATGAAACAATGGTTAAAATAATTACTGCGTCATGGCTAAGTGTAACAGGTTCTATCCTTTGAGGGATAAAATTATTGCATAAATAGTTATCTCAAGCCTCCTTTTAAATGCTTATCAACACGCGCAGGTTTATAACTAGTTTAAAAGAGTAAAGGCTTTTCTAATTTTTTGGAAGTAGTTAAGTATTTCGTTGATCCGATACTGTGATAATGTATGCTTATAATAAAGTCTCCAGTTCGATTCTTGGAGCGGTAGTTTATACTAATATTATAAAGAGGAAATTTTGTATGTTTGTTTGTAGGGGTTTAACTCAAAAAAACCAGTACCGATTTAAAAAATTCTTTCACCGTTAGAAAGCTATGTTATCACTTAGTAACATAGGTCAAATGTTATTTAAAAAAATACTGTTACTAACATTACACAACCTATTTTTACGCGAGCGAAGCCGCAAGGAAAAACTAGTAAAGTTTATTTGCAGTTTTCTATAGCAGTAGGAAATCTAAATGGGTTTTAAAATACGATATTAAATTTGCCCCTATTACAAAAGGACAAACCGTAGTTAAAAAATACTACGAGGTGACATGAAACAAGTATCTATTATGGCGACGTTTACTTAACTAAACGTCGCCATAATAGATACTTGTCCAAACTTCTCTACTCTAGCTCACCATACCTATAGACTAACGCTTGAAATCGTGGATGGGGTAAGCAGTAATGATAAAAAATAAACCAACATTTACCTGCTATTTTAGAACCCAAGTAATATGTGCAGTAAGTCTATTGCCATCCGTCAAACACATTTCCAGAGTTCATGCTTCTACAATTTTTTTTTAAATCGGAACCACAGTTCATTTTTGACCTGACCATCTTACCTGGGACATTACAAACGACTGCAGGCATTGCCTATACATACATGCCGCGGGACGAATGATCAACATTCTCAGTCTGTTAAATCAGATCTACAGAGGTCTGTTAAGACCTGCTTCTATAGGAACAACAAAATTGTATATTAAAGATAAACTTCTTCTCCCTTAGCCTTTATTATTCCCAAGTCATTGGGGTCGGCTTTTCTAGTCTAACCGGATTTGACTCGATATCAGTTTTTACACGGAGCGGCTGCCACCTTACCTCCGCAACCCGAAGGCTAACGATACCCTAAGGCTGGACCAGTGTCAGGATATTAGAGGGTACTGACTTTCCCAATAACGACTGCCATAGATGTTCATGGTAGCCGGGACCGACGGCTTAACGTGCTCTCCGAGGCACGGAGCAGGCGATAATTGTCAATTAAAACGCACATAATTTCGAAAAGTCATATAACTTCCGAAAGTCAAAGGTGCGCGACGTGGGTTCGAAACCTGAGACCCTCTGCATTGAAGTCTGTTGGTCTCCTCACTGAGCTATCGCTGCTTTGTATAATAAAGATAAACAATGTTAATTATGCCTCATTAATTGTATATCTACCAACTTCTTCATTTCCCATGGTAGCTTCACACGTAGCTACTACCGATTTGCTAATATAATTTACTTAGAGTTTACTTAAATAGTACCCACGGTACTGTCTATATGTTTACTCTACTAAATGCATGATTCTAACTAGGCAAACTGATTGCAGCAAATAGTTTGTGGCAAGCTGTATGTGGCAAACTATATGTGGCAAACTTAGGTTTAATTGTACCTAACATACTTTTAAAATCAAAGTCAAAAAACATTTATTTATTTAGGTCATAAAGTAACACTTATGAACGTCAAAATATATTGGTTAGTGAGTTTACTAATTTACAGCTTTATTAGGAATTGCAGTAAAATACATCAATATATTTTTGGACATCTAATTGGCACTAATTCATCTATGTACATAACATACATAGATGGATTAGTGCTAAGTTCGTAAGATATTTTTTTGCCGATACCAATGTAATTTTTGGTTCGATTCAAGCTCAGGTAATAAAATATTAGCGTTGATTTATAATTTTTCTGTATTTGTTATGTCTATTATATGATATAGGATTTATCCGTAAAACAGATATTTTTATATAGACTTTTATTTCTTCAAAACTTTATTTTCCATCTTATGTTCCATAGTGTTTTTTTATCTGGTGGGTACTCAAATAACAAATCCACATACACTTAGCCACAATGCCACACTAAGCAGCTTGCAGTCGCGAAAGCCAATAATTAACGTTAACATCAAGCAAACAGTCAGCACACAAACCGTTTGCCTCATCCGTTATGGACTAACTGGCCAATAGGAAGTACTCTATTACAAGTATAGGATGCGTGCAAATGGAAACTCAGAACATTAGTCGCTAGCGGTACTTTCTTCCGTTGTACGAGTGGATAGTTTTCCCACATAGAAAAGTTGTGTGTGATTTTATTATTATAGATATTAGCCGGTGTTTTTCTATGTAGCTAGCCCAGAGATTCCCAGACTTTTTTCTCATAGACCACTTTCAAAATTTTTTTTTGGTGGACCTCCTGCAGCTACATGTCTACCATTACTTTAATTTCTACCATTTGATGAAATCTCTACGGGCTGAAGATTTAAATTTTTTTGAAATTCTCCGGTCTGCACCTACCACGGTAGGCGAGCTGAACTTTTTTTTTAGAATTCTGGTACTGAAAACGGAATATTACAAAACAAATATTATCAAATTTTTACAAGTAACAGTCGCTGAGCTTCTTAAAATATTATCTGCCTACATTGATAGGTGAAGTCAAGCCAACATTGTGGACTCCTATTTTTTTGTCTCGCCAACGTAGACCCTCGTCGAGTCTCCCGTAGACCCCCGTTGAGTCTCCCGTAGACCCCCGTCGAGTCTCCCGTAGACCCCTGAGGGTCCATCTGGACCACTTTGGGAACTAATGGGCTAGCCTTTAGAGACTGTGTGAAGAAAATAGCCGTTTTCGTGCCTCGTTGCGCAGTGGTAGTAAATGCGTCAGGTCATACTATCGAATGGTTTTAATGTCAGGTAAAATAAATTTTAGCTGCACTTGCGACTTGTAAACTGGCAGTACGCTCGCAAATTATGTTACCGTTAAGCGAGAAGCAGGAACAAACAGACGAAAAACAAATTTTCTTTTCTGAACCCTTTTTTTATAACGCACTAGGTATAATTAATGTATCGCGGGAGACTTAACAAACATTCAAACAACGGACACCAAGAAAACTAAGACTCGGAACTGCTATTTGTCCCGTGTGGATATCGAACCTACCGCATATCTTGGCGGCAGTGGCGAGACGACCACAAAAACCACTACGACATCCGTGCAGTCAGATACAACCTCGTTGCAATTGTATTCTACTAACATTATAAATATGGCAGTTTGTGACAATGTTTAAATGGTATATTGGTACTCAATCACGATGTAACTGCTCAATGGATATGAACAAAACTTAGCACACAAGTTAACCATATCTTAATTAATTCTTTGAATCATTTTCATCCCGGTATGAGAACCTGGAATGAAAAAAACTTGCAATGAACACTAAATACTGAAACTACTTGGAATTATTAAACACTGGTTTATTTAGCAGTAGCTTTTCCCGCGCCTTCGGTCGCTCGAGAACTGTGCTTTTTCTAGATACATACATAGATTCACGCCTGTTTCCCAGAGGGGTAGGCAGAGACTACGGATTTCCATTTGCTACGATCCTGACACACTTCTCTGGCTTCATTCACTTTCATCACATTTCTCATACACGCCCGTCGGTTCAAGGTGCTCTTAACCTGGCCTTTGTCCAGAACGCCTCCGATCTGATCAAGAAACGTTCGCCTAGGTCTTCCTCTTGCGACTGTTCCATTCACACTAGCCTTATAAACTTTCTTAGTCAGTCTTTCCTCGTCCATTCTTTCTACATGCCCAAACCAGCTTAACATACCCTTTTCTATTCTTGTCACTATATCAACTTTCATGCCGCATCTCTAGATAAAATGTACCATATGCCCTTTTCTGTAGGTACTCCTGACTGACACAGTTTCACATTTCGTGTTCCAATTAAGATTTTTTGGCAAGTAATCTGAAAGCACTTTACCAGATCCAGGCTTTAAACCGAAATCACGCAAACCAGTCAGCGATACTCTTTTACTGCGCCACCGAGGCATTACTGTCTAAATGCTGTTAATTCCACGTCCATCATTTTCTCACGCATTCAAACACTCAATACAAAGCAAATCAAGAATGACAGCTCATGTGGTTATTAGGACATAATGTTCTAATTTCCCTAACCAGTGTTAATGGTCGCCGAGAAGGGCTATTGAAGCCTTAGAACATTGTACGACGACCACTTAGAACTGTTAGTGGAGTCTATGGGAAAAACCGTCTTCACATCAACCACTTTATGTATAGCTATAGGTATTCCTAACTAATAATAATAATGTAATATAATAATATTCTACCCTGATTCTGATTTTATATAATTATTTTGATTTTGATGAATACCATATTATAAAAAGCGAGACCTTTAACCATTGAGTAAGCCTTAAATCCATAATCGTAAGACATTAATTTAAGACAGTTAATAATAATACATTGAAATATTGATTTAAAGTTTTAATAAATATAGATAAGATAAAATCGATCGTATAATTTCTAAAATTGTACAATAGGTTGCGTTTGCAGCGCTAAAATCAGCTTAGTAGATTTTGGTGATGTGTAACATATACACATCACCATCTAGCCCAAACTAAGCAGAGCTTGTACTATGGGTACTAGATAATGGATAAACATACATATATACTTTTTTTTGTAAATACATATCTACATATTTTACATAGAAACACCCAGACTAAGACAAACAACCATATTCATGCACACAAATGTTTGACTGTTGCAGGAATCGAACCCGCGACCTCAGGCGTGGCAGTCGGTTACACTGACCACTACACCATCGAGGCCGACAACTAATATTATAAATGCCAATGTCAGTTTGTTTGTTACGCTTTCACGCCTTAACTACTCTAACGATCATCATGGAATTTCGCATACACGTTGTGAGGACAACAGAATAGAATATAGGCTACCTTTTATCCACAAAAATGGTATTGTTACTATTAAACCTGAGAAAAAGAAAAGAGGGTAGTAGTCCCGTAGAACTGGCCTATTTATGCTGAAACAGCAACCATCTACTCTAAAAACAGCAATAAAACTATTAATAAGAAAGGTATCTCCATTTCCATTATTTCTAGTCATGGACTAGAAATAATGGAAATGGAGATACCTTACCGCCATAAAACCTAGTGTTTAGATTTAATCTATTACTAATTGCGTGTCTAGTAATAATCCTTGTAAAATAACATTATCTTCAACGCTGGTTGTTATGGAGCATAAAATTCGACGCGCTCGTACTGATCAAACCATTTGCCTGAGTAATGCCTTCAAACGCGTGTGCACTAATAGGGCATGGACACATATGGCTCTAGGAATATTGTCGTTTTAATTTTTGATTTAACAATTTACAATCTTTTGCCAGTGATTGGCCGCGACCCATTTATATTTTGCTTTTTTGCATGTAAGATGATCAACACACATAATACTCGACTTGTAGGCAACATATCAAGCTGAAATATGCGCCAGCTTTCAAGTTAGACCCCCAGCAATACATCTTTGAATACCGCATTCAATTTCGTGCAATCGTTTTTTACATACTATTATACAATAATAATTTAGGCTTCAATAGCTCGTAAAATGAGCCCTTACATTATTTTTCTTAATATATTTCTTCTTAATGCGGCTGATGTCTGTGTGGTATCAATGTCTGCGACGAACAGTGCACTAAGAGTTACTTGGCAGAAAAATGTTCAAGGTTCCTTTTTTAGAAACTCTTAGTGCACAGCCTGACTCGAGCAGAACGTTTCAGTACACCAAGTGCAACACCTGGTACATCAATGAGTTGTAAAATACTGAAATTATAATTTGATGGCGATTTAAAAGAGTGGCCTTGAGTTTCTTGCAGGTATCTTCTCATAGGCTCAACCTTTTGCCTGAACCTTGCAACTAACATAAATGTAAATTCAGTAAATGTAATAAACTCACTAACCCCTTTGACATTCATAAGTGTTACTTTGTGACCTAAGTGAATAAATAATTTTTGACTTTGACTTTGATTTTGCACCGACGTGGTGTCTCCATATGTGTACGGTACAAGACGAAAAAACCATAACTAGTGAAATATGCTCCTCTACCTATCCTTCAGGGGATAAAGGTGTGAAACTGCGTATACTGTGTGAGTATATTTAGTGTCTGTACATGTTTCATGCAACCTGGGTTTAGCCGAGTTAGAAATTTCATATTGATAGGTCGAGGAGTTTAGGCGTGAAAGCTCAATAAACAAACTCAAATTCGCATTTATAATATTAGTTAGGATTACCTTTAACTATTATTATAAAATTTAAAGTCTTTTAGAGTTCGAAAAATCTCTTATATGACAGCTTTGTGTATTTTAGTACGTACTATTTACTTAATTTTGCACTCATTGAGTCAAACTTAACGTTGCAATAAGTGCATGGGTTAGACTAAGTGAGTTAGTGTGCATGCATTCTAAAGCCTGGTGTTAATCTAGTTATATCGTTTGCTGTAGCACGTAGTTACGTGACTGTTTTAGAGTTCGAAAAAACTCTTATACAACATCTTTGTCCGTCCGTCCGTCCGTCTGTCTGTTATACAACTTTCAACTCAGGAACCGTAAGAGCTAGAGACTTGCGGTCAACGCCATTCGACTCAACATAGTCGATATACCCCCGAAATGACTATGATCTTTGACCTCTGACCTCAAGGTCACGTGGTATCATGTGACCTTTGCATAATACTTGAACCATTTTTTCGAACTCTAAGACTTACAGCAATTCATTGCCGATTCTCACTTGTTTCAGGATGAAAAGTAGTAATCTACGTCTTTTTCTGTTCCCCTGACAACGAGTATGCGAAATTTCATGACGATCTGTCGAGTAGTTAAGGCATGAATTCCTCGCATTTATAATATTAGTTACGATAACTGAAGTTACACTTTCTACATAAGTTTAACTGCAGTAATCCACAACCTTGCAAACTGTAGGTTACATTAACCTTAAACTTTTGTTCATAACCACACTGAGATTAATCAATTATTTCAATTGACACATTGTACCTATATTCGAAAATGACTAAAACTTACGTGTTAAGGACAGAGAATAATCAATTATTTCAATTAACACATTGTATACATTAATTAATATGCTTGTGTATGTCACGTATTCTCGAAAATGACTAAAACCTTACGTATTGAGGATAAGCCCACTTATATTATAAATGTGAAAGTTTGTGAAGATGTTCTGATGTTTGTTTTTCAACGCGTTAACCACTCAACGAATTTAAATGCCACGTGGCACAAAGATTTATAAGATAACTACTGCACTGGCAATTACTATTATGTTGCGGGTTATATTCCAACCATTCAAACAACAGACACAAATAACAACCATTTGTGTATCACACAATTTTATCCGGTTAGGGATGAAACCCACAACACACGGTCCAGTGGCAATGGCGAGACAACCACATACACCACTATAAAAACACCCAGAATCATAACAACTATTTGTTCATCCCATAATTAATCTTTTCCCATGTGGGGATCAAACCCACAACACACAGCCCAGTGGCAGTGTCGAGGTGAAATCTCAAACCACCGCTACATCTGTATTGTCTAAACACAGGATACCTATTATCCCGGTAATGCATCGAAAGCCGCGTGCAGAAAGTAGTTTATTAACACAAATATCCTTAAGAATGACGTTCATAATTATCTAATTAAAATAACATAAATATTAATTAATGAGAATATAGGTAACCTATTGGTTTACTCTGCGGTTACAAATATGAATAGTTTTATATTGTGGAACAAATTGTTTAATAATAAATGTACAAGAACTCTCATGAGTGTTAGTAGGTACGTATGGATGTAATGTTTAGCTGTTATTGTTTTTAACGAAGATACCTATTTACGCGATGATGCTGCCTAAACCTGTGCTTTATAATGTATTTTTTATTGATTTTTTGGCTACGAGCCCGTACGCCACTTGACTTTCGCCCCTTTCATAGAAAGACGAAAGACTATTTTTGGATGGATTTTAAGAAGATATCTAACAAATGTCTACTACAGGGGAACCTTAAGGGGCGAACGGGCTCATAACCGTTTTTTTACAGAGGTTGACTTGCCTATTAGCCTCAATGCCTGTCTCGCGGAAGACTTAACGAACATTCAAAGACACAAAGAACACTCAGACTCGGAACAACTATCTGTGGATCACACAAATTTTTGTCCCGTGTGGGATTCGAAGCCACAGCACTCGGCGCGATGTCAGTGGCAAGGCGACCAGTGAAACCACTACGCCATCCGTGCTGTCACTTCGTTATAAACCTTGGTGCGTATTTTAGTAGGTACCATTTACTTAATTTTGCACTCATTGACTCAAACTTGACGTTGCAATAAGTGCATGGCTTAGACTAAGTGAGTTAGTGTGCATGCACTTTAAAGCCTGGTGTTAATCTAGTTATATCGTCTGCTGTAGCACGTAGTTACGTGACTGTTTTAGAGTTCGAAAAAACTCTTATACAACAGCTTTGTCCGTCCGTCCGTCCGTCTGTCTGTTATACAACTTTCAACTCAAGAACCGTAAGAGCTAGAAACTCGCGGTCAACGCCATTCGACTCAGCATAGTCGATATACCCCTCAGAATTACTATGAGCCTTGACCTCTGACACGCCTCAAGGTCACGTGGTATCGTGACTTTTGCATATTACTTGAACCATTTTTCGAACTCTAATATTTACGGCAATTCATTGCCGTTTCTAACTGTTTAATTTAATAATTAAAAAGAGGAAGTCCGCTTCAGGGATAATCAGAGTGCTGCCATTTTACAAACATTGAATCAACGAGCAAAAAAGATGAATAGGGTTAATTGTTATTTGTGATTCACTCAATTTTTTTCTCGTGTGGGGTCTTATTACCGGAAATACATTACGCTATCCACGCTGTTAAAACTATTGTTAATATTGGCGTATTGATATATAGTGGTCAAAATTCGACCATAATTGATTTAATTTTTAAGTTTGATAGTTATTAAGGTTTTATTGTCCATTATTTTACCCTTATAATCACATTTAATTTAGATTTCGATCTATATAATGTTAGGATTTATACACATATTGCCTTGATTGTCATAAACATTTTTGAATTTATACCCAAGGTACCTTTATTTATTTAAGTAACATATGTACTGTATTAAATTATAATTTTACAAAGTAGAAGTTATAATTTATTTGTTAATTAATTTGATGTATTCTCTATATTTTACAGTAATTTACATTTTGTTTACACATAAATTATTGGTAGATTAATTTAATTAGTTTCAATTTTTTTTTAATAATTCCCTGATTTGACTAATGCCCCGCCATTGTGAGATTATCGTTTGTTTCATTCATTATGGCGGCGTGGTATAGAGGTAGCTAGTCTGTAGAAATTTAGCGCAGTCGGTGTCGAACAGCAGTGAGAATAACAAGTGTAAAGTCCAAATAAAAACCAGCGTGAATTACAAAAACGTTACGAGTTTTATTTCCACCTGACCTAAAAATACGTTCATTTACCCATATTTTTAATAGACGATATCCTAAGCTTGCTACTTTGTTTTCTTTTTATATATTTTATATAACATACGTAAATTTAGGAGGAGTTTCTTTGAGGGATAAACTTAGAAATGAGGTTATCCGTCAAAGAACCAAGGTTACCGACATAGCTCGCAGAATAAGCAAGCTGAAGTGGCAATGGGCTGGCCATATCTGTAGAAGGACCGATGGCCGTTGGAGCAAGCGAGTTCTAGAGTGGAGACCGCGACTTGGCAAACGTAAGGTAGGACGCCCCCCGGCCAGGTGGACCGATGACCTAAAAAAGGTAGCTGGGTCAGACTGGATGCGGAAGGCGGAAGACCGGATGTTGTGGCGTAAAATGGGAGAGGCCTATGTCCAGCAGTGGACTGCGGTGGGCTGATTGATTGATTGATTTGATTGATACGTAAATATATTATAATATAAATCATTACAATCCACCCAAAGTTAGCCTGTAAGATATTGCTGATATATGTCATTAATTAAATATTGATATATATAACCATAGTTACGAAGAAGAAATAGTACTACATCAGCCGAACAACGCCGAAATACTACGAACGCGATTCGACTGCGTGTATCAAATGCATGGTTGTGCGCGTGTAGTGCTTTTTCATTAATTTTATATATTTCTAATGCATATTTTACAAAAATATTAGAATTCGCCACTCCTTCTCCATATAAACTGTGCTAAATTTCATACTTCTCCATCCGCGCAATTTTCGTAAGGGGTACACAGTTTTTGCTTCACGTATTAATATATAGATTACTGATTTTAAAATGACAACATAACAACAACAGTACATCGCGGCGAATGTATAGACATTAAAAAAAGGGCCCCAAAAATACCCAGACTTGGAACAAATATTTGGCAAAACACACAATTTTTCTCACTTTATACTTAACCCACAACATTACCGTGCTATATATGAAACCAACGCGTATTATTTAAAAATCTTTGTACTTTTCAATCGTACTGTACTCACAGCCTTACCACCATAATAGGTGATGGTATTAGATGATCAATCCACGTGCATGGCTTCCTCATGGGGCTCTAATTATATACCACACCACAACTTTAGTCCTAGCGTGCCATCAAACGAATTGCTTTTCACCGTTATTTTATACACTTTACTGTTTATTCAGCGATTTAATAAAGATGGCGGATGGGTACTTAAATGTATAATTATTACTTTAGTTGTTTTCGCTCAGTTTCATGAATAGCTAAGTACTGAATTATTTTCTAATGCTATTTTATAGATATACTAGCTTTTGCCCGCGGCTTTGATCGCGTAAATGTAAGTTTATGTTGACACCCAAATCACTTAGCGGTATGAAATATATTTTACGACCAGCCTCGATGGCGCAGTTGTTAGTGTAACCGACTGCCACGCCTGAGGTCGTGGGTTCGATTCCCGCACAAGTCAAACATTTGAGTGCATGCACATGGATCTTTGTCTTGATCTGGGTGTTTATATACCTATATAATATGCAGTTATTTACAAAAAAAAAATATGTTTGTTTATCCATTGACTAGTACACATAGTACAAGCTCTCCTTAGTTTGGGCTAGATGGTGTTGTGTGTATGTGGTAGAATATTATTATTATTATTATAAATTTGACCAGATTTCCGATGCTTTGTCCAGTTGCATAATGTACCCACAACCTCACGGCAATTAATGTAAATCGGGACCTTAAACCACTAAACCAATAGCGTAGTGGTTTAAGTGGTCGCATCGCCACTGCCTCCGCGCCGGGTGTAGTGTGTTCGAATCCCACACGGGACAAAAAATTGTGTGATCCACAAATGACTGTTCCAAGTCAGGAGGTTCTTTGTGTCCGTTGTTTGAATGTTTGTAAATTGCGATACAGGAACTGATCCTAGCAAGCGCGATGTTTTTTTTTAAAGAAAGAATTAACTAATCCAGCCCTTAAACCTTAGACCAATGGCGCAGTGCAACAAAAATATTGAATTGCCAAGTTATTACCATTTTATTTATTACTTGTACTTCTAGCAAGGCTGTGGTCCTTCCAATACTCACTTAGGTCTAACAATAACTAAGAATTAAAATAAAAACGTAGGAGGCGGCGGCCGCAGTGACCGGACTGTGTGCGCTGCGCGGGCGCCGCCGCGCCGACGAGTAAACAAGGGACCTTTGTGTGTGCCGACGTAGCCGCCTCACACTGTCACACTGCACGCATCTGCAGATTCATATTTTAATTTCAATATTTTCCGTCTCCTTTCTTTCTTTATTTAATAAATGAAGAAAGATAAGTTGGCCTAAAAGCTATAGCACGAACAACACAAGAAAGCTAATAATGGTGATAATTCGCAGTCAGTCAGTAATAAAACAGCAACTTAACTCGAAATTTGAAAGTAAGGCAATTTGAACTCTAATTGTATATGTTAAATTCTAATATTATATTTGTGTTAAATCTTTGCAATAGAGTTCAAATTTGTTTAATCCAAAATACTGAGATAAGTCTCTGTTTTATTAAGGGTGCGATATATTCACATAGATCAACTTTGTCAGTTTGTCTTTATGGAGCAATACACAAATAAAATCTATATGGATAAAAAGTATAGTCAAGAGCGAGAATAAAGACACATCAGACCATTTGTAAAATAATGAAAATATATTTTTAACTATTAAAAATTGCATCTCTGTTAACGTAGTTTTTAAGCAAGACTGCAAATGCGTTTGCAATTGCTGCGATAACTGTTTCTAAAAGACAGAGCAATGAAACAAGCATGGTCACTGTTAAGGATCCGTTTATCGATTTTGGAATTAATAAAGATCACATATATCAAATTCAGAAAATATAATTTTTTATCCATTTTCTGAAAATTCCGAACGTATTGCTGCAAAATGCAAATAGAAATAGATAATACAATATTGTTAAATACCTATGCCACAAACGGTTACGGTTACTGAATAAAAAAAGAGCAGCGACAGCTCAGTGGGGAGACCGACAGACTGCAATGCAGAGGATCTCGCGTTCGAACCCACGTCGCGCTCCTCTGACTTTCGGAAGTTATATGACTTTTCGAAATTATGTGCGTATTGATTGACAATTATCGCCTGCTCCGTGCCTCGGAGAGCACGTTAAGCCGTCGGTCCCGGCTGCCATGAACATCTATGGCAGTCGTTATTGGGAGAGTGTCGACACAAAAGATCCCACTGGGTCGAAGTGTCGCCGGTCTGCACTGACTGGCCCCACATAAGATAAGATATGCCTGAATAGGTATAGGTAGGATACCTGAACCCCTTATCTATTCAGGTATACCTACACAGATGGAAGTCTTAGTCTTTTGTACCAAAACATATCTACCGTTCCTTCGATGTTACCATCGCTTCAGAAACTAAGTTAAGTCCTCAGCACATATAGTATACAGCTACACGTATCTATGGATATCGGTTATTAGTTCTTGGTACACGGCCTCGGCGGGCGCTATTGTATTGTATTTGTCCTCACCGTGCCTCTGGAGATTAGGTGGCGATGTACGTAGCGAGGCGTTGCGTTGTGAGGATGTGATGTAGGGATCTTGTATAACAGATTAGGTGTATAAGCTTGACAAAGATGCAGATATACAGTACAGTCAGGAAAGTAAGTAGCTGAACGTTACCAAATTTGTCAATAGATTTTTTTAATAAAGAATTCTAATTATTATTCTGTGTTTTAGAATTCATATTGTAGTAGTAGAGCCTCGATGATTTCAGCATTTCGGCCAACTCGACCGGGGAAGGACTCTCACAGAATATCGACGTGAAATAGCAGTATTCCTACTGTTGTGTTTCATTCGGTGAGTGAGAGTGCCGGAGGACCAATCACCCTTTCCCCCTTCCCTCTCCTTCTCCTTCCCACTTCCTTTCCTATAAGGTTGGTAACGCGCAAGTGATGCCTCTGGTGTTACAGTCGTCTATAGGCTACGTTGACCACTTACCATCAGGTGGGCCGTATGCTTATTTGACAAATAAGTTGTACAAAAAAAGAAAAAATATGTATATTCTAACGATAACTACTGTAAAACAAGCATTTTTTTAATAATAATTTTGTTAGAAAGAACAATACAATCTCGCGAGTGTGTATCGATTTATGTTTTTGACATAAATATGTTTGTAAACATTAGGTTTTCATATTAAAATACACCTTTAAGCTACTTGTTGTCCATTTAATTATAATTTATTTTTAGTTTACATGAATTCCAATATGTGGAATGTTTCATTTTACTGGGTACATGCAGATTTTATAAACAATACCTGTCACAATGCCAAATTTATTACCTCTGGTAAAGTTTAATACTTGTTAAACTTGTAATAGAAAAACGAAAATTAGAGACCGTAAAGATCTTTTAAAAATTACCTATACACACTTAAATACAATATTATGACAACCTATGTATATTGTCCTAGATCTACGAAAAACATCCCATTCTTTGAGTCTTCTCTTTGCGTGAGCTTGTAACATATTTGCTGATTTAAATATTTGGTTTATGAGGACACACTGAAAAAATGCATTAACTTTCATTGAATAGTATAAGACTATGAGAAGACCAATTAATCTAGAATTTTGATATAGGTAAATTGATGTCTTTAACTAGAATTTCCTAGCTCAAAAACACGATATTATGATTTTGGCTCGATCATAATTATTTTCGAAAACACCTCTGAAAAATTACTATTTTTGAAATTACAAGGTAGTTACAGTATCATTATGCTTAGGAATTACTCAAATATATTCGTAACATCAATATTAGTGATTTGCTAGCTCATTATTTCCATAACTAAAACCAATCAATTTTAAATAATATTTTAAGTTTTTTTTAATAATTTCTAAGCGTTCTCGATCATTGCGGGCGCATCGCAATTTTAGACCTTATGACCGCTATTTAAGGATTGATACACAATGATTGTCATTGGGGCGGTTATGGGCGGAGCTATTCTAAACGATAATTTTCGCGGTGTCCCCTTAACTATAAAACTACTCACGCTACATCTTATTTACACTTCTACACAACTATTATAAATAGAAACGATTTCTATTTTTATATTTTTGTTTGTAATAATTTAACTCTAAAACTACTGAACCGATTTCAATAATTCTTCCACCATTAGGTAGCTACTTTATCCAGAAGTAACATAGGCTATATAACATTAAGCTGCAGTCATCGTAATCATAAACGTAGGTGACACCGCGGGGGACAGCTAGCATCTATGTTGCTCAACGACCTCCCAGCTTCAATGACACATTGCTACACCATTAAAAGACCCGACAAATAACCTTAAACCTTAAGGCTAACATCTCAAGTGCACTTACTTACGCACCAGCGAGCAACTCCGTTGACGCCGCCAAACAAAACGTTCTCCGTAAGGGCTTATAATTAAAAAATCTACGTATTTAATTGATGACAAATATTAGCCGTCACGGCAATTAGCTGGAGGGAGACAGCGTGACGTACCGACGCCAGTGGCTTCTGTTGATGTGATGACTACTGGTGCTGTGGACTTGAGACTTTTCGTTATTTTAGCATGTTGCAGTAGTTTAAGTAGTTGTTTCGTGAGGCGAGTGTTGAAGGTAAAGGTGCTGTGGAGTGAGAGTGAATGCGAATGCTGTGCTTGAGGTCTTACCTATAGGGTATGTCGGTAGAGGCCAGTGGAGGTGTACGACATTGCCGTTTCGCCTGCTAAGCTTTTAGGTCTAATATAGAGCGATCCTTTTACCGTCCACTATATATTTCCAGACGCTGACATGCGTCTAAAAATGACATTACACTTTACCCGATCCAAAATTAATTCAAAGCCGATAGGTATAAAAAGACATAAACACAAAATATCATAGGATCAGTTACGAGCCCGTTCGCCCCTCAAGGTTCGCCCCCAAGTAGGTTAATGTTAGGTTTCTTCTTAAAATCAACCCAGAAATAGGAGCCCCGAAAAGCGGGGCTCGTCTTTCTATGAAAGGGACGACAGTCAAGAGGGGTACAGGCTCATAGCCATAGGATCATTCAGACTGTATTCGGTACCTACTATTACTATTAAATTAAATAAAACAAAGTAGGTAAAAAATATTATCAAAGATTAGTATATTGAATGACGAATCATTAAAAATAATTATATATATTTAAAAATAACACGGTATAAGGCCATTTCCTCTCTTCTTTTCTAGCAAATATGCAGTGCCCGACAGGGTCCATAACGGACCAAATTTGGTTAGAGTAGAATATACACTTACACAGAGCATAATAATTATAAACATAATGTACATATAAGCATACTTATATATTTTGTGACAAGTCTATAGTTATGGTGGTGATGTAAATATGTAGTTTAGGCTAATGAATGTGTGTTTCGCAATCAATTAGACAGTTTATTATTCTAAAACACGTCCGGCTGAATATATTATAAAAGCAAACCTCCCAGTCCTCGTTACTGTTATCTAAATACAATTATTGAGCCATTTTATTAAATTATATACGAAATCCTTTAAGAATAAATTAAAATTATTTATTTGTTTATTGAAATTAAAATGCTTTATTTGGAATTTATCGTAGCTTATTAAAGACATGTCATGTTTTAAACTATTATTTTGTCGACGTTTCGATTGTGGGTTGGTTTTAGCAGCCATGGGTCACGGGGGACTAGGTTTAGTTATTTCAAAGTGCAGTATAAAGTATACTGGCAGCTTTATGACCTACATAAATACATATATATAATAATAAGACGACCTCGATGGCGTAGTGGTTAGTGTAACCGACTGCCACGCCTGAGGTCGCGGGTTCGATTCCCGCACAAGTCAAACATTTGTGTGCATGAACATGGATGTTTGTCTTGGTCTGGGTGTTTATATGTATAATATGTATGTATTAACAAAAAAAAAATTATATATGTATGTTTATCCATTGTCTAGTACTCATAGTACAAGCTTTGCTTAGTTTGGGCTAGATGGTGTTGTGTGTATGTGGTAGAATATTATATATTATTATTATTATATTTGTTAGAGTTATATTTATTGCTGAATAAATGTTTCTAACTTCACTTAAATCTGGAGGTTCACTCAAACTTTACAAAGCGGCAGTAACTCATAAGCTGGATAAGGCGATCGAGAGGTCGTGTATTCGAACCCTAACCATTGGTCTACCGACCTGAATCCACTCCGAAGTATACTAGTCATTTGTAATCCAAATTGATAGTATGTATGTATCTTATGTGGGGGCCAATCATTGCAGACCGGCGACACTTCGACCCAGTGGGATCTTTTGTGTCGACACTCTCCCAATAACGACTGCACTAGATGTTCATGGCAGCCGGGACCGACGGCTTAACGTGCTCTCCGAGGCACGGAGCACGCGATAATTGTCAATCAATTAGCACATAATTTTGAAAATTCATGTAACTTCCGTAAGTCAGAGGTGCGCGACGTGGATTCGAACTTGAGACCCTCTGCATTGCAGTCTGTTGGTCTCCCCACTGAGCTATCGCTGCTCAGTGTAGTAAAATTGATAGTAAGTAACCTTTGAAAACGTAGAAATTTACACTTTCTACAGGCGATTGCTACCCAACCTCATCATATTATGTTCTTTCGTGATTAAGATTTCCAAGGTTTTATAGGAAGGTGTGGTTTAACAGATGGTTAGTTTAATCTATACTATTAGACAACAGAGCGTCTGCAATTTCTCTTTTGAAGGGTAGGTTAGTGATCATAGGCCACCTTAAACCCTAACCAGCAGACAAGCCAAGTCATAGGTACCTACCAAATATTGATTTAATTTGTACTGCTTAGTAAAATAAAAGCAAATTCAAATTTGTTACTCGCTCTCAACCATTTTAAAACACAAAAAGACTGACCCGTGCTTCAGTTTGTGCAAGCGTCACCTGCTCACACAAAGACGGCTAATTCGACTTTTATTGCACAGTAATACTTCATCCCATAGTCTATGGCCATTGACAATAAGACCACCTTAGTAGCACCACCAAAATACACCATTGTGGTCACCTATGAATGGTATTTTTTTAACTCCAATGTTTGTTGCAATAGCTTTCGTATTATATTGAGTACCAGCTGTCTTCTGAGTCAATTAAATGTGCAATTTTTTGTTGGTGATTCGACATGAAATGTTCGTTATTTGTGGTCAAACATTGCGTATGGTCGCCGTGGTGGCTGTTTTTTTGGATTATATGATATTTTGATATATTTGAAGTACGTAATTCAAGTTGAATGTGTACAAAATTCTTTTTTCTTTTACTTAAATGAAGTAAAACTCGCACTGAGAAGAGGCCCGTGCCAGTGAGACCGTTTATAAACATGGCTGATAATATTTGCTTTACTTTTAAAAGACTGCTAAATTATGGCCTATCTCAACGTTATAACGGCAATCGATGTTATAATTTTTGATAATCGCTATCTTTTCATTTGATAAGGTTAAGCTCACTGCACTTTCCTGTGCTGCTCAGTTCCGTCACCGATGGCTGTATTTGCTATTCTTACCTTACACAATGATTTGGTAGGTAGGTATGAATCCAGGCTATGTGACTACGCCACTTCAACTTTTCGACTAAAAGAACTATGTAGCCACATTCAATAATTTTAAATTTTTGGAGCTCATTCTAAGTCAAAGTAAAGAATCTTTATTTGGATACAAATGTGTAAGAGTTCACATTTTTATCGAAATAAAGATTCTTTATTCTTACGCACGCCAATTAAATAACATATTAATTTTACAAAATTAAAAAAATTATTAAAACGCCAATAGACCAATCGCGCCGATCGGGTCACATTGCGTTATCTTAATAATTGCTAACAGCATAGAGTTCCTGCGATGTGATTTTGCATAAAGTCAGTCACCAAATCATGCGATATATGGCAAATTTTGCCAAGAGTCACGATACAGCATCTACTTAGTCATATTCTAATAGAAAGAAAGAAAAGAAAGAAAGAAAAAATATTTATTTTGGCACACAAGGACACAAGTATATAAAATAAAACAATAATAAAATAAAAAAGAAAAAGAAAAAAATATACACTATAAATTAAAAACTGCTCACTGGCAACACCACACCTTCCGCTTAACCAAACGGAAACTGCCTCCATTCAGTTCAAGGTCACGTCAGTGTGCAGCGATACAAACAATAATGAAATAAAAACAATAATAAAATAAAAGTATTAAAATTATAGTTCAACACAAATTGAAACAATGAAAAAATGTGTGTCCCATCAGTGCCAAAATTTGGACATCGCTCAGCGTACGTTGCGATTGTAAAATCGCAACACTGGTATTCTGCGAAATCCAATTTGGTGACGCCGGCGCCTAGTGTCTAAACATATAAAATAAAATATACTTAAATAAGTAAATATACGTGTAAATAGGATATAAACATAATTACTAAATATTATAAAAAAGTGTGGAGTAAGATAATATGATATAAACATTTGAGTGTATTTTTTAAAACAAGCGTCAGTGTGATATAGGTACCTATGAAACACCGATGCTTTTAAGAAATGTAAGCATGACCCTGATAAATTATTTCTACAATTACAATAACTCATTTCTTCTCTTCCATTGTTTGTCAAACTAAAATCCAAACGTTTTCTCATAATTCATAAGAAGACGTATTTTTCGGTGACTATTGTCCAATTACTTGAATGCTTAACAAAATGTATTTCGCACAATAGCCTCACTTTCGGTAGTCATTAGACTCAGGTCTATAGGCGTGAAATGGGGCAAAATGGGCGAGTTTGAGTCATAATTCATTGAGACCGTGAAGTAGGCGCCATGTGGAGGTTTGTTCTATCAAGTTATTCGGCCAACACAGTATATGTACCAGTTAGAGATAATTCACAAAGTAACATTAGCATATTTTGAGTAAAGAGAAAGTATTTTGAAAATAATAATAATGTATTCTACCACATACACACAACACCATCTAGCTCAAACTAAGCAGAGCTTGTACTATGGGTACTAGACAATGGATAAACATACTTACATACTTTTTTTTTGTAAATACATACCTCCATATTATACATAGAAACACCCAGACCAAAACAAACAGTTCATGCACACAAATGTTTAATTTGTGCGGGAATCGAGCCCGCGACCTCAGGCGTGGCAGTCGGTTACACTAACCACTAAACCATTGAGGCAATTAATTAATTTCAAACAATATTGGATTACATTATATTCCACCAAATCTAATGAAATCATTCATATATACATACTCTCATACCTATCTATCCTAAGGGTTCGATCGAGATATATTACACCCATATATCGCCAGCTAAATTTTAAGTAACTATGTTCAACGTAATATGGGCGAGCCTTCAGCCGTATCATGTATATTTTCAGACTCTGTGCTGCTACTGAAAAAAATTATCTCAGCAGTAAGCCCAATAACATATTGACCGGAAATCGAACCTTACAATCGCACGTAATCATACAAAAACGACTGTTAGTAGAAAAAATGTTACAAGTACTTGCTATGTACAAATAAATGAATAACTTATGCATGCAAATTTATGGCGTGAGATTGACAAAACATGAATAATATTATATTATATTATTCAAATAACATTATTTCCTTAAAAGAAATATATTGTTTGCCCACTATGTTCCACTACAAGGTAAAAGCACTTTTATATGTCTCTATCTATCCACTAATAAGACAGTCATTTAAAATACAATGACTTCCACGCATTTTATCTGATACATTACATATGCTAGCTAAGGATTAAAGTAGGCTTGAGCTGTTCTGAGACACGGCGGCGATCGCACACACCGGGCTTCGACCGAGCACAATACACGAATTTGTTTCTAATGAATAGCCGGCACGCCCCCGCGGTCTTTGTGAAAGCCGACCAACACCATTGAATAGCCATAAAACTGTACCTAATATCCAACGTTTTTGGGGACATAAACAGTTTTGGTCAGCCTTTTATGTATGCTTTTCTAGTAATATTTAATATAACTTGCAAAATAATGATATCGTCGTGACGAGATGTAGCTGGAAACACAGGTCTAATCTAGTTCAAGCATTCCATTTACTTATAACGTTTGGAAAACATTTTAATAAAATAATAATGTGATAAAAAATCTTAATGTCGTATAATTATTAGATTTAATTTTAATGTTACTTTAATGTAATTAATATTTGATCATTTATTCTGTATTCAAGACTATATTTAATAGTGAATGAAGTCTTGTTAATTATTTATGGTAGACTTTAAAGTTACCGTAATATCAGTGTTATCTCACTAAGTCATTATGCATGTTGTGACACCTGAAATGTTGTGCATTTATACCCTTTTCATAAGATATTTTTATATGTGCATGTATTAATGTAACAACTACTGGTAGTCCTAATAAAAAAAAATAAAAGAATAAAAAAACAAATAAAATAGACTGATTCGCTGCCGCAGTGGTAAATGAAACTTCAGTGCATGAAGTTTCGGGTTCGGTACTGGAGTGAGCAAAAGTGTTATTGGGTTCGTTTGTCATAAAATTATGGGTAGCAGTATGGAGTCTAATAATGCGGTAGCATGAGGTTTCTGGTTCCATTCCATGGTCGGCAAACGTGTTTTTAGGCTTTTAGTCAAGAAATTTTTTGCCACACATTATCAGACTCGCCCGAACCAGCAGCACGGAATCTGATAATTTGGTATGAGATCTCGGATTCGATTCTCAGTTCGGGAAAAGTACTAATTGATTGATATGTTATAAAAACCTCAGTAGTAAAGCGGGATCTAGAACTGTGCTCGGTCTACGAGAATAGGCTCGCCTTCGGTTGCGTAACTAATTTCATAATTGGTTTATTCAAAATTTGGGAGTTATACACATATGTCTACCTTCTCGGATATATAAGCGTGTAAGGCTATGTATACAATATAAAGTACTATATACCGATGGTACGGCAATTATCATGTATATGCTTATTGCTTTATTAAAACAAGGGTCTTTATTATGTGACTGAAAGCGACTTTGTTATGTGACAACAAACAGTAATCAAAGGACGTGACATCACATATAGTTAATATTGTCATGGTCATCTTTTTATTTAAAGAATTCTTCAGAACTAAATTATAACTAAAATCCTAACTAATAGCATAAATGTGAATGTGAGTTTGTTTGTTTATTACGCTTTCACGCCTTAACTAAACCGATCATCATGAAATTGCGCATACACGTTGTCACAGAAAAGGATAAATATACAGGATAAAGGTATAGAAAATACTGTTACTAATACCACCTTACCTAAGCGAAGCTGCGGGTAAAATCTAGTCTTAATATAGAATATACTATTTTCCTTTGAAGTAAGAATAAAGAGTCGCCACATCACAGAACTAAGTACACTTTTATACGTTTGTATAGAACAGTCGCACAAAGCTTCTGTTGAAATACTGTCATAACAAGCGTATGCCTTTGAACGCGAACTTTTGTAGCAAATACATCATAAAGAAGCTTTTAATGATATCTTTATGTAGTTAGTTTCAGTCTGCTTTATATTCGCGACTACTATTCTTTGTATTGTAGAGTTTACTGTAGTTTGTAGGTATGCTACTTTATTTGAAACTAACTGGGAAGCTACGGTTATAGAGTTATACGCGCACTAGTGTCACCAAAATATAGTCATATTTGTAGATATGAGTGGAAGACCACCGTAGCCAATTCTTTGATGACAGTATAATGAAGCTGGCTTGCCAGTGTAATGTCAACCTCATACAGGCGCTAGGCGTAGGCGTCGTAACATTATACCTGTTTCTACTATTCTACACCAGCAATAATGCCTGCGTCGCGGAGACTTTACAAAGATTGAAACTACGGACGCAAAGAAAATCCAGACTCTTTTGTCGTGGCAATGGTGTGGCGACCAGGGGCCCAAGTCTGCTATTTTTATAAATTCGTCATTCCGACACGACGTAACTGCAATTCCATTGTCATTTTGCTAAAAGTTCTTAATCTGTTAAATTCATAATGGTCGATCATTGGTCGGTCAATGGTCTCGTAATAGGATTGTGGTATAATGACATGTTGTATTGTCATTATTATAAAACCAGAAGAAGAAGTGATTTTTGAAAAACTACTATTAAATTCAAACATTTATTCATGCCAGATTTCGTTTATATATATTTTACATATTATTTATTAGTGTTAAAAGCAATTTGATCAAAGGAACTGTAAAAATTTTATCATTTGTCATTATGTACGAGATTACCATTCTATGCCATTTTCAATGGAGTGTCAGTGGTTGACCATCGAAAAGTCATAATGACGCCATTATATTAGTAGATTACCAAACTTATCAAAATCAACAATTATGAAATCAATGATAGACCATTCTGACACTATTGTAATAGCAGACTTGGGCCCCTGTCAACTTTATGGTAATTCCATGTTCTTAGTGTGTTACGTGTGCTTGCTACCACTTGTAGTCTGAAACCGGTTACCATCGGGTTGATTGTTATCTGGTTTGCCAATATTGTTGTATCAAAAGGCACATGGTCTTCTTCTGCTTTTCGTGTGGTTAGTGGCCAACCTGTTGTCAAGAGTTGTTCAAGCCGCCCGTAGGCCTCTGACATGGCTTAACGACTGCTGTCAATTTGACAACTACCGGGACCGACTTTTTACGTGCCCTCCGAAGCACGGAGACGCTCAGATGAAATACCACTAAGCGGTCACCCATCTATAGACTGACCGCACGCAACGTTGCTTAACCTCGCTAATCGTTTACCGATCAGTGAGTGCAACTGGCTATGAGCGTCTCCGCACCTGGTAGGTACATAGGACACAGCCGCATCTTTTGATTAAGACTGAATTTTTTCTCAGAATATCCTGTGAAAGAAAGCTCGATGTTACAAAACATTGCAGCCCAAAAGATATTGCTACCTATAACACACTAGCTACTCGCCCCAGCTTTGCACGGGTAGTACAAAACTTTAGTGAATTGTACACCTAAACCTTCCTCATGAATCATCCTGTATATTGGTGAAAACCGCATGAAAATCCGTTTAGTAGATTTTGAGTTTATCGCGAACAGACAGACGCGGCGCCGGCGCCGGTGGGGGAATTTGTTTTATAATATGTAGTGATGTAGTGATGATATACGATGATCAGAGTTATAAATAGTGCAATATATTATCGTGGAATTGCAATAAGCGTAAAAATTTGTATTGTTTCTAACGTAGAAAAAAAGAAAGAAGAAAAGAAAAGAAACTTAATCTCCAAGGTTTCACTGAGAACTATAAATATAATAGTCAACATAACCTCATGCATTTCGTAGAAAGGAGGAAAAAGATTGTGCTTAAATAAAAGGATTTCAACATTAAATAAACAATGAGAGCGCGTAGGAGGTAATCGGATCAAGTATTCGTAAAATGGAGAATCTTTGTAATGTAGACAGATTTATTTATAGGATGATATTTGTAATGAGCCTTTTCTCTGCCTATTCATAAAGCGTAATTATGAATAACAGTACTAATTAAATTTGTAATGTTTACTCTGGTACTACTAAGTCTATATGTAGGTAAACATTTTTCCAAGAACTAGAAAGAGCTGCAGAGGCAGTTTTAGGGTATGATGAGGTTGAGATATCACCCAGAGTGCCAAGGTAGGTAAAGGGTGTCTTCTGAACAGTGTGCAGCTTTTACTGGGAACAACTGATAAGAAATTTCCAGTAAGAAATAATAATAGGTTGGTATAATATAGACAAATGTTACACCAACATTCTGAATGAACTGAATCACTCAGATAATTGTATCGTAAGTGTAGAAGGTACAAAACGAACGGTTTTAGTAGCATTAGCGAAGTAAACAATTAAACAATAGCCCATCTGCGCTGTCAATTTTTTTCTACAACATCAAAATGGCGGATGAAAGAAGCCATTTTGCGTTCAAAATTTTAATTGGAACGATAAAGGGCTTTCGCGGTATATTTTAACGGCAAGCGGCCAGTGACCGGCGCGCAAAAACTTTTATCTCGCGTCGATTAAAATTCCGTTTGAAAATCGAACAAATAGGTTCGTTTTTGTCGAACCACGCCTGCGCAGTGACGCGGACACTTTTTTAATGGCCACCAAAATGGCGCTGGTTGACATGTTGAAGGATCGCGGAAATTAGGCGATTGTTTTATCCGAGTGAGCTTTTTGTGAGAGATTTTATTGTTCGCTCGATTGGATGGTAAGTATTGAATGTGTTATCGTTGTGTGTGTGTGTGTGTGTGTGAAGAGAGATTTTGTTTTCGATTGGATTGTATGTTATTAGGTCCTACGTCATAATGAGCCAGCTGCTATCTACCAGACATATGACTAGACTCCGTGCTACCACTGAAATCACCTTATAGAATAATTACCTTATGAAATATTTGTCGACCTCGATGGCGTAGTGGTTAGTATAACCGACTGCCACGCTTGAGGTCACGGGTTCGATTTCCTCACAAGTCAAACATTTATGTGCTTGAACATGGATTTTTGCCTTAGTCTGGGTGTTTCTATGTATAATATGTATGTATTTACAAAAAAAAAAGAAGTATATATGTATGTTTATCCATTGTCTAGCACCCATAGTACAAGCTCTGCTTAGTTTCGGCTAGATGGTGTTGTGTGTATGTTATAGAATAATAATAAAATAATAATAATTAGTAACACAAACCACCGTGGCCCCGAGCCCTCATTTTTTTGTAACTTACTCAAATATGGTTTAAAATCAAACTAAAATGATGAATGCATCGATGCTCAAAAGACACATAGTTAAAATACCGGGGGCACACCTGCGGGCGATTAACAAGAATGTCAAAATAGAATCTGAACTAAAATATTTCCTTCCCGAACTAAATTAACCGGGAGACAAGACTTTACCATGAAAACATTACCATCAACTTCAAAGTTTCTAGACCTTATTATCTTCAACATACAATCTATTTTTGAACAGCATGGAGTTTCTCAAATGCAAAGTTATAAATCTGTTTAACATTGCGACTTAATTACTAGTGAAGGCATACACTTAGGCAGTAGTCTAGAAGATATCGATAACGCGAGATTTTATTAGTCGAATCGAGTCGATTATCGAATAATGGTATAATTATGGTGATTGGTTGTAAAAGGTCTAGTTTTACCGATATCATCGACTAAAGTATAATTACGTAAAAGTGATTAATATTACATTAGATATTTAAAAAGTGTTTGTGACTAAATGAAAATAAAAGTTGCTTTTATTAATAAAACATGTGGGAATGTGTGGTTTGGAACTTCTCAGCGCGTGTGTTTGATTTAAATGTATTTATCTACGTAATATTACACCTACACATGTCCCAGGAGATTTGTATCATACTCACGTATTGTGAGATGTGCCAATCATTTTAGATGGCAAGCGAAGAAATATTTTTATTATATCTTCATATGTGCAATAAAATTACATAAATATAGTTCGTCACAGCCGATAAACGACCACTGCTGGACATAGGCCTTCTTTAAGGTCTCCATACAGACCCATCTTGGAGCGCCTGCGATAGAATAAAAATATATTATATGATAAATGTCCTTATTATGTCTTTTCCCATCTGCGTGTTATTTTCTACTACTGATATTTTCTTGACAGGAAAATCTTAATACTTTCCTCGCAAGATAGGCTACATATAGCAGTATTTTAACTCAATATAGCTTGACAATATGGTCGCAAACCAAACCATTTAGTATTATTTAAGAGCAGCGATAGCTTAGTGGGGAGACCAACAGACTGTCATGCAGAGGGTTTCGGGTTCGAACCCACGTCGCGCACCTCTGACTTTCGGAATTTATATGACTTTTCGAAATTATGTGCGTATCGATTGACAATTATCGCCAGCTCCGTGCCTCGGAGAGCACGTTAAGCCATCGGTCCCGGCTGCCATGAACATCTAGTAGTGGCAGTCGTTATTTGGAGAGTTTCGACACAAAAGATCAGTGCGATCTTTTGTGTCGAAACTCTCCAAATAACGACTGCCGAAGTGTCGCCGGTCTGCACTGACTGGCCCCCACATAAGATAAGATAGTATTGTTTTCCTTCAGCGAGCAGGACATCAAAGCTCCACATTATGACCATATGGTCAACATTTAAGAAAATAAGTGATTGCTGACAGGTCTGTCATTGCCACTTGTCTTGATTCCCGACGTTTGTATATTTATAAAGTTTTGGTTAGTAATGTATACTATAACAGGACTGAGAAATACAATTATAATATATTAATTAGGTATACATTTGATATCATGATCTGTGTTCTTACAAAAGATTTAAATAAAGCCCTCTCATATTTGTCATAATTATATTACATACAATGACTTACGCTTGTGTCCTCGATAAATGCAGAGGTGTTTTACAATAATTTATAAATTTAATTGATAAAGGACAAATCTATTGCCATCTTTCGCACACATTATCAAACATCATGATGCTACCCTCTATCCGTAAAATGCAATACCATTTTGGCCGATCTGGGAATGGAACCCATGACATCATAGTGGACATAGAAATAAGCGCAAATAGGTGCTAGGTGACCAAATAGCAAATAAAAGTAATGAAGTTATTCCAAACTAACTTAAACTACCTACCAAAAATTAAAACCGAGCACAACTCAACTAATTCCATATTTAAACAATCAAAACTAAACCCATAGACAATTTGTAACGGTTATAACGAGTGTCATGTTACACGGTTCGTTCATAAATCATATTTTTTTGGCGGCAAAAAGCGTAAACGGCAAAATGTCTGCTAATTGACGTGTTCCTGGATTCATTAGTCTCATTATATCGTGGGTATGCGTTCATCAACGATTGGCCATAGACTATGCATGACAGAAAGCTTACTCATTGCATTTTCGTGAAATAAAATGCAAGTTATCTACATATATGATTAATTAGGGACTGTTATGGTTATATTACTGCCTCGTTTGATCAGTGACATTAATGTGAATTTTTGTTAAGGTTAGAATGCCTAATGTGAGAAAGTCTAAGTCTAATCTTCAGTTCAATACCTAAAATTAAGGAGTAAGTATCCGTTCTTATAGTACGAGTCTAGATACAGAATATAACGTCTTAGCGAGAACGTTAAGCCGCCTATTTCGATAATTATAAACGTCTCTTAGGTAGGTAACGCGACCGTTATATAAAGCTAGCGTTTTGCACAAACTGGAGCTTTTCTGAAAGCAAGTAGGTTCCATTCTAAAAAAAACTCTTTTTATATATATTGTGACGAAAATGTAAAAAAAAAACTCTTTTATGTATTATTGCTGGCAATTTAAAGAAACATTAGTCTCGAAATATTACAATTATTAGTCAAGCCAGTGGCGTTCTAGCAATTTCAGAAACTCTAACAGTTAATCCAAATGTTAATCAAAAGAAGAAGTTAAATTAAATACGTTTATTATCCCGTATATCTAAATAAGCGTAACTATTTGTTTCTGTAACGAATTGATTACAAGTACAAATGAAACTTAGAACTCATCGCAAGGTTACATTAGTTTTACTAACTTAGTTTAATTCACTTTACAGTTAACTATGTATTACGTCTTAAAATACCTAAAAGTATAGCCTGTACATTTTGTGTAAATGTTAAATGTATTCTTGCAAACCACTGTAACAATTTATTACGGTTTTAATAAATATACAGGGATGCCGTAAAGCATGAAATACCTAGTAGTAGAGCGATTATTTATTATTGTATTATTATAGATAGCTTAATACCTATCCAGATTCTCAAATGATATTATAATATCAGGCCTGTATTATACCGTCCCACTGCCGGGACAGGGGGCCTATTTTCAATGAGAAAGCAAGAAACAAAATTAGTTTATTTGATAAAAGAATAATATTAACAAGTCAAATATAAAATAAATAAATTTTGCCAACGTGAGAAGGGTTAGGCCATAGTCCACCATGCTGGCTCAGTGCGGGTTGGCAGACTTCACATATTTTCGAGAACTCTCAGACATGTTACCTCATGATGATTTCCTTTACCGTTAAAGCGAGCATTAATTAACTATTTAATAAGCACATAACTTCGAAAAGTCAGAAACTCGCGCCTTGATCAAACTTGAGAACTCTGCGTGGCAGTCCAACGGCCCACTAAGCTTTCGCTTCTTCAAAGGACATTACTATCTGTAAATACTATTTTAGTATTTGGTGAGTGTGCGCCTACGCTGCGCTAACTACGGCAGTGCTAGCGCTTGATTTATAAATCTATTTTAATTTACTAACCGCTCAAACGGTTCAGTTGATATTTTTACGAGCTAACCGTATATTATCACTGTTTTAATATTAAATACAACCCATGATAGATATAACTTCATGCCCATAAAACGTGGCTGTATCTATTTTTACAGGCGGGGTTGTGATAGCCTGGTAGGGCACCGTTGGACTGCTAAGCAGAAATTCGAATCACTCGAATTCGATCCCAAGGCACGCCTCTGATTTTTCGTAAGTTGTATGCGTATTAAATAGTTAATTATTGTTCGCTTTAACAGTGAAGGAAAATATCGTGATTATCCATAATTTTCTTTAAGGTTTGTTGCACCTCACTAAACCAGCGTGACTATGGTCTAACCCGTAACTAGCAGTAGGATAGTTTATTTAAATTCGCCGATAGACTTATCCTAGTGGGTAGATAGTATACCTGCAGGTATCCGTCTGATTTCAAAATAATTAACTAATGATAGAAATAGTATTTTCATGAACTTCCTGACGAACTAACTGCTACTAAAAGAACTTTAGAGGAATTCCTTACATTGCCATATCCAAAAATAAAAAAATAGACCACGATCGCTCTGCTGTAAACTTAAGCGAGAATCAATCCCACGTGATCCCCGAGGCAATTTAACAGTCCACGATTAAAAACAAGGCTATAGGCGTTAGGCTATATGCCTAATATGCCTAATAGGCTTGTAGGCTTCTTATCGATCGGAATTACCATAAGCTGTGAAACAAACAAGTGTAGCTCATAATAAATTCCTAATTAAAATAATAATTAAAGTAGATATTATATCGCAGCTTATTAAATAATACTTGGGATCTGGTGTGTTCGAATTCCGGATTGGTCAATGTGATATTGGGTGCTTTTGTCAAAAGTGGTGGAAGGAAATGGGCGTGGACCTAAACATAAATTTCGAAATTCAGGTCTAACAGACCCCTGCATATTTATTCGGAGATACACAGTCTATGGACATAGTACTACGATACTGAGGTGTTAGCACCTATAGATAATAAAAAATCTACCTATACTTGGAAGAGTGACTCAAATCACAATTTTGTTTTTTCATTTGCTTTTGCCAGTAGGAGACCATTGGACTGCTACGCAGAGGTCTCAATTTCGAGCCCAAGGCACCAAGCTCTGACTTTCGCAGTTATCTGCGTATTAAAGAGTCAAATCGCTCACTTTGATGGTAATGAAAAGCATCGTGAGGAAACCTGCATGTCTGCGAGTTATCCATAACGTTCTTAAAGATATGTTAACACGCACTGGACGTATGTTGGATTATGGCCTAACCCTTCTCACACTGAGAAGACGCCTGTGCCCAGTTTATATACATATATATATTTTGTTATACATCTAAGGTGGCAAACGTGCATACGGCCCTCCTGATGTTAAGTGGTCACCGTAGCCTATGGACGCCTGCAATACCAGGGGCATCACTTGCGCGTTGCCGACCATATAGGAAAGGAAGTGAGAAGGAGAAGGAGCGGGAAGGGAAAGAGAGTGATTGGGCCTCCGGCACTCTCACTCACCGAACGAAACACAACAGTAGGAATACTGCTATTTCGCATCGATATTCTGTGAGAGGGTAGTCCTTCCCCGGTCGAGCCGGCCCATTCATGCTGAAATCAGCGAGGCTCTACTACTCATAAATCATTATATAGGTACTAGGCTGATATTATTAGCTATATATATATATATATATATAGCTCCTTGAACATCATTAGCGGCTCGGCAGAACTAATAGTCGAAAGAGGCGACATCCCGGCTTATTCATTTAGTTTTTGTTTCATATTTGCACATTCCACAAATATTTGGCTTTTGGGAATCATATTTACGTCAGTGTTTGGCATGCCACATCATTTATTAAATTAGACTGAGTTTTAGTTCTTAATATTTTAGACTGCGTTTATGCGAAGATACAATAGTATCTTCTTCCAATACTAATTTATTAAGTTCCTTGCCCCAGTCTGATCACGTTTAGCTTAGGCTATTCAAAGTGTTCTGCAAGGTCTTAGTTATGGATTTCTGTCATTCCTGGTCATAATTTAGTAACTGGAATTATGCTTATATACATGTTACTAAATATCTGGTTACTTTTTAGCATCTCGAATTACACTTACAGCTCAAAGTTCCTGACTCAATGGAGGGTAAGTATGTACAAGTAAATCTTGAAGACCTGTGAAGGGATTAAGCATTTCCTATAAATATATCAGCCAAATTAAAATTTTCCTGATACGGAAATCAAACCCAAGATCATAAAAATCTGCTTGCAAGCAGCAGTAAACAGCAGCACATACGACATTGGACCATTAAAGACTTAAATTCGGTTAGTAGAACGGTGACGACGGCGTTCCGAAACACATTTATTTTATTTCTGCATACTACCAAAGAAGATTCTAAATCATTATTTTAAATTCCAAACATTTTTCTTGTCTCACCATTATACAAATATGTGCATCTTTCTTTCTTTCCGTGAAATATTCGCATGCGCTTGCGCAGCATGTTTGCGCGCGTTTGGGCGCCATATTTGCGTCGATGTTCAGAATGCCACATGATTTGTATACCGACACGTATCTGTAGTGTCATTAGTGGAGGTGCCTTACTAATTATCAATTTTTAATTAGGAGAACCTTTTGTAGATGTTACTTTGGTATTTTTTGATACTATTACTTGCTACTGATGCAAGTGTAACTGTTATAGTATGGCACTAACATTCGCGTGGTTTTCAAGTAAATAAAAATAGAAAAAGTTTTTATTTGCATAAAACACACTTAAAATATAAATTTTATGTAATGGTAAATAATAATATTGAGATATAAATAATCACCATCATTAGTTGAAAAACGATATCTCATTTATACAAGCACATACATATGTACCTACCTACTTAATAACTTACTTATTAATGTTTGTAAGTATACCTATACATAATATTGTCTTCTATTTACGCGAATATTATTAATTGAAATTAAACTACTATATACGGATTTTATCGCGTTGCTTATTTGACACTTTATTACAAAATTTTGAAAATTGTTACACTACTACTACTATTAAACTTTACTAATCTTTAAGCTAATTAAATTATTATTAAACTATTTAGATTTAATTTATTTTAACACTTTTCCCGACGTTTCGGTTGCTTTTCAGCAGCCATGATCACGGGGAGACTAAGATGGCAGTTGTCTCAATGTTCCAGTGTAGTTATTTCAAAGTACCCGAACATAATTTAATCATTGGTGTTTCTATTTACGCAGAATGAGCTCAAAGTATCATGAAGTCTAGCTGTGGTATACCTATACATTACATCCGATGAGGTAAGACAATATCTTTATGAGACAAACTACGATGTTCCTAGGCACTTAGGTTTTAACTGAATGCAAATTTGTACCTACTAAAATTAAATATTTACACAAAGTATATTATTTTAAATCATTTTTACCTATTTTATAATACGGTGGCATCTTAATAGCTATGGCACCGGATTTGCAAGACAACGTCGCGTCGATTCGATTCCCATTCATTGTTCCACCGACGCGAACGAACACAAAACACAAGGCTTGACTAGTAATTTCCAATACACATAATATAATGTATAATTAAAACAATATTCCAAATTGAAGTCATTGCCAAAAATCATTTATTAATTTACGCTATACTGTGACACATATTATGAACGTAAAAGATTTGTTGTAAGTTTACTGAAGTTACATTCAGATTAGTTACTAGATATCTACTAGTTAGAAAAACATGGGCACGCTTTTTAAATAGTCATTATAAAAATTTAAATATAAAAACGGTTTTTCCAGAAACATTATACAACTTCTACAGTAGGTATATCTTACGTAGGGCTCAAGAGCAGCGATAGCTCAGTGGGGAGACCAACAGACTGCAATGCAGAGGGTCTCGGGTTTGAACCCTCGTCGCGCACTACTGACTTTCGGATGTTATATGACTTTTCGAAACTATGTGCGTATTGATTGACAATTATCGCCTGCTCCGTGCCTCGGAGAGCATGTTAAGCCGTCGGTCCCGGCTGCCATGAACATCTATGGCAGTCGTTATTGGGAGAGTGTCGACACAAAAGATCCCACTGGGTCGAAGTGTCGCTGGTCTGCACTGACTGGCCCCCACATATGATACATACATACATACAAACGTAGGGCTCTCCTTTTAAGTATTGAAGATACTATATACGGGGTCTAGAAGACCCCGCTCTTCTTATCTAATATAATAGTATGTAGCAATGTGTATGTAAAGCAATAAGATACAAAATAAAATAATTACAATTTAATACTTAATTTCTAAAAGAAAATTGATAAACAATAATAGAGAAAATAAGGATCATTGTATATATTAATTAACTAACACATACCTAAATAAAATATTAAGTAACAGGTAAACTATAAACTTGAATTTTCCTGAAATGAAGAATTGTTTTGTATAGAAGTAAATGTTAAGTTATGTTTGGTTCCGATCAAGAATACGGTATCGTACAAATTCATTATGCTTACCGTGTATACAAACGTATAAATAATTAATACACATATGCACATTAATTATTATTAAATTAATCTACGAGCTGTGCTGCCTGTGGCTGCATTTTCTCGGAAACAGCACTTTTTTTAGCTTAAAAGATAGCCTTTGTCCTTCTCTGTACCTCTGACATCGTATACCTATGCGAAATTGATGGTCGATTGAGTTGTTAGGCCGTTAAAGCGTAACAAACAAAGAAACTCACATTTGCATTTATTATATAAGTTAGATTTCTACCAGCAATATGTCAGTTGCCAAGTTGATACGACTGCGTCGATCGCTTATACTTACAACGTTCTCTAGACCAAATTCCGGTCCCGGTGTAGGAGATATCATAGAGCTCAAGAGTGTGGCAATACAACTACATTTTCTATCCCCATTCTCATGGTCTGATGGGAGGGCAATCTGTCATAAGACGCAGTACCAACGATTTTTTGTGCTTTGGGAGGTCAGGCGGTGGAAACATCACTAACACCGGACTGAAATCTTTGACGCAAAAATCCAATAACGATATTTATACAATATAAACAAGCACTTCTTGTTCTTTCGCAGATCATTAAAATAATCCGGTTTCTTTATTAAATTAGACGTTAACGGTCGCTTTGCCAACGTTCAAAAACTATGATATCGTTTAGTTACCGCTTGTCAAAAAGGCAACTTGGATCAGTTATAAGCTATCGTCACCACTTACCATTAGGCGAATCGTATGGCATGCTCCATTGCCAACTTTGCTTTTTTTAATTTGTACAGTAAAAGAAAAAAGTGAGAAACGGCAATGAATTGCCGTAAATCTTAGAGTTCAAAAAACAATATATGCAAAGGTCATGTGATACCACGTGACCTTGAGGTCAGAGGTCAAAGGTTATGGTCATTTCAGGGGTATATCGTTTATGCTGAGTCGCTGACCGCGAGTTTCTTGCTCTTACGGTTCTTGAGTAGAAAGTTGTAGAACAGACAGACGGATGGACATCGCTGTTGTATAAGAGTTGTTCGAACTCTAAAAAGTATTGAAAATTGTTAAGTAAAAATTATTCTACTTAAAAAATTGATTGATTTTACATACTTATTATAAATTTAGGATATATTTTCAAGGCAATTAAAAAAAAATACTCTTTACACAATTATTTAAATATTTATAATTAACGCAATAAAATGGCGGGTGTTTATGGACGTTTCTATATATTATTTAATGCTAGATATTCATCAAGGCTGTCATCAAAGTGAAGGCATATTTTATGAGATTCTGTTTATTAAAATTAGTTAAAATTTCATTTATTAAATTATTCCAATACACATGATCGTTACATAGAGAACAGATGAAAAAGGGTCATTTAAATATACATACACACCTACATATGTATGTATATTTAAAAGAACCTCACGCCTGTATCATTAAAGAGGTACACATAGGTGCCTTATAAAATTAACTTACCTGAAATTCAGCCAAAGCCTTATTAGATACCCGATATTTGTAACCAAATGAATGCTGAATAAAAGGCTTTTCTTTCTTTCTTATTTCTTATAGAACTTCGTCATGTATAGATTTAGATCCCATGAAATAGAAATATGTGGCCGTCTACAAGTCAAAGTACTAGAATCTATTCTGTTACTGACATTTTTTACCAGGTAAACTAAAAAACATTTTGCCTGGGAATCGAACTTGAGACCTCATACAGCAGTCACATTCAGTTTTATACATATTTATGAAAAACGTGTAGAAACTATTACTTTAAGATACGCTACTCGTACTTACTACAAATTAATTTTATAGCCAAACTAATGTTATCACACATCAACCAGTTAAATTACAGTCGGTTAAAACTAACCACGTAACTCCGTAATAACGGTTATAACACCAAAAGCCGAAAATACCACACTAAGTCAAAATCAATAAAGTCAATCATAATTAATAACATTTATATTTATATCACACACATTCAATAAGGAAGATCCCAGCCGACCCTTAGGGAATTCATACAAACCATCCCTTCACCAAACACACTCTAAAATAAACTCTAAGCCGGTTAAATAAGACTCAAATTCCTTCAAACTTAGAATAACAGTAGAGCATTTTTTCCTTTTCACCCCACATAATTAACTATCTTCCCTTCCGAATACTAAATACCTATTTAGTACCGAGTATCCTGGTTAGAGGAGGACAACAATGGGGTTTATTGTGAGTTGAAGAAGGAGGGTAGATGTAATAGATATCGTCCCGTTTCACGCTTGCTTATGACGAAGGGTGGGCAGAGATGTACCTCGGTAGGGACGTTTAACCGCCTGTGAAGATGCGTTCTGTTTATTTTTGAACAACCCTTATCTAATTTTGATTAAGTTTAGAGAGCTATTGATAATAGTTTGGTGTTTGAAGTTTCACACATTTATTATTTAACGCGTGTCTAAAATATGTAGTCGTATTTATGGGATATTGTGTAACGTAAACTGCGTTAATCGTATCTACCAATAGTATTTGTTATTGGTGTGATTTATTTTATTTTTTAAGGATTTTTTAAGTAGCAGCAATGTGCCAGGAGATGTGCTGAAGACAATAAACTTTTCCCCTAATACGTACGACATAAAACAAATATGGCGTATAAAAGGCACAGGCATGAATCCATGCCTAAAATTTTTTTATAAATGCCGATATTTTTATTAGTGAAACTATTCTGTCAATTGTGTTTTGTTAGTAGTATTTGCATACATCGGTTTATACCATAGATAGAGGCACGCCTATCTCCCCGAACTTATAGATAAAGGAGTCCCACGTAATGGGGATGAATCTACTGGCGGTTACCGGGAACAGTTCCAGACTTTGCAAATGCAGGGACTTAAAGAAGTTTACAAGGGTCTGGAGATAATAGGGATAAGCTTATTGCTATTTACACGGAACTGTTCCAGACTCAGTGAATGTACTTTGAAGTATATACCTAATTATTATTTACATTAGTACTATGTATGTATGTATCTTATGTGGGGGCCAGTCAGTGCAGACCGGCGACACTTCGACCCATTGGGATCTTTTGTGTCGACACTCTCCCAATAACGACTGCCATAGATGTTCATGGCAGCCGGGACCGACGGCTTAACGTGCTCTCCGAGGCACGGAGCAGGCGATAATTGTCAATAAATACGCACATAATTTCGAAAAGTCATATAACTTCCGAAAGTCAGAGGTGCGCGACGTGGGTTCTAATCCGAGACCCTCTGCAATGTAGTCTGTTGGTCTCCCCACTGAGCTATCGCTGCTCTTGACTACAATACATTAGTACTAACTCTTGTATCTGCAGTCTGCTAATGAAATAATGCTTGAATAATTAAGTATACCTAATATTAGAAGTCTAAATCAGGAGCAGTAGCAATAGTTAGATTTTAAGAGTAATTTTTATATGTAAGGCAATAAACTAAAATTCTATGCTAAGTACTTAAATGTTATATACTTATGAAAAAATCTCAGAAATAAAGATATGCCTTTTAATTATACCAACGAAAATATACCTATATAATATCCAATTTTTTAAATACATTCTAATGTACCTACTGTAAAAGTTGTAGTTGTAGACAAATCAATTTTTAATCACCTACATTGTCGATATAAATAAGTAATTAGAAAAAGCAGATCCTTATTTTGTTATATTCAAAATGTTATCAAAGGTATTTTGTGCACAAAACGTTTATAACGCAAATATGACAGCTAACAGTAAAGCCGAAATAAATAATAATGTAAATAACAGTGAGTGGTGCCGTTGTAAATCACTTGTGCTAATTTGAAACGGATCCGTATACACGGATCCAGAGTACCAGAATTCATCAAACGTGCCCTCGGCGCTAATCTCACAAAGGGACCAGCAGACGACTCAAAAGGATTTAACAAGCGGCATTCACGACTGCTCATTATATTTTTATACTTTATACCTCTGGTGGCGGGCATAAAGTGTACGATCAAAACGCGCGAACCCCTACAAAAGGTAATTATGTTTTGATTCCTACAAAAAAAATCGAGTATCACAAAGGAGACTAACGAGATAAGAGCGTGCTGAATCGCCCCCTCCGTCCCCCCGGCCCCGCGCGGATCAATCGCCCCGCGGCGGTCGATTGGCGGAGCGACAGGCTGCGGCCTGGGCGGAGCCTCCGCGCCACGCCTCGGCCGCCGGCGAGGTCCCCGGCGCGCCGCGCACCGCCAGTCAACCTCCGACTGCGCCCGCATGCGTACACGATCCGTCGATCGCGCCCAGTGACCGGTCCAACTGTGCTAAATGGAACTGACCAGCGTTCAATGTTAAAGAAACAAAGCTACGAGGACAAAGAAGTGAATATGGCGATACAGAGTGTGTCAAGATACCCGAGCAGCCCCGCGGAGGCGACGGAGCCGCCGAAGAACTCCCGGATCAGCTTCAGCGTCGCGTCGATACTGGCCGACACGAAGGCGAGCCAAGCTGACGAGACAGCGGAGATCCTGAGACATCATAGAACGATACCCGAGTCTCCTTTGAGGCAGTCTCCTTCCGCGCAACCGGAGTTACCAGGAGACAAGTCCATGTCTCCAAGACCGTCTTCTCAGACTCCACCTTTAAACTTGAATGTGTCAGCGACGGTGGCGTCATCAGACGATGAGTATGAAGATTTGAATCAGGAGAACAGTATAGTAGATGTTGAAGATCTCCCGCATGATGTTCAGAGTGAGGATGAAGAGAGGCCGGCTATGAAGTCGAGGCTGGTGCGACCGACGCCTACGTTCAGCGCGTTGGCGGCGGCGGCGTACGGCCTGGCCTGGCCTGGGCCTCCTCCCGTCGTACCATCCTTCGGGCCTCTGTTCCCGTCACATTTTCCTGTTGGCATCACAGGTTAGTTCACTTATTTTGATATTAAATTAGTGTTGTGTACTTAACTTTAACTAGAACTTCTGTAGGTACAGTAGTTTCAGTGTGATAGAAGCAAACTATCCAAAAGAAATTGGCTTTTATTAGACGTCAATTATCACTCTTATCAGATATGGTATTTTTTTAAATTCCAGTATTGGTTTTGTTTAGTTAATCTAAATGTACACGCTTCCGTTTTTTTTTTAATTTTAGTCCTTGTTTTAAGTTTAGTCGCCTATTTACCTACTATAGCTGACAACTATAGAATTTTTAATCATATTTTTAAAAGTCTTTAGTTCATGTTGAATTGCATGGTAGGTACTTTGGCTGTTTCATAATTTTCATAGCACAGGTCTTGAAAACCCGAAAATATCTCCGTCTGTATATAAAGTTTTCATCGTTAAATTGCTGAATCGAGCTTGATAGTTTTCGGAACGAACATGTCCCTTCCAATTATTGAACTGAAACATACACTTCTTTTTTACAAAATGTACATTTATAGTCGGGTATAACCGGTAGGTACCTAATTAATTATTAAATTAATTACTAATGTATTTTAAATAATTTTAAATGTTACATGAGAGTTTAAGATGGTTAACTTAATAAGAAGTGATAATATTTTGTTAGTTTATTTACATAAAGTATTTTTGGACCTGATCATACCTATTATTAAAGTTATTAATAATAGGTATGATCAGATATTATTAAAGTTATTAAACTTATTTCCCCTAAATCTAACCAATTAGTTGCGATTGCGACACAAGGAACTAATGGAATTTACATTACCTATTAATTAAGCCGACAATATATTAATAGTAGGTATTTTATTTTCGATAATTATAAATACCATATAAGTACCTAATAACTAAACAAACAAAATTCGGAAATTCCTTATTAATTTATATTAATAACGAGGAAAATTGTGTCATAATGAATGATAACCGACTAACGTATTTTTCAATAATTATTATCACATTTTCCTGAACATACGATTAATTAAATGTATTATTCCGGTACCTACCCAATTACAATAAAGTTGTTATTTATATTTAATTATGTCGACACAAACGTTAGATATCTACACTACATAATTAATTTATTTAATATAGGTACGACTATTAAATAAATTAATAGTAAAATTGTATTATTAATTTATTTAATAGTCTAATATTTTTGATTTTGACTAGGCTAAGTTAACCCTGTAATATTTAAACCGCATGGTGACTAAGCATAAATAAATATAAGTAATAGTTATTATTATTGCCAGTTAATAAGTCTATTAGCAGGGTTAAAGATGACATCTGCATTTAACTGGAGATACGTTTAATGTAGTTGATTAATAAACAAGTTTCTTAGGAACACTATAGATATTATAATAATATAGGTACTTGAATGCAATAGGTGTGCAAATCATGGTATAAAAATAATAGAACATGTTTTATATATACATATGTATGTGTTACTTCACGGGCGTAGTGGATTAAGTTATCGCTTTGCTAATGCCACTGCGCCTATGTGGGTTCAATCCCCACACGGGACAAACATTTGTGTGATTCACAAATAGTGATTCCGAGTTTGGGTGTTCTTTGTGTCCGGTGTTTGAATGTATAAAAAGTCACCCGCAGGCAATATTTCTAGTGCGGGAATAATCTTTTTTAAGCACATTAGCTTAGAAATTGTTGAACATGTTTTTTTTTATTAGGACTGGCTTCTATTTAAATGTAAACCCGCGTAATATAAAGCGGGCGCGGTCCACAATGTACACAAGAAATTAAATAAAGATGAGGCAATTTTATTGGGTTTCGATGAAACTATTAAGCCGATAGCATATATAACGGCCAGTTTCAATATGCGCATATTCATATATTCAAGTATTAATTACAATACTTGCCAATAATTATCTAATTGTTTGAGTAACGAATGCAGGTATGCTGCATACATTGTAAGTATTAACGACTATTTTGTTAACTGGCTCGGATATACAATGAATGTTATATTGTACAGAAGATATATATTTAGGATTAATTTCTGCCCGTTGTTTCGCCCGCGTGATTCCAGCAGAGATGTATACCGAGATAAAAAGTCTTCTATGCTTTAATCCAAAACATAGTCTATCGTTGCGGCAAGTTTCATTCAAATCTTTTCAACGGTTTACGTTTGATTGCGTTACAAACATCCAAACCTTCAAACATCTTCACATATAATAAGTCAAAGCTTGTGTGTCTATATTTGTCAATTATCGAAGCCGAATTACATATTATATTTAAAGCATGTTGGCGATTTGATTGATTGATAAATGTTAATAAAGCTATTAAATATAACAAGCATATTTAAAAGCGCATAAAAGGCTTATGCATCGTTGGCAAAGCGTGAGTGATACTTCTGGTATTACATGCATCATAAGTAAAAATCAGCTAGGCTGATCGGTACCTTTGCTAACATAGTGGTTAAAGCGTATTTATCAATCAGTACCTATTATTTATCTATAAGGTCGTAGCGGCACACTGGCGGCCAGATACAGTAGGTTTTCAATTATATCTGGCATTCAAACAATTGACAGTTTATGATTAATATTTTATTGGCAATCTATTCTCCAATATAGACAACAATTATAAACCAAGCGCTGAAATATTTAATAAGTAGTCATAAACCAAACAGCTGTATTGTACCTCTGACACTATTATGATTTAATTAAGGTACGTTTACAAGCGCAGCGGTAGTGAGTACGGCTCATGTGCCTCTAAGGTTTTGGGAGCAAAGCTTGTCTCGAGCTAAGTTTCATTAGATTTTGTATTATTAATTCCTGAATGGATTGGATGGAATCTGCAAATGTATCCGGTAGACGGCAATAGGATCGATCTCTATTTCATCATCTCAGCCGAAAGACGTCTACTGCTGGACATATACCTCCCCCAAGGTTTTCCACACAGACCGGTCTTGGGCCACCCGGACTTCTATTTAGTAGGACTTATATCCACAGCTGACTAATTGTAGGTATAATACATCTTTGCATATCCCTTTTGGGATAAAGGCGTGACTGAGCATTACATACAACCAAACAGCTATATTCGACACTCAACTAAGTCTAAATTAAGACATTAACAACAACAAATTACAACCAAAAGATATTTAATACTGAAGCAATAACACCATCACTCAAACCTAACATCTGAATTTAAAGTCATCTATTTACACCGAGACATGGTGTTCGGTAAACCCGTTAACCCTTCTTTCGCCGGGTATCAGCCACAGTGTTGGACAAAGCCTACATAAATAACGGATCAGTCGAAATGCGTAAACAATAGGCTATAGGAGGTGACAACCCAACGGATCGCGGGGATTCGAAACGAATTCTCTTTAAGTCAAAGGGATAAGATGAATGAATATTTTGTGTTTGTTAGCCAGACTAATATTATAACGAGAAAGATTTGTTTATTTGTAATGAACTCTAAAACTATTGAACCAATTTTAATAATTCTTTCGTCATTAAAAAGCCACTTTATTTATAGAAACATAGGCTATATAATAATTAAGTAATTATAAGCGTGGTTGAGACCGCGGAGGGACAGCTGGTGTTAAATAGGTACATATGTATTTAATATAAGGCTTCTTGTTGTAGTCTAATTATTTAGCAATAATAATTGTAAATCTTTATATATAAATAATCAGTTTCACAAATATGTTTCACCGTAGAAATCAAAAAGATTTCAATTGATGCACTTTATTTTTTTACACTTATACCTATATAGGCTTATTTTTATATATACTCTATCGCGAAATTTTAGAAACGGACTTTTAAAAATATTACACAGAGCTTACAGTAAACCGTTAATAATATATACATATATATAGATTCAGGATATATATCCATAAATAATGATCTCTCAATACGGGGTACGTAATTGTACCCACATTTTATTGTCATCCTACGTAATATCGGATGAACCTATTGCCATCTATTGGGCACACAGTCAACAGAACAACTTAATATCCTTACGCGCGACCTCGTAGTGAAATCTTGTTACGGGACTAGTGAAACGGCCATTATAAATTATTTTATTTTAATGAATTATATACAAAGTGGCGCAAATGTTATCTCATTAATTGATACCACACATACTACATGGTATTCTTTGACGATTTGCAAATTATGAACTAAATGTACGTATTATTCAGTAGTTTAGCCACAGGACAATTTTTTTGTTTTCATAATTTAGAAATATTATAACTGCATGTAATGCAGAGATAACTGTACTTAGGTGTCAAAGACCTTAAGCAGCGATATTAAAAAACCGTCGTACTGTATCGGGTCCGGGAATTGCCGGATCTTAGCGTAGTTGACAAAGACGATTTCAGACTACAGCTCACGATTGGTTACAATGGTGTTCCAATTTGTGTCAAATTTTATTTTATTTATTTTTTCAATATAATAATTTCTTAATTTCTGCGAAAATAAGTTTTTTGTTCATGTTAACCGTCTTATATCAAACAGCTTAAGGTAGTATATAATTTAATGTGATAACATTTGCGCCACCTTGTATATAATGCATTACGGTACATTCTCAGGCTTACCTCAATTGTGGTTTTAAGTTAACTTGAGAAAAGTCTTAGGTATTTGATTATTTATAAGTTTTTTGATTGTACGGCTGGCGCTGTGGTTGGTGTTATTGTGGTGCTATGTTAAGTGATTGCCTTAACACATGCCACTAAAAATTGTGTGATTGACAGACTTACCTATTTAGAGTCTAGCTGTTCCATGTGTCTATTGATACAATATTTGTTTAGTCTCACGCGAAAAAGAAATTCTTTTACGCCATAAATAATTTAAATACATTTTATCGTCCGGTAGCAATCATGATTTATAACAACGTGCTAAGCAGATAATAATCGTTCAATAATTTAAAATAACAATAACGTTATAAATAATATAACAGATGTCTATTGTTAAATACTAAAACCTTAAATCATATCATACGATATTTACGACACTATTATTCATAATTACGATACACAGCAATTATTGCCATTTTCAAACGCATAAAGAATCCCATATATAATATATCGAGTAATAATCCATATTTATAATAAATCGATGCAATTCTAACCGCTTATATTCTCATTGAGTATTAATTCTTAGTACATTATGTTAGACACTAATGAATAAAAAATAGACCTGTCATAAATGTCTTGGAGAACGATTAATCGAAACTGTAATCGATACTATTAATCGTTATCAGTTTCTAATAAGGAAATCGATTTGTTTTTCGCTTGTTGGAAACGCTGCAGGAAATCCGATTGAATGCCGAAACTTGTAATTTCTTAAAGTTGTTTAAAATATGGCTAAACAAGAATAAAAAACAGAAAATTCATTTGCCGCCGGTCATTGAGTTTACTGCGGTTTTTACGCGAAGGCTTATTAATTCTAATGTATATACTTTAAAAAAATAAGTACTATATTGGTACATTATACCTAATTAATAATACAATAACACTACTTAATGCCCGCGGCTTCGCCCGCGTGAATGGGAATGCATTATCGAAATTCATTCAACGGGTGGCACGTAATAGAGTAACAAATATCGTCAGAAATGTTATTAATATTATTATTTATGCTATTAGTGGCACTAAAACTATAATATTTACACAGCTACCTATTGTAGATTTTATATTATATATAATTTATATTTATAAATACTAGCAGCGTAAAATTAAAAATATATCTTCATATTATAAGGTAATCTAGTCGAAAATACTATGATATAAATTTAGTACTAATTACCTAACGAATTAGTAATTGAATAGCAAAAGCATAATAATGTATATGCATATTAAGTCATTATTTAAATTGAATGACGTGACTGTCAAAATAATAAGTCAAAAACACTTAAATTATACTGACGGCAAAGTAGTATAAGTAATTATCACGTCATTGTCTATGAAATGGAGTGTTGTGGGGTCCATCCTCGCTTGGGGCTAAATACTATTTTATCCATAGATTGTTTGATCGAGTCGGGAAATTGTTTGTGTCCAATATTTTATTGTATTAAATACTTATACTGTAAGAGCTGGTTGTTTTAATAATGATTATGTGCTAATCAGGTAGTTTGTCTGAAGATTACCAACCTCCTACATATAACCGGCGTAATAATTGTAACTCTATTACCCAGTAAGTGTGAGATCCAGAGGCACACATACAAACAATACTTTCCAATTCGTTTTTATCTTTCATTGACTGATACTGATGGCACTGCAAGCCTTTACTGGCCTCGATAACCGGGAGCTTACGCGCCGCGCCGCCTTTGTAATAAAAACATATTATAATATTTTAAAATGGAGAACGCTACGGGATTCACTCCAAAATAAAAACATTATTCACTGTACAGATCATACGCTACATAAACAACATAAAACTTATAATACTTACATACAATAGGTACTTGTGTAGGCACGCCCAGTCACCGCCAAATAAATTATACTGTCAACACATAAATCGATACAGGTAAGCTCTTACACGGTTTTTGATTCTACATCTTTGAACTCAACTGTAAGTGTAATATATTATTATTCTATTGTATTATTATAATAGTATGAACGGTGGGCGCGGCTTGAGGGTTAAAACGCGTGAAATTGCTTCGATAATATACATAAAAACACGTCGATAAGTTCTCACGGAAGAAACAATATCAATAAAAAGCAACCATGCAAACATACATTAAATATATAAAATAGGCTTAGTACAAAATAAGTTAGATGTTTTAGACGGATGGCGCAATGAATTAAATAGACATCTCACTATCAAAACCAAAATTTGTGTGATCTACAAATAGTTGTTCTGATTTTGAGTTTTGTTAGTGTCCTTTGTTTGAATATTTATAAAGATCCTCTACATACACCTATAGCATTATACCCAATAATTATCTTTATTAATAACAAATATTTTAATAATTTTATTCTAATAAACAAAGTCTAAGGCAACGAACCTTATATTCAAAAATCAATATTTGTATCAATCCAATGTAATTTAATTAATTATTTTGTCGTACATGCAAAGAAAACAGGAGAGATTATAAATAGCTTTATATATACGTAAGCAATTCTCGTGGTACATGAGACGCCGTCACGATCGACGCATACAAGCTTATTCAATTACGGCCGAACTAATCGGCCGGCATATACGCCTATCGTTTTGTCATTCCTAATATTGTACCTACGACGATCTATTAATGAGTTTTAATAGATAGAATATCTTTGTGAGATATGCCACTTATATTTCACGTGGACAGAATAAGCTGATAAAAGAAATTTACATGAATAATAATAATAGTAAAATAAAATATGTATAATAATAAAAATACACGAGCATTCAAGGGTTTAGTAACTTATTATTGTTATTAATAGTGTAATAAATGGTGCTATTTCTTCACATTTATTATTTAAACAATAACAATAATACTAAATAATTATTTAATCATTGAAATCACACGTAAAAGCCTGTAAGGGTAGGCAAACATATATAAGCGTAATACCGTCTACCAAACACATTTAATTTTTCAGAGTGCACTCGTACTAAAAATATTCCAATAATACTAATACCCAACCCGGGCACCAAACCCGTTACCTCACGCCGCACGCAAACACCTTCCAGAACCAGGCAGTCATTAAAGTAAAAACAATTTTGTTTTTTAAATAAGGCAACAATATGTTGCGTTGTCGCGTGCAACGGTGGCATTATACCGCGTCGTCTCGATCTCGCTGCGTTCTACACGGTTATTCAATTAACAGGGCTAATCGACCGATTGGCTATTCGGCCATTCAGGCTTTTAGCAAAGTTCTTTGTGATAATTATTATTATATTGTAATTATGTCAACGTGTTATTGATGCTGCTTCTGTCTCGGTGGTAGTACGAGGTTTTTGGGTTCGATTCTAGTGCTAAATGTTTTTGTAGAAATTCTTATTTAATACTTTGCACAGCAGATGTCAGTACGCTCGCCTACATCTATGTATGTGGCGAATTATATCTGACGAAATGTCGGTGTGACACATCTCTGTTTAATTTTGCCGGGATATACAGACGAAATAACAATTAAAACAGCAATTTTAATGCTTTAATGGCACTTAATAAAAATTTTAAGACATAACTATAGCTTATAAAGGGTTTACAGACAGAGCAGAAACAAACATAAAAAGTGCTTTATAAAATAATAACTGAATTTCTCTAATTAATTAAAATTACACCAATAATTATAAACACATATTAAAAATATTATATAGTCGTCTGTTTACGCGAATGTTATTCATTGAAATTACTATATACGGATTTTATCGCGTTATTTATTTTACACTTTATTACAAAATTTTGAAACTGTCACACTACTACTAGATACTATCGAACTTTACTAATTTTTAAGCTAATTAATTTATTAAAACTATTATATTATATTTATGTTTACATTTTCGTTTTACGTTTACGTTTCGGTTGCTTTTCAGCAGCCATGGTCATGGGGAGACTCTCCCCGTAAAACTTAAATATAAATAGTTTTAATAGTTCTAATAAATTAATTAGCTTAAAAATTAGTAAAGTTCAATAGTATTTAGTAGTAGTGTGACAGATTCAAAATTTTGCAATAAAGTGTAATATAAATAACGTGATAAAATCCGTATATAGTAGTTTAATTTCAATTAAAAATATTATTTAATATATTATATTATTTTGATAAATACATGTGCTTTTATTTGGTTGTTCACTACATATTTTAATTACATTACATACCCTTATATACTGAATTTCATCAACATTTGTTTAGCAGTTCAAGCGTGTTTAAGCAACATACAAACAGATTGCCATATATTTAATAAAGTTGAATATACAGTGCATATTCAATGTTATAACTTTTAAAAAACAACATAATTGCATACAATTCACGTAACTCGCAGTTTCTTGTTAATCATAATATACATAATATAAAGTTGAAGATTAGGTGCAATTAAAAAAGTTAACTTGTACAAATGCCAAGATTACTGGCATGACGCCATCGCGGTAAAGGTGAGGCTCTACTGCGAACGAAACTGAGCTAGGGATGGCTCATTTCCCGCTTAGCTCTATCTCGCATTTTTTTGTGAGTTTTTATATTTGTGATATTGTTATTCATACTACCATTCTTGTTAGTCTTACAATCTTATTGAAAGACTGCATTGATGACGTAGGGGCTTACACGGTAGTTTAGCACCTGTCAATTCGCCTAGAGTGCCTAATTTAATTCCCATACGGATTTAAATAATGTTTGATCTATCATATTAAAATATTCCTATTGGTTACGGTTGAGTGGTACTCCTAGTACCTTTTGCAAGCACTCATAGGCTCCACTAAGGCTTACCATTAATTAGATCGTAAGCTTGTTTGCATAAACTAGTAATATGCAATTATCGATAAAATTCGAATCTTCTAGCAAATAAAAATGTTTGACACTGACAAATATTCGAATATATTGATTAACACATTGAACACCGTGCTGGTCACAAATGACCGCTAACAACACAATTTCTATTGTATCTATATATATAAAACTCTTTCGTTACTGAGTGACTGACAGACAACGCACAGCCGAAACTACTGAACGCAAGAAGCTGAAATTTGGCACGTATGTTCCTTGGAGAGTGTAGGGGAGCACTAAGAGAGAATTTTTGGAAATTCCACCCTGAAGGGGTGAAAGGGGTGAAACCCGATATTCACACGGGAACGGGACTTACGCGGGTGAAACCGCGGGTAAACTACTAGTCTACTATATAACAATGAATGTGTTAAATACAAACACTAAGTATACCGTTACTCGATTATTCACAGCAGGGTCAACTTAGCATAGCTTTCTCGCCCAATTGCACATCACCAATTAAAACACATCCTCGCTCAGTTCATCTTTGATTACAAACCAACCTTAAGCTAACAAAAAAGGTAGTGTTTCCACGAGGGAACATAGCAATTAATATTAGTTTCCATGGCTCCACAACATGCAAACTATGACTTATCAAACAACAGTTACACTGGCAAAATATTTGTTTTACATTTTTCCTGCACTTTATGCACATTACGTAGTAAATTGTGCATTTTTATAGGCACTTTGTATTGTAGCGCACGGATGGCTCAGTGGTTAGTATAGTAACTAACGCTAATAAATATTATGGCAAGTGTTCTAAAGTGCCTTCTTTGTTGACTTCGTGATATGTTTGCGGCTGACCGTGAGGTCGTGATTTTGATTCCCGGGTCGGGCAAAATGTAGTTGAGAAATTTATTTATTTATTTTACATCAAATAGAACGACTTGCGCCAATTACACTATTTAATCATTATTTAATAATATAATATAAATTTAAAATTTAGCATTCACGCATCCTGCTCACAGTGTCTCATACATTCTAATAATAATACCTTCCATTCATCCGCAAAAATATCAACTTCACAATCATTCAAACAACGGACACAAGCAACACTTTGACTCGGAACTATTTGTGGGTTACCCAATTTTTGTCCCGGATCGAACACATAATACTCGCTATGGCAGTGGCGAGACGATCACTTAACGCCATTCGTGCAGTCTATGTATAACCAGTAGATGGCGATAGCTTCGTTTCCTATTGCATAGGTCTTAAACATAGCTGGGGATATGTGTAAAGCTCCCTTCTGAGTGCAGCTAAAACATTGTTTTTTTTATGGGATAGTAGGCAAACGAACAGACGGTTCACCTGATGGTAAGCGATTACCGCCGCCCATGGACACCCGCAACACCAGAGGAGTCACAAGTGCGTTGCCGGCCTTTAAAAAGGAGTACGCTCTTCTCTTGAAGGTTTGAAGGTTGTATTTGTCCGGAAATACCGCAGGCAACAGTTCATTCCACAGTTTTGTTGTGCGAGGCAGAAAATCTCCGAGAAAACACACAATTGTGGACTGCCAACCATCTTAATGATGGGGATGAAAATGCTGTCGCGTAGGACGATGGCGAAAAGAGGCGGCAGGGATCAGTCCGAACAATTCCTCGGAGCACTCCCCATAGTAAAAGCGATAGAAGATGCATAGCGAGGCCACATCTCTACGCAACGCCAAGGGGTCTAGCCGCCGTAAACATATCCTAAGGGTGGTTTTATTATACATCTGCCTACCCTATCAGTGGTATGACTGCACTGATGGCGTAGCAATTTACGTGGTCACTTCGGCCAATGCCACCGCGCCTAGAGTGGATTCAATCCCCACACAGGACAAAACTTTGTGTAATCCACAAATGGTTGTTTTGAGTGTTTTTTGTGTTCGTTCTATGAATGTTTGTAAAGTCCGCCTTTGACACAGGAATAATTTCAAGAGTTCTTTGTAAAAAAGAAAAATTAAGGCATGAGTATGTATTTTAAAAGCAAAACTTAAATATTATACTTCACTTCGTATATACTCCGCAGTAGTTCAACTAATTAGCTACATAAATTTATGTAATGGCTGCCATTTACATTATTATATAAACAAATTTGCTTTAAATTGATTAAGAAAATTACTCAACAGTGATTCGGCGCTAATTATAATAGAGTAATTAAAAAAAGAGGCGTATACGCACAAGTGTCTGCCAATTGGCTGTTATCCCAGATATCACGTGAAAAATAGGAATGGTAATTTATTGATTGGCTTGCTGGCTCAGTGGTGAAAGCGAATGCGTGGGCTGCAAACATGTGCCGGGACGGGCAAAAAATTGTTTGTAAGGAAATATTTGGTAGGAATATTATGGCTATAATATGTATGTAGGTATATAATATAAGATGTAGCCTGCGACTTTACTCGCGTATATACGACAGGAATGCATACTGTCATAAAAAGTATCCTATATGTATAGGTCATGGTATATTCGTATCTGTATGTCAAGTTACATTTAAATCTGTTCAACGGTTTACGAGTTATTGAATAACACGTAAACAAACATCTCCATGGTCACTTCAGCGTAGTGGTTCAAGTACCGGCTTGCCAGTGCCACTGCGCCTAGTGTTGTGGGTTCCATTCCTACACGGGACAAATATTTGTGTGGTACACAAATAGTAGTTCCGGGTCTGGATGTACTTTGTGTGTGTTGTTTGAATGTTTGTAAAGCGACACAGCAATTATTCCTAGTTTCGGGCGTTGTCTTTAATATTCATAATATAATGGGATAAGTAGAAAAACGTAGTTTAAATAATAATAATAATAATATTCTACCACATACACACAACACCATCTAGCCCAAACTAAGCAGAGCTTCTACCTTGGGTACTAGACAATGGATAAACATACATATAAACTTCATTTTTTTGTAAATACTTACATATTTTACATAGAAACACCCAGACCAAGACAAACATCCATGTTCATGCACACAAATATTTGACTTGTGCGGGAATCGAACCCGCAACCTCAGGCGTAGCAATCGGTTACACTAACCACTACGCCGTCTAGGCAATAGATTATTGAATTGTCAGTACACATACCTTTTTTAAAGAATACTCTCGCCATAGGAATAATTTTGCGTCGCTTTACAAACATTCAAACAACAGACATAAAGCATACCATATTATACACGTGTATCAATCTTTCTAGATCGTAATATGGTAACAAACAATTTAATAACTAAATATGCAAATGGCGTCCATTTTATGACTGGTGAAGTGTTTATGAAGCAAATTATGAAGTTGTAAAAAATATAATAAATATAACTAGTAATTAGTTAGATTGCAGGTAACAATGGCGGAAAATTAACTTCAGTGTAAGAATATTGTAAAACAATAATCTTGTGACATCTTCCTGTCTATTGATATGTCTATGATCTATCTATAAAACTAATTATCAATCATTAGACTGATAGTACAGAGGTTTAAGGAAAATATTTTTTGTGTCATGTGCTCGCTTCCCGTGTGAGACAAGAAGAAGTTCCTCATATATTATTTTCACTTTTGTTTGAATATTTATAAAGGGTACTGTCATGGAATCTCATCATCATCATCATCATCATGGAGTCTATACAAAATTTATATTGTAAATGTAAAACTTTGTGAAGGTGGTTGTATATTTCTTAATTAATTATGCGTAAACTGTTGAACAGATTTGGATGAAAATTTGTACTTAGATAGATTATGACTTGAATTAATCCATAGGATACTAATGTTGGTATGGTTGCCGTGGATTTACGCCAACAAACCGCGTCTATAAAAGCTTATTTCCAATAAAGAATAGTTAATTTTAAAGTAGAACACATATTTCAGAACTTAACAGTACTTTGCCAATAATTACTTTTATAAGCATTAAAATTTTTGGCGCGGGTCTCAAAACACATACATACAATAATAAATTATTTAATTTAGAATAAATACATAACAAATCAGAAAATAAACATAAAAAATATTATAAGGGTAAATAACAAGGCGCTAGAAAACTCCTTTAAAAATCCCACAGGAGCGGCCACATCGATTTTTCTAACAATAAAAGAAATTCAATATCGATTCCCCCACTAAACCTCAACAATACATCGAACAAAGCAATGTACAAATTAAACTACGTCCACATAAAAGAGCCTTATATTTAAAATATTCGCGCGTTCATATTTGAGTTGGCCGTACGCTTGCATATCAGAGGAATCGGAATACAAAAGGGCTCGCTTTAGGGATGCACGTTCCTGATCAATTTTCACGTATATCGATGCGGTGGTGATACATCCGATTGTTGTATCGATATCCCATCGATTAGCAGATCGGTTATAGCTTCATGTCTATGTATCAGTATATCTACGACGAAAGTTCTAAGTTATAAATGTAGAGGCTATTGCTATGTCACGGGCAAATGTTGTGAAAGAAAGAAAGAAAGAAATAATAGATGTTATAAAGAAAGTTTGACAACAAAGCCGTTGTATTTCATCATCCAACTCGAGAACGCACTTACTCAACATATATCTATTAAATTCTAAACAACGCAACTAAATATTGGTCCACTAGAAAATTATATCAGACCTTCGACCTTACTGTTACGTTTAAAGAAATAAAAGGAAATATCTAATTTAAATAAAATTTAAATTTAGATCAATTTATATTTTTCTTTAGAATAGCATCTTAGTATGTGAAAATCAAATAGATCGCATCCTATTATAGTAATATACAAAAAAATCGATGCGGATGCATACAATCGATTTATAATAATAATAATAATATTCTATCACATACACACAACACCATCTAGCCCAAACTAAGCAGAGCTTGTACTATGGGTACTAGACAATGGATAAACATACATATATATTTATTTTTTTTGTAAAAAACTTTTTTTATACTCCGTTACGATCCAAAACATCGATAGAAAACACACCTATCGAACATCCCTAGTTTACTTGGACCACTGAAAAATAAAACAGAACAAAACTGGTTTCTCTTATCGCGTCCACAAACGCACAATGGACGCGGAGGCATTGCCAGCTTTATGAACTAAGCGTTAATACGATTAATACCCGTTTTCTATTTGTTTATGGTCAAGAATAATGGTCTATTAACAATGTTAAATTGCTAACGCTAAAATGCGACTTTTCAACTGATTAGGTAAATTGTTTTGCGGCTGTTGCTATTGGTAGCCGTTGCACTTTTGTTTTTTTAAGATAAGAATGTGTTAGAAATTTATTGGAATTAGTGATGTGGTGTGAATCGGTCACTTATCGAAAAGTTTAGAATGGATTTACGTTGTAGCGATTAGGGGAAAAGCAAAAAGGAATTTAAGGCTTTTGTCATGCATCGGGACTGCAATTAGTTCTCATAATAATGTACGATCTATAACAACAATCATACTTATGTTTTAAACAATACGTTTGAATGTTCGGTTGCAAAGATTTCACGTGTAAGCCGCTGAATTGAAGGCAGGTAAATGCGAGTTATGTATAATAGGGCTATATCTTAAAATAATGTTGGTTTAATTATTTAGATTTTACGTCTAGATTTTTGATATAATGTTATTATTATAAGACGCGTCATAACTAAAGTAGGGAACTCATTTATAATTCAAGGCATTATAAGTTCATATAATTTGGCTTTTTTTCCCCTTAAAATTTCCAAGTAAAAACTATGCAATGGCATATTATGCTTATTCTATGAGGAATATACAATCCTTGTTATCTTGAATTGGTTTGGTGGCGCAGAGATAATGAATGCGAGTTCTGTACATGAGGTTTCTGGTTCGCTACCCGGATCGGGTAAAGATTTTCGATCAAAACATTCTCGGTAACAGCACAGGGACTGGGTAAACGAAAAGGCTTAACTATACGTGTTCTGAAACTGTTACTGGCGAGGTGTAGGCTTAAGACACCTTTCAGGGAAATACGCGTGAGACTATGCATCTGTGTAAACTTGCACAAAGAACACCTAGACCCAGCCCAGCTATCTACGGATCACGAAAAATTTTAACCGTTGACAGAGCGACGTACCTCGATAGTATCCATGGCCACAAACCATTTGTGCAGTTATAATTGGCAGGCGTAAAGGTACCCTATTAATTTATACAGTTACCGATATCCTTGTGAATAAGTTAAATGCACGCCATTTTACTGTAATTAGCCACTGAGCCTTATCGTACAACTTGAAGTATCGCGTGACGATGAATTTTAGTATTACATACAATTGTATTATACACAGAAAATAAGTAGTCATGTTAGTAGTGCACGCATAGTGAAGTCTCGAAAACGTACCACTGTGGCGTTTTGCTGGTCTTAAAACAAAATACAGACTCGACACTAGCCACTGCCATTATGCCGAGTATTGTGGGTTCAAATCCCACACGGGACAACAATTCTGAATCCACAAATGGATATTCCGAGTCTGGATATTCTTTGTGTCCGTTCTTTCAATATTTGTATAGTTCCCCGCGAGATAGGCATTATTCGAAACGCGGGAGTTGCCTTTTAAAGAAAAACCACCCAAAGTGAGGACTCAGAATGTCCCAACTAGCGCCTTTTTCGTTTCCTGACAAACCAAAATTGGTTTAACAAAAGCCTTTGCAAAATATTTGAAGCGCAATTGCTTGAATGAGAGTTATGTCTATCGCGTAAGCTCTTTTCTTATGTAATGCGCTACTTATTAGTTAAAATTGACAACGCATATATAAATAATAAAATAGTATAGACGACAGAAGTTCGACGTCCATTACTATGAAAGTAACATATTTAGTAAAATAAATGACATATACATTTTAAAAATTGTGCTAAAAGTCTCATAAGGCAGAAATAACGACACTATTTTGGCATTAAAATGGCCGTTAACAAATCCATTACCGTAATATTAATGTTAGTGTTATACTTTTCAGTCTTCACTTATTTTGTTTACGATTAATTTGTTTTATAATTAATTCTTGTATAGTCAAAATCGTTTATTAACTTTTGATAAAATCGTGAATCTACATAATTAATATAATAATATATTCTATCACATACACACAACACTATCTAGCCCAAACTAAGCAGAGCTTGTACTATGGGTACTAGACAATGGATAAACATACATATATACGTTTTTTTTTGTAAATACGTACATATTATACATAGAAACACCCAGACCAAGACAAACATCCATGTTCATGCACACAAATGTTTGACTTGTGCGGGAATTGAACCCGCAACCTCAGGCGTGGCAGTCGGTTACATTAACCACTACGCCATCGAGGCCGACAGTTATATGCGGGTTAATCAAAACTCCTATAAGATCGTGTTATTTCCGTGCTGCGACTGAAAATTTCTTGACAGAGAATTCCAATAACTCCTTGTCCGACTCGAGAATCGAGTTTGCGACCTCATGCACATCTATCGCATGCTACACCTAGACTTTGAACTACCTAGGCATTGAATTAAAAACAAATAAACTCACACGCAACTTCGCACATTTTTAAAACTATTATACTTTTAAAGAAATGAAAGCCGGCTTCTTCATAATAAATGTTATTAATGAGTATATTATACTCGCTATCTCCACTACAAATGTCATCTAAATCGGTTCAGTAACTCAGCCCAGCAAACGCAAAAAAAAACATAAATTCTCACAAATATTACCAATGCGAAGATAGTAAGTAGCATTCGTAACGCAATCTAGTAAGAAAGCTTAGCGAATTCGCAAACCATTTTCCTGCGAACAAACTCTCCCCCTTAACAAACCCATATCGCGTAGCGCCTAGCGCAAACCCGGATGGCGGTGACTATTGCCATCTGGGTTTGCGCCGTATTTATAACATTTAATAAGTATCCAACGTTTAATTTCACAGTTATTGACTGCTATTGCCCAGTAGTAGTGATTGATATGTGCACCCAGCTTTTATAGCCATGATAACGTTAGGCCATTATTCTTAGAATAATAAAACTCCAATTGATTTCTGTTCCTATTATGTGGTAAATGGATGTTTATATGCTTTGAATACCTATATTAGGTATAGACGTTTACAATCCTATAGGCTGCAGCGTAAAATTACCGTATATAATGTAATTTGCAGCTGCGATATTCTTGTGAGGTAATGTAGAGGTTTCAAGTTCGATTCCATGGCGTAAACATTTGGCGTTCGAAGTTATGTGCGTTATATTATCGCTGTCACGGTGATAGAAAACATCGTAAGGAACATGTCTTAAAGTTATTTACAGAGACAAAGAACAGTCCAACTCGGAGCATTTATTTGTGTTTCACATAAATTGTCGCGTTTCGTAATCGAACCTGGTACATACGCTAAGTGAGCTTTTAAACTACGCCAGAGCGCCATCCGTGCAGGCTAGTCCCCCGATCGATCCTCAGCTCTCCTTTTCCAATTACCACTAACCATTTCATGTTAGTATACCTTATATTGAACCTCGGTTTATGCAATCGATTTGTATCAGTGAAATCGAACCACAACATTACAAAATTACTAACAAATAAACAAAATGAATTATTTATTTGGCTCGTCGTGTATCTTGGCTCACGAATTTGTCTTTCCCTAAGCTAATTAGCTCTGTATAATGACATAACGCGCTCCTAAGCGTACACTTCAGTGCAAACTTAAATGATAAATATATCCATATTTGTCTATCAGTATAACTGGAAAGGCTTATCGTTTCGAATGCACTCGTTAGCGCTTGTAAGCTGAAACCCCATTACTACCACTTGGAAATGTCAAATAGACACCTTAAGACGTTCGACTTAAGGTACAAATCAATTTGACGGCAGTTTTAAGTTCTTTTTTCGCTTAGTACGCGCACGATTGCCTCTCCTAATTGGCTTGCCATCTGTTTTAATTCATTTTGCGATAGTTTTACAAGTATTTTATTGACGCGTGGCTCCGCCTGGCAGTCGGCTGGTGTAACGAAGCGATTAATCGATTCGTTTGCGTGCGAGTCGCTCCATCGAGTGTATTGCTCGATTATTCGATTTTTGAACAAATATTTCTTTAGTTTTGTTTTGTTATTATGGTCGAGCCCGCCATGTGCGTATTGCGATTGTGTTTGAATTAAATTTTAATTTGTTAGACTGTAGCCGGTGTTCGGATCTATAATTTTGTCATTAATAAAACAGAATGAATAATGCCTGTCGTTTATTCTGTTCGTGTGGACTAAGGAAAGTTGTCTACTAGATAATAATTAATCGTAATTACGTTTAAGCATGAAAAATGTTCCAGTTTCAATATCTATCGCGGTATGGGAGGTCTTAAAAGATGAAACGTGTAACTCTTAGTGCCAAAAGCTAAGGTTGAAAGTGTTTGCGCGGAGATAAGTCGAGTGGCATAGCCAGTGACGCGTGCTGCCATCTCTCGGACGATGACAGTAAATAATAAATCTTTAGATAACATCAGAGGCGAAGATTATACGGTACTGAGTCCTCATCACGCCATCCGTGCTTCCTGCACGGGCAAATTAGTAAAACACCTACAAACAATGATGCTAATGATTGTTAAAACTGTGCTCTTATTCCTAGAGCGTTAAGGTTGACATTTGATTGAGTGTCTCTACATTGAGTGCAGATAGTAAATGGTTGTTTAGAACAGTGAATATATTTTTAGTAGTTCGCAGAATCGGACGCTTTAAGTTAACGCCGGTGCTCCGTACAGTAGACAATGAACAGAACAACAGTTTAGACGTTTAAGTGGCTAGTTAACGTTCAGTTACATTCGGAGCGGAGTTATTACTGAACTTAAACGTTCACGGTAAGCCACACGCGTTTTCCGTGGCTCGTTTTAATGTATCATCTCGCTTGTGTATCTGAAGGGGACAGCACAGGTTTATCGACAAAATTGTATTGGGATTTTGATTTTCTTAGATTAAATCTATTCAAATGTATGACGTTTAGGTCTATGAGAGCGCCAATAATTTTTTTTAAATTAAGTAAAGCCACTCTAGTGTGGAAGCTGTATCGACTCGCTATTGATAGAAAATTCTATTACCTAGGACCTAATACATATGTGAAGTAAAATGGCCTGAGATACCTCTGCTTAACGGTTTGCCTATATACAGGCGTAAAGCTATATCATGACAAGCTTAGAACTCAATAGGTCTTTATAAAAATCGAAAATCGAATTAACGATCAGCAGTTCCATATACGCTCAAACTTACACCTCTAAACCATCAAGCCTTGTTTAAAACGGTGCACTTTCTTTGGGCCGAATTTGTAACCGTTGACCTCGACAAACGCGTTGACCAATTAGAAACACCCATTAAAACCATTCGGCAAAGTTCGTGTTCTTTCGCCGAGCGCATTCTTTCACGAAAACAAGCGATGCAATTTAATCCGTCAATTTGCACCGAACAAAACCGCCAACGGTAGCCCCTTTTGAAAATGGAACGCTTCAATTGAATTTTGCGTTCTAAAAGTTAGTACCTACCGTCATTAAGTTAACGGTCGTTCTTTTTTTGAAATCAGATCCTGTGCTATGTATAATCCCAATGTCGCTACGGATTATTCAAAATGGACTCTTTCCTTGCACTTTTCAATTTAAAATAGACATATTTAAAGTTCGACGATTTAATGTATGATTCTACATTAGATAAAAACTTCAGGTTTGGGCATAAAAAAGCATCTTCTTAGTCCGTCAAACAAGAGACCTTGATACCACTTCAGCCGCAATGAGGACTTCACAACTGCTTACCATCAGGCGGAGTGTAGTTTTATTGACTGGCAGAGATAAAAAAAGGAAAGGAAAGCAAATTGCTTGAATTTTAAAAAGTGACGTTTCTGACCGCCGTAGATTGGTCACTTTTTAAAATTCAAGCAAAGTACAACAACACATTGCATATCACTATACTATTACTATAGATATATACCTATATATAGGTACGCATGTTCGTTTCTGAAAATTGTAGGCAATACAATACCAATACCTTTGCAAGAGTTCATAATCCCTTACCAAGCGAACTAAATGCTAGTTAGCCATCTTGTGCAATAAAAATAACCAGTTAAATCTCTTCATAACCCACGTATATTTTGTCAATAAATAGCCTAATAGAGATGCCGATAGGTACTTTTGTATCAACTTTCTAACTAAGTAGGTTTTATCGGACAATCTTTATATGAAACAGTAGCTGCATGACGTTATAGCTATCGAGATTCAAACGTAAGGCAATAAACCTACATATCTTATCTAAATTTTTATCAAATGTGTCTCCGAATTAAATTAATATTATGTTGACTATATAAGCGGTTGTACGTTGGACAGACTTCTTTTGCTTGGCCTACTTGGACCTGTGGTATAAATTGTGGCGGTAGCTCAGTAGGTAAAGCGGTGGATTTTGCGATCGAGAAGTCGTAGGTTCGATTTCGGTTCCCACCGATTGCACTGACGTAAACTCAGACATAACGTAAATGTTCTGGCTCAGGTGGTAGTTTTTTATTTTTGGTAGTAATTAGTAACTCAAATAGCTAGTAATCTATACTAAAATAGACTTTATCTTTTAGTTTCCGAACGAATGTGATGTCTTGGATTCGATTCCCGGGTTAAGTACTGTCTGAAAATGTGTTCAATACCTAGGCAAAAAAACTTATAACATAAGACCTTAACATAGGATATTACTCATTAATGGCGAAAAGTGGGTGTAGGTATGCCGCTACTTACTAATAGCCTAGAGTTTTACCATACCGCATACAATCACACACAACTGCGTAAAATATCTTGACTATAAAAAAGCTATCACGTTCTGTCAAGAAATACTCAGGACCAGCACCAAATAGTCAGGATATTAGTTATTATTATTATCCTTAGCTATCTAAGGAAAATATTCTTACTGTAAAAAAGTTATCACATTTTATCCGACAAGTAAAATCAAAGACGGAAAGATCGTTCAGTCAATTACGCCAACGATATACAAAAATAAAGTTTATTAGAGAAATAACAGTAAATAACCAAGTGATTACTGTATTAATAAATACAATTCGCCAAATAACTATTTAAAGATAATATAAAGATAATATAATTATGTTTTTTATTACGTTGGGAACATAAAATTTGGTGTCATATCCAACATAATTAATATTAAAGAAAATTTGGTTGAACGTATCGCGTTACAAGCGGATGTAATCTGTAGAAACCATTTTATTATTATGAGAAAAGTTAAAGTTGAATGTGTTATGGTTGTCTATTAAAATGTTTGGCTAATTGGTTTGGTAAGTTTGAGGTTGATCGCGAGGTCTTGGGATCGATTTCTAGGTTGAGAAAAGAAAGGTTTTTTGTTAGAAAATTAAGTGTTTGTTTAGTGGTTTCGTGGTTAATTTGAGGCTGGTTGTGAGGTAGTAGATTCAATTTCTAGGTTGAGAAAAGTGTGGATAGGTATTTCTGTTAGGTAATAAAGTGTTTGTTTAGTGGTTTCGTGGTTAATTTAAGGCTGGTTGTGAGGTTTTAGGTTCGGTTGCCAGGTTTAGCAAGGTGTTGTTAAATTTTGATTCTGAGGAAATACTCGCCAGTGTCATAGCTACTGGAAATGTACAACGAAGACGGCAATAGGCTTGCCCTGTGCGATTTAAAACTTAGTAGGTGAAATGTAGGTTTAATAAGTCTCTGTCTACCATTTTTATGCTAAATAGGACGATAATAATCTTTAAAACAATAATTTATACATAGATTTACGACTATGTCCTCGAAGAAGTAGGCAAGGTTGCAGATATTAATCAGAAAAAAATAAAGTTCACCAGCTATGCTTTTAGGTCTCAAAATGGGAGCCTATCGCCATCTTTCGGACACAGCACTAGACTTTATGTAGTTATTAAGTATTTCTTGATAAGAACAGCTCTATATCCTGTCCTAGGAACCAAACACGACACCTTAAACACATCAGTCGCATTTATCAAACCGGATTTGAAAACCTTTATTTTGTATAAGAACCGAACAGCGCTCGTTGCAACAACACCAGTTAGTTACTAAATTAACAAACACCACTGAGCAGCGATAGCTCAGTGGGGAGACCAACAGACTGCAATGCAGAGGGTCTCGAGTTCGAGCCCACGTCGCGGACCTCTGACTTTAGGAAGTTATATGACTTTTCGAAATTATGTGCGTATTGATTGACAATTATCGCCTGCTCCGTGCCTCGGAGAGTCAAGCCGTCGGTCCCGGCTGCCATGAACATCTACGGCAGTCGTTATTGGGAGAGTGTCGACACAAAAGATCCCACTGGGTCGAAGTGTCGCCGGTCTGCCTGGCCCCCACATAAGATACATACTAAACTAAACTAAAAAAACTAATATATAATTTAGTAGAATTAATATCTTCCTTTATTATATGGTTCCGAGTTAATTAATATGACAGAGCGCAGCAAATTAGATAATTTGTCATCTTGCGCTCGTTCTCAGGACCTTATTGTTGTTTTGAACATAAATTACAATATCTCGGGCCTTCTTGGAACTTTTGAATAAGGTTGCCCATCCACCGCGAGTAAGAATGCCAGCTAATACATATCTTTTAATACAATAAATTTGCTATTGATGTATTGAATGCGATGTTGTTTGGCGAATAGAAATGGTGTATATAGATTTGAGATTGTTTAGATATGGATGAGAAAGTTCTAGATATTTGTTTCGTTATATTTGTCACTGAGTTGGTGGTATTGAATACGATTGCTGTGCATGAGGTTTGTGGTTTCATGCCCAAATCACGTGAAGTATTATTGGGATTTTCTCTTAATACATTTTACGTACTAGTATTTAGACTGGAACTGCCCAGTAGACAGCAAGATTCTCGACCCCTATTAGGTAAAAACTTAAATATAGTTATAATACTAGATATGTGTTATAATACTGTACTATATAAACAAGTAATTAATATTATCCTAGTTCATTTAGAGAAATGAAATTATTACGAACTTTAAGAACTTTATTTTGTTAACACTTCAAGAGCAGCGATAGCTCAGTGGGGAGACCAACAGACTGCAATGCAGAGGGTCTCGGGTTCGAACCCACGTCGCGCACCTCTGACTTTCTGAAGTTATATGAATTTTCGAAATTATGTGCGTATTGATTGACAATTATCGCCTGCTCCGTGCCTCGGAGAGTCAAGCCGTCGGTCCCGGCTGCCATGAACATCTACGGCAGTCGTTATTGGGAAAGTCAGTACCCTCTAATATTCTGACACTGGTCTAGCCTTAGGGTATCGTTAGCCTTCAGGTTGTGGAGGTCAGGTGGCAGCCGCTCCGTGTAAAAACTGATATCCAGTCAAATCCGGTTAGACCAGAAAAGCCGACCCCAAGTGACTTGGGAATAATAAAGGCTAAGAGAGAAGAAGATTTTGTTAACACTTCGTAATGATACCTATTTATTTTAACGTTTAGGGCTTTTAAATTATTAACGGGGAGACTATTGGCTATGTAAGGGGCAAACAAAATCAATTCTGATGAAAGCCGTATAAACCAATTCCAATTAAGTACACAATTGTACGAAAATTCTCGTGAATTTATGTACCTATAATTGTGTACCTTATTTGTGTTGTTTGCATTTTAGATATGACTGCAGGTTTACACTCACTCCGTTTAAGCCTTTATTTTCCTGTACTCTTATCAAAATATTACCAACCTTTCCCGACTAAACCAAACTAACGCACAATATTGAGTCAAAAAAGGATTTTCCACAACATAAATAATGTCATCAGTACTAAAATTAATTTGTACAGCAGTCGTCATATAAATTAAATAACATTGTTTGATTGTTAATAATTATAAATCCTAGTTGTAATTATTAAATTTATCACCCAACAGGAATATTTTATCAATAATTGTTCTGTAAGTTTCCTGAACGCATATTGTAAATAACCATTAATATTTTAAACGTTGCAAATATATGATTCTTGATTTTACCCGCGGCTTTGCTCGCGTAAATCTTGTAGGTAAGGTTTGTTACAGTATTTTTTTTCTGGGTAGTAGATACCCTATGTCCGTTGCCGGTCCCCCTGACAACGTGTAAATTTCATGATGATGGGTCGAGTAGTTAAGGCGTAAAAGCGTAACAAACAAATTCACATTTATAATATTAATTAGGATTAAGATGTATGTAACATAATATGTATACCTATTTTAATTTATATTTTTATATATTAATTTATATATATATATGCGTATCAATTATAATTTATATAATATATATCTTACGTAGTTTTGTGTTTTGTGTTTGTGTTTGTAAAATATTACAATGAGTAGCTGATGTATGTCCGGCGTCACTTGGGGTTACCAAATAATATCAGGGTTGGTTTGCGGTTACCTGTTACCTGTTACCTCAAACCAACAACAAACCTGAGTGGTAACCTCATTTTCATTATATATGTACTTTTTTTTTTGTTTTCTTTATAATAATATTTGTATAAGAACGTGTACCTATGTTTTGAAAAATAAATACTTACTTACTTACTTATAATTTACAAAAACATACCTGATGATATAATAGACATATATTTATATCTAGAGTTTTATGGTAAAAGTGCCTTTACGCGTTGCCGTCTCTGCGAGTTACGAGTTACTATTCGACCATTGTAAAACAGGAATACTTTATTAATAATATTCCGTAAATTTCCTATACTTATATTGTAAATAACAATTATTAATTTAAATGTAGAAATTTACTAAATAGTAACAATTGTGTGCCTATCTTATGGAAAATGGCCATCATCTATACGTGGCAGCGTAGAATTACTCTACGCTACCAGATGTTGGCATTCTTGCAATGGATGCCATTTATTAAACTTTATGCACAGTAAAGAATATAAAACATATGTATATCACATAGGATGACTTAATGCTATTAGAGATTATCTATCACCCAAACATATTCTGCCACCGCAAGTGATACAAGCCATTTCTTTCACAACATAAGTCAGTATACTGTCTTATTAAGGTTCTTTGTAATCCCAACTTACCTAAAATATGTGCGTATTGATTGACAATTATCGCCTGCTCCGTGCCTCGGAGAGCACGTTAAGCCGTCGGTCCCGGCTGCCATGAACATCTATGGCAGTCGTTATTGGGAGAGTGTCGACACAAAAGATCCCACTGGGTCGAAGTGTCGCCGGTCTGCACTGACTGGCTCCCACATAAGATACATACATACATACCTAAAATAACTCAAGATTATAGCTTCTGTATGAAGGTATCTGACAGTAGAAAGCGGTTCTCAGTGTAAGCGGACATCCCACTGTGCCCCACTTCACTCAAATATATAATAACCTTTTCTTTAGATTTGTGTAAAACAACTCCAATGTGGATTTTGATTTCCGGGCATACGTACCTACTCCATTATTTGCCCATAAACATATCCGATCTTTCTCTAAGCTGTTAATCTATACATATAATAAAAAATTGTAGGTGATCAATGCCTGTAAACACTCATAGAATACTCATAGAATTGCAAACATCACTAAAGGTATAGGAGTTATTTAAATAAATTGTGAGTCAGTTGTTTTTGTAAGAGCTGGCTTCTAAGCCACATCAATTGTTTTTAGAAATGGTGTTGTTCTATCTGTATGCTTGTACGCGCATCACGCAAAAACTACTGCACTAAATTAAATATGGTTTTTAAAGTTGTGTTCTTGGAAGTCTAACTTAGAATTTAGTGCATGTTTCATCTTGATACGCCGACGCCGCCTGGAAGCCGAGTATTGTGTGTGTAGATCAGGTTGCAACATTCAAAGAAAGGAAAATATATGTACCTACTATATATATTTTCCTTTATTTTTAATGTGATATCCAAATTCCACGCGTAGGAAAACGCAAGGAAAGCTTGTTTTATACTAAAATATAATTATAGCATTGATATATTTCTAAGTATTATAATATTATACTATTAAATGGATGGCGTACCTAACAACATTTTATTTATTAGCGGACCCCAATATATTATTCCTTTAAACTTTAAAAGTCAATTATTCACTTTATAATTATTATTGTGGCTAAGTTATAATTTTATTACAGAATTAATGAGTGGTTTTGAAATCTTAGAAAAACCTGTTTCATTATGTCCGATTGAATATAGTATGGTGATTATTTTTTTAATAATTTGAATGTCATCTGATTGTGTTTTATTGTAATAGGTGTGAATTATTAGTGGGTAATTAGTTAAATTAGTTATTCGGAGGCAGTAGGTTCGGTTCTTAATTGCTTTTTAGCCGTTCAGCATAAATTTAACACAATTTTTAGTGTATTGCGGCTTCGGTTTTGTAAATGCAAGTTTGGATTTATATTGAAATGCAGTTTTTAAGATTTGTTGTTAGGTAGTTTTAAATTATGCCATTAGAATACTTTTTTAAATTACGAATTATAAATTAAGGATGGCGTCTGCTCTTGGCTTATTACCTAAATACGTTTAGATGTCTATTTTTTTTAATTGCTCCCTTTATGTGTACTTTACATGCCGTAAGAACAAACATTGATACAACAGATTTATACGCAATTGTACTAAGTTTCATATACCTAATATTTCAGCCCGTGTTTGTCCAACCCATAGCTGCCAATTAGGCAATGTCTATACTATCCACTGTGCTATCATACATACTTATAGAGCATATACTACATTTACATTTTGCGTATGTCTCATATTATGAGCGTATTTTAGACACATTACCAGACCCCGTCAATTTCCAGAGAGAAAACTCTAAAACATCCTACTCAAGAATCGAACCCGAGACCTCAATATTGCCACACAAGCGCTCTAACCACGGTACCATCGCGGCATCTCAAACATAGGCTCGTCATGCGACTCGAAAACGTTCCGAGAAGCTAACATCGTTAAACCATTCCTTAATACCATTGCGCTATGTCTTAAGGTAGGTGGGCAGCGGCGTGGGAGTCCGGCGGACGCCCCGCGGCGATCGACTCGTGCGCATTAACGTGTTCATTTATTAATATACAGGACAGAGCTATGCTTGCTTAGACGAGGACGGAATGAAAATTTTATAACTAATAATCGAACAGAGTTTAATATAATATTGACTTACGTTTACGCGAATGTTATACATTGAAATTAAACTATTTTATACGGAATTTTATGTCAAAAGGCTGTATTTATTTATAATGTTTTTTTTAAATAGTGTTGTAGGTGCTTGCCCGTAGGAATTTGTTTTCAAATCAAATCAATTGTAACAGTAGACTAAGTTATTATGTTTTTGTGGTTTGTTTTTGTAATCGAAGTGGTGTTTTTTGGTGAGTCATCAAAATAAAATAAATATGAAATAAATATAAGCGAAATGGATGATGGATTTGCTATGACTTTGAACCGAAGTAGGTAATTGTATGTTATGTTTTTTCGATATGTATCACTGCTGGGAAAAGAAGTATTCTTAGCCAAATTAATAATAATAATAATAATATTCTATCACATACACACAACACCATCTAGCCCAAACTAAGCAGAGCTTGTACTATGGGTACTAGACAATGGATTAACATACATATGTATATACTTTTTTTTTGTAAATACATACATATTATATATAGGAACACCCAGACCAAGACAAACATCCATGTTCATGCACACAAATGTTGACTTGTGCGGGAATCGAACCCGCGACCTCAGGCGTGGCAGTCGGTTACACTAACCACTACGCCATCGAGTCGTCGATTATCCTATTCTTTGTTATACCTGGCCGGACGTTATTGAAGATGTATAGATTTTTTAACATATCAATAAACTTATGTTTGTAATTTAAAAATGCAGTAGGTATCAATCGCATATGGTTATTAACATCAGAGATATTAATTACCTGACAGCCCTGCATATCTTTACACGCCATTTTCTTTGTAATTAATTAACAAAAAATATAATTATATTCCAAAAAGCATATTGGGCAAGAACTACAACTTTTAAAAGTAGGTCCAATACGCCACAGTTGTCAATATGACACGCGACCTAAATACTCGACAATAATTATCGAAGACTTTCACTTTCCATCGGTAGCTTCGTGTTTTAATTAAGCTACTGTACTTCTATGTTTTTATATAACATACTAGCTTCTGCCCGCTGCTTTGTATGTTTGAAATAATAGGAAAATATTCGTTTTGGTTTCTTTAGCTCTTATAAATCATCTAGATTATTTTTTTAAATATCTCCTTAAATGTACGTTTCGCTCGCTTAAATGTACGTTAGATAAGTTTAGTAACAGTACTTTCTTCTGGATAAAAGATACGCTGTCTTATTCTGTACCCCTTACAACGTGTATACAAAATTGCATGATGATCGGTCGAGCAGTTAAGGCGTGAAAGCGTAACAAACAAACAAACTCACATTCGCATTTATAATATTAGTAAGGATGCATAGATATAGTCTTTGCTAGCTTGCAATTTCAGTGATCTAATTCGTGCATTGAAGACCCTAGAAGATAAATTAAAGATGGAATGAAAGGGGTACACTTGGGATCGAGAGGTCTTGGGTACGATTCTCACCCAGTTACACTACTGACGCGATAGGTTTGCTTACCCAACAGATAATACTCGTATAACAGATCTTGTACTTACGTTTAGCCTGAAGGGTTAACAAACTTACTAGCCATTTGTAACCCAAGAATTGCAAGAAATCTTTTCAAAAAAGAAAAATGGTGTGTGTTTTTAAGAGTTTGAAATACAGCAATTATAAGCTGTAATTGGGATTAGTGATAAAACATTTAAAAAACGCAACAATAACATCAATTTTCGCGCGATTTTCATTGTTTTATTTTTTAGCACTCAAGCAACGCATAACAACTTAAAAGTTTAAACATTTGATCAATCATTATCACACTGTGTTATAATATATTCATAAAATTGTAAGTTTATGTTAATACCACAAGTTTTAAGGCAAAAGGTGTTAATTAGTTATTTATCAAAATAAACCATTATTTTTTTAATATTTACATCTTCCACGTGCAGAGATGTATTATTCTCAAGTAATTTTTTTATACAACAAAATTGGCAAATCGTCTTCTGGCCTGCCTGATGGTAAGCGGTAAGCGATTACCATAGTCTATGACCGTTTGCCATATACCAGGGATATATTTATCGCGTTGCAGTAAAAGCAAACCTATTTGGTAATAGGTTTGCTTGCAACAACAAGTCTAAAATATGACCAGGGGAACCATCCCCAACCACTAACCTAACCTAACCAAAACCTAAAAACATTTTGCCTAACCCAAACACCGAACACACAGGCGATTGCATAGACAACCGCCATCATTCAAACTACAAACCGGTCTGTTTAATTCCTAACATCTTTTTTATTAAAACTTAAACCGAGCACCAAACTCAAAACCTACATCTCTTCCTTACTTACAACAAGCAAGCAGTCAAACAAAACACACATTTTTAACTTAAAACATGTCCTATCTTATCTTCTAAAGGCTATGCCTGTAAGACACCCCGTGACGCTCTCAGGCCGATGTTCAACGTAAAGTCATAAAGCCGCGCACAGACAGTCGGTGGCTCGAGTCAAGTGGAACGGCTACACGAGGCTAATTAATATACCACTTGTCAATTAACCACACGATAATGCGTACACATCCTTATTTTATTATACAACACAGTTATTAAGCTGTTTTCTTTAATAATAATATCAGCTCAGTTACTTTTCTACTGCTGGGCATGGATCTATTCTCAGTGTGCGAAGGAAACGGTTGTTCCGAGTTTGGATGTTCTTCCGCCGTTCTGTCAGCTGTCTGAATGTTTGTAAAGTACCCCGCGATACAGGAATTATTGCCAGAGCAGGAGTTGTCTTTATTAATAAAAAAAATAAGAAGAAAATGATTATTAAGTCCTTTGTCAGGGGAGTTCACAAATATACAATGAACGGTCACTAAGAACACCCAGACTCGGAACAACCATTTGTGGAACACACAAAGATTTTTCCGTGTGGATTCGAACCCACACACAACGCTTAACGCAGTACCGGTGGCGAGGTGATCACTTAAACCACTGCGCCATATGTGCTTTCTGGTATTATATATCTATCGTTAGCTAAATTTCAGATTTTATGAAATAGAAGACAAATGTGATACTGTTTACCTACTAGACAACTTCAGACTGCAAACTGTGATACAATCCTAACTATCCCTTCAAAGAAATACAACCGTAGTGGTAGCGAATGAAACTGCACACAAGGTTGCGAGTTCAATTCCCAGGTCGCGCAACGTGGAATTTGGTTTTTCTGTTGAATATCAACACATGTACAAATATCGTATTTATGGTAGTTTTCTTAGCCTTGTATTATGTCCCACTGCTGGGCAAAAGCTTCTCCCTTAGACTTCCAAACCACTCTATCCGAAGATATTCCCTGCCAGTCCCTTTCGAAGATGTCCAAGTCATCTCGCCATCTCCGCTTAGATCTGCCCAGTCGCCGTCTACTGTCTTTTGGCACCCAATTGGTCACAATTTGTGCCTACCTCTCTGGGTACATGCGGCAGATGTGTCCGGCCCAGGCCCATTAGCCTGGTGGAAGAAAAAGAAAATATAAAATTATCACAATATAATGAAAAATATTACAATTGGCGATTAACGTCAGAGTTCTTAAATACAAATATGTGTTCTGAATGTGATTAATTGATATAAGATTTTTTTTTGATACTGGCAACATTTCTGTTATTGTAGCTATGGACTGGTAGATATTGTCGTTAATAAATTAAAGCACCATTTAAAATGAGTTTTGTCGGTGAAGTTGTACAGATTTCTTTTATAGCACAAAAGTGTGTGTGTACTTAGAAATTCTTAGTAGCAAGACGGAGTCTAGTATTGTGCCTGTGTTCGACCCTATTACGCGGGACCTAATGGGCAGGCACACTGTGGCTCTAATGCACCTCTGCCTACCCAACCCATTCAGGGATATCGTGAAACCCTCTCTCCCTAGCCTTTATTACACCCAAGTCACTTGGGGTCGGCTTTTCTGGTCTTACCGGATTTGACTGGATATCAGTTTTTACACGGAGCGGCTGTCTCCTGATCTCTGCAACCCGAAAGCTAACGATACCCTAAGGCTAGACCAGTGTCAGGATATTATAGGGCACCGACCTCCCAATAACTGCCATAGATTTTCATGGCAGCCGGGACCGACGGCTTAACGTGCTCTTCGAGGCACGAAGCAGGCGATAATTGTCAATCAATACGCACATAATTTCGAAATGTCATATATCTTCCGTAAGTCTGAGGTGCGCGACGTGGGTTCGAACTCGAGACCCTCTGCATTGCAGTCTGTTGGTCTCCCCACTGAGCTATCGCTGCTGATTGGGGATATCGTGAAACAATTTATAAAAAAACTACATAGAACAGTAGTCAATTGTAACTCATTACATACATACATAGATTCACGCCTGTTTCCCAGAAGGGTAGGCAGAGACTACGGATTTCCATTAGCTACGATCCTGACACACTTCTCTAGCTTCATTCACTTTCATCATATTCCTCATACACGCTTGCCAGTTTAAGGTGCTCTTAACCTGGCTTTTGTGCAGAACGTCTCCGGTCTGATCGAGAAACGTTCGCCTACGTCTTCCCCTTGCGACTGTTCCATTCACACTAGCCTTATAAACTTTCTTAGTCAGTATTTTCTCGTTCATTCATTTCACATGCTCAAACCAGCTTCACATACCCTTTTCTATTCTTGTCACTATATCCACTTTCATGCCGCATCTCTCTCTAATCACACTATTCCTTATTCTATCTTTCAAGTAACTCATTACAAGATATTTATATCGTAAAGAACATCGTTTATAAATCAGTAATAACAACATTGTAATTACGAATAATAATTATGCTAATTATTAGTACTTACATTGTTATTCGAGGGCTATTACCGTTTAAGTACCTACATTGTTTTATTTAGTCGTATTTCCTTGAAGTGTCAATAAATCAGTTATTTGAACAAGTGCAGATACGTATTCTATATGTATGTATGTATCTTATGTGGGGGCCAGTCAGTGCAGACCGGCGACACTTCGACCCAGTGGGATATTTTGTGTCGACACTCTCCCAATAACGACTGTCATAGATGTTCATGGCAGCCGGGACCGACGGCTTAACGTGCTCTCCGAGGCACGGAGCAGGCGATAATTTTCAATCAATACACACATAATTTCGAAAAGTCATATATTCCGTAAGTCTGAGGTGCGCGACGTGGGTTCGAACTCGAGACCCTCTGCATTGCAGTCTGTTGGTCTCCCCACTGAGCTATTCTATATGTAAGTACTTGGATATATGTTTTATTGATATACGATTGTACTGATGGCGAAGTAGATTAAGTAATCACTTCGACTACGAAGAGTGTCGTAGGTTCGATTCGGGTCAAAAAATCTACAAATAGTTGTTCCGAGCCTGGGTGTTCTTGTGTCCGTTGTTTGAATGTTTGTTAAGTCTCTAGGATACAGGATGTATTCCTAGTGCAGAAGTAGTCTTTTAAGAATAAATAAAATAATAGTCTGTGATTATGTTTGCGTGTTTACATATATACAGCCTTATGTATGATTTCCGAATAAGACAATGTGTTTTCTTAGACTTTTCTTAATAGTATCTCGGTGTCTAGTTATGGGCGTAATAAAATAGGCTCGCTCCTTTTAACATAGAATCTAAAATGTTAATAAAATCCTCTCATTTAAGGTATATTAATTAATATAAAATACATATTCATCAGTACAGTATTACAGTCGCAAGAGGAAGACCTAGGCGAACGTTTCTTGATCAGATCGGAGGCGTTCTGGACAAAGGCCAGGTTAAGAGCACCTTGAACCGACGGGCGTGTATGAGGAATGTGATGAAAGTGAATGAAGCCAGAGAAGTGTGTCAGGATCGTAGCAAATGGAAATCTGTAGTCTCTGCCTACCCCGCTGGGAAACAGGCGTGAATCTATGTATGTATGTATGTATGTATGTATATTCATCTATTTATAAGAACTAAGTGATAGAAATTTATTTTTAAAAACTACATTAAGACGAGGGAAACCGCGGGCAAAATCTAGTGAGTATAGATTTTACATAACAAAACTACATTGCATTTATTTTGAATGGCATATCTTTACGTATACGTCGTCGAGTAATCCAAGCAACTCTATACTGAGTATATACACATCACACACATAGACACATGTATGTGTGTGTAAGTACGGTCAGTAACAAGTCACGCTCCTAATTATAGAAGCATTCCCAATCAATTACCGAGTATGCGCAACAAAACTGTCCCGACCACTTCATTTGGGGTACGGTCAGCAAAAACCTTAGGTAATTATAACGTTCAGTTTTTAATAATTTGCAGTTTATTTTTAATTATCAAGTTAGCTTTGACTAAACTTTTTGATACGTTTGTTATAATAAACGTATCAAAAAGTTTAGTGAAAATGTTAAGTTTGTGATTATCAAATCATTTAAATGTTAATGTAAAATTTTCATTGAATTGCAGTATATTTTTAATTATCAAATTTGCTTTGACTGAAAATTGTAACACGTTCGTTAAAGTAATCGAATCAAATCTAATTTAATTGCTAAGTACACAATTCAAGATGTTAGTTAGAATATTCTCTAAGCCATGTTGGTGTGCAATTCTTAAAATAATAAGTACAATGTCAATTCACATAAAATGTATTACTATACATGTCAATTTATGAAATACTAGCTTTTGCCCGTGGTTACGCTTGCTTGGGAATGGTACTTTTGCCTGGATGAAAGGTACCCTATGTCCTTTTCTGTACCCCTGACAACGTGTATGTGAAATTTCATGATGATCCGTCAAGTAGTTTAGGCGTGAAAGCGTAACAAATAAACGGACTTAGTTTTAGTTAGGATTAGGATATAATTAAGGTTTTATCGTAGGTTGAAAGTATTCTTTACCCAGCTTACCAGAATGTTTCTGATCTAACTGGAAAACGTTGACCTGGTCTGCCTTTTCCATTATATTGGTTATACTATGACATTTTGGTTTAATAGGATAAGTAAACTTTACTGATAAGTTATATTAAAATAACTAATTACATTTTATTGCCTTAAAGGGAAATAACTTTGAGGAAATACTAAATATTAACAAATATGGATATTTGGCCTCAATTAAAATATCCTTATTCGAATATCGAAAATTAAATATGGTAGCTAATTGCTTTTAACAAAATAACGAGAGAGTTACAGTCTTAAGAGCGTGTTATACGAAGACTTAATTGTAATTGGCCATTACGTTCCAAAACTCTTATTAACAAAACAATGCAATTATTTTTATCATCCTCTTTGTCAGGCTTTTGGCTACGAGAGATAGGGAGCAGTGGGCTCTCCACTAAAATAGCCCAAAACGAGAAGTACTTCTCCACCTTATAGAAGATGGCAGTCAAACAATCTTGTGTTGTGTTCCTTCGAGGAGTTATGATTCCAGACTTGTTATACTATCAGCAAGGGAATAGTAGTAATATTTGTCGCTTTACTGGCAGCACAGCGATATATTTTTTTAAGGTTCAATATAACAGCACTACTGTTTCTGTCATGTGTCATTAGTATTGTATCATTCGCAACATCAGCGTCTCCGCTTTTGAAGATAAACATGAGAGTGATATCCCACGTGTTGCAAGTATTTATAGGCGACGGCCAGCAATGGTGCATATAGCGAATCATTGCATCATGGCATGTAGATATATGTGTATTTCATGTATTTTAATCGTTGAAACATCATAAAAATTGTATGAACATAATTATTGTAAACAATTTACTTGCTGTGGCCTAACTCAAGTTAGATCTTACCATAGGAATCAGTGTTCCTAAATGCTTTGTGTCCTAAGTTTGTTTAATTTCCTTTGTATGTATTAGCTGTATGGTTTTTGGAAATAAATACTTATTATTATTATTATTATTAAAGCTGTATCATGAGGATCTTGGATAAATTTTCAAGTAAAGAAAAGTGTCTTTGGATTTTTCTGTAGAAAGCAGCAAGGCGTCTGGAAAATTATGCTTTAAACTGCTCTTTGATGTACAATTTAAAACACAGCTGCCGAGATTTCGATGTAGTAATTCTATCTAACCTTTCTGAAATGTACAGACATGAGTCTATGTATGGTTTAATATCAAAATTGAAGCAATATGACGTTAGGTGTTTAACAAGTAGTCAGACGTTGTCAGGCGCTGGCCGCGAGCCAAAATACTAATGTTCCATTGAATAGTGCTATTTGTAAACTGAGCGGAGCGGGACGAGTATAAACACGGCTCCAACCGACGACGCTCTTAATAGATCATTTAAGGCGAGGCAACGGAACTAGCGGAATACTAAATTGTATTCATTGTATAAAAAGCGGAGCGGTTCAGTTGACATCTTCGATGGTGGATATGGTGAAGTCAAATAGTTAAAACCGCATGAGAGCGTAGCTGTTTTATTTGTTTGTATTTTCTTAAACTTTGTGTAAAAAATAGTGAACTTGGATGGTTATTTTAAATCTGGTACTTCTTTGAGGACTTCTCTGTGATTCTGTTATATAAAACTAGGATATAATTTTTACTTTATGTTAACCATGCAAGGTTCTCCATTTCGTCTTTGAACTTGCCTTGACTTTCAAAGTGTGTGTAGTTTATCTATATATCATTTTTATACGTGCTCGCATCAAGCTTACTTCGCTTAAACTATCAGGCAATTTACCATAGTTTTTACGATGTCTGAAAATTGCATATTATGTGATTAAAAATATAAAATTAAAAAAACGAATTTTCTCGTGTCTCTGTGAGCTTTATCTTAATTTTAAAGTGGTGATATCGTTAAATATATTAAAGAAAATAATAAATTTTATTTTCTTGTATAATCTTTTATAACTAAAGCTGTGAACCAGTTTATTTACGATGAATGTGAAATGTATTGAGGTTATGTTTTCTTTCAATTTTTAATGGGTTGTTTATGTGACTTTTATGTTATATTATAAATCATAAGAAGAAAACATCAAAGAAGAGCCATAATGATAAATATTTTATGAATTCTAAACTACCACTTAAACCTCGCAATATTCGGCAACTCATTTGAGATATACTTTATTTTAACGATAGCGAAATTATATTTAATAAGAGGTTTGGCGACCAAAATTTCTCGAATCGGATATATTATCTTTTTAAATAATTAATAATTTTCTGCTATGAAAAGCCCTAAACACAGGAAATTTATTCATTCCATTCAATATAGTTTTAGAGTTTGATCTTATCATATGTCTATTTGAATAGTAAATAATAGTCCCCAAATATAGAAGCAGCGATCACAAAATAGTTTTTCACAATCATAAATCTAAAGTTTAACAGCAAGCGATTCACTTCCGCGTTTTCTATGGCCCTTTTATGAGGTAAAGATTGAGTGCTGATGAATGGCCAACGTTAAGGACTCCGTTTGATCACCAGATAAATATTGTGGGCGTAGTCCAAAGGAATCCGGGAACACCGGCTAATAGCCTCAATAGTTCTTTGTGTTTAACATAACTTATGTTCAGCCCATCACGATATATTTCTTACATTATGATCCTATTAATTTTTAAACACAACATTATTTTGTATTTCCAACCAATTTTTCACGTGCGGTGAAAATCGGCAAATGAGTTTTTAGTGGATTTTTAACTTTATTTTATGTTATTATGATTGTTTATTGCTCAAGAAACCGCAATCGCGACAATATTAATTTTGTTTTTATTATTCTCTTTTAAGTCTTCCAAGTTTTTTTGTTGATAATATATCACACACGATAACTGAAATATAAATTTTAATGAAGCGTGATCTTTGAACTGCGAAGAAATTGTTGTATATGATCGTTATAGTATTTGTTAGTGTTATTTATTCGTATATTATTGCGTACCCACATATTAAAAAGAAACCTGTAATGTTAAATATTCCGCGAGACGCAAAGAATGCCCGCCTCTCTTGTACAGACAACAAAAACGTCAAGTATACGGTGCCCGTTTAAAATATTGGAATGAATGACATACCACGCCTCGCACGATTAATGGTGGTGCGCACACAAAAAGCAAACATGCTCATTAATATATCAACTGTCTTTTTAGCAGCGCACTGAAACATTAGGTACCATCAGCACGGACTTGAAGGATCTGAATTGATTTCCATTTTTAAACTAACAGAAAAAAAATCTCTGCGGCACTTTTCATAATTCATTCTCTAGACATTCCTTTTACAAGAAAAAGATGGAACAACGACAGCGATGTACAACAATGGAAAATGTATTTAAATACGTTTAAAACGTCTCATATTTCTCTCGTCGCTCAGAGAGTCACAACACGGACATAACTCAGCGGTGTAACATCTGTAGTCAATATCTCTTTATACAATTAACAAGAGGACGAGAGCAGACAGTCCCATATAAGTATTTTTAAAGGAGGTAATTTAACAGCTCTCAGATAATTTTAAGAAGCGGCTGCACACGTGCGTCGTAAACGATACATCTGATGTTTAATTTTTCCGTCATTAATAATGCAAGAAATTTCGTAACGATGTACAGAAGCGATTATTAAACAAAAGAAACAACGAATAAATCGTGAAAAAAGGAATGTTTTCTTGTAGAAAAATGTGATACCTTAAACGATCTATTTCTGTGAGGTAGTTAAAAAATGCGGCACTTATATCGTTAGTGTGTATCGGCTCTTAGCTTTATTTCCGTCTCGTCGTCGGTACTTGCTTTGACGTCTGCTAAACACGACATTAATACACTTTAGCTTTTTTTCCACTGTCACATAATTTACGTGCTCTTTTTTTCCTTTACTTTTTTGTGGGCCATTAGCTATTAAGCGAGTGTACTGTTTGACATTGGGATTAATACGTCGACGTCTCAAGCGCCACGCTACTAATGTCTTAATATTACTGATGCAAATTATATATAACTCATTGCTGCACTCGTGTAGAAGTTGTTATTTAATTTTACAACGTCTAATTTCGTCAAGTGAAGCATAAAAGATTAATTTACGACAACACATTTTAAATGTTTATACATCGCACCCAAAAGAATCGTCATCAAGAAAATTCTATTATTTAAATCTGTCAGTAAACAGTTACTTGGTAATATATCATTATGACGTGTGAATGAAATTGTGTCATAATCACAATAAAACGAAAGTTTACAAGACACATGTTCGTCGATCAATCAACGTACAGTAGTATTAATTAGTACTTAAATACCAATTAGTTGATTTGAGATAATGATGTAGGTTGGAGACTATTAAAGTGGATACAAACTACTAATAAATTTAGAAGCAAGTTTTAATAGAGCTACACTCAAATTACTAATAAAAACCAGAAATTTGTTGACGGATTCACTAATAGACGGACGGATAATGACTCGGAGACATAAATTTGTTATCCAATCACGAATTAATTTGATTGATGAATTTGTTGGTCGTAAAATTATACAAAGCTAAAGCAAGGACGTGGTGACATTAAATGAGTTAAGAAAGAAAATAACAAAACATTTGATGGCCGACATACTAAGATGGAAATGCTAAATATCCCAAAGCGTCTTTTCAACAATCTCGACACCACATACTGGCCACTTACTCAGTAACTAAATATAATGTTATCTCTATTCGCATCTTGGACGTGTGGGTGTTAATCAATTCTTTTCTAACCAGCTGAGGCAATAAAACCAACGATTTGCGTACTAATACGCTTGTTTTCGTCGCTAAATAAGTTTAAAAATTACCCTGAGGAGATTTTATCGTGATCGGATCGCGGCTGGTTTCCTTTGGGCTTTATTTTATATGAGTTTTATTATGCGATTTATTAATCCAGCGCAGGAACGGAGCGGCATTCCGATCGTCATTCGGTCGCTTTTGTGTTATTGAGATGTAACAGTAAAGTTCCTGCTATTCATACTTGCGCTCGGCATGTCTACAGATAAATGTTACCGTTTATCATTATTAATATTCATTTGATTTCCATCTGTGACTATTTTGAAATTGTTTTCGTCGAGAAAAATGTGATCGAATGAAAATATCTGGAGGTTTTATTGCTTATTAATTAGTCATAAAATACTTGTTGAGGTAACCCAGAAGCGTTTGCAGGTCCACTTAAGAATATTTATGTTTATTAGAATGTTATCAACTGTATGCATCAGTCGAACATTTAAAAATCAATATTTTATGACATATCCATATGGGTGCGAAATGTCATTAGGGATTTATACGTTTACAAATTAGCTTAATTAATATTTATGGTTGTTGTATTCATATGTTCAAATCTATAATTAATTCTATAGCTCGAACCACGTTTGAGGTAGATGGAATTTTGACTCGGACGTTCTCTGACCAAAACTAAGACATTATGGAGAAATGCCGAATATTGTCGGTTTAGAGTACCCTTAACCAACAATCAATAATAAAGAGTGTGATGAAAGTAAACAACAAAAGAGAAAGCTTTATCCTCTTAAAAGACACGTAAATCTTTATATGTATGACTTTAACTGATGATTATATTTCTTTCACAGATGCCAATGGTGAGCCTGCCAAGTTGAAATGTAACCTTCGCAAGCACAAACCTAACCGCAAGCCGCGCACGCCATTTACCGCACAACAACTGCGCTCGCTCGAGAGCATGTTCGCCAAGAAACAGTACTTAAGCATTGCTGAACGAGCGGAATTCTCTTCGTCATTAGGATTGTCTGAAACACAGGTAAGATTCTATATAATATATATTATCTTATATAGACCATCTTAGTAGTAGATTTTAATACATTGGGCAAATGTATTGCGTCGGTTTAATTTTTCTGATATCTGAATCAGTTATAATTAATGAATCTGGACCATTAAATGAAGAAAATAGTGATTTTGTCATATTTATTTATTTTTATATATTTATTGTTAATTACAACGGTTGAAGAAACCAATTACAATAATTAACATATATTACAAACTGATAACGATAATTACATAGATTAAATACAAAAAAAAAATATATAATAATTTATATAAACAATTAATAACTAATATGGCACCGTAGATTATCTAGCATACTTTTTCTCGCAGAACACCAGGCATACTCTCATTATTTCATTCCACCTGTCAGCAAAAATATCACACTCAGGGTTGTCAACCAGGAGGGCGTTGAGCACTTCTAAAGTGCGACACACTGGAGACTCGGCTCTGGCAACTGTGTGACACACCGGCTGCGCAAACAATCTGTGCTGACGGCTCCGGCAATGTGCAGTATAGTTGTTGGGCACAAATAAATGACTGACTAGGTTATGGAGATCAGGACAGTCTATTCTTCCTCGAAGGGTTTTACAGCCAATCAAAAGCTGATCAAGGCCTCTTCTAACTCCCAGTGAATTGAACTCCAAAGCCCCTAATAGGTAGTTAGTTGGGTACATGAAAGGGTTGTAATGGTGTCGTCTTTTGAATAAGTACAGGAGGAAGGTTTTTCGTACCTTTTCAAGCATTAATGTTTGGTTGGCTATATGAGGAATCCAGATGCAAGCGCTCGTCTCCAGTTTACTTCGAACCAACGTAGTGTACAGAAGTCTAATGACTAATGGATTCTAGAGGTCGTGAGAATTGCGCAAAATAAATCCTAAGCGTCTGAATGACTCCTTGGCAAGTGCAGAAACGTGGTCTTCAAAAGACAAACCGGCATCAAAGGTCACTCCTAGATCTATAAAGCTTTTTTTTTTTAAATCTTTATTTAAGGAAGAGAGAGGTCTTTATCATCTTCGATAATGTTGTTGACACGAGTAATTGTTTGTTCAGCTAATATGTAGTGTTACGGAAAAGGTCGCAATTTTCTGGAGTAGGTCACAACGTGACACTTGCTTGAATTAAAAGTCAGCTTGTTCTTGCTGCTCCATTGGTGAACTTCATTGATATCCTTTTGTAGTAATACACAATCAGCATTAGTCTGCATTACTAGTTTAAGATTATCGGCATATAAGAGGCATTTTGCAGTTTTCATCTTATCAATTAAATCATTAATCATGATAAGGAACAAGAGCGGACCTAGCACAGATCCTTGACTGACACCAGACCATGTGTTGTAAGGTTGCAATGAAATTGAGAAACCCTGGACAGAAACCAATAGACCGAAATCCATGCTGCGCGTCTGATAAGTAAACATTGACATGTTTATAAATTACTGCAGAGAATGTGCTCGAAAACTTTAGCGATTGTTGGGAGTACAGCAATAGGCCTGTGTTTGACCACAAAAGACATGTCACTAGTTTTCGGAATAGGAGTAACACATGATAATTTCCATTGTCTCGGATACACACCTGATTTGAGGGATAAGTTGAACAGATGTCATAACGGGACCAATAGGGTAGTCTTAGATCCCTTAAATATATAAGCAGGAATGTTGTCTGGACCGATTGAGCTATTAGCTCTAAGTTTGTCTATGCCCTTGCCTACATCTTGAGGGGTTAGAGAGGGGAGAGGTATGTTATCTCCTTCGTAATTCGGGTTTGTTGCGCAAGAATATACTGGCAAAGTACTGAGCGAATGCCTCAGCTGCTTTGACACCCGAAAAAGACTCTCCATTCCATGTGATACTTGGTTCGAAACCACCCCTCGATCTCATATTTGCTACATACTGCCAGAACTGTGGCGGGTTCATTTTTATGTTAGATTTTACCATTAAGGAATAAGATTTAAAGGCTACTTTAATTTTGACTTTCAACTCGAATCGTAAAGACTTAAACTTTTTATGTGAATGTATACATATGTATGCACCTTGAAAGTTTTAATTTTTTATGCAACTTAGTTTTTTCGTTAATATCATTTATAATATCCTTAGTAAACCAAACTGGATACCGCATATTATTACGAGTGCATTAGTTTTTTCTTAGAAATGGACGAATCAAATACGTTGTACATTATTAAATAAAACTTATCTACAGCAGCGACCGCGTCGTTGCAGTACAGAACCTCATGCCATGGAGCTGATTGTATTTGATGGTAAAGAAGCGTGTAGTTACCTTTGGGAAAACTCCAGTCATTACTACATAGATGGTCTATGTTGCTGGGGTGAAGTTTTACACGATCTTTACGTGTCGTGATCGGAACCGCAATATCTAGGGGAGGGTGATAAAGGTCAATTGGAACCAGCTCGTTGTCTTTGATATACTCACAGTTTACTCCGGTACCCTCCCGAGCCAACACCATATCTAACTTACTGCCTCGCATATTCATCACTTCTATCAGCCAGGTTACAAAAACTTAAAATATAAAATAAAATAAATTCATATTGTTAAAGTTGATCTCAAAAGTTGGCGCTTGCGTCACTTTTTCACAAACACTGGATTTTCAGATTAGGGTATAGGTAATCCTATATTATAAATGTGAATGTGAGTTTGTTTGTTTGTTACGTCTTAACAACTCGACCGATCCTCATGAAATTTCGCATACACGCTGTCTGGGGTACAAGAAAAATATATAATTCAAACCTAATATTATGATATAGTTTAATCCAATAAAAGTACTGTTCCCAAGGGATAGAAAATTGACATAACCTACATTTACGCGAGCGAAGCCGCGAGCAAAATCCTCTAGTAGGTATATTTTATAACTAAACATACTTTCTTTTGCTACAGGTAAAAATCTGGTTCCAAAACCGAAGAGCGAAAGCGAAGCGCGTGCAAGAGGCGGAGATCGAGAAACTCAAAATGGCGCAGTTTTCCCGCCACCCCCACCACCTGTACCCACACCCAGCACTGCAACAGTACTTCCACCCGCACCCCCTTATGACAGGGGGACGGCCGTTGCCTCCCATGGGCATGCCTCCGCATCTAAGCATGGTCCAACCACCTGTGTCTAGCGGGTCCCCTTCACCAAGCACACAAACAAACCAACAGTGAAACAACTAAAGACGTTAATAAACGTGATAATTCAAATATGGAACGGTGTATTCAAATATCGAACGGTGTTCATGTTCCAAGTAAAATAAAAATGTCATCGATAAAAATAAATTATAACTTTTTTTTCTGCTGTCGCTACCTAATGGTTGTGAGTGCAGTAAATCGGACAAACATTAAGAAAATAATGTAAATTATTATGTAAATATAGTTTTAATGGGATTTAGACAATACCGTGTATTAGAATTAATTAACTGTTAATTTAATTGATAATTTTGTCGTAGATAACTTTTTACCAAAATTTTATTTGACGGACCCAGTACAAAATTATGTTCACCAGATGTTTCGAGATCAGTATAATTGTAATTGATGTAAATAGAGTTTTTATTTTGTACATTGTTTTATCTATTCTGTAGTAAATCTAAAATATATTTCTTTCATATTGATCAGAGTCTTTTATTCTCTTGCTAACCGTGTCAACATTTTGATAGTGTGACGTATTTTGACACACAGATATATTCAAATAAAATCGAGTCATTGATTGTCAACCAAGTCTTCTTCCTAAGGTGAAGTTCCAATAATATGAGTGTTTATAACTTAGTGCTTTTTCAAGCATTGCAATATTGAGAGCAAACAATAATTATCTACAGAGAGAGAGAGAACACGCTAGTTTCTTGCTAGGGGAAGGTTTCTTGTCGCAATCTTGACATATCCTATTTAACACAAACGGGACAACTACACAAGAGATACAAATAAATAAGGCACTTATCATGTCGATTTCAAGGATGACGTATTCGTTTAAGTCGTCGACTCACCATTGCCACTGCACCGAGAGTTGTGGATTCAATCCAAACTCGGAACAACAAAAATTTGTGTCCATAAATAGTTGTTCCAAATCTGGGTGTTCCTTGTGTCCGTTGTTTCAATGTTTGTAAATTCCTCCTGCGACACGGGAATCGCATGGTGCGGGAATAGTCTTTCTTAAATAAAAATCTATTGAACTGACAGTCCTGACTGCACTTGGCATCGATATTGTTATCGCTTTTGTCTCTAGTGGGCAAGTAAGTAATATGCGACGCACAGGAATCCCTGCTCTATGATCTTACCCAAAGAACCCTCAGTGCTGTATATTTTCACGCGTGTATCCTTGAAATGGTAAGTAGAGGTATACCTACTGCATCTACATTTCTCCATCTATATTAGGTAGGTCAAGCAATGATAGCCTAGTGGAAAACCGTTGGACTGCCACGCAGAGGTCTCGAGTTCGAATCGAAGATGCGCATCTCTTTCATTCGAAGTTATGTGCGTATTAAATAGTTAATTATCGTTTGCTTTAACGGTGAAGGAAAACATCGTGAATAAACCTGCATGTCCCTCATGTGTCATGTTCTCCATAATGTTCTCGAAGATATGTAAAGTCTGCCAACCCGCAATAGGCCAGCGTGGTGGACCATGGCCTAACTCTTCTCACACTGAGAAGAGGCCCAGCAGTGCGACAGTTTAATACAGGGCTGATAATATTATTAGGTAGCTCTTACTGGTAGACTTAGTTAGATCTTACTTAATAAGAAGCAAGTCTATTGGCATCTATGAGGAACATGTTCAGACATCATGTTATAATAATAATAATATTCTATCATATACACACAACACCATCTAGCCCAAACTAAGCAGAGCTTGTACTATGCGTACTAGACAATGGATAAACATACTTATATACTTTTTTTTTTGTAAATACATACATATTATACATAGAAACACCCAGACCAAGACAAACATCCATGTTCATGCACACAAATGTTTGACTTGTGCGGGAATCGAACCCGCGACCTCAGGCGCGGCAGTCGGTTACACTAACCACTACGCCATCGAGTCGTCTGTATGTTGTTTATGAACATTTTGAAAAGAATTCTCGGGTGGGGACCCGGGAATTTTATAAGTGCTATCTTCTCCAGAAGTCGCATTCACTGCCGTTGCGCCATTGAGGAATTATTATTGCAAAAAAATCAATTTAGGTACAGTGTATCTTTTAAACCTAATCTTTTGATGGCACAACCGATACCGCAACCGCTGAACTATCGCCGCTATAAATTATAATTATATTAACGTTCACAATCACGTACGTTAGATATAATGATTTTGCAGAATGACCTGTAGATAAATAAGGCAGACATGATTAAAATACAAATATAATAATCATAACAATTTCATTGATTAACTTCTAGAAACCTATTGCGACACCCGCTCAATTAGTTACCGACCTTATTCTCTTGAGTTAAAGTTCAAAATATCATTTTCGATTGTCGTAAATAGATAAAGGTGCGTATACACTATGTCAGCGGAGCAAATGTGTTTCATAGTCTTATACTCATAATGTTTATTAACAGTCATTAGATAATGCGTCGTAGAGCAGAGTAAAAAGTTAAATTAATATATTGTAGGCAAATACAAGCTCACATTGCTTACATACATTCGCAGATTTTAGGGTATTTATGATATATGAATACTTTATTGCCCATATACAGATATTTATTCATTAACAGACAAACTACAAAGAACCTCTTTTTTAGGAACTCATAAAGGTAAAAAGTTGTAATTTTATTAATATTAGATCTCTTTACGGGAGAACTCAATTTAGATTTAGAAATATTTTTTATAATATAAATATTTATAGATACATACACTGCACGGATGGCATAGTAGATACAGTGGTCACCTCGCCACTGCGTCGTGTGTTGTGGTTTAGATCTCCATAGAGGGCAAACATTTGGATGATCCACAAATAGTTGTGCAGAGTTTGGGCATTCTTTGTGTCCGTTGTTTGGATGTTTGTAAAGTCTTACCTGACACAGGAATTATTCCTAGTGTTTTTTCCTTAGGAATGTAAAAGGTAGGAACATTTTAGATTAAAATCGCCTCTAGCAGAAACTTCGATGAACTACCAAAATAAACAGAGCGCTCTATATTTACGTATGTTTTATGATAATATCAGCCCTGTACATAAACTGTCCCACTGTTGGTCACGGGCCTTTTCAGTATGAGAAAGGATAGGCCATGTACCCATTGTGTACTGACACAGTGGACATACATCTTAACAATAAGCAATGATAATATGTTGTCAATTGAGTGTGGAGCACTAATTTAAATATATCCATTAAAGTTAATTGTCTGATAGTGAGCGGGTCGGGTCGCGCCGATATGTACTGATAACGAACTTTAGAAACACAGGGGGTTGCTAATATATACCAAGTTACTGCCTTTTAGTACATGGTTGCTACGAGTTAACTGGTCATGTTAACCAGCACACAGCGATAGCGTATGGTCCCAACTTACTTCAGGCTTGCTGTAAGTTAGACCACAAAACTCGAATAGAGTAAGTTGACAGCGTTAAGTTATACATGAAGCAGCAATTGCTTTGTGGCAGTCTGTTAGCCTACCATGCAGAGGGGTTAGACTGCCTCGAGATGTATTTCAAGGTATGCATTTCTGCCTTTAGAAACCTGTAAACTTTGTATGTCTGATATGTCTCCATATTATGCTCGCATAGACTCGCCAAGTCTGCCAACTTGCATTGGGCTAGCGTGGTGGACTACGAGCTAACTCTTCTTAAGCCGGGAAAAGGTCCGTGCCCAGCAGTAGGACAGCTTAATACAGGGCTGATATTATATATAAGCTAATTAGTTATCTCAACCAGCATTGCTGTCAGCAAAAGTAGCGGCGATTATATCAGCATCTGTGTCGACAGTGTCTTATCAAAAAACCTGGAAACACTATCAGCCAAGATACAGTCGAAGGATTATTTGCTGCGATCTTCTGACAAGCGCAGGTACTTCTGCAGTTAAATGGCTCTAGTTTGAATAAAACTTCTCCATCTGTAGACTAACAACCTGAAGAAGTTGTCTAATATAGTAATGTCCTCCAAACCGAAAAAAAGAGTCTTAACGTGTTTTCCGAGAAACGTGGGTGCAACTCTGCCTACTCCTAACTCCGGGTTGGTATTGAGATTTCTTAACAGAAAGACCCTGTAACTTTTTGTTGGCCCGACCCAGGCTTTATGCACAGCAGTCGCATTCACTAACGCTGCGCTATGGAGGCATAGAATGTAATCAGAATGCCATTATTTCTGTGACAAAGAAAGAAGCTTGTGTCTTTAGTATTAGTGGTCGCCTAGCTATGAAGATAAGAATATTGTGACTTCAATGTTCCCTTCACGGGATAAATTTTGTGATCACTAACAGTTGTGATTCTAGACGATATTTGTGTCCAGTGTTATAATGTCTATAAAGACACATCTATGAGTATAGTCTATAGACAATAGCTAGCAACTGTCTTAAACATGAATACAATTAAAATAATAATAATAATAATAGTAATTTGTTGGAAGCCTTGTTACACTTTCACAATAATTGGCGCTCATAGCCAGTTGCACTCACTGATCGGTAAACGATTAGCGAGGTTAAGCAACGTTGGGTGCGGTCAGTCTATAGATGGGTGACCACTTAGTGGTAATTCATCTGAGCGTCTCCGTGCTTGGGAGGGCACGCCAAAAGTCGGTTTCGGTTGTTGTCAAATTGACAGCAGTTATTAAGCCAAGTCAGAGGCCTACAGGCGGCTTGAACAACTCTTGACAACAGGTTGGCCACTAACCACACGAAAAGAAGAAGAAGACAATAATTAAACGATAATGGCTACAGTAGTATAAACTGTGTCGTAGCTATTAACGCCCACTTCCAAATACATATTAAACTAGACTTTTCACTCGCGTAAATGTAGATTACATTGGTAACAGTGTTTTTTGAATGAAAGGTCCTTATCTGCACCCCTGACAACGTGTATATAAAACTTCATGATGATCTGTTGAGTAGTGAAGGTGTGAAAGCGTAACAAACAAACAAACTGACATTCACATTCCTAATATTAGTTATGGCTCACATTTTTTAACTGATTGGATGCCTGTTTTTTGTATATACATATATGGAGGTGTAGATATGTACGTGGGTATGTTAACTGTGGGTGAGAGTATGTATGTGTATAATTAAATATAAATACTAATACAATATCACCCTGTAGTCATAGATTTGGTAAAACACTTGAACTCTTTGTGTCCGAAAACAATTTTTATCATTTAAATTTATGAGTACGATTTACCTACATCGACGCTGGCCCACATTTCATGCGCGTACTAATGATTAAAATAATAAACATTCATATCATTATATCACGTAGTTTGTATGATGTAATTACAAATATAGCTATAATGGTATAGGCAGGAGTGTATTTACTTTATGAGCACTCAATTTTCTGGGTTAGCTTGCTGTAGTAGTCTGCTGCGTCTAAGTTACGTCGAGGCTTTGAATGATTCAGATTTTTGTAATTCTTTTAGCTGTCAATTGTTGGAATGCCACACATAATTGAAAACTTATTGTGTCTGTCCGCTGGTGTACCGGTGTAGGTACTCAATAGTTGTTTAAAATATTGTTATGTAAGTATGAAAAAGATTGTTCCTTTATTATTTAGGGATAAACGGTGACTGAGAACTGTCTTTCAGAGACTGGGCAGAACTATGAGCGGATCACATTTTTTTTTGTTATAGGGTATCAAAGATGCCATCGCTTGCTTTTCTGAGAATAAATGCAGACATAAAATATATTTAATAAAAGCATATTTTGCTATCTTCGGTGGCGCGACCGTATTGAATAACACTGCTGTATACAAGGTATAGAATTTGATACTCGAGTCTAACTGTCATTAAATATTGTTGATGAAAATCTCAATCAGCATGGAGTCTGGGAGTATTAGGTAGATACCAAATAGATTCAATCCTGAGACCTAAAACGGTAACTGGGGATATATGGGTGTGATACACAAATAGGGGCGAATCTATGTATGTAGGTATGTATTTTATTATGGGTTTAGCATTCGAAGGTAAAATATTAATGGTGCTTGACCTTTTGTATAAACGTTAGTATTATGCGGATAACGTTAGATCATTATAATACATAACAAGGTGGGAAAACCTTAATTTACGTAATTGATGATGCATGGATAACGCAATGGTTAAAGTCGAGTCTTGCCTTCAAGACGTATTCGCCGAGTGTCATGGGATCGAAACCCACGTGCGCACAAAGATTTTGTTTACACCACAAAAACATTTTTCTACAAGCCAATTATTCTCGTCATATAAATTCGCACTAATAATTGCAACTTTAAAAATGTATAAATGTTACATTGTGTCCTAAATTCATTGCCAGATTTCGATTTAAATTATTTCGAGACTTAGTATTTTTTGCGGTTACCTTTATGGGCGATCAGAAAGTCTCAAATTCGATAGCTGAGTCGGACAAATTGTTATTCGGTATTATTTTAAGCTATTCTCAGTAGTAGCTCGAATTCTAGAAATGAGCCTCTTAGATGGTAAAATTCTCACTCTCTATGACGTAGCATCTTAAACGTAGCTAGCGATATGATAGTGGGGTATCTGCGTTCCTAGACTATATTGGGCGCAGTAGTAATGAATAGGACTGCAATGCATGACTTCTCAGATTTGATACCTGAATGGGAATGTTTTGAATCTTTCTGTCAAGAAATTCTCAAAATCTCCGGAGTCTCAAAAAGCATCTGGTAGACTTTTTGGAACTCCAACTCGCAACTGGAATTGTATGTAGTAAATCACAAAAGACAGATCCAATAACTATCTTATTATGTGGCATAAAAAGATATCGTCGACGAGTCAGTTTGTGTGGTAACAAGCTGACTTGTTGAAGTCTGATATGTTTTGTCATTGTAGTCAAGGTATAGGTACAATATACATGATCACATTAATATCCGTTATGAAATATATACCTAGTTACTTATATCAAACATCGCGAAAGTTTAAAAATCATTATAATATCGAAATTAGAAAAAAAAAAGTCGACCTCGATGGCGTAGTGGTTAGTGTAACCGACTGCCACGCCCGAGGTCGCGGGTTCGATTCCCGCACAAGTCAAACATTTGTGTGCATGAACATGGATGTTTGTCTTGGTCTGGGTGTTTCTATGTATAATATGTATGTATTTACAAAAAAAAAAGGATATATGTATGTTTATCCATTGTCTAGTACCCATGGTACAAGCTCTGCTTAGTTTGGGCTAGATGGGGTTGCGTGTAAGTGGAAAAAAAAAATTAATGGGATCCCTGTCTACCCCTCCGGGGATGTATTACGCTATAACCTACCGAGCAAGACGAAAACTAATTTCATGAACACATGTCATTCATTACGTAGTCACGCAGTCATCGTATTACATAATTAATCTGTAGCTTGCAATTACTCTGTAATTAAAAATAACTTATTCATTTAGCTTGAAGAGCCGCGGCGGTTTGTTAATTGCCTAAATTAATCACTTTAATGTAGCATGCCTGTTCGTTTTCAGGCCACAACGCTGGCTTTGTTTCAGACGAGTCGTGGTGAGACGCTCCAATATATATTTGGCATAATACAGATAGAGAACAGAAAGTTTAAATGGGATGACTTTTTAGATAATTTTACGTTGACGACATGAGTAAGATTTCTATGTTATATATGTAATGAAGCAGAAAAATCTCTAACGTTTTTTTTTATTTATTGTTATATTTGGTGTATTTTTTTCGTGCCTCGGAGAGCACGTTAAGCCGTCGGTCCCGGCTGCCATGAACATCTATGGCAGTCGTTATTGGGAAGTCAGTACCCTATAATATCCTGACACTGGTCTAGCCTTAGGGTATCGTTAGCCTTCGGGTTGCGGAGGACAGGTGGCAGCCGCTCCGTGTAAAAACTGATATCCAGTCAAATCCGGTTAGACCAGAAAAGCCGACCTCAAGTGACTTGGGAATAATAAAGGCTAGGGAGAAGGTGTATTTTTTTTATTATCTTATACTTTCTGTTGGTTACCGTAATCTTTTTTGGTTTTATGTTGTTATCGCAAACTTTCGTAGATAGGCTGTCAAAATTAATCCATTATGCCTGATAGTGTACACCAGTATCAAAGGCACCATCCTAATTACTAACTTGCGAAAATAATATATCAGTCCTCACTTTGAGCTACGACTTTAAAATATAGTTCTGCACCCTTAAAGAGTTCACGACTGGAAGAAGGAGAAAACGTTTTCTAGTTTGCCATTATAACTGAATAAAAGTTAATTTGCCAGATTAACTTAGAATGCTCATAATGCACATGCGAATGCTTAAGCTTCGTTACGTAACCCAGACAATATCTGTGTCTGCCGTCGCTGCGTCGTCGACGATCTTCTATAGCTGTATTACTGCATCTTGCCTTCATAATCCCACGACTGCACACATCCTACACGCCCATTAAGAACACCCCGAGCGTACTGGTATCTCGTGTAAGTGATCGCCTAATTTTCTCATGCTTTTTGATTAATTCTGTTATAGTAACTGTTTGTGGTGGTACGCTCATTACGAGCCAACAGACCGCGGTACGTTACGACGGCTCAATTAATTGTAATCAAGATAGATCAAAGGATTAGAGCGTTTTATTTTTGTGTGTTTATTGAATTGATTGTGTATGATGTGCCGAAATATTTGTCACTAGATTACGCCAGCGGCTGCGTACGCGTTATAGATTTTAACAATAAATTTCTATCCCTTGAAAACTGTACTTTTTCCTAGATGAAACGTATCCTATGTTCTTTTCTGTACCTCTGAGAACGTGTATGCGAAATTTCATGATGATCAGTCGAGTAGTCAAGATGTGAAAGCGTAACAAACAAACAAAGAAACTCACATTTGCATTTATAATATTAGTTAGGCTCCTAATCCATCCTAATGTACTCACTCTATTTGTCGCTTTGGTCTTGTTCTTGGAGGCTAGTGGATGACCATGTCTTCGTTTGCGTTCGTAGGTTTTGTTCTTTCTCATGTTTTGAGTCACCTTATCTGCAAATTTCATCAAAATCGGTGCTCAAGTTAGTCGTAAAACGTAACAAATAAATACTGTTGGATAACCATGATTTCTTGGAGGTTTCTAGCATGTGTGTTGTTGTTAATGTTCTACCTAATGTTTTCCTGCCAATTTCATGAAAATCGTTTCGACAAATTAGACGGGTAAAGGACAATAGAGTTAATTTATAAAATTGTTATAGATTTTGTGAAGTTGTTTTTACAACTATGATGGCTGTATGCTTACGCTTTGCTTCATTACAATCGGTTGCAATAGCTTATAGGTATTTCACCTCCGTACTGTAGATTTGGGCAAATGTGTCACTGTACTCACACCACATGGCCTCCAAACGTATATAATTAAACTCTAGTTACCGCAGAAAAATAACATCAGAAAATATGGATGTGATTTTTCTTAGGACAGAGATACCTTGGAAGGCTTAAGTAGTGTACTTTGCAAAAGTTTTCATATATTTATCAGAATTACCTACGACTTTTTTTAGCAAATTCAGCTAACTAGGTTTTATAGGATCTACCTTTTTGCAATTCCAGTTTCTGTGGAGTAGTTGGGATTTTGAAAAGTCAACGGCAAGAATCTCTATTCTGTGTTTAAACAAGCGGTTGAGTTTTTCAAGCTTTCCTGACAGAAAATCCAACACGATTTGACGCAACTCGCATATCTGCGAATGTACTGGATACACTAACATACATAGATACTAAACATATGGAAAACTACTAACGTGGTTAAGGAAAACATTGTGAGGAAACCTGAATGATTGAGAGTTCTCCATAATGTTATCATAGATATGTAAAGTCTACCAAATCGCACTGAGCCAGCGTGGTGGACTATGGCGTAGCCCTATTCACACTGCAAAGTTTGACATATTATATACAGGGCTGACATTATTATAATTATACTAATATTAAAAGATAATATATAAGTCATCGTAGATGTTTTAATATCCATAACTCCGTAACAAACAACTGAACGGATTTGTTGGAAACTTAGCACACATGTAATTGACCTCATTCTGGCTTAACACGTAGGTTGATTTCGAATTTTGCGTTTTTTATGCTTTCTATGGATGTCATGCGAACTAAGTTTAGCCTAGAGAATAATAATTCTTAGACTACTGCTTATACCCTGCACATAGTAATCCTGGCATGCGTTACAGGACATGCAGTTTAGTTGGAACGTTCCATGTCACGTAGGCATGCCATTCGAAGTCAAATACGTATGTTTATTTGTTCGGTACGTAACTGCAGTGATTCATTTGTTCTTATAAGAGTAGGCGATGATCTATTGGTGGTATTGTCTTTTTGTTGCGATGTGCCACTTAGCCAGTGAACTGTTCGCTATTTTAGTATTTTTAATATTGGACTGTTGTTACGGAGCTATCTGCTGATACAGCTGGGAAATTAAAGTAATTTTACAAGCTTTTATTTAAACTGCAACGTTTGTTAGTTAGTTTGCTTTGGTGATTTTTTTTTATTTCCTTTAGTCTTACTACTTTGCATGCTTGTTTAGTATAAACAAAGTTGTAAGTTGAAAACAGAATAAAGATGCAAAATGGCCGCCATACACATTAGAGAAAATCTGCTTAATATTTCTCGTGAATAAAAATGAAAGTCCAATTGATATTAGGTATGAGTTTTATTTCTGAGAAAATACGCGAAGATTTAAAATACTACGATGGCGAATATCATAGTGGCTTGGCTTTCCCATACATTAAAAAAGAGGTCTATCAGTTCAATGCTCTACGGTTTATCATGTCCTGAATAACAAACAAATACTTTTTAAGCAAGTGTGCCTGTTGAATTCACACAGGCGGAGGTGTGGGCAAAGTATGTTATAAAATGTATAAACTGATAAGGAAATTTAAATTAAACTACTAAAAACGGATTTTAGCGCAGTTTATTTTGAAAACACGACATTTAGATGTTTAAAAATATTAAGCCTATGTCCAGCAGTCTTCCGGCTGAGATGATGATGATGAAACTTATAGGTACTTGTCTCGGTGTAGCATCTTCTCGTGACCATGGCTGCTAAAAAGCAACCGAAACGTCGGGATTTTAATGTATAACATTCTCGTAGACGTAAGACAATATTAATATGTAAAATTAATCAACGATTAAAATTAAATTATAATTACACCCTGTAACATTATAATTTACAACTAATACCACATATAAACAGATGGAGTCATTAAAGACTTAAGCCGCACATATAAACAATTAATTATATCTAATAAAACACTAATCGCTTGAATTATCAATCAGCCATGTTCTTAAACAAAGTTAAAACAATGTCATTAATTATTTATACTTATATAATTACATCGGTAATTATGGTTAATAACACCATGTATTATAATACCAGATTTATTTGGTTAGCTGGTCCATGTTCGACTCCTTGTGCGGGCAATGTGAATAGTTCGGGAAAAAATCAGCAAAGTTGCAGCAGGGAGTTTGCAGGTATTGTATCCCGTAAACTGTAGGACTAAATTAGGTAATAATCGGCGAAAGGTAGATGTAAACCTATGTCTAGCCTTACGAGCTTATTTATTATATCGTTTCACCCGCACTCCCTCCACTGAAACTTCTGTGTAACCAGGTTTAGCAGCGGTGGCCATGTAAAACACCGAATTTGTCATGAGATCCCGCCTGCAATGAATTTCCTCAAAAGTATTAAGAAGGCTTACGCAAAAAGCATTTAAATTATTATTTGACACTGCTTATACCTTAGCGCATTTAAATATCTGTTGCTAATCACATTTTTTAAGAGTGTAGGCTGTAGCAAGGGTTTTCTGAGATTTTGCTCATATTAGTATAACCCAGCTGGAATAAGGAAGTATATCCACCCTTAAAAACGCAACCTTCTGGTGCGTTACTGTAGTAAATATGATCCTTAAGCAATCGCCGCACTTTCAGAAGAGGTCTACTGTCCTGGGCTCTTGTTTACGCTGGCATCACATCACCCCCTTTTTTTTGGCAAGGTCGGCAAATGCACGAGTGCCTTCTTTTATGTTGTGAATCATAGGTTATGGTAACCGAATACCAGCAACTGCGCTGAACACTTGACTACTTGTTAACGAATTGTAGTAAAAATTATATGGTAAATGAATCCTTAGTGTACCTACGAGGTAGCTCGCTTTCCGAGATCTAGATCGGTGAACCTAGGTACAAGGTCTGTCTAACAATCTCTGAAGACACTAGATCGACAGGCAGACTTTAGCGCATATCGGGAATCGTTCAACAACCTAGCACAAATGCCTTGTCATCTGATGACTCAGTTTGAAGCCGAAGTCGACCAAGCAATTAATTCCAGCCACCTTCGACATACTGAAGTTACCTACCAAAGTCGGTAGACCACCAAGTGTATAAGAGTCATAAGGGACTGTCTTCGAGGACTGAAGGATACAGCAAGCCTTCCCTGTGTAGCCTATCAGTTGAAATACTACAAAAACTATATCATAAACATACTTGATTACCTTTTAGGAGTTGTAAGTCCTTGTATACCGGAACTCATTTCTACGCAAGTCATGATGATTTTTCTTACTTCCAAACAGATGAGAGGTTAAAACTGTTGTTTACCTTCAATTCTATACGATTGATGCTCACATAATTATTGTTTACAATGATCTCATTCATTAGTTTAAGTAAATATGTGACGTAAATACAGTCATGTGCGCTAACATTGATGTTTTACTTGAATGTTAAGAGAACGACGTTTATAGTATTAATTATTATAGATGCGAATGTATCTATATTTGTCTGTTTATTACTTATTACGGTTCATTTGTTGTACCGATTTGGATAGCATTTGGTATTGAGATAGTTTGAAAGTATGTAAGTAAGTTTATACGTAAGTATAGATTGATTTCCTTCACGTATATTGAACAAAACATTCATTTGAATTTAAATTGCACTGAGTAAAGTGTTGACTGTACGGATGGTGCAGTGTAGTGCTCGCCTCGCCATTTCCACTACGCTGAGCGCTGTGGGTTCGATCCTCACAAAGGACAAAAAATGTGTGATTCGCAAATAGTTTTTTTAAATCTGTTTTATTAAGAGGTTATTCACAAGTAGTTGTAACAAGCCTGGGTGTTCTTTGTGCCCGTTGTGTAAATGTTTTTAAAATCCCTCTGGACACAGGAATTATTCATAGTGCGGGCTAATATAAGAGAAATAGAGTAGAGAGTGGTCGGAAGTATCGAGGCGCTGGGTTTACGGGTGGTTCTTAGCCAGACGGAGACCCCGGTCTTTCATGGGCCCCGTAGTCTGCCTCGTAGCCGCAGTCCACCACGCGTCGCAGCGCCTCGATAATGGAGGCGACACCCCCATGGAGACTGAAGTGCTCGCTGAAATGTTTACAGTGAGTGAGGACGTGCGGAGTCGGGTTGTTATCCCCTCCCGACAGTGATTGAGCACGCGCTTGACCGAGCCCACCAAGGCATGATTGGAAAATGGAGGGCGCGGCTAGTGGCGCCCCTGGCCGGTTTCAGAACGTTGGCCCTCCAGCCAGTGTTAGAGTAGTGGGCAGGGCGGCAGCATGGGATTCCGGCTGGTGCGGGTATTGTCAGATTATGGTTGCCTTGGCAAATACTTGCACAAGATCGCTAGGAGGGAACCGAATCCCATCTGCCAACACTGCGAGTGTGAGGAGCACACGTTCAAGCAATGTTCTGCTTGGGGGGTGAAGACCTCTTGCTGTCGGCCGTGATCAAAGCCATGGTCAACAGCGAGAGGAAATGAGTAGCGGTCGCATCCTTCTGCGAGGACGTCATCTTGCAGAAGGAGGCGGCGGAACGGATCCGTGAGGAAAGTATCCTGGCAGATTCGTGCCGCCATCGGCGTACCGGGCGACGAAGGCACGCGTGTGCGCGGCTTATGCCACCGTAGTGAGAGCCGCGGGCGGGTGAACAGGGATCTCCTGCCCGCCAGGCTTGAGTCGGAGCGACGTAACGACGTAACGACGAAAAGAAACAATTTGTGTGATTCTCGAATGGTTGTTTCGAGTCTGGATGTTCTTTGTGTCAGTTGTTTAAATGTTTGTAAAGTGCTCCGCGATACAGGAATTATACTTAGTTATTGATTTATTAACTTAGACATCCAGTAGTTATTACATTAATGCTTATTCTAGAATACTTAGTGCTTAGTACTCTATTTAAAAATAACAATCGTCCAACTCTTCACACCCCCACATTAAGAAATTAATTAACTGTACCGAAACCCTTCATTAGTACCCTATGCAGGAGTCACGTAGAAAGTACCTATACAATTATAGTTCGATCCACAGCTCGTAAAGAAACAATAATTCGCTTGATGAGATCAATTATATTAAGTGGTTAATTACAGCTCTTCGTAACGGCGGTCGAAAACAATGTGAGGTAACCTTTAGCTATATTGAATTTAAACTAGTTTATACGGATATTATAACAGTTAATTTTAACAAATGAGAATCGGCAATGAATTGCCGTAAATCTTATAGTTAGAAAAAATGGTTCAAGTAATATGCAAAGGCGACTATGCTGAGTTGAATGGCGTTGACTGCGAGTCTCTAGCTCTTACGGTTCTTGAGTTGAAAGTTGTATAAAAAACAGTCGGACGGACGGACAAAGCTGTTGTATAACAGATTTTCGAACTCTAAAAACCCAAAATCGAATCTGAAACCTAATGCGTAGCAGCCATATACACACCGCCGAGTCTAATGTATTGACCAATTTTCCATGTATAAGTGTGTACAATGCATACCTACTTGACCTTGCAATGTGTGTATCGCGTAATAATTTAGAATATTATGCAAATACTATTTTTTATAAGCAGAATATGACAAACTCACAAACTTTAAAAACATGGTTTTGAACCAATTCTGTTTTTTGTTTAGTAAATTAAGGCTCCACGGATGGCGTAGTGGTTAAAATGGTCGTTTCGTCGCTAATAATACGCTGAGAGTTGTTGTTGTGGGTCAGAATCCCATCCGAGAAAACATTGTGTGTGTGTGTATCCACAAGTGATTGTGTCCGTTGTTTGAATGTTTCTAGATCGAATTTCGGTCACAGCGGCCAATCTTAACGGAGACTGGCCATCTGCACTGGAGATATTATAGTGCACAAGTGTGTGCGCAAACACAATAGCACTCTTTGATAAGCTGTCACTTATTATAAGAACTTGTATATGATGTACTTATTGTCAATAAAATTTAATATAATTATTATTATTCTCTGTTTCTTAACTCTCATGATCCGATGGGACGGTAATCCGACACGACTGGAGAGAGATCAGGTGCAGAACCCACGGCTTTACGTGCTTTCCGAGGCACGGGGTGTCTAACACCGCCAACTGCCTAACTCCGGGCTGTTATTGAGATGTCTTAACAGAAAAACCCAATAACTTTTTGTTGGTCCGTCCCCGGATTCGAACCTGAGACCTCATGCACAGCAGTCGCATTCACGACCGCTGCGCCACGGAGGATTTATAATTAGAGAGGCAGTTCTTTCTTTTTTAAATGAAAGACCTACACTTTCTTCTACGTTTCTGCTGCTTTATTAAAGCCATGGTCATAGTGCCAGTCTAAGTTCTCCTACTGAGAATTTCTTATTAGAAAACCTCAATATCCTGTGCCCGATGCGGGAGTCGAGCCTAAGTCTTCATGCATAGCCGTTGCATTAATTATCGCTATGCGACGGAAGCAATTAATACTTCATTTTAACGGGAATAAAATCATATTGAGTCAACCTGCATATCTGTGAGTTCTCTTATATCTCTATAGGTAATATTCTTGAAGAACTTATATTCTGTGCGGCTAGATTTTTTGTAGCCAATGGCTAAGCAGTGTTTCATCACGGATGGCTTAGTTTTTAACAGTCGCCTTGCGACAGCCATTGCGCCGAGTATTATGAGTTAGGTAATACATGGGATAAGAATTTGTATCATCCACAAATAGCTGTTCTAAGGCTAGATGTTATTTTTTTCGGTGTAAGAATGTTGGTAAAGTCTTTTGTGACACATAAATTATTCATGCAGCGGGAGTAATTTATTCTAAACGATATAAAAACAGCCTGACCCTAAAGAGCCTTGCTCCTATCAGATAGACTGCTAATTCTTGATCATTTGCCAACAAAGGCGAAAAAAATAAGTTTAACAGTAATTATATGCGATCCGTTGGACTATCAAGCAGAGGTCTCGAGTTCGAATTCAAGGCACGCACCTCTGACTTTTCGAAGTTATGTGCGTAACAAATAATTAATTATCGCTCGCTTTAACGGTAAAGGAAAACATCGTGAGATAACCTGCATGTCTAATATGTTAAGTCTGGCAACCTGCACTGGGCTGGTGTGGTGGACTATGCCCTAACCCTTCTCACACTGCTAAGAGTTCTCCATAATGTTCTTAAAGATATGTGAAGTGTGCCGACCCGCATTGGGCTAGCATGGTCGACTAAGGCCTAATCCTTCTCACACTGCTAAGAGTTCTCCATAATATTCTCAAAGATATGTGAAGTCTACCAACCCGGATTGGGCTAGCGTGATGGACTATGGCCTAACCCTTCTCACACTGCTAAGAGTTCTCCATAATGTTCTTAAAGATATGTGAAGTCTGCCAACCCGCATTGGGCTAGCGTGGTGGACTATGGCCTTACCCTTCTTACACTTCTAAGAGTTCTCCATAATATTCTCAAAGATATATGTAAAGTCTGCCAACCCGCATTACGCCAGATTGGTGGACTATGGCCTAACCCTTCTTACGCTGCTAAGAGTTCTCCATAATGTTCTCAAAAATATGTGAAGTCTGCCAATCCGCATTGGGCTAGCATGGTAGAATATGGCCTTATCCTTCTCACACTGGTAAGAGTTCTCCATAATGTTCTCAAAGATATATTATGTGAAGTCTGCCAATCCACATTGGGCTAGCTTGGTGGACTGTGGCTTTACCAGACTGAGAAGAGGACCATGCCCTGCAGTGGGCCAGTTTAAATACAGGGCTGATATTATTATTATGTCCGACCTTAATAGGAATACGACGTACATTATCATGAGACGCATTTCTCAATCACAAATAATTATAATGAATGGTAGACACAATAATTTATTGGATGTATCGTAATAATTATATTGTAATAATAATTGTTCCGTTAAGTACACATTAAGATATCCTATCGGGGGACTGTTACATATATATGTATATAGCTCAGTCATACGTCAATGGTACACGGAATAATAAAAGTACGGATACGGTATATAGCTATTTTGGACGTGACATAGATGAACATATTTTTTACAACTAATGCGTCCTTTACTCTGTTTGTCAGTAAAACAGAGTAATTTGGAAGTTCAAGGGCTTTTCTCCAGCAGTAGGACATATAAAATGCTAATGAATAAAATGCTATATACTATTGACCTATTGAGTGTCACTGGCACATCGGCGGACGGCCAGACCAGCCAGACACAGTGGGTTTTCAATTATGTCTCGCATTCCAATAATTTACAGGTTAATTTAATGGTTTTTATAATAAAATTGGTTACAGTAGTAATAACTACCCCTACAGAAGTTAATAATCTTCTGTACGGCTAGTTATTACTACTGTGTCCACTTTTCTTCAGATATATATTTTCAGCTCGCCGTCCGTTACGTAAGTAAAGAGCCTATGGCCATCTACCAGGCATATCTCTAGTCACAATTTAAGAATATATTCCTTTCTTTTTTTTATAACATTTTCCTTTCAGTCACGAAAAGAATATTCTCATTTTTATTTATTTTTTAATAACTTTTCCAATTCCAATAGTATCGCTGTAACATTTTTACTGCGGAGGGCACAGTTCCAGACACTGCTATTACTAAGATTATATAAACAATACACCCGGAAACAATATATACACTCATGCACATGTGGGTGCACTCAGTTCAGTAATATTCCACAGCTGGCTCGAGGCTATACAGACGAAAATATATCAACGAAAAACATACATAAGGAATCGATTAAAAATGCTTCTACCATCCTCCCATATACTCATTAAGTTCTTTACAATAAAGAAAAGCGTAGTTGACAGAGCCAATGAGTGATATAGTCAGTAAAACTGAGTGGTTTATAACTTCCTCCGTCGATAGTGACAGACACACTGACAGATAAACGCGCTATTTTAAACTCTACCACTGAATGAATGAATGAACGGATCGTAATGAATGATCGCTCTATCTTTACAATTCTTAATTGATGGATTGCTATTTAGTATGATTATCCCCGAAGGGGTAGGCAGATATGTAGGCGGAACTGTTAACTAAATGTAATACTGCTGGACACCTGGTCTTTTTTTTCATATAACTAAGGTGGCAAACAAGCATACCACCTGATGGTAAGTGGTCACCGTAGCCTATGGACGCCTGCACCACCAGAGGCATCACTTGCGCGTTGCCGATCCTTTAGGAAAGGCAGTGGGATGGAGAAGGAGCGGGAAAGGGGAAAGAGGGTAATTGGGCCTCCGGCACTCTCACTTCGAACTAAACACAACAGTAACAAAAGTCCTCGACATAACCATAGACGGCGAGGCTGCGCAAATCGCTTTCACATGCAATCGCGACCCCGCCGTGGTTTCGGCCCGCTGTGTGAAACGGCAGGCCACTACACAAAAAATATTTCCTCCACCGTCCCCCTCGGGGCAGGGACAAAAACACGACACAGAGGCGCACGTGGGAACACGCACGCCGCCTCTCGGACCTGGTGCTGATCGGGTGGCGAGCAGGCCCACACAGCCCACCACCCCCAGGTCAAACCTCAGGTGGCTGGAAGCCATCTCGCGCCCTCCGGCGCCTGGTTCTGCGTTTGGGGAGAGGGTTTAAGCGCTCCCTCTCATGCTCCGCCGCCTCCTTGATGGAAATTACTTTCTCACAGAAGGAGGCGACGGCGTTCCACGATCTCTCACTCCGGACCATAGACTGAACCACGGCCGGTAGTGAGAGAGCAACCAGTCCGACTGCCACGATCAACTCATGGCGCTGCGATGCCCAGGCGGGGCAATCCGCCAAAGTATGTAACGCCGTATCCACAACAACATCGCGGCAGTCACCGCAGTGATGACATCCGGGCGTCGCCTGCCGGCCTATACGACACAGGAACTGGCGAAACAACCGTGGCCAATCATTACTTGTGTCAGGTGGAAGGTGAGGGCGCTATGCCGCCTCTCCAGCCACTCCTTAAAAACGGGACTTACCGCCATGATGGTGGCGTGGCCGAATCGTAACCTAACCTAGCCTTACTTACTTTTACGCGGGCAAAAGCTAGTATTATGTCACCTTTAAACGGGACTAATACCCACTTCACTCCTACCAATATAACGACAGGTTCAGCAAAGAAGACCATGATAAACATCACCACTTATACAACCCTAAACTATGACCATGACTTTCTCTTACTTACCAAAGACTATCTTCGAGTTCCAACAGAAGCATCACATTAACGATCAATAAATACTTTAAACCTACTCCTCTCATTTCTACGTTAACCGCCTTTTAATACTTATTATTAACCGTTCGAATAACAATATGTTTATATTAAACGCTATTAAATAAAACTTTTGGCCTATTAACCGTTTATACGTCGTTAGGAGTCGCGACACGTCTAACACGTTGATCGTCGGCGTCTTTGTGCAACCGTGAAGGCGATCGTTTAGACCGGTGGAGGGTTGGGCCTCTTTGGCAGCGGAGGGTTAGATTTTTTCATTATATTTTAAATATTTTTTTAGAGACAAAAATATTTAAAATATAATGTATTTAGTGTCTGAACTAAGGTGCAGCAAGGCAAGTGCTTTGATCAGGAGATAAAGTATGTGGTTATGAGCTCCACAAATAATTGCTGTTCATATTATTCTTTGTGCCCATTATTTTACCGAAAATAAAATAGTTTTGAAATTAATTTGAATATTTTCTGTCCTAGAGTTAATGCTATTGTAGAATATGTTTCAAAAATGTTGGTCACAACTATGAAAATTATATAATAAATACAGCGTAGAAAAAAAATTGTGCCCAGAAGTGTGCGCCAACACTCTCTATTTCCTCACTTTATAGTTCGATAGGACGACAATTTGACACGACTGCGGGCAAGAGCAATGATTTTATGTTAGTATACGTGCTTGCCGAGGCGAAGCTTAAACATCGCCAATCACTTCTTCCGTTGGCATTGTTTTAAAATATTAAGTTGTTGTTAAGAATTTTTTAAATTTAACCTAGCAGCTTTTTGTTCGCCTTTCTAGAGATTAAGTCCGGTACCTTATGCTAAAGAACCGTATACACAAGCCTTATTACTGAAGACAAAAGAAATTGATCAAATTTCAAATGCAGAATTGTACAACTTCTAAATCATCAACTACATCTGCGCTTATGCTTTCAGGAATATAGACGCCGCGCCGTATGTTATTATGAATCTAGTGTTATGTGTCCTTAACTCGTGGTCACTTAGACCCCACGGTCGTCCGTCAATAAGCGGGCAATCAAATCCACTTCGGAGGGTTAAACCGATATTGAGCCGCAAACAAACATAAAAATGGACACTAAATTTTTACGAGCTTTATTTAGTGGTCGCTGTGACCTATGGCTTTCGGAGGGTTAACTTTTTATTTATATATTTTTTATATTATGTGTGATATTTATATTTTATGAATAGTTGAGATACAGTTAATAATTATGACGTAATAAACCGATCTTTTTGGACAGTTTATAGAAAAGAATTGTGAGTAAAATGTGTTGTAGTTATTGGTTATAATTTTATGATTATAGAGCCTACTATGTGGGTATGATATACAGCTTCCTTTACTGCATCTTTTGGGAAATGATCATTAGAAGAATTTGTTTTACAGTGCGTAAATGATTTAAAAGGCTTTGCTACTTCTTTATTTTGACTGGTTCGAACCCACGTCGCGCACCTGTGACTTTCGGAAGTTATATGACTTTTCGAAATTATGTGCGTATTGATTGACAATTGTCGCCTGCTCCGTGCCTCGGAGAGCACGTTAAGTCGTCGGTCCCGGCTGCCATGAACATCTATGGCAGTCGTTATTGGGAAAGTCAGTACCCTCTAATATCCTGACACTGGTCTAGCCTTAGGTTATCGTTAGCCTTCGGGTTGTGGAGGTCAGGTGGCAGCCGCTCCGTGTAAAAACTGATATCCAGTCAAATCCGGTTAGACTAGAAAAGCCGACCCCAAGTGACTTGGGAATAATAAAGGCTAAGGGAGAAGAAGATACTTTGAGTAGCTTTTGCTTAGGAGAAGTAGAAGTTGAAGAAGTTTCCAGGCCACTGCCAATACGCCGAATATAATGTGCTTAGATAATCCACACAAGAGAGAAAAATGTGTTTGTGTCCGTTATTTAAATAGTCGGAAATATACCCATGACATAGGGATTGTGGTATCCCGCTATTGCGACGCGGCGACGAAGGGAGTAAAGCAAAGGTGAATGCAATTGAAGTTATGCTGCTATTGAGAATGATCGAAATTTTAATAACATTGTTTAAACCGATGTGATGGTGGGAGTACCTGGACCGCTTTGAACGGGACTGGCAGGAAATATCTACCAACAGAGGTATTTCAAAGTCCAAGGGAGAGTTTTAGCCCACCATTGGGACATGTGAACAAGCTTATGAAAAATTGTTCAAACCAAGAATCAAACCCGTATTCATTTCTCACCCGGTTTTAAGTTATAATTAATTAAATTAGTACATATAATAAAATTGCAACTGTTCAATGGCTGTACATAGGTAATAATGAAGTAATATTATGTAGGTTATACTTTATGCCAAAAAAATATTTTTGTTTGTACTGGCTGGAGATGTAACGTAAAAATTACATAGTTCATCTTGATACGCCTCCTTCTTATTACATGAAAGAAAATATTGATATATATCTACTTCCACATTACACGCCTAAGAAGTCGCGAGCAAAAACTAGTTCTAATATATAAAAATACTTCTTATTTCAACCAAAATTACCTAATAACTATATCCAACTTTAAAATAAAATTCATGACCGAACAATCAACAGTAGCGAACGAATTAAACTGCAACACTATGTCTAAGAACATCATTAGCATGTTTGCACCTAAAACCAGTCTATAAATTGGAACCACAGATGTATTTTCCACTCTATAAAGACATTCGGACCCCGCCAGGGGGCCATTATAGCTTTGATAATGAACCTCTGAATGATGATTCATAAAACCAATTGGGTTCATAATGTTTTTATTACATTTTAATTGCCTTTTTCTCATTAATATTTAAGCATTCACTTCAATGAGTACATGTGGATAGATAACATGATATATTCACGCTTTTTACTCGGAGTGATAGGCAGAGAACTATCTCTGCCTAACTACCAATTTATAGAGACGGTATAATTTTTTTTGACGACATCTCCCTCTCCATGATTTATTTCTGTACCGCGGGACACTTTACAAACACTCAAACAACGGACTCAAATAGCACTCAGACTCAGAACAACCATTGGATCGCACACATTTTTGTTTTGATTGAACCTAGTGGCACGGCGGTAACCTAATCGGAGACTATATTAATTAGACTGCCACGCATAAGTCTTGAGTTCGATTCCAAGGCGTGCATCTCAGCTCATCAACTTATGTTCGTATTAAAAAGTTAATTATCGTTTGCTTTAACGGCGAAGGAAAACATCGTGAGCAAACCTGCATGTCTAAGTTCTCGATAATGCTCTCAAAGATACGTGAGGTCTACCAACCCGCAGTAGGCGAATATGGTGGATTATGGCCAAAACTTTCTCACACTGCAAAGAAGTCCGTACCCAGCAGTGGAACAGTATAATACATGTCTGACATTATTATTGTATAAAGTTCACCGCGACACAAAAAAGAAATCTTAATTTTCGAGATATTCAAACTAAATTGATTCACTTCACTTCATATCTTTTCAATAATAATTACTTAAGAACTATTGCCCCATATGGGGTCAATCCGGTAATGTTATCGACCGTATTACGCATGCATGTGGGGTGCCCACCCAAAACAAGACCTTCTATTAGAGCCGCGACTCTCGTTATACCAATTAACTGAGAAATATACCCGAAAACGTCTTATCGCCGCCGGTAGTTAAGGGTTAGGTGGTGTGAGAAAAAGAAATTTGATTATTTTGCTTTAGTGTTTACATGCGGTGTTATTTGCGTTTTTTTGGGTTAAATGGATCCTATACTGTTTTATGTGTTCTGAAGTATTTATTTACCAAGTTTTGTACATTTCAGTTCAGTAGTTATGTAGCGAAGTGATCTCAAACATTCTTTTAGGTTTATTAAGTAAAGGTTGATTTTCTTTTTATCTTTGATTCATTTAGATATTTTGTGAAGTTTTAGGTTACCTATTGAATATTTCAGATGCTCGAGTATCTAATTATTTAGCGTAGTTTGAACCTAAAACAATGAAGAATGGATTTTTGGAATTTTGTGTGTTTTATATAGTCAGTAAGTACATAAAATCTAAAAACATGGACGATAACATGGGTGTAATATATATCTATGTTCAGAAAAACCGAATTTAGATACGGTGTTCACAATTTTGTAGGTTAGATTTTAACCGAAGATGTCATAGGCGGGAAATTAAACCAATTTACACGAATTTTAACGCGTTGTTTATTTTGTTTAACACTTCTTTTTTAAACTTGAAACAACTATTGTTAAATTATAATTTTATTGAAACACTTTTCCTGACGTTTTGTTAGCTTTTCAGAAAATTTTGTAATTCAAATAGCTTAAATAGAAGTAAACAGTAGTGTTCAACAATAGTAGATTAAAGCTTCAAAATTGTTTAAAGAAAATTAACAATGCGATAAAATCCGTATAAACTAGTTTAGGTTCAATGTATAACATTCGCATATACGTAAGACAATATTATGTGGGTACCGATATCATATCCTAGCCTAGCCGTAGCCGTATGTTTACTACATAAAATTTCGAAATTCATATAAAAACAATGGTTAAATTAAGGCTCGCGGGATGACCTCCAGCCACCCTGAGATTTGACCTGGGGGTGGTGGGCTGCGTGGGCCTGCCTGCCACCCGATCAGCACCAGGTCCGAGAGGCGGCGTGCGTGTTCCCACGCGCGCCTCTGAGTCGTGTTTTTGTCCCCCTACAAGGGGACAGTAGAGGGTCTTTTAAGTAGTGGCCGTGGCGTTTCACACGGCGGGCCGAAACCTCGGCGGGGTCGCGATTGCATGTGAAAGCGATTCGCGCGACCCCGCCGTCTATGGTTATGTCGAGGAACACCGTGGTAGGTTTAGTCGGTATTACCGGGGTATCTCTCCCCAGTGAGCCCGACATAACCTCTCCCTCGCCCCGCGGAGAGGTATGCGTCAAAGCATTCCCCCACGTAAAAGAAAAAAAAAAAAAAAAAAGGCTGCCGTTATAATAAGAAATGAGATAGCTTGCATGGAAAACAAAATCCTTCCAATTTTCTTCATACAAACATAAATAACATAGTGAAAGTTGCTTAATATATCATTGAAGATTTCATTATAGGAATTAAAATACCATTGTGATAAAAATTCTAATAGGTATTACCAGAATTTTTATCACAAGATTATTATAATTGAAATTTTAAAATTAACCACTTAGAATAGCGTGCTATTAAAAATATCTTGTTTTATGAGTGCATTGGCTCTTGACATTTGTGACCTTATTACGAGCCGAAATCTGTATAATTTGACAGTTACAAGACAAATTAGTCTTCTTTTTTTCATGTGGTTAGTGGCCGACCACTAAGTGTAGTGGTCGGTCAAATTGACAGCAGTCGTTAAGCCATGTCAGAGGCCCACGGGCGGCTTGAACAACTCTTGACGTGTCGTGTAGTGACACGACACGTCAAGAGTTGTTCAAGCCGCCCGTGGGCCTCTGACATGGCTTAACGACTGCTGTCAATTTGAAAACAACCGGGACCGTCTTTTTACGTGCCTTCCGAAACACGGAGACGCTCAGATGAAAACCCATCTATAGACTGGCCGCACCCTTGCTTAACCTCGCTAATCGTTTACCGATCAGTGAGTGCAACTGGCTATGAGCGCCAGACAAAAACAAATTAGTGAACAAGTCTATAGAAAAATTTATCCAAAACTTCTATGTTTTTAATTTTCTAAAGTCATCTGCCGTTGGTATAAGTCTTGTATCGCTAGGGACACAATACAGCAACAGACTCAAAATACCGCCAGGTTCAAAAAGATATTTGTAGAATTGATAAGATTTTTGTGGATACATTATTGCGTTTCGTCCCATAATTAAAAGCTTACATTTCATTTCTATTTCTTGCCTTTGATCTCATCTTTTATTGCTTTAACTAGAGTTGGCAAATTACCTACTAGTAAAATTCCTGATATTGTAAACGTTTATAGGGTATCGTTACTACCTACCATCAGCCAAACCGTAAATTTCTTTACCAACTTCATTGTCAAAATAATCGCATTTGGTCTGTTGAGCGCCACAAGACAAACATAAATACATATCATAAATACATTACCTTCTTTGCGTCGCGCAGTTGGGTAAAAAGGTACCATTTCCAGCCTTAAGTCAAAGGGAGAATTTCATCTTAACAAAACACTGTTGATTGTGGTGACGCTTTATTCAATATAAAAACGTTTATCGTCCAATCTACATATATATTTATTTTAATGTCTCTATTCGGCTTTTTTCCGGTAGCCGTTAATAGTTTAAAGCCATTAATGTTAATTATAAATTCACTGGTTTATCTCACATTACTTTTATGAACTATAAAGATGAGCTGAGCACAATTTGTAAGCGAAATAAGCGACTTTATTTATGTTTATTTTGTGGTGCGTCGAGCTGGTTTTGTGTTTCGTCGGTTTGGGGAAATGAAGTTGTTGGGTCCCTAGACATAATAATAATAATTATCATTAGAACTTTTTTAACATAATTTGGGAGAATGTTCCAGTATAACCAGACTGACTGACCGGCTGACCTCCCAGCAAGTTTTCAATATGAATTGACGACAAATTATGTGTAGGTACGTTAGTTTCAAAAGTTTGTTTGTGGGAAGAATGTAGCCAATACTTTGACTAGAATAAATTAAATGATTTTTTTTATGAAGCTGGGAGCAGTAATTCTACCATAAAAATGTTCATCCGAGACTTCGAGCCGACTTAAAAACCTACAATTAAGTTTCTTCGAATTTATTTCTGTAAAATTGGCATTATTCCGTTGTTCGGACTACTTCATGAAATACTTTAGGACCATCAAGAGGTTACGTACCGAAATTCTGTAGATTTTTTACAAACAGTCAGCAACTTTATTGTAAGCGTAATAACTGGTCGCCTGTGAAATAATTTTACTCCGCAAAAGATCACAATCAAACAATTTTTTAAGTTCCAACATTAGGACTTTCCAGATACCTTAAGATTATCAGCAGAGAGACCAGGTCCACTAACCAAACTGTATGTATTATTTACACATAATTTCATATAATACATAACTGTCATATTCTGCTAATAAAAATAATATTTGAATAATATTCTAATTCATTAAGCAGTACACACATTGCAAGGTCAAGTATGCATTGCACACACTTATACATGGAAAGTTGGTCCATGCATTAGACTCGGCGGTGTGTATATGGCTGCTACGCATTAGGTTCCAGATTTAATTATGGATTTTAGAGTTCGAAAAAACTCTTATACAACAGCTTTGTCCGTCCGTCCGTCTGTCTATTATTATACAACTTTCAACTCAAGAACCGTAAGAGCTAGAGGCCAATGCTATTCGACTCAGCATAGTCGATTTACCCCGAAATTACTATGACCTTTGACCTCTGACTTCAAAGTCACGTGGTATCACGTAACCTTTGCATATTACTTTAACCATTTTTCGAACTATAAGATTTACGGCAATTCATTGCCGATTCTCACTTGTTTCTGTCTAGGAAATCTCAGTAGTAAGTAGATCTGAAACTGCGATTAGTAAGCGGAAATAGGCTCGCCCTATATTACGTGGAACCTAAAACCATAACTAGCGAACCGGGTGTAATACATTTCTGCCAACCTCTTCGGGCAGAATTAGATGATAGATGATAAAGATAGGTGTTGTCTCAAGCTTACACGTTTAAGACAACATCTATCATCTACATGTACATTCATATATCACCGAAATTTTTGGTAGTTACTTGATCTAGAATAGATTACAGAACCTAACCATATTACCATCACCGCTAAAAATCAAACCATTCATAGATTACTCACAATCATGAATGACGGCATGTAAATGTCCTGTGTTTCCTCTTACCGATATACATTCATTAATTCAAACCAGATTGTAATATTCAATACTGTGGGAACAATTATTAAGGCGACTTAATTACTGTTAATTTCACTACCATATATGGTGTTCTTTTTGCTTAAAAGCCTTAATTAAAGACTTCACAACTTGATATTTTTATTGTCATGTTTAAGGCAATTACCTTTTCTCGTTACACTTATTTTAATCGAAGGCGTTTTGACAGTCATATCTGCTGGTACAACGCAAACTAGATACTTAAACGTCAGTTTTTACTTCGAAATTCATTGCTATTTTTGTTGCATCGATTTTATGTTTATCAATACAGAATTCGCAATGGATATTGATTTTAGAAACGGAATCTTGTAGTGTTGTTTCTAATTTATAGTTCCATGACCACTGCCGTCTTTATTCGGCGGTCTTATCACAACTATAGATTATTTGCATTGGATATCGAAGTTGAAAATCGGTTCGTGTTTTTTCGCATCACGTGATATCGCATTGATACAGATAATACGCGTATTTACGCGATAAGTAATTACCGGCTAAGTGGGTTATTAGTAACTAGTAGCGGCTGTTAAAACGCTTCCCGTACACATATCGTGCTACCCTGATTTCTTTGCAATTATCGTTAAGGCGAATGTGAGTGTGAACAAAATAAACATACCGTATTACATTTAGTATCTCCACTTTGTAAATTGCCGGTCAATAATAAAACATGTATAACTCTGTTTGAATAATGAAGGAAAACATCGTGAGGAAACCTGCATTACTAAGAGTTATACGAAATGTTCCCAAAGGTGTGGGATATCTGCAAACTCGCACTGGGCCAGAATGGTGGACTATGGCTTAATCATTTTAATGCTGAGAAGAGATCTATGTCTAGCAGAGGGAGAGAGTGTATTACAAGGGCTGACAATTATAAGAAGCAATACTCAAAATTTTTTGAAATTAGGAAATAGGTTTAAACAGCATACAGCCTAATGGTAAGCGGTTACCTGCCTTTTATCATTTGTAGCCTGAAAAGCAACTTATTTAACATTTTAACCTGAAAAGTTCGTGTCTCCCGTGGGATAGACCTTTATATCTAATGTACCGAAACCTAAAATCTTACATTGAACTAGCCCCAAGTTTACTTTTTATACTATTTCGTCTGAGATGGTTCTAAACAGTAAGTTGCTTTTTATTAGAATGGATTTATAATGTTAATGGGAGCTCATTAGAAAGCGATACATGGAGTACCGCAAGTATTATGGATTCCGTGTAAACGATGATGCGTACGACGTAGCTTATAATTTATGTTTATTTCTTGTGTTTAACGTATAAATAATTGCTGTTATTGTTTCATAATCATAACCATTACTAATAATATATTTAAAACATTTAAACAATGCTATTAAACTTCAGTATTTTGATTCAGCTATATAAAATTTTATAATCATTCTACTTTACACTAAGAATTAGGGATCAGGAGCACTTCCTTGAGGTACGCCATTTTTGTAAATGTTGACCGATATGTAATTTTCAAGTACTTTATAATTTAGTGCAATTACTCTAAACTTACTGTTTACATACAATACATAGACTGAAGCTTATTTTCCAGAGGGGTAACACTAAGAATTTCTACTACTATTAGTTACGATCTGACATATGTATTTCTTTTGCTTCATATTTTTTTATTACATTCTTCATACATGCTTGTTGTTTAGTATACTCTCACCCTGGCTTTCTTCGAGTGTGTTCAGAGAGCGCCTGCATGTTATTATTTATGTCAGTTCATATCCTAATTAATATGATAACGGCGAATGTGACTTTATTAGTTTGTTTGTTTGTTACGCTTTCACGCCTTAACTCCTCGACCGATCACTATGACATTTTGTATACACATTGTCAGCAGTACAGAAAAGGACATAACATACCATCCATGCAGGAAAAATACTGTTCCCGAGGGATAGAAAATTGTTAATACCAACATTTACGCGAGCGAAGCCGCGGGATAAACATAGTCTAAACTATTAACCTATTGATTTGCAGCGGCACACCGGCAGCCAGATACAATAGCTCTCCAATTATGTGTGGCATTCCAACGTTGAAACGTTAATGGTCCGACTTTGTCATATTTTTACTAACAAATGATTGAATTATGTTGTCGTTGAAGTAATATATCTTGCATGTGTTCACTGCCTTAAGTCTCGCTAATAGGTGTATCGTGCGCTACATCAGTTATATACATACATAGTAATTAATTTATTCATCGTTTATGATTTATTAGTGCAATTAAATTGATTTACTTGATTTTTCAAACAGCAGTGTACCGGATGAGTGTACTTAAGTTTTTCTGATTTATTCTTCATTTGTAACATATATTAGTTATATCGCTGAGGTTGGTCTGAAGAATAAATAAATCCCAATAATCTGCTCATTGCTGGCCATAAACCTCTCACATTTGCACCGCAACCACCGGTTTTCCACCTTGTGCATGCAATATTAACCAGAAACCCTTTCAAGTAGTTAGGCAAAGGCCTCTCTTAAATGGTACCATAGCCTCTGCTACATGCAGTTCTCAACCAGAAATGTCTTTCAAGTCGTACATTAAGCTGGCAGTCCTATGTAACATTTGCCAATTCGCGGTTTACTTGTTTCAACAGATATAAGTCCTATTGCAGATATCTCCAGTCCATTAGGCATATGCCTCTCTCAAATTAAATCACAACATCCGTTGCAAGCAGTCTGAACCAGAGACATCTTTCAAATTGTTAGGTTAGGTTAGGTTGGTGGTCCTGTGTAACGTTTGACAATACGCAGTCTCCATTCCAATATTCTTTTATTCTAGCGGACAACATTTTAACAACCAATACGCCCAGCTCACGTTCACTCTATCATGCTGTACCTGCCAGCTATGTTGGTAACTTTGGTGTTTGACGGGTAACCTAGTTTCAAAATTATCAGTAATTCATTCTTTATCATAGAATCAATATTAATTGCATTCTTACGGAAGTAATTATGGTTCAATTAATCAATCAAAATTGAACATGGAACATAACAAGTGGTTGCATAAATGCAATGTATGTGTAAAAACATATACATACTTCCTATTGACCAATCTCAACGGGAACTATTCGTATCCATCTGTGCAGGCGATATTGTAATGCATTAGTGCCAATTCTTGGTATAGAAGTAAGACTATGTATGTGCTGTCACTTCTGCTCATATCTAAGGCGCTATCGAATACATTAATAGACTCTACGAACCATGTGATGACCTAGATGATGACCAAGTTTGTTAAACTTGGTCATCACCATGTCTTACCATTCTACTACTATTTTATAAAAGCACCTTCAATGTCATATCCAACCTAACCTATCTTTCGATTATTTGGCCAATACCTATCTCTGTTAGGCTAAAGCCCTGCGTTCGGTTGCGCACGAGATATAGTTGTGCACAAGTGTGTGTACATACAAGTGCACTCTTCATTCCTTCACTTTGATATTCCGAAGCGATGGCAACCAGACATAAACGTGTTTTCAAGGGCACGGACGTGAAACATCGTCAACTTCCTAACTAAATACCTCAGTTATTGGGTTATATTGAAATAAAAGTCAGAAGCATTTTGTTGGTTTAACGCTTCCGTGATTCACAGCCAGATGTCACTTGATCAAGAAGGCAGTCATCTCAGGATTAAAGTTAGACCACGCACTAGAAAAGTGAATAGCTAACAGTTTTTGACCACAAAGGTCACAGAAAATATGGTGCCAATTCCGTATCTTTAGAGCACAATGGTAAACCGTTGGTTTTTAAGTGCTTGTTTATTTATACTTCATTCGGTTTAATGCATTGGAATTGCCGTCAAACTCGACGTTTGACGCATAAATGAACTGAACGTTATTATATGTTTAAGCGTCAACTCCAATGATTGCTTGCCTAAATAAGATAAGTGAATGTCGAGGGTCAATAAAGTTTGTCTGTTTAATTTGGACAAGGAAGTAGTCACGTTTTTAGCGTCATTCGAAATTATTTTTGCATTTATGATTAAAAACATATTTGAGTAAATATACTATCTCGATTTATCCTATTAACACTTCTTCTTAATTAATTTAAGGGTGTAGCTTTTGTCGGTGAAGTAATCGCCACATATGTCAGTCTTCTGCTTTCCTTTCCAACTAGACTATACATGCTAGCTAAAATAAAAAAGGTTGTATAATTAATATTTATAAGCTTATTGCCCGTCTCATGGCAAGCAGTTACTGTACCTTATGATCACTCGCAATATCGGAAGTATAAATCGTGCGTTGCTAACTCGTAGATATGTGAGCCTCCGGCATATTTCTCACTAAGGAAATCAATAACAGTGTTACTCCTATCACTCTACTTTCTTCATTTAAGAGGATAGTGCATTTCCAAATTTGCTGACTTATTTAAATCGTCATCAAATAATTGGTCAAACGTTAACAATCATTTGATGAAAACAAGTGAGCTTCCTTTTATACTCCGGATATACAGATGTTTCATATTGTTTTCTGAATTGCTAATCAATAATTGGCCTTTCTGATCTACTAGTTTTAATTTTCGTATTATATGGGATCTCTGGATCGCTGCTGGCTCTCGAAAATAAATATATTAAAAAGATACGTCCTGATTTACTCACTGACTGTCTCACCATCACCCAAAGCCTTGGATTTTTTAGATCCCACGTTCGTATTTTGACTAGTAACTATATAGTTAGCATTTTTTTTTTTACTTTGTGCTATGCTTTGATGCATACCTCTCCGCGGGGCGACGGAGAGGTGGAGAGGTTATGGCGGGCTCACCGGGGGAAAGATACCCCGGTAATGTAATACCGACTAAACCTATCGCGACCTCGCCGAGGTTTCGGCCCGCCGTGTGAAACGGTAGGCCACTACATGAGACACATCCTCTACTGTCCCCATTGTGGGGGAACAACAACACGACTCAGAGGCGCGCGTGGGAACACGCACGCCGCGTACCTGGTGCTGATCGGGTGGCGAGCAGGCCCACGCAGCCCACCACCCCCAGGTCAAGCCTCAGGGTGGCTGGAGGTCATCTCGCGTCCTCCGGCGCCCGGTTCTGCGGTTGGGGAGAGGGTTTAAGTGCTCCCTCTCCAGCTCCGCCGCGTCCTTGATGGAAATGACTTCCTCACAAAAGGAGGCGACGGCGTTCCACGATCTCTCACTCCGGACCATAGACTGAACCACGGCCGGAAGTGAGAGAGCAATCAGTTCGACTGCCGCAATCAGCTCACGGCGCTGCGATGCCCAGGCGGGGCAGTACCAAAGTGTGCAGCGCCGTGTCCTCAACAACGTCGCGGCAGTTGCCGCAGTGGTGACAACCGGGCGTCTCTTGCCGGCCTATTCGACACAGGAACTGGCCAAAGCAACCGTGGCCAGTCATTACCTGTGTCAGCCGGAAGGTGAGGGCGCCATGCCGCCTCTCCAGCCACTCCTCAAAGACGGGCCTAACCGCCACTATCGTGGCGTGCCCGGCACTAGGGTGCACAAGTCGTTTCTTCCATTTCTCCACTAGGACCTGGTGGAGTTTGGACCGTGCCGTCTCTAAAGCGGGAAGACCTAGTCCTTCACCCTGAGCTAGTGCTTCCTGGCTCCAACGATAGAGTGACGCCAGAAGCGCCGCTTCCAGGTCCCAGGGCATCGATCCGGCTAGGAGACTCGCTGCCTCGAACTAGATCGTGCGGTAGCCTCTAATTAACCTGACGGCCATTGCACGATGTGGCGCACGAAGCGCCGAAATATTACGAGCCGTCAGATTATCTCCCCAAACTGATGTCCCATAAAGGGCCATGGACCGCACAACCCCTTCGTAGAGCATTCGGTACTAACCTTTTTTTTTTTTTTTTTTTTTTTTGACCCAGGAAAATCCTTTATGGATACCCCCTGCCCCGGGGGGGGAAGGGTGGTTATGTGAGACTCTCCGCCCCTGAAGGGGGTCGGTATACACACTAAAAACCTGGGGTGAGCAGTCCCTCCGCCGACGGAGTGGGGCGGGATGGGGTCGCGTTAGCAATCACCATCCCGCCCCGGCGGTTGGCCCGGCTGATGGTGACCGGGCCTCAGCACCTATGGAGGGAAGGCCTTGCTCACCAAGGTCATCCCCCAGACGTGTGGGGCCGTGCAAGCCGGTAGAGAGTCCCCCGACTCTGTACCAGTGACCCCACTATACAAGAGCGAAAAGGCGGGCAAATCGCCTCCTTCTCGCTCCCGTCCGTCTGCGCCGGAGAGGGTCAGCGAGGAGGTTGTTCTCCCTGACCCTCTCCGCGGTCTCCTTCTGCGCCATGACAGCTTCGCAGAAGGAGACCACTGCCTGCCACGACCTCTCGCCGCCGAGCATGGCGTTGATCACGCTCGGCAGGGAGAGATCTCCGCCTATTATGGCCGAAAGCGTGTGTCGCTGCGGCCCCCACGCGGCACACGCCTCCAGCGTGAGGAGCGCCGTGTCTTCCGGCGCCCCACACTCGTGGCAGGCCGGGGTCGCCTCCCGTCTCGCGATCTGGTGCAAATACTTTCCGAAGCATCCATGCCCGGAAAGCACCTGCACCAGTCGGAAGGTCAGCGACCCGAATCGCCGCCCTATCCATCCCCGGAGGACCGGCCGAATGGCCTCCACCGTCCACTGGCCCGGGGCCGGTGGAGCCAGGTCCTCCGTCCACCGCCTCAATAGAGCGGCCCGCGCCTGTCGCCGCATGCGTGCGACCTCCTCCCACCCCGGGGGCTCCCCGCGGGATCTCCTCGCCGCCACGAAGTGGTAAACTTCGGCGAGGATCTCCGCTTGTAGCTCCCAGGGGGGGTCACTGGCCAGCACGCACGCCGCCGTCCAGGACACCGTCCGGTAACCGCGTATGGCCCTCGTCGCGACGACCCGCTGCGGACGTCGCAGCAGGGTCTTATTGTCGCGACCGAGGGCGTCCGCCCAGACCGGTGCCCCGTAAAGGGCCATACTCCGGATCACTCCGGAGTACAGTCGGCGACAGGTGGCACTCGGGCCACCCACGTTGGGCAGCAGCCTCCCCAGGGCGGCCGCCGCTCCCAGGACTCTTGGGGCCAGCTGGGTGAAGTGTGCCCCAAAAGTCCACCTCCCGTCCAGGATGAGACCCAAGTACCTCATTTGGGTCCCAACCCGGACCAGGACCCCGTCCAGTGCCACTCGCGTACCTGGAGGAGGTCCTCCCCGAGGCCCATGAAACAATAGGGCCTCGGTCGTGGAGAGGGCAACCTCCAATCCCAGGGCGCGGATACGGTCGACCACTAGGGCAGCTCCCACTGCGGCCAACCACACCGCCTCCCCTAGGTCCCTCCCCTTGACTACGACCAGGGTGTCATCGGCATAGCACGCCACCCGCATACTCGCGGGAAGCGTGCCCCGAAGCACCCAGTCGTAGCCAACGTTCCACAGGAGCGGTCCCAGCACCGACCCCTGTGGAACCCCGCAGGATACGCGACGGCGCCTCAAACCGTCGCGTCCCTCCACCAGGACCTCGCGGTCCTGGAGGTAGTCGGCCAACAGCCTCCGCAAATACAGGGGCACTCCGTGATACCGGAGCGCCTCCTGTACTGTTCCATGGGGGGGGGGCTGTTGAAGGCGTTGGCAATGTCCAGCGAGACAGCCAACGCCTTGTTCCCCCCACCGACCGCTTCCTGCGTCCAGGCCTGTGTCTCGCCCTTCCTTCCGCAACAGGCACAATCGGCCGTCCTTCCACAACTTAGGGAACCGTCCAGACGTGAGGCACGCGTCGAACAGCTCCCGAAGCGGATCGCCCATCTCTCTGAGAGCGTTCCGTAGGACCCGCCCCGGGATCCCGTCAGGACCCGGTGCCGTCCTCTTGCCCCGTAAACGGCTGACGGCCGCCTCCATCTCCGCCTCCGATACAAGCGGGATGGAGGCCGGGTCCAATTCCTCCGGGAAGGACGGCGCCATCGACGGAGGGGTGTGGTGAGGGTCCTGTTCTGGAAAGAGCCCCACCAGCACCCTGCCCAAGAGCTCCGGCTCTAGGGACTCCGCGACGGGAGGCATCAGGCCCCGGAACTTATTCCGGGCAGCCCTATACGGACGCCCCCATGGATGCCTATCCAGGCCCTCCAGAGCCTCCCCCCAGGCCCGGGACTTGGCCTGGCCAACGGCCAGCTGCAGCTCCTTTTTGGCTGCACGGTACTCACCATACAGCCGGAGCTCCGCCTGCAGTTCTTCGGCCGACAGCTAGTCGTTTGCCCGGCCATGCCGCCGCCGCCTACACCGCGTGTAGGGCCACCGTGCCGCCGAACAGGCGGCTCGGAGATCTGCGATCTCCGAGCTCCACCAGTACACTTCTCGGCGGCTGGGGCGGCGGCGGGCCCTCGGCATGGCCGCGTCGCAGACGGCCGTGACCGCTTCGCGGAAACGGCCGGCCGCGACGTCTACCTCCAGCGGGTGCGTGGGGGCGGCAAGCCACGCCCGGACGATGGCCGCCTCTTCCGCCAGTTCAGCGTCGAGGCGACTCACCGACCAGCGCGGAAAATCCGCCCGTACCACGCGCCGGGACGCCCCTTGACTGTCGGAGGCGGAGATCTCGAACCTTATGTATTTGTGGTCCGAGAGCGTCTCCACCTCCGACATCACCCTCCAGGCCCGGGCACGTGCCGCGACAGCGGGGCTGGTGAACGTTAGGTCCACCACGGACCCCCCACACCATCGCACGCACGTGTGGACCGACATTCGGTACTAACCTAACCCAACCTACATTTACGCGAGCAAATCTGCGGACAAAATCTAGTTTAGTATAAAATAAAAATGTATCGAGGATGATAAACGTACAGAAAAGATTACTGCCAAAACAATGTTTTGTAGTATGTCGTTAGTAATGTTTCCGACAGTTTTTATCTCTGGTGTTGCCAGCACAGAAACTTCTTTTTGCTGGCTTGACATGTTGATTACCCCTGATTTACTGCAAAAAATGCATGAATTATTAATTTTGGCCTATTCCGTTGATTTCTATTTAAGTATAGGCTAATTGTTTTAATTGATTATCGTTAATTGCTGGTAGTTGTGTTGTAGGTAAACAGCAACATTGTATTGTATTTAATGTGGATAACAACTGTAGATTTTTTACTATGCGTTTGTTCGATTTCTATTTATTGTTAAGTAACCAGTAAGTCTAGCATATTAGTTTGGTAGCAATTGAGCCTCTTATTCACTTTTTCGTTGGCATTACTGTCTTGTCATACAATTTTAGTATATAATATAATATCAGTCCTATATTAAACTGTCCCACTGCTGGGCATGAGCCTTTTTTCGGTGTGAAAAGGGTTAGGCCATAATTCATCACGGTAGCCCAGTGCGAGTTGACAGACTTCACATATCTTCTAGAATATTATCCCCACCATGTTTTGCTTCACCGTTAAAGCGAGTAATAATTAACTGTTCAATACGCACATAATTTCGACAAGACAGAGATGCATGCCTCAGAATCGCACTCGAGACCTCTGCATGGCTATCGCTGCTGCCAAATTTACCTAAATTCCATATTTATCTATAGATAGAGCAGTTCAATACAATTTTCTCTTCTGTTTGTAAAACGAATCTCTTTTTTTTGTTTTGTTTTGTAGCTATTGATGGACTTAAGAGTTATCAATAAAAATGTTTGAAAACAGTCATTTCTTTTTTTTATAAAACGTATCACTTTAATAAAGTTTTCTTGTCAACGGATTTTCTTCTTTTTTGTTTCGTTGCTATTGATGGACTTAAAAAGTTATCGATTAAAAATATTTGGAAACATTTAGTTTTTTTATACAGCGGATGACTTCAATAACGTCGACGAAAAGCATCCCGTAACCGAACAGCTACCTGTAAATAGTTTTATTTTTTGCCCGTTTAGAAATCAAACCCACATTACTATACGTACTAACAGTAGTGAGATATCTAAACTAATGCGTCACGCAGACAAACAAATGCATCTACAAGTCCTTTGGCTATCACAAAAGGAAACATTAAATCATAACAGAAATTATATACAAATTAATGGCAATAAGTAAAGTTGTCGTAGAGAAAGTTCTTAATGTGATAGTAATGCGCAATAAATAATTACTATCAACACATTGATCCCTATTGGGCGAAGGATCGGCTTCTACGAAACAAACGTGCAACGGGTGCGCAGGCGCAGGCTCGCGTAAGGAATAGACGCGGCAATATTATAGTACGTAAAGTCTGTCTTTCTGAATTCAGTTGGTATGAGTAACCGAGAAAAACTTCACGTCGGTCATTTATGCACAATGACATACAATGACAACTCACAATTTTTATTATTTATGTCAAATATGTAGTTTTATCCAAACTCTAAAATACAAGGGTTTTGAATTCTACTTAGATATAAATAAGATTCAAGCGTTTGAAATCTGGTAAAAGGGATAATTGTCAAATTACAGAAATAGGATGTACGGTACAAATTGTGACGTATCTGCTATCCGAGGGAGATAGCGAGATATCCCCACTACAGTTACACTTCTTTGTGTACCCAAATTTTTTAATATTAAATACTTTCTTATTTTGCAACCAATTTTGATACTGTTTGCAGAAAAATATTTCTTTTGATTGCTATTTACTCATATGTACTGAGCAGTGGGGAGACCAACAGACTGCAATGCAGAGGGTCTCGGGTTCGAACCGACGTCGCGCACCTCTGACTTTCGGAAGTTATATGACTTTTCGAAATTATGTGCGTATTGATTGACAATTATTGCGTGGTCCGTGCCTCGGAGAGCACGTTAAGCCGTCGGTCCCGGCTGCCATGAACATCTATGGCAGTCGTTATTGGGAGAATGTCGACACAAAAGATCCCACTGGGTCGAAGTGTCGCCGGTCTGCACTGACTGGCTCCCACATAAGATACATACATACTCATATGTAAAGTAATATACAGAATCAAACATAGGCAACTATCCTCTTAAATTATCTATCTATCTTTATAAATAAACGACTGCATGGATAGTGTAGTGGTTTAAGTGGTCGCGTTCGATGTTCGTGTGGGGACAAAAGATTGTGTGGTCCATAAATGTGTGTAATGTGTCCGAGTCTGGGTTTTCTTTGTGTCCGTAGTTTGAATGTTTGTAAGGAAGCGAGAGACTTAAAAATAAAATAAAGATATTAATGATTGTATGTTTGTCTTCTATTTCCTAAACCATTGATTAGATTGTGATTAAAGATTGCTAGAGCGGACGCCCGCGACCGTTACTGGCCCAAAAAATCTGTATTTAACCAAACACTTTTTTTAGTTGACAGTATTGCAACGCGTGCCGGGTACTGTTCCGAAAAATAAAACTTGTTTTTAATAACAATATACGTAATAATCCTGTCTATAAGTTACTAGGTCTACAGAAATCAAAGGTTATCAATACATTATAATAATAATTGTGCTCAGAAGAAATTGTTCAAGCTATACTTTTTACCGTATCGGTGCGATAAGTAGGTCGCAGCTTCTGACCCCGCGTTGGGCAGCCTTTGTTTTTTAATATTAGGAAGTCGTTAATATTTAATTACTTCTAAGAAACTAATTGGAGAGTATAAATTTCGGCTGTTGTGATGCGCACAAACAAGTGTATTTCCCCACTCTCATAGTCCGATAGAATGACAATTCATGACCGGAGAGTGATCAGGCGCAAAATCAATGGCTTTTCATGCTTTCCAAGATACGGGGGTGTGTATGTATGTATGTATCTTATGTGGGGGCCAGTCAGTGCAGACTGGCGACACTTCGACCCAATGGGATCTTTTGTGTCGACACTCACCCAATAACGACTGCCATAGATGTTCATGGCAGCCGGGACCGACGGCTTAACGTGCTCTCCGAGGCACGGAGCAGGCGATAATTGTCAATCAATACGCACATAATTTCGAAAAGTCATATAACTTCCGAAAGTCAGAGGTGCGCGACGTGGGTTCGAACCCGAGACCCTCTGCATTGCATTCTGTTGGTCTCCCCTCTCAGGGGGGTGTAACACCGCTAACTTTATTGAAGATATCTTAAGGCATAGTGGATATAATGTTCGCCTACTCTTGGCACTGCGCCAAGTGTTGTGAATTGAATCATCACACGGGACAAAAAACTCTGTGATTCACAAGCAGTTGTACGAGTCTAGTTGTTTTTTCTGACCTTTGTTTGAATATTTTAAAACCCTTTGGCACACAAATTATAACAGGAAAAGCCTGGCTTTAAAAAGAAACAAACAGATAGAAGTCATAGAATTAGACCCTGTATAGATATCCAAAGGTCCATCTAAACCGGTTATTGTCTTTTAATGAGTATAATGTTAGGGTCAACAATGTCATATAGACATGTTGTTTTATAGACTCGAACAAGTTTACTAAGGACAACAATTAATATTTCTCACTTAAAGTTTTATTTACTGAGTTTGCGTGAAATGTTGTGTCGTTACGTGCGGATCTTGTTTTTTAATTATCATTTATCATTAAGTGATAATTATTTACGATGATATAACGCAGATAGTATAGTGGTTTATGAAGCCACTTTATGCGTTTAGTATTGCGGTTTGAGTCTTGAATGAGGCAATAATCGGGTGGTTCAATGATAGGTGTTTCTAGTTTGTGTAGTATATATTTGTTTCTTTGTAAAGGACATTGCTCTGGCGTATTTCATCGTTTGTTTATAGACTAACAGACATGTAAAACTGCACGGATGGTGTAGTGGTTTGTAGTAGTCACTTAGCTTTTGTTACTGCACCGATTGTTTTGAGTTCGATGCCTACATGGGACAATAATTTGTGTGGTCTACATTTTTCTAAGTATACTTTGTGCGCGATAGCTCAGTGGGGAGAGCAACAGACTGCAATGCAGAGGGTCTCGAGTTCGAACCCACGTCGCGTACTTCTGACTTTCGGAAGTTATATGACTTTTCGAAATTATGTGCATATTGATTGACTGTTATCGCCTGCTCCGTGCCTCGGAGAGCACGTTAAGCCTTTGGTCCCGGCCATTGAACATCTATGGCAGTCGTTATTGGAAAGTCAGTGCGCTATAATATCATAACACTGGTCTAGTCTTAGGGTATCATTAACCTTCGTGTTGCAGAGGTCAGGTGGTAGCCGCGCCGTGTAAAACTGATATCCAGTCAAATCCAGTTAGACCAGAAAAGCCGATCCTAAGTGATTTGGGAATAATAAAGGCTAGGGAGAAGATTGTGTCCATTAAATGTATGTATGTAAAATCTCCTGCAATACAGGACATATAATACGAGATACGACTTTAGAAAAATTTCGTGAAATTATTGAATAAAGGCATTCCATGTAGCACACCAGTTTGAAACTCAACAGAAGAATACCACGCAGTGCATCAGTTTAAAATTATAGAGAAGAATACCACGTAACGCATTCATTTGATACCAAAACATGTGATGCTAAATCGTTAAAAATAAATGGTGAAACTCGGCAGACTTGGCAGAGGCCTTTCGTGTGGAACACCAGTTTGAAGCGCACCAAGAGTACCAGTTTGAAGCGCACCGACACGGCGCGCTAAAATTTAATATCTTATTATATTAATTTCTTTTTAATTTTGCGCACCAGCCGCCATGGACGATTTAGAGATCGATAATTTTATTAGCTGATAATCCAGCTAGTAAAATTATCGATAATTAATATTATAAAAACATGTTTATTAGATAAAACTGGACCATACCACCGTGTGGTATAGCTGTATTATTATGGTCATACCTTAAGACAGAACGAGCTTGCGCTATACATAGAATATAGATGCCTCGCTTTATTTGAAGAACGACTCATAGTAATACTTCTTAAAAGAAAAGGTAGTGCCTCTGTGTTATTGTGTAGGTATAATATTGTACTATGTATAAAACGAGTCCGTTTCTATTAATTTAATATCACTTTAAAATATACCGTGCCTCGGAGAGCACGTTAAGCCGTCGGTCCCGGCTGCCGTGAACATCTATGGCAGTCGTTATTGGGGAAGTCAGTACCCTCTAATATCCTGACACTGGTCTAGCCTTAGGGTATCGTTAGCCTTCGGGTTGCGGAGGTCAGGTGGCAGCCGATCCGTGTAAAAACTGATATCCAGTCAAATCCGGTTAAAATAGAAAAGCCGACCCCAAATGACTTGGGAATAATAAAGGCTAGGGAGAAGAAGATCACTTTAAAATATACATGTTTAAAGAATTCGGAAATATATTAGTTCATGTATGTTAACACTTATGAACGTCAAAGTTACACTTATTGATGTGAATGTAGGTACATTTACATGTACCTGGCAAATGTTCATCAAAATAAGGACGCATAACCAATTAGAAAAGCTGGTAAGAACTCACGACTACTCTTTGTAATCGCCAAATTTACAATATTACCTATTTATTTTACAAAATATTTCTGTAAGGAGCTGCAACCTTTACAACACTTACCACTCAAGTTACAAGTTATATTTAAAAGTTAACCTTATATAGTAGTTTTCGGTAGAATAGAAGCATCCAATTTTAGCAAGACCATATTGTATTCCGATGGATTTCAGTCAAAATTTAAGAAAAAGTGACCAATTAATTGCTAGAATACAAAAACCATCTTCACTTTTTATTTTTTTAAAGTATATGGCGCTCGCCTTAGGATTAATTCCTGTGACATAGTCGACTTTACAAGCATTCAAACAACGGATACAAAGAACACCCAGACCAGGAACAATCACTTGTGGATCACACAATGTTTTATCACGTGTAGGGATCGAAAGCCACCACTTAAGCCACTGCATGATCCGTGCTGTCCACTAAGGCCGACCAGTCACTACAAGTAGCACTCATTCACGTGTGGCTGTCTAAAGGTCTCCGCTAGGCTATCGCTTCTTTTTATGAGCTAATAATATGTAAAAATATATATATTTATATCGTCTGACGTATCGCTGACCCATAGATAACACATTGCAATATTTTTTAATTTTATTGCAATTACTGCAGGCAATTACCGTTTTATTACACATTTAAAACGACAACAGATATTGTTTGTTTTTCTCGACGCACCAGTTTTTATATTCTGTATAATTTTTATGTTTATAGATAACGATTTGCGGCTGGTCTACGAGGAGGCGGACGAGCGTTTCTTTTTTAAATAATTTTATTTATTTGGCCTAAAATCTGCTTTGGTTGCGTAGCGGGAGGGACGACTGTGGTGCATGGGGTTACGGGTTTGATTCTCAGGTTGGACGGTGTTATTGGGTTATCCATCATGTTTTTTTTTCGTAGCTGTAAGGAAGGAATTCTATAGTAGTAGGTAATAGTGGAAGACAATAGACTGTCCATCTATTCCGATTATGAAATACCTTGAATTGTTCGAATCTTCAATGAAAAAAGAAATCAATGCAACTTTAACCGTCAGTACGAATATGATATATCTTAATTCGTCTATTCACGCGGCGTAGGTCATGGAGCAACATATAAGAGTATGTACCTACTTGTCTTATATGTTGCTCCATGATATATTATATATAGGTATAGGTACACCTATACAATAATAATAATAATATTCTACCACATACACACAACACCATCTAGCCCAAACTAAGCAGAGCTTGTACTATGGGTACTAGACAATGGATAAACATGCATATATACTTTTTTTTTGTAAATACATACATATTATACATAGAAACACCCAGACCAAGACAAACATCCATATTCATGCACACAAATGTTTGACTTGTGCCGGAGTCGAACCCGCGAGGCAGGCGTGGCAGTCGGTTACACTAACCACTACGCCATCGAGGCCGATAATATATATATAGAAAAGCAGATCTATCTACTGGGGTGAAATATATTTATGCAATTATGACTGTTAACATCAATGACGCTTATTCAATCATTATTTGCAAATAAACACCATGGGAGACCATTAGATCACGCGATTTGAAGTCTGACTTTTCAAAGTTATGTGCGTATTAAATAGTTAATTATCGCTCGTTGTAATGATGAAGGAAAAACATCGCACCTGCATATCTGAGAGTTCTCCATAATGTTCTCGAAGATAAATGAACGTTGCCAATCTGCACTGGTCCAGCGTGGTGGACTATGGCCTTACCCTTTCACGACGAGAAGAGGGTCGTACTCAGCAAAGGGAGTGTTGAATACAGGCTTGTTATTTAGTTTCATTAAACATTAATATAGTGTATTTTTAATATTTTTTACTTCACTAGCTTAACACTAAGTTTTAAACTCGAACTAGGGTCGGGTAAAGTATAATTGGGTTTTCTGTTAAAATTAACGATAACAGAACGGAGTCTGTAACCCGGTAGAGCACAATAGACTCCCTATTACGTGGGACTTAAAATTATAATTGACGAAACATAGCAGTAATACACCTTGTATATATACGCCTACCCTTTCGCGGATATAGGCGTAATATTACCTAACTATGTATTTTTAAGTCGTCACATTTTTGTAGTTTCATAATTACCATATTAATGAGTTAATGTCGGAAATAACAACGCTATATTACTAATTAACCTAAGTTATCGCAGTTATGCAAATGTTATTGAAGCTCATAAGTCATTAACTTGTTTTCAGCAAGAATTCACTAATTACATACATATATCAATACTACATCATGCCTTGCTACTGTTTGATTTATAAATAGCTAGCTTCTGTCTGCGGTTTTGCTTAACTAAATTCTACAGAAACGTAAACTGGGATGAAATAAATATAGAGATAAAATGACTGCACGGATAAAACTATAAGTGGTCGTCTAAATTGGAATCTAAACCATACAAGAGCCCACTCAAACACTAACAAAATTTAGATCAAATTCGGTCTAGCCATTTAGGAAATTAGTGGTAATGATACATACATCCGTACAGAATAATTATATATATACACATACTAGCTGTGCCTGCGGATTCACCCGCGTTTATGGTTACTGCGCCGCCTCCGTGGGTCGTAGAGTGATGTTATATAGCCTTTAACCTTCCTCGATAAACAGGCTATCCAACACTAAAAGAATTTTCAATTCGAACCAGTAGTTCCTGAGATTATTGCGTTCAACCAAACAAACAAATTCTTCAGCTTTATAATATTAGTTTAAATAACATAAAATCAAATAAAATTCTATATCGAAAGAAGCCTGTTCGACAAGGAGGGCTCAAATTAAATCATTTATTGTTAACCAAGTGTACATATGTATGTACAAGCTCTCGTGGAAAGAAACTGACAGGAAACTCATGGACACATACACACTCACTCCTTTCAATTGCCAATGGTATTCAAGTTTACTAGAATATAGTAATTATTTATCATATATGAGCTGGTGTGACACTTAGAATTCTCTCAAACATACTTTATATTAATCTAGGACACAGTCTATATGTATGTACGAGTATCATCCGTTAAGCCGTCGGTCCCGGCTGCCATGAACATCTATGGCAGTCGTTATTGGGAGAGTGTCGACACAAAAGATCCCACTGGGTCGAAGTGTCGCCGGTCTGTACTGACTGGCCCCCGCATATGATACATACATACATATGATACATCATCCATATCTCTTTAACAGCTGACACGTGATTGAACATCCAAACATCTTAACAAACTTTCGGTAAAAGCTTATTTATGAAGCGGATGATAATTATATTATATTCCTTAAGAAATGGTTTCACGCTTATAAAATGTCATTTAAATATATGGTTGCATATTAAACTGATCTAAATACTTGTTTATACATATAAACATAGGCTTCACCTGTTCCCAAAGAGAGCTAACTTTTTTACAGGTATGTCTACACTTCGTCAGGTAGGTTGAGGTCCAACTAATGATATGCGGGCCGATTGCTGTTTGCCGGGCACAGTTCCCTACGAGATGACTTAAAAGAGTATATTGGTTCCATGATAATAAATATAATTTGTGATATATTTTAAGAATATTTTAATAAAGACGATCACATCAAGGGATAACTATCGCTATTCCCTATTATACCTAGGGAAGTAAGTGAGTTCACTTGAGAATGAAAACAATTATATATGATCCACAAATAGTGCTTCCGTGTCTGGATGTTCTTTATATCCGTTGTTTAAGTTTTTGCAAAGTTGACGCCGAGAGCGGGCGTTGTCTTATTAAGTAAAACAAATATCTGTGGTTCACATAAATATCTCTCTCACATAGGTTTCGAACCTCGAACCGACAGCATTCAGCGCAGGCATACAAGGTACAAAAATCAGCATACAACGCAGCGTTGCGCCATACGTGCAAAATCAATGCAATAATTACGTTTGAACACTTTTTATTATCACTTCTTATTGCTATCCCTATCGACATTTCAAAACGAGTACCCAGATAGAATCATAGCGCTTTTATGAATCAAAAGCAACATGGCGTATATCCTAATCGATTCACAATTATAGTGTTATTACATGCATTTATCTGTAACAAAGTAGCGAGATAACCCTGCGCGCGCCACGGTCGTTCTGACCCAACAAGGCAGGGTTTTATTACTAATTAACCATATCGCGGATGCCGGTGCGCCGTGCCAATCGCCTTCAACTTGTCAACGGGTTGACATAACTCTATAATGCGAGTAGGGTCTTTTTGACCCGAAGAAAAATGTTTCAAATATTATTTGTTAAGTATGTTTTGAGTATGAGTATCACTGAATATTTTATATTATTAACTAATATGGCAATATTTGGTTTAGGCCAGCCGGATAGGATGCAGTTTAACGGAACATAATTATATTAAGCGGTTACTTTTCTGTTTACGCGAATGTTATTCATTGAATTTTAACTGCTTTTTACGGATTTTATTATTTATTATGTTATTTATTTAACACTTTATAACATAATTTTGAAAACTGTTACACTACTACTACTATTAAACTTTATTCATTTTTAAACAAATTAAATTATTAATACTATTAAAACTATTTATACTTAGTTTTACACATTTCCCGACGTTTCGGTTGCATTTCAGCAGCTATAGACATACTCCGGGAAACTGTCAGTCTCCCCGGCCCATGACCATGGATGAAAATCTTATCATGTCAAAGGCTATTGGATGAAGAATATATATTATTCGTCGGCCTCGATGGCGTAGTGGTTAGTGTAACCGACTGCCACGCCTGAGGTCGCGGGTTCGATTCCCGCACAAGTCAAACATTTGTGTGCATGAACATGGATGTTTGTCTTGGTCTGGGTGTTTCTATGTATAATATGTATGTATTTACAAAAAAAAAAAAAAAGTATATATGTATGTTTATCCATTGTCTAGTATCCATAGTACAAGCTCTGCTTAGTTTGGGCTAGATGGTGTTGTGTGTATGTGGTAGAAGATTATTATTATTATTATCATATATGTATTCTTTATCCAATATACTGAAACTGAAATATAATATGTGTAACTTTGTAGTTCACGTTCGGGAACGATAAAGATAAAATGAAGCACTCTTCATTTTGACCTATATGAAGAAACCATTTTATTGATTTTAGGATATGTAACATTTGTAAAAGTTCGCTCCGAGGAATGATGCTGTCCCTTGTCTGTTTTATTATATTTTATTCTATGTAGCTTCTTATAAACCTTTAGTCCCAATAGTGATATCTACCTAGCTATCAATATTTTTAACATTGAATTCATAGAAAATAGAAGAAAGAAGAAATAGTGAGCAGAAATCATACTAATATTTTTTTTATGTAGTTAATGTAATCTTCTTCTCTCTAGCCTTTTATTATTCCCAAGTCACTTGGAGTCGGCTTTTCTGGTCTAACCGGATTTGACTGGATGTCAATTTTTACACGGAGCGGCTGCCACCTGACCTCCGCAACCCGAAGGCTAACGATACCCTAAGGCTAGACCAGTGTCAGGATATTATAGCGCACTGACTTCCCAATAACGACTGCCATAGATGTTCAATGGCCGGGACCGACGGCTTAACGTGCTCTCCGAGGCACGGAGCAGACGATAATTGTCAATCAATACACACATAATTTCGAAAAGTCATATAACTTCCGAAAGTCATAGGTGCGCGACGTGGGTTCGAACCCGAGACCCTCTGCATTGCAGTCTGTTGGTCTCCCCACTGAGCTATCGCTGCTATTATTATAGCTGTATGTAGTTAATGTAATGTTAGAATAAAAAGAAAGCCAAAGAAGAATTAAGAAGGAATATGTTACGAGTAACGAAATAACACCAATGTTAGGAATGTTGTATTTATGTTCTTGGTATCTTTAAACTAGATGTCTAGACAATATATACAAACATTCAGAATTCAGTACAACTCTAATAAAATTAAACAGTAATAACCCTAATTACAAAATGCTTTACATTCGCACCGCAAATTTATCACGCATATAAAAACAATTAAACAAATTATTAAAATTCTCCACTTAACGTCGATAAACGGACAGTAAAATAAACAGTTACACTAAAATCGTGTTTTTTAATCAAACATAAACACTCATTAAAGGGTTAAGAGCACTGCCTTAACGAGCTATCGCTACTGTGTGAGTGCCCCAACTGGTACGAACAACTTTTTATTTTGTTGCCGTGTTATCCTACCTCCTTATCGCACGCGCAACAAATTTATATCTTTATCTCTGTCACACAGGGCAATTAACACTCTCTGTATACGGTAGCGATGGAAGAAATTAGTTAAGAGACTCTCGGCTTCATTTCTGTGGTTTTGTGTCAACAAGCGTCGTGTAGCGAAGAACTTTTTTCTTTTGAATTTTAATTTTTACGTTAACTCTTCGTCTGTTTTTGTCGAGTCAATGTCATTAGCGGTCACGTGAGTATGCGCAGGGTTAAGTTGTTACTTGATATATAGCTGTATTGGTTTCTCCTTGCTTTTGTAACGTAGTTTCGGTAACTCTGGCCTTTACCCCATGGTGCAGTTTGATTTTGAAATTGAGTAATGATTGTACAAATACGCTTGGAGTATCAATTATACTTTATAAATTTAATGGTCATTTCATCAATCGCCATACGGCTTCCGGGAACGGTACCTTTTTCTGTATAAAAGGTACTCTGTCCTTTTCTTTAGCCCTAAAATAATAATATTCTATCACATACACACAACACTATCTAGCCTAAACTAATCAGAGCTTGTACTATGGGTACTATATATGTAAATTTTTTTTGTAACTACTTACTTATTATACATAGAAATACCCAAACCAAGACAAACATCCATGTTCACGCACACAAATGTTTGACTTGTGCGGGAGTCGAACCCGCGACCTCAGGCGTGGCAGTCGGTTACACTGACCACTACGCCATCGAGGCTATGTATGCAAAATTTCCTAATGATCGGTCTGATTGGTTTGGATTGGATTGATTGGATTGGATTGGTCTGATGGTTAGTTAAGGTGTCGAAGCGTAACAAACAATGCGAATGTGAGTTATATTACAATTATCGCCTGCTCCGTGCCTCGGAGAGCACGTTAAGCCGTCGGTCCCGGCTGCCATGAACATCTATGGCAGTCGTTATTGGGAGAATGTCGACACAAAAGATCCCACTGGGTCGAAGTGTCGCCGGTCTGCACTGACTGGCTCCCACATAAGATACATACATACTCATATGTAAAGTAATATACAGAATCAAACATAGGCAACTATCCTCTTAAATTATCTATCTATCTTTATAAATAAACGACTGCATGGATAGTGTAGTGGTTTAAGTGGTCGCGTTCGATGTTCGTGTGGGGACAAAAGATTGTGTGGTCCATAAATGTGTGTAATGTGCAGGTTTGCACTGACTGGCCCCCACATAAGATACATACATACATTCGAATTTATAATATTAGTTAGGAGTTAGGATAGATCAATGGATGGATTTTTAATAACCAGATAAACGGTTTATGAGGTATAGATGACTTGAAAAGTATTTCTGCTGTAAATATGGTTTCCAAAGTCCTTGAGGAGGAACCGATGTAAATATTGCTCTTCCCACAGGGGCAGTTAAACCTTTTTCAAAGAGTAACCACGCCAAAGTCTTTCCTAACACAAAAAAGGTCCATAGCCTACGATATACTTGGTTCCACGCTCTTGCTTTACTGATCAGGTTAAATTTAATTCACGTTAATAAGTGTAATTTTGACATTTATAATATGTTATTTAGTGATCCTATATATGTGCTTTTGATTTTGAATAAACGCTCGCTATCAAGCCGGCTGTATGTGACATCGTATTTTAAAAATACTAGTTTCTACCATTACTTGACCTACTGTACTAGACTGAACTGTATTGACGGCCTATCGGTTTTAGTGGTCGTTATTTCCACTACGCCGAGTGTTGTGATCGAGCTCCAAACGAGACAAAAATTTGTGTGATCCATAAATAGTTATTCTGAGTCTGTGCGTTGGCAGTGATGCACAACCCCGAGCCTCGGAAAGGACGTAAAGCAGTTGGTGTTGCACCTGATTTCTCTTCAGTCGTGTCGAATTGCCGTTCCATCGGTTTAATTGACAGTTAGGTAACAGAGAGTGTACTAAGACTTGCAGATGGCCAGTCTCCGTTTAGATTGCCCGATGTAACCGAAATTCAGTCTGTAGGACATTATTATCAGTATAAAACAAATATGAATAAACTTTCGTCATTGTAAAAGCAGTATTCTTCAATATAAAACAATATTTCAGCTATGTGGTTTCATATTCCTCAGTCATGATTACCAGTTATTCTTGTGAGTAAATAAATACTGCTCACTCAGTGAAAACGAGCGTTTAAATACTGCTATTAATTAACAATAACACACAGTCAACCATGTAGCGAGTACATGTGTACTCATACATACATTCGATGTAGTACAAAAAGTGTTTCTGTATATTGTTGCTTTGGTTGCAGACTTTTTGTTTGCCTGTCCGTCTATTTACTCTGAACTGAACTGGTTTTGATACAACTTCAAAATTGGTACAGTTCTTTTTGTGTGATCGTCGTTTTTAGTTTTGGTTTGAGGTTTCGATTCGGTTCGATTTTTGGGTCGTGATATGTGTCTTAGAGTTTTTCTGTCAAGGAATGTGCAATAGTGGCATGCAGTCTGGAACTATACCGGGTAGACAGCGATAGGGTCGTCTCCAATACGCAGGACTGAACTGACTGGCTATATACCTTGGTAATATTAAAGCAATCTCAAGAAGGCAACACTAAGTTGACGTCTATGCTACAATAAGGGGGCAGACAAACTGCTTTTTTGCCTTTCTAATCGCAATACAAAATATTCTTGGCAACTAAAATAAGAAAAGGACCAGCTTTAACTGAAATTACCTCGATATAGAGTAAACAATTACAAGTTACTTTAGTCGAATGACTGTTCGAATAACCGTTGTTCCAAAAGTCATTCGAATGGCGATCCACATCGTTATTTGAAAATCAAATTCTGTCCAAGAATAGTCGCGGCACGGTACAATAAGTGCATAAGTACATAAATAAACAATGCTTGCAATGGCGCGAACGTATCAATAATTGCGCTGTATTGTAATTGTCTGCGTGAAAAAATCATTCAGCGAACCATTATCGACTAATCCGCGAATTGGTAATTATAATTAATGAGCCTTTTTAGGGTTAAGCGAGTAGGTAGAGAAAACGTTACTGCTTTTATAAGCCATATAAAATGTAATCGAAGGTCATGCATGGTTGGCATTGGGCTTGCGATCTAGACTTTCCGACTGGTGCAGGTGCTTTCCGGGCACGGATGCTTCCGAAATGTATTTGCACAAGATCGCGAGACGGGAGGCGACCCCGGCCTGCCACGAGTGTATGGCGCCGGAAGACACGGCGCTCCACACGCTGGAGGCGTGTGCCGCGTTGGGGCCGCAGCAGCCCTCGCTTTCGGCCATAATAGGCGGAGATCTCTCTCTGCCGAGCGTGATCAACGCCATGCTCGGCGGCGAGAGATCGTGGCAGGCAGTGGTCTCCTTCTGAGAAGCTGTCATGGCGCAGAAAGAGACCGCGGAGAGGGTCAGGGAGAACAACCTCCTCGCTGACCCTCTCCGGCGCAGACGGATGGGACCGAGAAGGAGGCGATTTGCCCGCCTTCTCGCTCCTGTATAGTGGGTCACTGGTACAGAGTCGGGGGACTCTACCGGCTTGCACGGCCCCGCACGTCTGGGGGATGGCCTTGGTGAGCAAGGCCTTCCCTCCACAGGTGCTGAGGCCCGGTCACCATCAGCCGGGCTAACCCCCGGGGCGGGATGGTGATTGCTAACGCGACCCCATCCCGCCCCACTCCGTCGGCGGAGGGACTGCTCACCCCAGATTTTTAGTGTGTATACCGACTCCCTTCAAGGGCGGAGAGTCTCACATAACACCCTTCCCCCACCGGGGGAGGGAGTATCCATAACGGATTTCCCAGGGTCAACAAAAAAAAAAAATGGTCTTGCGATCTAAAGGTCGCAGGATCGTAGGCAACAAAGTGCACTATCGACGTAAACCCATTTCTAATACAGAATTATAGCTTAGCTGCAGAGTTAACAGGAATACTAGTCATTTGTAATCAATTTAGTATATGTTTCCTAATTCGGATTGGTTGCACTGCCACGCCGTGGTCTCGAGTTCGACCCCAAGCCACGCATCTCTGACTTTTCGAAGTAAAATGACTAGCTATTAAAATTATATTATTTTTCGCTTCAACGGTGAAGGAAAATATCAAACTTGAAAGTCTAATAATTCTCTATAATACTCTCAAAGATAAGTAATGTCTGCAAACTCGCTCTGGACTATGAAAAAACTCTTCTCGCACTCAGAAGAGGCCCGAGCCCAGCAGTGAGATAGTTTATATAGACGGCTGATATTATAATTAAAATCGTAAAAACAACACTTATTTACATAAATCTTTAGTGGTTAATGAGTCTAAAGAATTTACTAAAGTTTCATCTGGGTTTGTTGAAAGTTCAGGCAAAGAGTTGAGTAGATTATAAAGGCATCTTAATCGCTATGACGTTTCAATTTTGGTAATTTACATGTAATATTTGCAAAGTTAAAGCATAACAATGTATATACTAGGCGCTCATAGCCAGTTGCACTCACTGATCGGTAAACGATTAGCGAGGTTAAGCAACGTTGGGTGCGGTCAGTCTATAGATGGGTGACCACTTAGTGGTATTTCATCTGAGCGTCTCCGTGCTTCGGAGGGCACGTAAAAAGTCGGTCCCGGTTGTTGTCAAATTGACAGCAGTCGTTAAGCTATGTCAGAGGCCTACGGGCGGTTTGAACAACTCTTGACAACAGGTTGGCCACTAACCACACGAAAAGAAGAATACTGTATATACTCCTAATCATACGAGTAAACGAAATGAACCATAATCATAAGGGTTTTTTATCTATCTTCTAAAGATAGCGTAATTGTCAAAGTGGTAACCTCGCCAATGCACCAACAGTCAAGCATTCTATTCTAATATGGAGCTACCATGATTGTGATATTAAATGTAATTATTCATTCTTATAGTATCTAGTCGATCAGACTGGAGGCTGAAGTCGGTAGGCCAGATGTGGAGGCGTAAGATGGGAGAAGCCTATGTCCAGCAGTGGACTGCAACGAGCTGATTGATGATGTTGATGATGATAGTTTAATCGGTGAAAAGATGATTTACACTCGCGTAAATCTATGTAGGTTATGTCAATTTACTATTCTTCTTTTTCAGGAGTACTACATAATATGGTAAGGTACCCTACCTTACCATATTATATCTTTTTCTGTACCCCTGACAACGTGTAGGTATGTGAAATTGCATGATGATCGGTCGAATAATTAAAGCAAGAAATAGTAACAAACAAAACAAGTGAGAAACAGATATGAATTGCCGTAAATCTTAGAGTTCGAAAAAATGGTATTACGTAACCTTGAGGTCAGAGGTCAAAGGTCATAGTAATTTCAGGGTATATCGACTATGCTGAATCGAATGGCGTTAACCGCGAGTCGCTATCTCTTACGGTTCTTGAGCTGAAAGATGGTATCACGTGACCTTGAGGTCAGAGGTCAAAGGTCATAGTCATTTCGGGGTATATTGACTATGCTGAATCGAATGGTGTTGACCGCCAGACTCTAGCTTTTACGGTTCTTGAGTTGAAAGTTGTATAACAGACGGACGGACGTACAAAGCTATTGTCTAAGAGTTTTTTCGAACTCTAAAACTCACATTCCCATTTATTATATTAGTTAAGATTTTAGGATTAGGATAGAATACAAAATTAGTTCACTGGCTCATATAGTGTTGGCAGCAAAAGTGTTTCTTAAGAAGCCTGGCAAGGTTCTAGGCCAGTTTGTCATATGTTTCTGTGGTGTTATTTACCGCAGGAACACAACACAAGGTTTTCTGGCTGCAATCTTCTGTGAGGTGGAGCGGAAAGGAGTAAAGCAGAATGAAATGGCTTAGTCTGTCACGCTGCTACAATTTGAGCGAAATGCCACGCTTAAGCGTAAAACTCGTTGTTTCTTCCCCCTCGATAAATTCTTTAATCATATACGAATTACAGGTGTCTATGATCTTAAGCTTTTCGACACATCTATAAGACTAAAAAACATAATGGATAAATAATCGTGTTTGTGCCCCGGGGTCCGAGTGCCAGTCAAGGGATGCGTAAATATGTAAATGAGTAAAATAATGCGAGCACGGCTACCCGCTTATCAATCTATATAACACATTAAAATCGATCTAGAAATGCGAATATAACACTTTATAATGAAGATTAAATTTCTATTCGAAATAGATTCACGCTTAACCATCTCATAAATGGCTACTTAACCAACATTATACATTCAATAGTAATTGCAGGTAATAAAAGTGATTGCGTTACTAAATTCAATCAACACACAAACACACGCATGCTTTTACACACACAACCATACACATACACTTACCCACACATGCAAAGAAGCTACGCATAAACGCGTATGCAACGCACGCACACATATAAAAGATTATTTATCAGAACGCACACATATAAAGGGTAGGCAGCGAAACGCAATTCTAGGAACCGACTCTGATTACGCATTGGATATTAATTAGCTTTGTATAAATAGGCGATAATGTGTATTATTAGCAATAGTGTAGTAGGTAGACCGTTGCATAGTCAGAGAATCAAACGCATGCAGGGTCAAGGAAGTTATATAGCTTCTGTTATTTACCGCTAAATTACACTATCTGTTACTAAGGCTTTATTTCACAACGAAGAGCTGTATCAGACTTAACTCGGCGATAGCCTGCGTAGTCTATAGTTATGTTCGTACTTTACGTCGTTTACCTTATCTATATATTAATTCGTAAAGGAAAATCCTTTTTACCCCTTTTTACGATAATTGCGCGGACGCAGGAGTGTGAAATTTGGCAGAGTTAAAGTTTATATGGAGAAGGAGGGGCGAATCCTAATATTTATATAAAATATGCATTAGAAATACATTAAATTAATGAAAAAACAATACTCGCACACAACCATGCATTTGACACACGTAGTCGAAGCGCGTAACTATGGTTACATACATCAATATATCATGACATATATCAGCTATATCTTACAGGCAAACTTTGGTCGAATTTCGAGCACTCGGCGACCACTAGTTAAAAGGAATTAGGTTACGCAGAGGTCCCTAGTTTGATCCCAAGGCACGCATTTGATTCGAACGCAAGGCCGTCTTTTCGAAGTTATGTGAAGTCTGCCAAACTACGCTGGGCTAGCGTGGTGGACTATGGCCTAACCCTTCTCTATCCCTCGCACTGAGAAGAAGCCCGTGCCCAGCAGTGGGGCAGTTTAGTACAGGGCTGATATTATATTATTTCATTAATAGATTAGCGTGAATTACCTATATATGTTTAAGTTTATTATTAAGCTACCTAATTGAGTTAACGACGTTGATATGATTACTATGACTGCACAGATGGCGTAATTATTTAAGTGATCATCCCGCCGCAGCTACTGCGCCGAAAGTAGTGGGTTCGATCCCCACACAGGACAAAAAATGTGTGATATATAAATAGTTGTACTGAGTCTGGTAGACAAATAATTGTGTCCGTTACTTAAATGTTTGTAAAATCTTTCGCGATAAAAGCAAGACACCAAGCGCAGTAATTTCCTTTACATAAACTGAAGTATGAAGAGTCTTGCAGCAATAAACAAAAATTCCATATGTAATTTTTTTGGTTTTAATTACCGAGTAGTCGATAGAAGTTCGTTTTTCAATAATATATTCAACATGCAAACACAGCCTTGTTGCAGTTTAATAACAGTTTAAACTCAAGGAATTAGATATCGTTAAATCAATTAAAGATTAGTTCAATAAACCTGATATTTATTCGGTCAATCAACTTACTGTAAATAGCATGATGATGATGATTGCAAACCTGTATTAAACTGTCCCACTGCTGGGCATGAGCCTCTTCTCAGTGTGAGAAGGGCTAGGCCATAGTCCACAACGCTGGCCCAGTGCGAGTTGGCAGACTTAACATATCTTCGTGAACATTATGGAGGACTCTCAGACATGCAGTTTTCCTCACGCTGTTTTCCTTCACCGTTAAAGCGAGCGACAAATTAACTATTTAATACGCACATAACTTCTTGTTTCAGTTAATGGATTTATGTATTGATTGATGATGATTATATTTATATTACTTTTATTTAAATTTTGTGATTATTTAAATATTATTTTTCAACTTATGATTAAAATTATAATTGTGATTGATTCCTATTAAATATATTATAGTTATTTAATAAACACCTATTATCATTAGTTATGCAATTAGTTTTAAATATATAATAATATGCATGTATTTACAAAAAAACAATATATGTATGTTTATCCATTGTCTAGTACCCATATTACAAGCTCTGCTTAGTTTGGGCTAGATAGTGTTGTGTGTATGTGATAGAAAATTATTATTATTATTATAAATTGTAATATGTGTAAACTAATTTTTGTATATAACTGTTGGTGAATCAAATAAATAAAAGTCAATGATGCGTGCCTTGGGATCGAACTCGAGACCTTTGCGTGGCAATCCAACAGTCTTTACTAGGCTATCGTGGCTATCCTCGTATAGTAAGTAACGTTTAAATCCTCGAAAATAAAGGCAGAGGTGCATCACACCTACATTTCGTCAACTATGCTTTTAGGTCAACGTATAAGGGGCTGGAATATTACCATCTATCGGTCTCAGAAACATACTTCATGCTGTTACTGATTTATTTTAGCTAGAAAGACAACAATTGACTGCTCGGATGGCCTAGTTCATTAAGTGTTTGCCTCCCCACTCCGTCACGTGTTGTAGGTTCGATCTCCACATGGGACAATTTGTGTGATACATAAATAATTGTTTTAAATCTGGGTGTTCTCTATAACCGTTGTTTGAATGTTTGTTAAGTGCCCCGCAATACAGGAATTATTCTATTCCTAAAGCGGAAGGTGTAGTTATAAAATAAAAATCTTTACCCGACGCGGGAATCGAATCTGAAACCTCATGCATTACAGATGCATTCAATACCGCTACGCCACCAAGGCAGTTATGACTTAAGAAATACAAATAGAGTTTTTATTAAATTACTTAAACCGAACAAATTTAATGCTCTTACATGACAACTCCGTCGTGTTGCCACAAAAAACTTGAAAACCGATTAACTAAAAGGATTAACACACCTTGTGGCAAACATGCATAAGTCTTATTCCAATCTTTTGTGATGATAATTGACTTAAGGTTATGTCAGCGGGAGTGATGGGTGCACAATAGACGTTTTGTGAAGTCAATGGGATAATACAATTTGTTTTTGTTAAATAACGCAGTTGTGTTATTTGTGATTTCAAGTGCGATGTATGTGGGCTTGGAGTTGAATGGGTTTGAATAAGGTTCGAAGAAGGAAAGGGGAAATCGAGTGCATTTTAAACGTTGAGAGCTGTTTCTGGGTTAACATTAGTTGAACATCCGGATTTATTAAAATTACATAAATTAATAATTATTTTATATACTAGTATTTTACCGAGAGTTCAAGTTAAAATATTTACTATGATTGCGTAGTTGATTCAGTAGTGAAATTAAAAGCTTATACGTGATTGCGATTCATAAAGTTCCTGTTTCAATTTTCGAGTATTCGTTATATAAAATGGATCATAAGAGATTCGTAGAGAGAATTGTCTTTTAAAAGAATAAAAGCATAGGGAAGCTAAAATTTCTGGTAGTACTTCAAAAGTTATTTTGGAATAATTTGTACTATATTGATTTATCATTATATAGTCGTTCGTCGTTAGGGTTTAGGGACACAAGCGAAAGTACTGCCTTAACTACGAGTAATGAGTCTGTTAGATTATTTTTACTGACAGCTTTTCGTAGCAGAGTGAATATTAATATTACACTACTGATTAACAACTAAAATCTACGCCCAATCAAGACATAACACATTATAAATTATTTTTTATCAACTACTAAGTCATCATTCTCTTGCCCTGGTCCCAATTTATTTGGGGTCAGCGCAGTGTGTCCTTCGCTTCCATACTTCTCTGTCACCCGTCATCTGATCATTTACCCCTTTTCCTTTCATGTCCATCCTCACACAGTCCATCCATCTTTTCCTTGGCCTTCCTCTCCCTTTTCGTCCCTCTACCCTCATATCCATCACTTGCTTACCTACATACGTATCATCTCTTCGCATAACATGTCCATACCAAGCCAAACAATTTCCTTTCACTTTCTCATCTATGGGCACCACTTTCAGACTACCTCTTACGTATTCATTCCTAATTCTGTCCATTCAATATATCAGCTACTAAGTATCTCTCCATTTTGTCTTACACACTGTATGATCTATAAAAGCAAAATAATATCGTTAATGTCAGTTTAACATCATCATAATAGATTACAAGCTTCCAATGGATAATATCATGGGTGGTAATACAGACATGCCTATCAATATAAATTACGCTATGTTCACTTCACAAGGAACAAACAATTGCACGAAAAAAATTACCTTTACATTCGATTATATTCCCACAATATCGAATAACGTGTTTATATTACACTTCTATACATATCCTTACCATCAATCATAATAAAAAAACTGACAACCACATCGGTAATCCTTCCTAAACATCACCTGCGAAATCGAGTCTCGAAAGTGCAATTCGATTCTCGATCTTGCCACTTTTTGTAATAAATCCATCATTTCGAGATTAAAATTTGTCTGTCATTCGTGAAACTTAGGTGCATTGTAGTCAGTTCGTAATGTTAAAATGATTGACTTGTCATTGTTCGCCCTCAGTGCATCGTACCGGACAAAATCCAATTTTATTGGATAATTTTAGTGAATGTGTAGGTGGTTAGCCCCGAAACAGAAGTGGTATAAGTTTTATTTTCTATTTTGTCATTGGCGTTAGTTGGACAGTGGTTTGAGTAATTATCTCGGTTCTACAAGCACTTTAAATAATGTGAATTCAACCATTTAATTAATTTTAATATTAATAATATTGAGAGCTATACAAGTTTACCACGTAAATAATGAAAATACATATTGGGATAAAAAAATCCATCTGTTATTATACTGATATATGTATCCAAATCCGTACGACGTTTTGCACGTGATCAAATAAGACAACCAAACATATCTCACTTTTAATATTAGGTACTAATATAAAAAATATAACTAATTCGACCGAAACGCCGCGCCTGCTTTAGGAATCCAATCATAGTAAAAACAGCATGCATCTATAAGTACAGTTTCAGATTCCGTTCTGTTACTAAAAATTGGCACAAAAACACTTCACACGGTCTGGAAATCAAACTTGAGACCACACAATCACCAATTACACATGTACTCGCAGTCGAAGTTTCTTTTATACGATTTGCGTTTAAGTTATCCAACATTTATCAAGCTCGGCATTCAAGTAGAGAGTTAATAAATTCAAGCAATGTAACGTGGAATGTAGTGGCGTGTTTTATTGTCTATTATCTAGATATCTTGTACAGTGAGCCTTCGTTTTTCAATTTATTCACTTATACTACTTGCGTGATGTGCTGTCTACATGTCTGTTTTATTCGAGCGTGAAAATACGATAATAAATGTGATACATTGTTGCGTTGTACGTTTAGATGTAGTGTAAGCATGGATGGAGACCATGTGTATCAGATTCAGTTCTTGCGTTGGGCATGGTGTTATTCGGGCCTTTGTTCGTTTAATTACTTTTGTTTATCTTAAGGGTGCACTTCAGTTGTGTAAAAACTAAAATACATAACTGGCGAAATGCGCAACAAGACGCGAAATCATTTGATATGAATAAATAGTGGCACAATTTAAAGATTGATGATTGAATTGATTAGCTTACGAAGTATAGTCGAACGGAACAAAATTTGTGTATACTCCAATAGTAGTTCCAAGTCCGGCTGTAGTTTATGTCTGCTGTTTTGCTGTGTGAAAATTGTCTTGAGCAAAAAAAGGACTAATACTACGCACTTCAAGCAGACTAAACATTAAAACAAATTCTAACATCACTTGTACTTAATTTTATCAAAATCTTACTTATACCCCTTCTCCACTAAGTCTCAACGACAAAAGCATCAAAAGCATTGTTTACAAGTAAACCCATGTTTGTTTGAGTGACAGCTCGCACCTCGCCGGGTGGACACAATACGGCAATCATTGCCGCGGCAATCACGGCATGGCAATCATGCCGGCAAAGCTGCCACGCCAAATGTAATGCTGCATTAACTTTATGGTTAATTGAGTAAGTGTATTGGAGCAAATGAAATATAAATAAATTGAGTTATGTGTTATTTCCTTCTGAGTGTGAGTGCGCTTTCGGTTGTGGCTGGTTGCGGATTTCGATTTCAAGTTAACGGCGACGAGCCTTTTGCGCAGGAGAAATTATAGTGCAGAAGTAGCTCATAGACCACACGATCTGAGAGAGAGAAAGTTCAGACGGAGGACCAACGGATTTACGTACTTTTCGAGGCATTAGGGGGTATGCAATATCACTAACTTCCTAGCCTCGGGCTGCTATTGAAAATTTCTCGACAGAAAAAATCCTTAACTTTTTATGAGCCCGGTTCAGGAATGAACTCCTCATGTCGCATTCACTACTGCTGGGCCATTGAGGCAGTTACCTCCTCCACCACTTACATCTTATTTATACCTATACATAATGTAAGATAATGCGTAGGATAGATGGTAAAACTGGCAGGTCACGCCTAAGCCACCAAAATCGCTTGCAGAATGGAGTAAATATTAACAGGACCAAGTAGACTAGCACTGGCAAATATATACAAAAAAAATATTTTAAAATGACTTTCGCTTTTTTTTTTTGACAGGTCTATCAGACTAAGGCGTACTTCGTGTGAATTGGCCTCCATGAAGTGTCGTATCTGTGCGTTACTAATAAGATAAAAATGTGTAAATATTCTATGTATGTAGTTGTGACAGGAATCATTGTGTTGCCAGCGCAAAGTGCAAAGATCATACTACCCTCTACTTACAGCGCAATGTTTTCTAAAATGGCCTTATTCACCGCAGGAACACGACCTACGGTTGTTTGTCTACGTTCTACTGTATGATAGATAGTCATAATCATCTCAGCCGAAAGACTGTTGACTGTTGGCCATAGGACTTTCTCAATCTTTACCATATATATGAGTCATGGATCACCTTTATTATCTTTATCTGCTGCCTTAGTTTGAGCGCAATCACAATAGTAGAGCCTCGCTGATTTCAGCATGAATGGGGCCGGCTCGACCGAGGAAGGACTACCCTCTCACAGAATATCGACGTGAAATAGCAGTAATCCTACTGTTGTGTTTTGTTCGGTGAGTGAGAGTGCCGGAGGCCCAATCACCCTCTTTCCCCCTTCCCACTCCTTCTCCTTTCCACTTCCTTTCCTAAAGGGTCGGCAACGCGCAAGTGATGCCTCTGGTGTTGCGTCCATAGGCTACGGTGACCACTTACCATCAGGTGATCCGGATGCTTGTTTTCAACAGTATAAAAAAAAACGGCAGATATAATAGGTACATAAAAACACAATTGAGTATAGATTATGGAACAATAATCCATACTCAAAAATAATACGTATGTGTTGTGAAAGGTGAATATAAAATGTCTTAGTATTATAAAAATAAGCGCTGAGCGCCGAGCATTAAGCACTGAGTCGACACTCACAAACCTTGTAGACACCTCTGGCTGTCCCTTCATGAATAAACAGGTGTGACTCTATATATCATCTTATATTCTCAAGATACTTTAATTCTCACTATTCGCGCTATAATTACTAACAACAAAAACTGTTATAATTAATGTGAGAACATAGATTATGACAACCGATTGTTAAACGGATTATAAAAAGCGAAGTGTTTCGTTTAACTAACTCGTTAAGGTAATTTCTCATACCATAATAAGCAGCGATAGCTCAGTGGGGAGACCAACAGACTGCAATGCAGAGGGTCTCGGGTTCGAACCCACGTCACGCACCTCTGACTTTCGGAAGTTATATGACTTTTCGAAATTATGTGCGTATTGATTGACAATTATCGCCCGCTCCGTGCCTCGGAGAGCACGTTAAGCCGTCGGTCCCGGCTGTCATGACCATCTATGGCAGTCGTTATTGGGCGAGTGTCGACACAAAAGACCCTACTGGGTCGAAGTGTCGCCGGTCTGCACTGACTGGCCCCCACATAAGATACATAGATACATACCATAAATATGACATTCTTTTCTTTACCCACAGACGGCAAAATTAAAAAAAATATATGTATTATGGCGATAACAATCACGGAACGCCCGCGTAAAATGTATTTCATTTATCTACGCAATACATAGATAATAAAGAACTTGGTCATCTGGATTTTTGATGAACAATCACAATAACTGATTGCTCGTCCGGGGTATCGGGCACGGGAACTAAGAATTTTGTACACATTTTTTCACGATACTACTCTCGCCTTATAAGTAGCTACTGTATCGCGGAGGAGATCACAAGCATTTAAACTATGGACACAAGGAACACCAAGACACGAAACAATTATTTAAGGATTATACAAATCTTTGTTCGCAGTGGCACTGACGAGGTGACCGCATAAACCACTAAGCCATTCGCGCAGTCAAACGTCAAGTTTAGTAGTAAAAAACTCTAATACAACAGCTTTGTCCGTCTGTCCGTCCGTCTGTCTGTTATACAACTTTCAACACAAGAACCGTAAGAGCTAGAGACTCGCGGTCAACGCCATTCGACTCAGCATAGACGATATATCCCCGAAATGACTGTGACCTTTGACCTCCGACCTCAAGGTCACGTGATACCATCTTTCAACTCAAGAACTGTAAGAGCTAGAGACTCGCGGTCAACGCCATTCGACTCAGCATAGTCGATATACCCTGGAATGACTATGACCTTTGACCTCTGACCTCAAGGTCACGTGGTATCACGTGACCTTTGCATATTACTTGAACAATTTTTTCGAACTCTAAGATTTACGGCAATTCATTTCCGATTCTCACTTGTTAAACCTTTTTTTTTTTTTTTTTTTTTTTTTACGTGGGGTAATGCATGACGCATACCCCTCCGCGGGGGCGGGCGGAGGGGTTATGTCTGACTCGCCGGGGTAAAATAAAGATGTTGAAAAGATAAAGTACCTCCCGGAATACCGACTAAACCTACCACGGTGTTCCTCGACAAAACCACTATCGACGGGGCCGCGCGAATCACTTTCGCATGCGGTCGCGACCCCGCCGAGGTTTCGGCCCGCCGCATGAAACGGCAGGCCACTACACGAAAGATCTACCCAAAGGCACTTCTAACACTCCCTACTGTCCCCCCTAGAGGGGAGACGGACTCGAAACAACAGAGGCGCGCGTGGGAACACGCACGCCGCCTCTCGGACCTGGTGCTGAACGGATGGCGGGCAGGCCCACAAAGCCCGCCACCCCCAGGTCAATCCTCAGGGTGGCTGGACGTCGTCCCGCGCCCTCCGGCGCCCGGCTCTGCGGTTGGGGAGAGGGTTCAAACGCTCCCTCTCCCGCTCCGCCGCCTCCTTGATGGAAATTACTTCCTCACAGAAGGAGGCGACGGCGTTCCACGACCTCTCACTCCGGACCATAGACTGAACTACGGCCGGGAGCGAGAGGGCAACCAATCCGACTGCCGCGATCAACTCACGGCGCTGCGATGCCCAAGCGGGGCAAACCGCCAGAGTGTGCAGCGCCGTGTCCTCTACAACATCGCAGCAGTCGCCGCAGTGAGCGCCGCACTTGTTAAACCTATGCTATATCTCAAAGAGGCAGGCAGAGGCAAATGTAATTTATGTAATAAATGAAACTTACGATACACCAGCTAGTGTTAAGTTTACGTAGGCCAGCTACGGCAATCTATAATCTATATTTACCAAAATAGACTACTTTATACTTTAAGATCATATTGACACAATTAAATTTTTCTATTATTAAGCTATTTAAATTATAAAACCACTAGATGTGCCCGCGGTTTCACCCGCCTTTATGATAACTACGCCGCCCCCGTAACTCGTAGCGTGATGTTATATAGCCTATAGCCTTCCTCAATAAATGAGCTATCCAACACTAAAAGAATTTTTCAATTCGGACCAGTAGTTAGTTTCTGAAATTAGCGCGTTCAAACAAACAAACAAACTCTTCAGATTTATGATATTAGTATAGATTTAGAATTTCACTTTTTACGACGTTTTGTTTGTTTTTCAGCAGCCATAGTCACGGGGAGAATTAGATACACGACTATGTAGAATAGCGATACCCTGAAAACATTTTGGTTTATCCTTACTACCTGGAAACGTTTACGGTATGCTTTCAGCGCTCATTTCGCTAACTATATATAAATACGACAACTACCGCACTACGTATACGGTGTATACGTAGTACATAGTATCCTGTGTCACGGTGAACTTTACAAATATTTAAACAACGGACACAGTGAACATCTAGACGCAGAACAAATGTTTATCCTTAGTCGACCCGTGAACATGGCTGCTGAAAAGCATCGAGAAAAAGTGTAAACTTAAATATAAATAGTTTTAATAAATTTAAATAGCTTAAATTGAAGTCAAGATCAATAATAATACTAGTGTTATAATTCAAAATTATGTAATAAAGGTGTTTTTAAAATAAACAACGCGACATATAAAGTTGTTTAATTTCAATATATCTTTATTAGTTAAATACTCCAAATTAATTAAGATTTAAAAAGGGCTAATTATGTTACAAAGGCCTAAAGACATGATGCATATTGATATAATATGACACGGTTGGTCGTATGTAGATTTTCTCAATAAATTTATTTTCCTTGGGAATAGGATTTATTTTCTGGATAAAACGTGCTTACCCGATGTACCCCTGACAACGTGTATACGAAATTTAATGATGATCGGTTATGAAATTAGGACGTGAAAGCGTTACAAAGAAATAAATGGAAATTCGCATTTATTATATTAGCTAGATTTTATTTGTTTGGTATATAATGTATTTCGACAGCACGGGTGGCGTAGTGGCTTACGTGGTAGCCTCGCTACTGTCACGCCGAGTGTTGTGGGTGCGAATACCACACGGGACAAATTTGTGTTATCCACAAATAGTTGTACCGTGTCCGTTGTTTAAAAGTTTGTAAAGTCCCCCGCGACACATTAATTACTACTAGAACAGGAGATGCCTTAAAAAAAAATTGGTACTCGACTCTTTAGACGCGATGCAACCCATAACGATAACTTGTAAAAAGTTTCCTGAAACTATTTTGACGACATTTTACGTAGCTTGGCGTTTATTTATATTGTTTTGCATTTATTTGTTACATGTTCCGATGGGGACACCACTTGTTTACTAGTATGTATGTATCTTATGTGGGGGCCAATCAGTGCAGACCGGCGACACTTCGACCTAGTGGGATCTTTTGTGTCGACACTCTCCCAATAACGACTGCCATAGATGTTCATGGCAGCCGGGACCGACGGCTTAACATGCTCTCCGAAGCACGGAGCAGGCGATAATTGTCTATCAATACGCACATAATTTCTAAAAGTCATATAACTTCCGAAAGTCAGAGGTGCGTGACGTGGGTTCGAACCCGAGACCCTCTGCATTGCAGTCTGCTGGTCTCCCCACTGAGCTATTACTGCTCAGTGGGGAGACCAACATTGTTTACTAGTAAGTACTGACTACTTAAATTAAAAGAGATTAAAAATGAAATGATTTCGTTTCACGGAGATATAAGGTCCCTAATATGACGAGACGAGGGGTGGCATGTAGTTCCTACTGGCAACCTTCTAACTTCGTTCGCTTGTTCACCACGTAATACATAACAATTACACAAAAAAGCCCCATAAACGTATAATTTATCTGAGACATAACAGAATGACGCTAATCAATGGCTGCCATTACAAAGTGGTGTGGTGACGTGTAATGCATTCGTGTAAAAACTATCAATTACAACGTGGTTTTAATGGTAATTATTGTCAGACGTGGGAGCGACCGTTACGTGGCTGTAGGGCGGCCATGACACTAAAATTGTATCTAGTGTTTTAATCCCAAAAACATATTGGTTAGCTACGATTATTATCTTAGAGTTCGACAAAACTCTTATACAACAGCTTTGTCCGTCCGTCCTTCCGTCCGTCTGTCTGTTATACAACTTTCAACTCAAGTACCGTAAGAGCTAGAGACTCGCGGTCAACGCCATTCGACTCAGCATACTCGATATACCCCGAAATGACTATGACCTTTGACCTCTGACCTCAAGATCACGTGGTATCACGTGACTTTTGCATATTACTTGAACCATTTTTTCGAACTCTAACATTTACGGCAATTCATTGTCGATTCTCACTTGTGAAACCTATGCCTATCTCAAAGAGGCAGGCAGAGGAAAATGTAATTTACGTAGGTATCTAATGAATGAAACTTACAATTATATAAATTATTATTATATATTATTATTATTATACATAAACAAATCCAATGTATGCTGTATGCCACAACAATTTGTGTATCACAATTTTTTTCGCCAGGTTATCAAACGCGCACCTAACATTTAGCGGCCGGTACGCTAAATAGTACGCTTAACCACGGTGTTACCCGTGCAGACAAGTTATGTAGTAATTAAAATATTTAGTAGTGGGCACACCGGCTCGTGCGTGGGCAGCTGATCCTTTAATTACTTTATCAAAGCTGATAAGCCGTGTACGTAATTACCACAACTAATTTAAATTCTTACTAACAAATGGTATCGGTTTATATCTAAGCTACTGATAATGTTTAAAATTGCGTCAAAATAATTAAAATATACTACACTTTCTCTTATTTTTTCATACACATATTCTGCTGTAAGGATCAGGCCATGTATAGTGATATTCTGATAATATATATATGGTATTTAAAAATCTCGTCTTACGGTGTTTGTGGTCGCAAAGCTCCGAAAAGGCTTGACCGATTTTTAAGATCTTTTTATGTGTATTTGGTAGGTATGTGCTTACGTCTTAACGTATATTTCAAACCAAAATATTCACTAAAATTATTCATATGGCAGAACAACATTTGCCAGGTCAGCTAGTTTTTTATAAATATCTCTCGCTTTAGGGTTCAGGGCAGTTATATAGTGAGGGGATTTACAAAGATGCCGTTAATCGGTCTATAGGTACCTAGTTGAAAAGGCCAAATATAATTAAAAAGCTATTGTGTCTGGCCGCCTGTGTGCTTCTGCAATTCAATAGATCACGGACATAAAGTACACCTAGACAAAAAAAAAATGTTTTTTTTATTTGTTTTATACCAAAATAATTGAAGCTTGCGTGGATGAAGGTGGAATGAAACAATTTATAATTTTTTTTTAATATTAGCGCCTCGCTGATTTCTGCATGAATGGGCCGGCTCGACCGGGGAAAGACTACCCTCTCACAGAATATCGACGTGAAATATATATATATATATTATATTATATTATATTATATATATTCCGACTGTAGTGTTTCGTTCGGGGAGTAAGAGTGCCGGAGGCCCAATCACTCTCTTTCCCCCTTCCCGCTCCTTTTCCTTCCCACTTCCTTTTTTTCCTAAAGAGTTGACATCGCGCAAGTAATACCTCTGATATTGCAGGCGTCCATAAGCTACGGTGACCACTTACCATCAGGTATGCTTGTTTGCACCATAATTGTACAAAAAAATTAAAAGACATGCATTGTTTTAAGGTCCAATATCTATCTATCTATACTAATATTATAAAGATTTGTCTGTTTGTTTGTAAAGATTTAACTCAAAAACTACTCAACCGATTTAGAAAAAAATTCACCACTAGAAAGCTGTACTGAGTAACAAAGAATACCTATATGTTATATAAAAAAGTACTATTACTAACATAACCTAACCTACTTCTACGCGAGCAAAGCCGCGGGCAAAAGCTAGTGATTTATAAGCACATAACACATTCGTTTATGGTAAAAAATATTAATACTTAAAAATGTTATATAACTCCTTCCACTCGTGTCTTCAATAGTGTAGTGTAGGATTCGAACCCATTATAGACAGTGCAGCGGTGAGGCGTTCGTGCAGTAGGCAAGGTGGCAGACAAGCATACGGTACGTATGATGGTAAACGGTTATCTTAAACGAAACCAGAAGTACCACTCGCTCGATGCTGACCTTCTAAAGAAGTATCTATGCTATAATGAATTTTCTGTATTTGTTTTTGTGGTCCCTGGTTGATTGACAATTGGACCAAGTAGGCTCTGTGATTGGACAACGTCTGTCGGGTCCGCCAGCATAGTATAGTAGTATAGTAGAAGATTCAAAGATTATATTCTTTTATTTTAACACGCTTTTATTAGCTTGATATGTCTCTATGTACCCATCTACGAATCTTTGTGACGGAATCTTTGAACGTGATTTTCGCCACTTTCAAACTGACGGATTGATTTGAAACAATGCACACTTATCGAGAACCGACGACAACAAAAAAATTTAGAAAATATAAAAAACTAAATAATAGTTAAAAAACTAAAAAACATGCTTAAAAAAGTAGAAAATAATTTAAATGTTAAATAGCGTGGGGTGCTTTCTAAGATATTTTGATAACCCCCCCGCTTTTTTACATTAAAATTATTAAATTATTTTCTACATCTTAATGCGTGTTTTTTAGTTTTTTTAAATTTACGGATAACGCCCGCTCTGGTATTGAGTCCTGTGTCGCAGGGGACTTTACAAACATTCATACCACGGTCGCAAATAACACTGAGGCTCGGAACAACCATCGGTGGATCACACAAACTTTTGTCCTGTGGCGAGGCGACCATTTATCTTATGTATATATGGGGGCCAGTCAGTGCAGACCGGCGACACTTCGACCCAGTGGGATCTTTTGTGTCGACACTCAACCAATAACGAATGCCATAGACGTTCATGGCAGCCGGGACTGATGGCTTAACGTGCTCTCCGAGGCACGGAACAGGCGATAATTGTCAATCAATACGCACATAATTTCGAAAAGTCATATAACTTCCGAAAGTCAGAGGTGCGCGACGCGGGTTCGAACCCGAGACCCTCTGCATTGCAGTCTGTTGGTCTCCCCACTGAGCTATCGCTGCTCGAGGCGACCACTTATACCTCTATGCCATCCGTGAAGTCAAGTCAGGTGTTTAAAGAAACAAAATATAATTAACTAGATGTGCTCGCGGTTTCACCTGCGTTTATCGTTACTGCGCCACCCCCGTGAGTTATAGCGTTATGTTATATAGCCTATAGCCTTCCTCGATAAATAGGCTATCCAACACTAAAATAATTTTTCAATTCGAACAAGTAGTTCCTGAGATTAGCGCGTTCAACTAAACAAACAAACTCTTCAGCTTTATAATATTAGTATAGATAAACAACGCGTTAAAATCCGTACAAAGTTTGTTTAATTTCAATGTATAACATTCGCATAAACGTAAGATAATATTATACAAATACCTTTTTTGTGAAATAAATATTGATTACTAGATTCAGCCCGCGGCTTTGCTCGGTTTAATCAAGGTCATATAAATTTTCTTTCCTTCGAGAGTAGTACTTCTTCTGTATGAAAGGTAGGTACCCTATGTCCTTTTCTGTACATTTGACAGCGTGTATGCGTCATTTCATGATGATCGGTCGAGCAAGTAAGGCGTGAAAGCGTAACAACCAAACGAAATCACATTCGCATTAAAATATTAGTTACGATTATAACTATCATAATTGGGTGCGATATTTTAAACACAAATTATTGGTGAAGATTCGGTGCCTTTAAGACCTTCGACATTGATTAGTAGCGCGCTTGTTCATGATGAAATTTCATTAAAATCTATAGTCTTTCTGAAAGGACTAAAGACCGTCAGAGATCGAACTATGTATATACATATATGAAAGCAATATAACACCTGGTTCCTTCACAAGGCTGCTCTTAAAAACAACTCCACTTAAAAATACCGCGCTATAATTTATCACGAAAGCCTGGAAGCCATTTGCCATATAATTTATGCTTTTAAAAACCCGTATTTCAATTTGACGCTTGCATAGATAGCTACTGATAATGTGTTTTACACAAGTTTTGTGCAAAAACAAGCTTATTTTTATGGAAAAGGTATAAAATAAAGTTCAACATCAATCATTAAAGGTTTGTAATAGATTACAAGCTAAAGTAAGGCTAATATGTTACTTTGAACAGTACTGTTTAATTTTATACTACTAATCATAATAAATAATGTCCTCCAGACCGAATTTCGGTCACGGAGGCGGTTTTTTATTAATATATCTTATACAGTTAATTGACGTGATCAAGAATTGTTAGCACATTTTTATGGAAATAAAGATTTTTGACTTTGACATTGACTGGAGAAACTAGTGTGAGATGTGGAAAAGCGAGAGAGAGGCCTTTGTCCTGCAGTGGACTAACAATGCAGGCTGAAATAATAATAGTATTAAGGTTTCGAATAAACAGACAGTACTTACGCGTAATGGTAAACGATTCCTGTAACCTAATAATAAATGTATCCTATCCCTAAATGTCCTACAGACCGAATTTCGGTCACGGCAGCCAATCTTAACGGAGACTGGCTATCTGCGCAGGAGATACAATAGTGCAAGTGTGTGCACAAACTCAAGTGCATTCTCTGTTCCCTTACTCTCATGGTCCGATGGGACGGTAATCCTACACGACCGGAGAGAGATCAGGCACAGGACCAACGGCTTTACTTGCTTTCCGATGCACGGTAGTGTCTAACAACGCCAATTTTCTAACTCCGGGCTGCTGTTGAGATTTCTTAAGAGAAACACCGAATACATTTTTTTTGCTGGCTCGATCCAGGATTCGAACCCGAATCCTCGATGGTAGTTACACTACTAATAAGCAAATGGCCCTGACGGTAATAGAGAAAGAATTGAAACCTTATTCGCTTGAGATATGGTATACAATCAAGGTCTTAGAAGTTAAGAAAGTTCGAACACATCTTGACCTAGCGAAAATTCTTCATCCATTTAATACTAAATTTTGCTTGCCGTTTACATAGATTTTATCAATAAATTACTATTGGGCGCAGTACTTTCGAAATGTATCCTATGTCCTTTTTTGTACCCCTGACAAGGTGTAGGCATCCAAAATCATGATGATCGGTCGAGTAGTTAAGGCGTGAAAGCGTAACAACCAAACAAACACACATTCGCAATAAAATTTTAGTAAGGATTATGTACTAGCGATTGTGCTTACAAATTACAAGTATTATTGTTAAGTTCTCCAGCTGAGCTAGGATGCTTGTGTTCAGAAAGGCTTCACGTCGATAATGCATTGGGTGGGATTCGGACCCGTGATCTCTCGACCGAAAGTACTTTATCCATTGCGCTAGCGCTGGTTCATTCATCATTTGCGTGTTGCCGATCATTAGAAAATAAATAACACACGGGATGAAGAGAAAGGAATGTGAAGGTACATATGTATGTTAGGGTCGTGCACTCTTACTCGTTGTGCAAAATGCAGTAAGAGACTATTCTTGCACCGGTTTCCTATTAGAGGTATTCTTCTTGGACAAGTGGACGTATTCGTTCTGTTTCCATATCACAGTCAGAGGCAGGTCTTTTTGTTAAATGCATAACATGAGATCATTTTAACCGTTTTCTATCACCATTATACACCCTATTCCTATAAGAAAATATAAGGCTTGGTTGAGCAATGTTTGATAACAAGGGGATCAACCTCTTTTCCATAACAAGGAGGTCTATATATAAAGACTCGCGGTTGTTTATCATCAAATAGGTAGGCAGAGACGTATGGGGCCTAAATTATACAATAAGATAACATTAGTATTACGACACGGAAAGAAAATTTTTTTAGGTTTGATTTATTTAATTTTGACATAATTTTATTATTTATTGACAGATAAGATTGACTGAATAGTTTTTTTATAACTTTGTATAATATTTTTTATTTATTATTGAAATTGTGATTATATTTTAATACTAACAAAATATAATATAGCAAATTTTTGCATGCTAAAAGGCTGAATATGGCGATACTATTAATAAAAGTTTTTAGACTATCGCGATTTGTACACATACTTAGTATAATGCTAGACAACAGGTCTTACTCGCGATAAAGTATTGATTGCCCGACGTTTCGACCGACTTGCATCGATCGTGGTCACGGATTGATGATGTGAGCTCAGCGGCGCCTTCGTGAATTGCTTGTTTCAGCAACTACCCTCACTTGGTCACTATTATTTATATTCGCACTGTCGGTATTATACAATCAATAGATATTTATTACCTTTTAAATACTTTATCGCGAGTAAGACCCGCTGTCTAGCATTATATTAACTATGGATACTATTAATGTTATAATACCTATTGTTAAACCCATATTATGCAAATAAATTAAATTGAATTGATGTATTGCGACCACACTTAGCTAACTATAATATTAATCATAATATTCTACCACATACACACAACACCATCTAGCCGAAACTAAGCAGAGCTTGTACTATGGGTACTAGACAATGGATAAACATACATCTATACTTTTTTTTTGTAAATACATACTTATAATACATAGAAACACCCAGATCAAGACAAACATCCATGTTCATGCACACAAATGTTTGACTCGTGCGGGAATCGAACCCGCGACCTCAGTGCGCCTGTTACTATGTTTTCATTATTGTTGTATTTCAAACTTATCTTTCTTTTTAATGACCAAAATAAATGAATAGTTTAAAAAACTTTGTCTGCGGTATAGGTTAGGTTAACAATCGTATTTTTAAAATTAAAATACATTTTAAATGTGAGTATGTTTGTTACGCTCTGACGCTTTAACTACACGACCGATCATCGTAAAATTTAGCATACACGTTGTCAGAAGTACAGAAAAGGACATAGTGTACCTTACATTCAGAAAAAAGAGGCACGGCATGGCTAGTGATAATGTAAGCGCGGGGCAGGCGGTGAGTCTATTGTGTCCAACGAGCATAATATATCCGAATTGTTTCAAAAATTTTTTTAAATGATAAATTCAATACAATTTTTCTGACCCGGATTTAAACGTGATATTTCACCATCGCACTCAAATATAAGAACAAAAGTAACATTTTCACATTATAGCATTACTCTTTCGACAAAAAGAAAAACTTAATCTATTACAAAATTACATTTAATCATCCAATAAAGCAAAAAATCAACAAGCATCGTATATAAAAGTCTAACATTTTCCACAAAGCTTGGCGACACTACGCATAGAATAAAATGCCATATTAAGTAGCAATGAGTCCCCCTATTGTGTTAATTGAAGTTTTGTTTTGTGATCCGAATACTTATTACGTAGGAAAAACATTTATCATTAATGAGATTAGTTTTCTAAGCGCTTGTGGTTTTAATTGGCGTAATATGTAATCACGCGCGAATACGTCCTGAAGGTTAAATTAAGGTCATAAACACCCACGTTCCATCAAATATTATTTTATAAAATCACTGTTACTGTACAAATCGTGATCCACAAATGTTTGTCCAGTCTAAATGTCTGTTGTGTCCGTTGTTCGACATTGTTATTGTTAAAGTCCCCCACGATACAGAAATTACAAAGATGGCAGGTGGAGTACTTGTTAAAAAAGTACTTGTTGTACTTTACTAGTACTTGTTGAAAATTAGCAGTGATAGCGTAGTGGAAGACCGTTGGATTACGACGCAAAGGTCTCGAGTTCGATCCCAACGCACGGACTTCTGACTTTCCTCAGGCATGTATGTATTAAATACTTAATCATCGCCCACTTTAGCGGTGATTGAAAACGTCGTCAACAAACCTGCATATCTGAGAGTCGTCCATAATGTTTTCAAAGACATCTTAAGACTGCGCCGAGCGAAATGTGCCAAAACAGGCGGTCACAGTTAAGTGAATAAAATCAACACTTTTCGTTTAATACAAATATAAAATATACATTTACCATAACAATGAATGTGTTTACAATTACCCATGTAAAAAACTTAAAATAATTAATATTTTCGCCTACAAAATTACGTAAATTTGCACGAAAAATGCAAAAACGTAAGCTCGTGTTACGTGATTTTTAGATTATAACAGTAGTAATCTATCCTATTTTAGAGCTTAATCGAAACATAAATACTATATTACAATTAGTCCGTCCTAAATATTTAAGTTATTGGTTGACAATAAAGATATATATTTATCAAAAAAGCACTTCAAATCCTCCATACAATTTTACTATGGCGGCCGCGCGCCGATTTGAATAAGCGCCGCACGAGCTCTGTCATTATCTGTCTTACGCACGACGCAGACGCAGTCTAAGTCTACCATCACGCACTGATCCAGCGTGGTAAACTATGGCGTTACCTTTATCACATATAAAATTGAAAGTGGTAAACAGGGCTGATTTTTCGATGATAGTAATTATATTATTATCGAAAAGTATCCATAAAGCCGCCACAGATTCTTAATCAGCTTAAAAATATCTATGAAACTAATATTGTCTTAAGTTTACGCGAATGTTATACATTAAAATAAAACTACTGTAAATAGATTTTATCGCGGTTTATTATTGTAATTACACTACTTTCATACTTTGAACTGTCATATTTAAATCATATTATAATTAGCGGTAAATTCTTTCTTCTTCCTTTATTATTCCCAGGTCACTTGGGGTGGGCTCTTCTAGTCTAACCGGATTTGACTGGATATCAGTTTTTACACAGAGCGGCTGCCACCTGACCTCCGCAACCCGAAGGCTAACGATACCCTAAGGCTAGACCAGTGTCAGGATATTAGAGGGTACTGACTTTCCCAATAACGACTGCCATAGATGTTCATGGCAGCCGGGACCTACGGCTTAACGTGATCTCCGAGGCACGGAGCAGGCGATAACTGTCAATCAATACGCACATAATGCCGAAAAGTCATATAACTTCCGAAAGTCAGAGGTGCGCGACGTGGGTTCGAACCCAAAACCCTCTGCATTGTAGTCTATTGGTCTTCCGCTATCGCTATATATATAATTAGCGGTAAATATGGCTGCTGAAAACGACAGAGTAATAGTATAATTAAATAGTTAATAATATTAAAATTCAAAACTTAAATAGTATAAAAGTGGTGTATTCCAGAAAATAATACTCGTAATATCCGTATAACATAGTTCATTTTAAATATCTGAAGCTTATTAATATAACTGTATTTGTGACTCACGGTCCTTTTGAATCTAACAATCAATTCCACACATTTCTATATCGATAATAAAACGTGAAATCATCATTAATAGTAAAGAAAGTCACCTTTATAAGAGATTCGAAAGTACCAACCGCAACGATCAAATCATTTGTATACTAAATATACTTAACGAGTGGTGTGAATCATGATCGAGTTTTATTATCGATAAAAATCCGGATCAAATGAAGTATTCAGCTTGGTGTAAAGTGCCAGCCGGTGTTGACAGAGACGCAATCAATAAATCACTCGGCGTAACAAAGAAATATTCAATGTGTGTTGATTGTGCCTCTTCGAAACGCTTTTTAGTACGATAGTGATGTATAGGAGTCGATATCGATAGACTCAAAGTAATAGTAATAAATTGCAATATTTTTGTCGCTAGCTGTTTTCTGCCTGATAGTAAACGGTGCGTAGTTTAGCCTAGACTAGGAGTATATCTCGCCTGGGGTGATCTTGCAACTATAGCCATATGGTTTACCTGCTTACATCTAATAGATATTCATAGTGTACAATATTATATTTAATATATTTAATATTATTAAAGGTCGTGGTTCACGTACATGAAATAGGCAGTGACACGCTATTGGTAAACTATTCATAATTCTAGAACGCAGTTTATATTAATGTTATTATTTCGCTATGTAAATAAAATCTTAACATATTATTTTGTGTATCAGTCCATTTTAAACATAGGATCTAAAGTTACAGTTCGTTTACGTACTAGTACATTGCACAAATAAGAAATGTACTTATAGAAATGAGATGAAAAAAACAAGTCTCTAAAGAACTCTTACGATTGTACATAAACGTTAGTTGAAATTTATTGATCAACTAGATAGTCTAAAGTACAATTTAAATATTAAGATAAGTAAACAACCCTATCGATAAGTTAGAATAACCTCTAACACGACTCACTCAGGTGGTCCGGCGTCTCTTTGATCGAATCTGCCGAATCATGGCACGCGATTCAAATATGACGATGATACGACTCTCATATCGACATACAAAATTAATCGACACTCCCCCAACACTACTTCAACTCTTATTCCCTTGATATAAGATTCAAATTCGCTTGACTTTTCTGAGTTATGGAGAAAAGTATAATGGTTTTCTAGAGAGATGAATCGGTGTATATTAAATTGTTATTATGTGTATTGATGAGGGGTTAATAAAATATTGTTCGGTTAGACATAGAGTCCTCTGTGCAATTCGACATTTGGCAACTGTATGTGTGTCAAATGATCAAAGCTACTATTGAAAGTTGAATGACATGGCAGCTTGTGTTGTAACTTTAAGAGAAAGATATAGAATCACACATATGTTCTCGAAAGGCTGGATTAGCTGGTGCCCAAATTTCATCAGAAATCAATCTTATTTAAAACAGCATGAGACTATTGCCGAATGTTGGGAATACTGCCAAACTGCCTTAGAATCTCTCTACTGAGAATGAAAATCCAGTAACTACTCGGCCAATGTTTACAGCCTAGCCCAGCCAAGCCTACGAGTTGCTTTACGGGAATGAATTAATGCCATTTAGGCCCAGTTCTTATATTAAGAAACGAGTCGTAGACTGTTTTTTTTTAAAGATTCCTACCAATTTGGGTCTCAAATTACTAGTATTCTTGTTAACCCCTCCAGCTGAGCTAGAATACTCGTATTAGGAGTGGGTTCACGTCAGTAGTGCAATGGGTGGGATTTGAACTCGCGACCTCTCGATCGCAAGTACAATACCTTATCCATTGGTCTACCGCCGCTTCGCTTTTATCTATGGATAGTAAAATTTTAACACATATTGTATAAGACATATGTCAAAATTTTGCTGTTCGTAGCTAATACGTTTCGTTTCTTGATAATATAGTAACCGAGCGTACATGTTTGGCGATACAGGTACCGGTAAATATGCTGCCAGAAATTGCATAATATAATCTTTTATCACTTTTATATACAATTGATAAAAGACTAAAATCAATCTCCAAACTTCACACATACCTACATATGTATAAGGTGTATATACATAGTCTCGTGTACATATTACCAAAGAGATGGGCAAAGGTGTGGTACACCTACATTTTACCAGCTATGATTGTAGGTCCCACTAAACATGGAGCGTATCTTTTACCGTCGCCGGGCGTAGTTTTATTAGAGAAAGAAGTCTTTGTCAGAAAACCTGATAACTCTTTGCCTGGCCCAGAAAAAAACGCGGGTTCATGCACAGCAGTTACACGTACTAGCTTGCGTCATCAAGTCAGAACGTCACGGATGGCGTAGTGGTATAAGTAGTCGCCTCGTCACTGCGCCTAGTGTTGTGGGTTCGAAACCCACACGGGATGAAAATTTGTGTGATTCACAAATGGTCGTTCCGAGTCTGGATGTTCTTCGTGTCCGTTGCTTGAATGTTTGTAAAATTACCCGCGATACAGGAATTATGCCTAATGCGGGAGTTGTCTTTTAAAATAAATAGAAATAAAAGTCCCAAGAATAAACACTCGACTAACACTAAAATCAAACTTCAAGCACCAAAAAATTACATCACATAATATATCAATATAAAACCAATCTACCCGCACAAAGTCGTAACGCGTTTATAGCTAATAGCATAATGGCGGGGCCCCATTAGCCGCGGGGCCCCGGCCGCTCCACAATTGGCCCCCCGCTGAACGAATCACTAACACATTAAGTTTATTACTTCCATATTGACCCACGCAATTTGCAGATATCTTGAGTTCAATATGGTGTCTTTATTTTGTGTGTGTATTATAGAGACTTGTTTTGATTAATTAGGGTATAATGATGTAGTTTGCAGTTATGATTAGTAATTATTGTAGGTTGTTGAGTTTAATTTCCTGATCTTGCAAAGGTTTTAGGTTTTTGCTACGAATTTTCAGAAGAGTGATCCCTTCCCATCTCAGGCAATCCTTATCTAGCGATAGGCTGATCCCTTAGTGTTCAATTCATTTAATAATTATGTGTGTATTGATTGACAATTATCGCCTGCTCCGTGCCTCGGAGAGCACGTTAAGCCGTCGGTCCCGGCTGCCATAAATATCTATGGCAGTCGTTATTAGGAAGTCAGTGCCCTATAATATCTTGACACTGGTCTAGCCTTAAGGTATCGTTAGCCTTCGGGTTGCCGAGGTCAGGTGGCAGCCGCTCCGTGTAAAAACTGATATCCAGTTAAATCCGGTTAGACTAGAAAAGCCGACCCCAAGTGACGGTAATAATAAAGGCTAGGGAGAAGCATTGACGAATTTAGGTAGGTAGGTTTGTGTCACGAGGTCTTGGGTTTGACGAATATGTAAAAAATAGCATTGGGTTTGCCTGTCAGGAATTTCTCAGTAATAGCACTCTTGGAAACTCTTAACACGTTTCCAAGATTGCTATCATCGAGAATTTAGACTAGACGCGACAATACTCCGTAGAACATAAAATTAAAAACACCGCTACCGATATATAGGTATTATACATACATCTCTGTCTTTCCCTTCAGTGTTTTATAAACGTGAGTTTAAATATATATATATATCTATTAAACTATAAATTTGAGATCATTGACCTCAAACAGTATTTCTCCGGTCTCTGCTAATGATTGTAATTTGCACAGTCATTCTTATGACAATTAGAATCGTTGGATTGGTTCGCTGTCTACCAGTGTCCTTTCATATAAACCAGTTAATATAATATAGAATATAATAATTATTATAGTGTGACGTGCGTGTTGACAGACTTCACACATCTTCGAGATGATTAGGTATAAAAAACTTTTAAACAAGCATGTTTCTTATATACATATACTTCTAGTTTTTGTCCGAGGCTACACTCGCGTAAATGCAGGTCAGTTTAGAATACTAACAGTACTTTTTTCTAAGATGAAAGGTACCCTATGTCCTTTTCTGTCCCCTGACAACGTAACATGCAAATTTTTATGATGATCGGTCAAGTAGTTAAGGCGTGAAAGCGTAACAAACAAACAAGTCGCATTCGCATTTATAATATTCGGTACACGGACTGGATCCTAGATGGTAGTAAGTGGCAACGTGGTAGAACGAGGCGTCGCCACGTCGATGGCAAGACGAATTAGATAGCTATGGGAGAGACTATTATTATTATATTTTTTATATAGATATCTTATACAGTTAATTGACGTGACCAAGAAATGTTTGCAAATTTTTATGGATATAAAGATTTTTTACTTTGACATTGACTGAAGAAACTAGTGTGAGATGTGGAAAAGCGAGAGAGAGGCCTTTGTCCTGCAGTGGACTGACAATGCAGGCTGAAATAATAATAGTATTAAGGTTTCGAATAAACAGACAGTACGCGAAATGGTAAGCGGTTACTGTAACCTATTAACTGCATGGATGGCATAATGGTTTAAGTGGTTGTCATGGCAATACCACTACACAGAGAGTTGTAGGTTCGAAAATTTTAGTGATCTACAAATAAATAGTTGTGCTTTGTGTCAGTTGTTTGAATGTTTGTAAAGTTGCCTGCGATACAGTAATAATTCCTAGAGCTGCAGTTGTATTTTAAAGAAAAAAAACCTGGTCTATAATGTTGCTATCTTTACAATATAAAGGATGGGTTTAAAGGATAGTAATGAATGTGCTTCCGGATCTTTTACTCACCTATATATTATACGTTTGCCGAGCAGATTTTTTTAACTGCAGTGTTGATGTAAACCTGAAACGGTACGGTACTTGAAACTTCTACGCCAGTCGCAGTCACGGGTATGTTCAAAAAATAAAAGCTATAAAAATATCCTTATTTATTGGTCTCCCTGTAATATTTGCTAGCAACAAAACAATTGACAATATAAATAATACTTTTTGCTCATTTTCTGGTGGCAAATCGTAAAAATACTCCACATTCTTACTTACGACCCACTTTGAATCAATATGTGAAAAAGAGCAAACAGATTGCAAGAGCAAATGAAGTTATAACAATAGCCCCTCAGTTTCTTTTTCAAAAAGTAATAAAACTCAACAAAAATGCAATTCAAATTTGATCTTAATGTCATAAAATTTAGGTACGTTTTGGGTTAAAGGTTTGAGTGGTGCAAGAACGCAGCCCTTTTGCCGTCAATTTGCATATTTTCTTCCCTTTTACTCTTAACAAGAATATGGTAAATAGTTGGGATAGTTTTTATCACACCGGAGTATAAATCTATTTAGATAAGGTCTTCTCAGAATTTTAAATAAACCGTTTTTCTAGAAGACGATCAGTTTCATTATGTTCTATATAACAATAACTTCCTATGAAATTTGCTGCCGCGTTGTAAATATTTCTGAAATACTAATTGCTTCCTATTAATAAATTCTAAAATATGTAGATACAATATTTTGAACATTTATCTGTTTTTTAACTTAACGTGTTAATACACTATACTGATTTTGTTTTGTTGTTAAACCCAATATCTAAGCTACGCTTCATCTTAAACTGTTCAATAGAGCCAGTGTATCAACCTATATTAATGACGTCACATGTGAACAGCGGACAAAGCTAGAGGCAAAACCAAACCAAAAGTAAAAAATAACTGTGAATAATTTTTTGTCACGTGGTAATTCACGAACATTGAAGTATTGGCAACCTTATAGGTATGTACGTTCCGCCATATACCGTCATTCGTTAGCCCAATTGTGAAGTCTCGTGTACAATGATACCCTTGATTAACGACAACAAAGTTAAAACCCCAGCTTAAATAAGAATGTTAGTGTGCCCTAACCGTTTTAAATAACTATCTATCCTCGTATGCGAGAGCAGCGATAGCTCAGTGGGGAGACCAACAGACTGCAATGCAGAGGGTCTCGGGTTCGAACCCACTTCGCGCACCTCTGACTTTCGGAAGTTATATGACTTTTCAAAATTATGTGTGTATTGTATGTATTGATTGACAATTATCGCCTGCTCCGTGCCTCGGAGAGCACGTTAAGCCGACGGTCCCGGCTGCCATGAACATCTATGGCAGTCGTTATTGGGAGAGTGTCGACACAAAAGATCCCACTGGATCGAAGTGTCGCCAGTCTGCACTGACTGGCCCCCACATAAGATAAGATAGATCCTTTTATGCGATCCATATTTGATACACATTTCTTCTTTAAAAGGGACTCGATGAACATTCTACCAACAGATGCAAAAAATACCCAGAAAAGAAACAACCACTTCTGAATCACACAATTTTTTATCTTGTCTGAATCGAACCTACAACACTCAATTAAGTGACAGCGGCAAGACCACCACTTAAACCGCAGTGCAATCCGGGTAGTAGTAGATAGCCGATAGTAAATTAAATAAAGCCCACCAAAATAGTAAATGTGAAAGTTTGTGAAGATAAACATATGTCTAAATGTTAGTTACCCAATCACGCCTAATCCATTAAACCGATTGGGATAAAACTTTGCGCACTGATAGACCATGGCCTAGACTACCACACAAGATACTTTTTACCCCGGTATGAGTTTCATGGGATTCACATGTAAACTGGTAAATATATTCGAACAAATACTGACGCCCGAAATTCGGCGCTGTCGCGTTCATCGACTTTACATGCCCCTTAGGGCACATAATAGTGTGACTACGACTCATTAACTAAAAAACTATAACAATACCTCAAGCAACTAATTGCTGAGCATATCACTTCATATATTAAAAGTTTAATATATAAACTTACTGTATTATACCCAAAAGGTGTCCCACAGGGTAGAATGGCGGTCCCAAACTACTTAATAGGGTGATAATTGCGGGACTATTACGGACCCCACCCCATACTACCCTACGATAGAGGGTGGGCTGTGTGGTTGTACGGAGGTGCTATTCCATATGTATGGCTTGGCTTTACGCCTCCTAACTATATTGTAGGAGAATAATAGTTAAAGTAAATTTTATAATAGTTTTATGTGGGTATGTAGTATCTAATTAGATTTTATAAGCGTGATAGAAAGATTATTTGAGGTTAGAAATAATTTTGAAAAGTATGAGGCCAAAAAAAATATACATCTTATTAGAAAGAAATATCTATATAGATATATGGGAATGTTATAGGTTATAAGTATAGTGTAACTATAAGAAATGCTCATGTTTAAGTGTTATAGTAGAACCCGTGATTAAGGTAAAACACAAAAAATATAAAGCATCATTTATAATACAATTAATAAATTGTGAAGCAGAATATAGACTTCAAATATTTTGGTATAATAAATATTTCTTTATACAGATAAACTGATTGGAATTAACTGTAGGTAACGACTGCCGGGGGAGTTGATGTCTTGACGAAACTGATAAATAAGATTGGGTAGTGAAGTTATAAATATTAAAATTTCGCCACATTTGCAAAAATATCACCTTGTAGCCACTTTCATGCGTAACGCCATCTTGCGGAATTTGCAAGGGAATAAATTGGAGACATTTTTCACGATATCTTTTTTGGATGCAAGCTTCTAGTAAATATATGGATTTAGGAAATATGCTCGTTTGCTAGCAATAGGCTCTGTGTGAGACCTAAAACACACCTGGCAAAATGTGAATATAAAAAACAACTACAAATGCCAACGGGGATACCAACCTGTAAGTCATAAGTGCATAGTTTCTATTGCATGAGTATTTATGTCGAAGCGTATACATTTCTATAGACACTGTCACCGACCATAAAGATCCCGGGTTCAATGCACGGCTATGGTCCGGTACCTATATCAAGAAACGAGTCGTTTTAGCTACGGACAGTAAAATTTTGATAGTAAAGTAGTAGTATTAGATAGTAAATTTTCATAGTAATTATGTCAAAATTATCTGCCCGTAGGTAAAACATCTTATTTCATTAATATAGGAACCGGGCTTTAAGCAATACGCTATAGCTGCTTAATATTTGGTTATACAACATTTCAAACCTAATGTAATGTAAATAAATGGATATTATTTTTTTAGAAAGGCAAAAATTATCAGTAGCATCCTTATTCTGGTATATTTCTTTTAAGGTAATACAATTTAAACATAATATAGACAATAAGTGAGATAACCTCACATACCTTTCAGAAGAGTCGTGATGTTAACATAAACTTCAACATAACAAAATAAGCCTCTATACAATCGACAGACACAAATTGTAGCGAAATTCAATTTAGGCCCAAACGAGGCTTTTATCAAAGAAAATAACAAAATATCATCAAGCGGTTTACGATCCAACATCAACGTTTATTGTGAAAATTCATTACCAACTTTAGAAGGGGATTGCTTAATTTTCTTTAATATAAACTTGTACGGACCCCTTTTTAATTAATATCGACAAAATAGTCGACGCGACCGCGAGTTGCGAGCTCCTGATAAAAGTTTCTAGTGATGTAGTTAGTTCTATCGATGAAATTATAGTAAGTATACTTAATTGTAATGTAATAATAATATTAGCCTTGTATATAAACCGTTTTTCTGCTGGACATAGGCCTCGTTCACTTATCAGAAGGGTTTATCGGAAGCCATAGTCCATCTTGCTAAGTAATTGTGGTTTGTTCGATTTCACACATATTCGCAAACATTTTAAAAATCTCTTAAACACGCAGATTACTATGTATTTTATGCCCAGTATTACCTATGTGATATGCACGATAATGCAAATTGGGATAAAAGTTTCCTTTGAATTAATCCAGGACATGATCTATCTACGTAGTAGGTACCAAATTTCATCCAGGTCCGTTCTAAAGTTTACATGAGATTTAATAACAAGCGTCCAAACATCTATACTAATTTTAGCAGTTATAATATTAGTAGGCAAAGTAAGATGTCATAGATCCTGATGCTTGCGATAATCAAAATTATTGGGTGTTTCAATATTCGTAAAACTAAATTTTCATTAGCCGCACGGCGTATCGAAATGTACCCAAAAGCCGCATTTAGGTTTATCTCCCGTGACGTAAGACTAAATGTGATGATGTGATGATGTGACATAATATGTGAGTACTCTACATCACTGCCTACCCACTAAGATTATGACGTATATGAATATATGGCTATTTTTAATACAACATCAAAAACGATGACATAAATATCAAAACATCGACCTATACATCGTCCAGCACTTCACGATATTAATTTCAAAATTGGTTTAAATAGGTATTACGCCGCTTGTTAGCCCCGGTCCAAAATGAACTCATTAAAACTATAAAAGCGGCGGTAATTAAGGCCGTACTCCCCTCTCCTACCCGCTCCAACCCTCCCCCTTTCCGGCCCCAGGGGGGTTGGGCTTAGACTCCACAACCACCCTATTTTCAATGAGCTGGATGGATGTTTTAAGATTGGAAGGTGCAAGAGCGTGGTATAAAATAAGATGTAAGCGTACTTTCAGTGTTGGACATACAACTAAGAACCAAAGTATCTACCTCGCAACTTCCAATGTGCCATACGTTGTTGATTTGATCCCTGAACGGTCCAAACAATTGTGTAAACCGCAGATAGTTATACCAAGTCTAGGTTGTACTTAATGTTTGTAGTTACTTTGTTTATACAGCACCCTGCACGTTTACGAGTCAACTTATATTTTATGTAGTCTTTTGGCTAATACTATAGATGTACGAAGAGTAGGCAGACGTTTATTACACACACATAACTAGCAGCTATGTTTAAAGGGCGATTATTGTGATCATGTCTGCCAACTGTCGGACGGAGAGATTTCTACAAAACCGTAATGCTACTGAAAAATTCCATAAAAACATCCAAGTATATTTCATCCGAACCGGGAATTGCATTCGGGACCTCATCTGGTAAACGAAGATTTTATGTCAGACAGACAATTATAATAATCCTACTATCCTATGAAGATGTGAAAATGTAAATATAATAATAATAATAATATTCTATCACATACACACAACATCATCTAGCCCAAACTAAGCAGAGCTTGTACTATGGGTACTAGACAATGGATAAACATACATATATACTTTTTTTTTGTAAATACATACATATTATACATAGAAACACCCAGACCAAGACAAACATCCATGTTCATGCACACAAATGTAGGACTTGTGCGGGAATCGAACCCGCGACCTCAGGCGTGGCAGTCAGTTACACTAACCACTACGCCATCGAGTCGTCAAATAAGTTGTTTATAAGCACACTAGTTCTTGAGTAATAAACAACTAAACATTTCATCTAAATTTGTTCAATGGTTAGAACAAATTTAGATGAAACTTGGTACACAAATAGACCACGTCCTATATACTTTCTTATCCCAGTATACCATAAGACTCTTGCGGGCAAAACCACTTGCTAAAACATGGTATAAAATAAACAAGCAGTATTCACATCTAGTTGTCACTATACATCTATGAAGGCTCTCGGCCGGCAGCAGACTTTATTGCAGGCGACATTACAGGGAGGGCGAACGGTAATTTTCAACTAATAACCTGTTCCATTTTCAGTGCCTTTTTCTCACTTTACTGCCTTCTGCCGCACTCAATTGTATATTGTGCTAAGTATTCCTGAATTTTTAAAGTTGGCTTTACGATGTCTTTTTATTGCAGAGTTATTCCTCTGAAAAGATTTGCGCGTTTAAGGAGGCAAAACGGAGCCGTATTTAACTGAATAATAGTAGGTACTCTTGTTTGAAGCATATTTGGATCTTGTGGCTAATTAGATTGAAAAGAACCTGCAGAAAAGAAGGCGGCCTTCTGCCAGAGAATCCGTTTTTGCAAAGACAAAGACCATTGGGGCTAACTTCAAAACTTATTACAGTCATCTTGATGCTAATTAGATTGAAACGAGCCTGCAGGATAGAAGATGCTACTCTGCTAGCGAGTCTGTTTTTGCTGGCATAAAGGCTGTCTCTGATAGTAGCACAGAACTTAAGCGGTTGCCATAGCCTATGATTGCTTACAATGCCAGGGATATCACACGCACGTTGCCGACCCGGAAGAAAAGGAATTGATAAATAAATTATATGAGCTGAAAAGAAAAGAACGGACAAGATCAATACTGAGACTCGAACAGTAACAGTTTATACTTACGCCAATTTCTTGTAAAATGGTGGTTATTCCCGGGCAATTCAGGTTATTATTACTTATTTAATAATTCTATTGCGGGATTGATTTTTTAAAATTAATTTATAATGTTAGATGTTTGTCAGTTATTTTTGGGTTTTGATTTCGGATAGTTAGTTAGTTTCGAATAATAATCCGCTGCGTGCAAGATCAATCGTCTTCTCTTTAAATAATTTTATGTTCATGATATAGTAGAAATGAATTCAACAATATAAGCTTTAAATCAGCTTTATCAGTGCGCAAACAAACAATTTGTGTAATGCGAAAAGAGAAAGGGAAAATTGTAAAATAATCAGCTCGCCCTAATACGATAATCGTGCCATTACCGGACCAATCGGCGGCGCTGATTCAATATCGATAACATTACCGGACACACACGCCTCTCAAATAGCGAGCTTGTCATTAACACAATATCAGTCAAAGATCATTCATTTAGGTCACAAAGTAACGCTTATGTACCTTAAAGTTTATGTATATGTAAGCCACTGAATACTGCTACTTACTATTGGTAAAATATAAATAACAACCTCGGTGGTCCCATGGCATAAGTTTGCACTTATCTTTGCGTAAGATCGTCAGATCCCGGGTTCAAAACCCAGGTCGGTTAAGGTAAGTAGTAGTAGCAGTTTGGCAATGTGACCGGCAGGCGCCAATAAGCTAACCAACCTTTTTGTGAGAGCTTAAATATATTTCGTAGCATGTCGATGTAATAAATCTATTACCTGGCTATCCATACAGACAGTCATACTGTATTACGCCTATAATAATAATAATAATAATAATAATAATAATAATAATCATTTATTGACACAAAAAAGAAAAGAACACAATATATAACAAAACTCTGGCTCCCACGCTAGTCGAAACTGTGTTGCAGGAGTCAGTGTCTTCCCCGCTTATATGTAACAATTATTTCAAGATACAATTGGTAATTTCATTATAATACAATCAATTCATAATTTATAATTTAACTAAAATAAACGTAGTAAAAAAAATAAAATAAATATAATAACTATTGATAATTTCATAAGAATAGTAATAATAATATCCAAGCATACATGTCTTTGTAGATGAATGTGTATGTGTGTGTGTGTGTGTGTGTGTGTGTGTGTGTGTGTGTGTGTGTGTGTGTGTGTGTTTGTGTTTCTGTGTGTGTGCGTGAGTGTGTGTGCGTGTGTATGTAAGTGTGTGTATTTATTTATATATGTGTGGGCCTGTCTTAAACTTTGTTAAGATTTTCCGTTTCTTCATATGTCAGTTTCAGTAACCAACACATGATCATCCTTTTAAATAGATTATTGTTAAGCCTACTAACTTTGGTTATTTTATTATACTTGTTGTATATAAAAGGCGCTAAAAATGTGTACTGCTTTTGACCTAAGGCTGACTTAGTGTGGGGTACCGGCCAACGTTCAATGCGTTTTTGGTGTAAAGGTAATTGTGGTACAGTTGTCTTGTGATATCTTCGTAACGATTCGTAGATAAAAATCTTTCGCACAGATAACACACCAGTCAGTTCATAGACTGCTGCTGTGGGATGTCTGAAGGGTAGATGGCATAAAACTTTAAGCACTGCACGCTGTGCACGTTCTACTCCAATCATTTTTGTTTTGTCACCTCCTCCCCAGGCACATACACAAAACCGAATAAGACATTCACATAATGCCCGGTATGTCTGGATAAGTAACATCAGATCACATATCGCACGCAAGGTCTTAAAAATGTGTATCATGCGTCTGAGTCTATTTGCAGTCGATACCAGATGTAGGTTCCATGTGAGTTGGTCGTCAAGTGTTACCCCCAGATATTTTAGGCAGGCTCTACGGACAATCACTTCACAGTCACAAACAGAGCGATCCTCTAATCGATTGCATGGGAATGTGTGCATTTTGAGGCTATGTTCATTTGTTGGTTTTCCCACCATCGTCTTGCTGAAACACATGTAATTAGTTTTGCTGGCATTTAATGATAAGAGGCTATTCTCTAACCAGGTGGTGACTTTAGCTAACCCGTTTTCAGCTAGCTTGTAGATTTTGTCCCAGGTATTGCCATGAAAAAGCAGCACCGTATCATCGGCGAATATATAAATGTCCAGGGAAGACAGGACAGCAATATTGCACAATTCGTTGATGTAAATAAGGAACAATGTGGGGCCAAGATTGCTGCCCTGCGGAACGCCATACCTGCACGCAGAAAGGCCACTTTCATACCCTGCGACCTTAACACATTGTAGTCTGTTAGTCAGATAGTCTGTGAACCATTCCAGAACTACCCCCCTCATGCCAACGTTTTCCAGCCGTGTCAAAAGTATTGGAACTGACACCGTGTCAAAAGCCCTATATCCATAAAACTCATATTTTGCGACATATTCTGAACAGAAAAAGTAATTAAACTTTTTCCCATCTGGAAATAGAATATAAAACAGTCATATTTAAGCTTAAGTCTATTTATGTATGTATATATACCAACACTACAGCAGCAATAGCTCTGTGGGGAGACCAACAGACTGCAATGCAGAGGGTCTCGGGTTCGAACCCACGTCGCGCACCTCTGACTTTCGGAAGTTATATGATTTTTCGAAATTATGTGCGTATTTATTAACAATAATCGCCTGCTCCGTGCCTCGGAGAGCACGTTAAGCCGTCGGTCCCGGCTGCCATGAACATCTAAGGCAGTGGTTATTGGGAAGTCAGTACCCTATAATATCCTGACACTGGTCTAGCCTTAGGGTATCGTTAGCCTTCGGGTTGCGGAGGTCAGGTGGCAGCCGCTCCGTGTAAAAACTGATATCCAGTCAAATCCGGTTAGACTAGAAAAGCCAACCCCAAGTGACTTGGGAATAATAAAGGCTAGGGAGAAGAAGATATACCAACACTACTACTATGAATAATGATATAATGCCTTATCTTGAGAATAATAAAAGTGGAATCAAAGTGCTTCATGCGTAAATGTGGTATATCCACCATGTACCTGTGCCGCTGGTCTGATTGTCTGGTCATCCGATGGTAGAATGGGAAAGGAAGAATAAAATGATGCAGTTCCTCATAGGAAAGCAATAAATTTATTATTATTTATTTGTGGCACGGGTATTTTCCTAGTGGGTTGTAGAAAATACCTGGGTCGTCGGCAGGCTTGATACGAGAACATGGATCCAACGTGCCGCGGCCTTTCTAGCGTTAATTATAATTATATGTATATCCTTAGCACTAAAATGCTCGGCTCACCAAACAACTCAGCCGTATGTCAGCAACGTAAATCACTTTATCGCGTGGGTTATTCGGAGGCGATTTCCGAAAATCAATCGGTGGCCAGATCAGATAGCGTGATGTATGACGTCATCAGATCCTGAAGCGGACCCAACGAGTTTTTACTTCATAGAGATGGGCTTTTAATTTCGCTCAGATGAAATTGAGTGAGGCTGGCCAAGTACCGCTATATTTTAATTGTACTACAAGCTTTTGCTCGCGGCACCGTTCGCGTAAACGTTAGGTTATGTTAGTACCAGCAGTGGCGTAGCGTGGGTTTCAGCCGCCCGGGGCCGAGCGGAAGAAATTTTTGCCGCTCCCTAATTATTCCCTAAGTATTTCAATTTAAAAAACTATAATATACTAAAACTCTAAAGAACTTTTCTACAAGAATAGTAATAATTATTGTGTAAGAAAACGATATACTTATGTACTTTAATTTTATCAGTTTTTAATATTCTCGTTATTGTTTATGTTTTTCCTTTTGCAATATTATTTTTCCATTTAGTTATTAAAACATTATGATTATTATTTTTACTTTAATGACAGGCTACATCTTAATTTTTACAGATATGGCAGAGTGGGGTCTTTTTTCATAAGTATTCCTATACTTAAAATAAGGCCTCAGTAATGTTTGTCTTTTAACGTGTTGATAACAAAATAAAGTATTTTATTATTATTTACAAGATATTATTATTATTCATTGTGAATTTTTGCCGCCTCCTAAAAGGGCCGCCCCTGCCGCCCCCCCTACGGTACGCCACTGAGTAACAGTACTAATCTAAACTAATATTATAAAGAGGAAACATTTGTGTTTTTGTATGTATGTTTGTAATGTTTTCACACAAAAACTTCTGGACCGATTTCAAAAATTCTTTCACCATTAGAAAGCTATATCTTCACTGAGAGACATAGGCTATATTACATTATCAAAAAAAAATAGGAATCCTTAATAAAAATGCAATAATATAACCCAAGGTGTGAAAAATTTGTCATAAAAAATCTGTCATCGCGTGCGCTGCGGAAACTATTGATGATAGAACAAAAAAATGTTTTACAGTATTATAGAACGTATCAATATCTACAAAAAAGTCCGGGATACCATATGTATTTTTTGAATATATAGCTAACTACACCTACATAGGTGTAGTTAGACTTATTAATTTCTTTAGTTGTAGTTTTATATATTAAAATTAGATAACAAATTAAAAGTAGGTATTGGGTAATAAATTAAAGTCCACGCGGGCGAAGTCGCGGGCAACAGCTAGTTTTTAAATAAAATATATCGTGTATGAATAATATATTCTGTATTTAATAAAATGTGCCTATTTTACTCCGTGATAGTATAGCTTTATATTATTATGAAATTGTAGCGACACATATTATGTAGAGACAGACTGCTGTCTCATTAGTTTATATACAGGCGCGGGATTGTATGAGCGCTGCACACCAATCGCCTCTCTGCACTCGATTCTTTAACATGTAACATTTTATAATAATATTTTGGTACTGGTACCAGAATACATAGTTATTCTGGTACCAGTAAATTATATATATTACAACATGTATTCCTCATTGGCTACAACCAGGAACAGTCCACTACAAAATAATTTTTAATATCGGTGGAGTAGTTTTAAATCGTTACAAACAAACAAGCATTTATATAATATTAGTATAGACTAGGAGGTAACAAGCATGCGTACGTTTATTCTGACAATAATAACAATAGCTTGGTGAGCCAGGGGATTGGTGACATGTGGGATGTGGACTTAACAATCCTAACATTTTAATTTTTAACAATTGCAGCCCTAATTTCTGGATTGCGTGAAACTTTACAAGTATAGAAAGAACAGACAAAAAGAACACCCAGCTTCAGGACAATTATTTATAAGATTTAGGTATATGGATAGGTATATTGATAGGTGTATGGATAGGTATATAAATAGGTATATGGATTGGTATAAGGATATAAGATTAAAACTCAAATTGCCAAATCGGAATGTACGTCATTGCCGTTTAGATGCCGCCTGCAAAATAACTGAACGTATTAAGAAGCAGTCTTAATTCACAATTCATTTTTCTTTCTCTTTCTGCAGAGATTAGTGTAACATACATATAAGTAATCCCCTTTGATAATGTCTTCAGTTATCTTTAAAAGTTATATTTCCTTACCTACATCTTTACTAATATTATAAAGAGGAAAGATTTGATTTTGTTTGTTTATAACGACTTAATTAAGAAACGACTCAACCGATTTAAAAATTCACTCACAATTAAAAAGCTAAATTATCACAGAGTAACATAGGCTACACATTATTTTAATAATAATAATAATAATATTCTACTACATACACACAAGACCATCTAGCCCAAACTAAGCAGAACATGTACTATGGGTACTAGACAATGGATAAACATACACATATACTTTTTTTTTGTAATTTTATACTTATTATACATAGAAACACCCAGATCAATACAAACATCCATGTTCATGCACACAAATGTTTGACTTGTGCGGGAATCGAATAAAAAAGTATTTATACTAACATAACCCAAACTACTTTTACGCGAGCGTAGCCGCGGCCAAAAGCTATCATCTATGAAGCAGCTCTACACCGCTAATTGGTTCTACTTCTAGTGGTTAAAAAAATACTATACAACTATACAATTTTGCCACTATGAAAGCCTACATCACTCTCCTACCCACAAACTATCTTTATGCGAAAATATCGCTTTGTTACGCCGTTTTATATAAAGAAAGGACAGCCCAACAAAACCACTTTCTTTTTATAATATTACAAAAGAAATAACTTAAGTGCAATCTACAGCATCTGAAAGCGCTCTTACACATCGCCAATCTCCATTGACCATTTACAAGCAATATTTACACACCAGCTTGAAAAACCTAATCAGGGATCATTGTCAACGTCATCAATAAATCATTCACAGTCAATTTACAACAACCCTTCGACAAAGCGTCCTCAGCACTAATCTGAGATAACAAAACACGTGTACTAACCTATACCTCATTACCCTACACAACCTACAAAACCTTAAATAAAAACTAACCTTATAACATCCGAAAAACGATTTTAAATCTTGAAATGTAGAGTCTATTTTTGGATGAAAACGGATGTCGTTTATGTCTTTTGTATGCGGGTAGTTGGAACAGTAGTTTTAATACATAATCTGTGTATTAACATCACAAAACGGTCATTCATCAGGCACATCAAGAGATGTGATTGGAGGCTTGATAAGTAGCGTACGAAGTTGTTGATACCGCTTGTAATAATGTTTTAGTCTTGTTTGGTTGTTATGTGCGTGTGTTTTTATATTACTGAAGTGCTACGCGGTAAGCGGCTACCGTAGCTTATAACCACTTCTAATGAGAGGCATGATTTTTGATTGCTGACTCTTAGTAAAAGGAATTATAAATGGGATGAAAGTGAGGAAATAGACGGTCGTTTTGGTCAGATTTTCGGTCTGTTAATCAGTTTATTTGACAGTTCTTCTTTCTTTTCGTGTGGTTAGTGGCCAACCTGTTGTCAAGAATTGTTCAAGCCGCCCGTAGGCCTCTGACATGGCTTAACGACTGCTGTCAATTTGACAACAACCGGGACCGACTTTTTACGTGCCCTCCGAAGCACGGAGACGCTCAGATGAAATACCACTAAGCGGTCACTCATCTATAGACTGACCGCACCCAACGTTGCTTAACCTCGCTAATCGTTTACCGATCAGTGAGTGCAACTGGCTATGAGCCTGTTTGACAGTTATTTCTTTGCACTCTATTTCCTTTTTTGTGAAGGTTGTAGTTTGTTTTTATTGTTTTGTAGAAACAGATATTCGACTTATATCAGCATCGAAAGACCTTCAAATCCTTTTAAAATTATCCATCTAATTCTTACAATGACTTTCAGCATACAAATTTACAATTCTCTCAGTAAAACAGATACTATTTTTAAGTTTATTTTATCACCTTGTCACACACCAACAATGTGATTTAATAATCACATTAAAACAAATAGACATTATGCAGAAACAACTCTATAATTATCCCTAGTACTATTGCGAATAATCCTGATCGAGATAACAAACAAACTAATTATAGTAAACTGCGTTCCCTTCATCCACCCTTGATGTGACGTATGGAAATAACAATGCCAACTGCTATACAGCCATAAATACACTGAAAAATATAACCAAACCACCGTATTACAACGCAATAAAGTCGAATTTCCAATAACACTCACTTTGACAGCTGCATACAGGTTGGTATTACAAAACTCAGTTTTCAATCAAAAAAGTCCAGGGACAGATTTGAACCGAAGATATTCTTTTTTATTTATGAATAAAACAAATTCATGATCTTATTCGAGATAAAATTAATTGGATTTAGTTTTTATAGTCGATTTGACGATAATTTCTTTATTTATAGTGGTAATAACCAGCGTAATGGGTGACTGGAAGCCTATAGCCTTTAAGTGATTTCCGGCAGCTCATAATATCAATGAAATGTGTTTTAATTAAGCCCCATTCATATTTACCTGTGAGTCAAATCATTCATTTATAATTAAGAAGATTAGTACGTCGATCTGTATGAAATATTTACGTAACAGTTTATTTTATGATATGTACTAGGTTACTGATGGTAACAAGTTACCAGGTAGGCGTTTTCAAAACTTGCATTAATGACTTTGCCCTTTGGATTCTTTACGCAAACTGTCTCTGACTAGCTGCCCAGATTGATTTGTGATCTACAAATGGTAACCGCATTATTGTATCGGGTATGTATGAATTTAAAGCAGCGATAGCTCAGTGGGGAGACCAACAGACTGCAATGCAGAGGGTCTTGGGTTCGAACCCACGCCGCGCATTCTCCGACTTTCGGAAGTTATATGATTATACGAAATTATGTGCGTATTGATTGACAATTATCGCCTGTTCCGTGTCTCGGAGAGCACGTTAAGCTGTTTGTCCCGGCTGCCATGAACATCTATGGCAGTCGTTATTGGGAAAGTCAGTACTCCCTAATATCCTGACACTGGTCTAGCCTTAGGGTATCGTTAGCCTTTAGATTGCGGAGGTCAGGTGGTAGCCGCTCCGTGTAAAGAATGATATCCATTCAAATCCGATTAGACTAGAAAAGCCGATCCCAAGTGACTTATAATAAAGGCTAAGGGAAAAGAAGATTCTAAGACTGGACAAACTACAAAACAATGTTGATAAACAAACATACCTGTCTGCTGGTAAGCAGTATATGTATATTGATTACTTATAATAGCAGGGATTTCACTTGTATTGCTGACCCAAGAACAATTGAAATAAACATAGACTGAAAGAAAAGTGATGAGAGAGGTCAGTATGCTAGCCTACGGGTCTCTTACTTACCGAGTAAGACATATAGACAGTGTTATTGTCCGTTCGTTGCCAGTATTTTTCTTTACTGTTTTTTAATCTCTCCAGATCTCCTTTTTTTCTTTTTTTTTCGTGGGAGAATGCTTTGACGCACACCTCTCCGCGGGGCGACGGAGAGGTTACGACGGACTTACCAGGGAAAAGATACTCCGGTAATACCGACTAAACCTACCACGATGTTCCTCGACATAACCATAGACGGCGAGGCCGCGCGAATCGCTTTCACATGCAATCGCGACCCCGCCGTGGTTTCGGCCCGCCGTGTAAAACGGCAGGCCAGTACACAAAAATACTTCCTCCACCGTCCCCCTGGGAGGGACAAAGACACGATACAGAGGCGCACGTGAGAACACGCACACCTCCTCTCGAACCTGGTGCTGATCGGGTGGCGAGCAGGCCCACGCAGCCCACCACCCCCAGGGCAACCTCTCCTGATCTCCTGCGCTAATAATGTACAATAATACCTAAGTCGTGATTTTGCAAACAATGGACACAAAGATACCCAGACGCGACACAATTTTTTCGGTGTGGGGATTGAAACAACAACACTCAGCTTAGTGGTGGAGTGACCGACCAATTAAACCACTACCCCATCCCAGCAAAATAAAGTAAGCTGGAATATTTAATCATCACCAAATAATTGACTTCAGTAAACATTTCCACTGAAACATAATCATTTATTCATTGAATATCGTTTCGTGTTAACCGAATACGTGCAGCCGTCTCTAATCATTAGTTTTCTGTCCACTATTGTCTTTCATATCGGCTGTGGCACAAAAATGCGGCGGTGCGCTGAGAAATGAGCAGTATTTATTATCGGGAGCCGAGCTCGGGTTTGCATATTAACATTCCGAGCGGGACCCGCCTGCGCCCGCGCATCGCGCCGCCGCGCCTCACTGAGACATCTCAATTCTGATACAGAGCAATGATAGCTTTTAAACCAGCTTTTCAATGATAATTTGACCGACTGCACGGAAGGCGTAGCAGCTTAAGTGGTCGCCTCGCTATTGCCCCTGCATTCTTGTATCGCGAGGTACTTTACAAACATTCAAACAACGGACACAAAGAACATACACACTCGGCACAACTATGTATTTGTGGATCACACAGATATATGTCATTTGTCTGCGATTACAATCGCGTTAATCTAAATTTTGACAGTTAATTTATATCCCTCGGAAACAATACTACTTTTCTGGTTGAAACTCTATGGTGTTTTCTGTACCCATGGCAACGTGTAGGCGAACTTTCATAATGATGGATCCAGTACTTAAGGCGTTGAAGCGTAACAAACAAACGAACAAACTCACGTTCGCATTTATAATTTAGTTAAAATATGAAGGACAAAAATTTCTGTGATGTGTTGAAGAACTTAAGGTATTCTAAAAGATCGGTGTGGCGGTATAATAATAAACTATATGTTATCTATCTATTTACTTGCAAGCTCACAAAATAAGCAAGATAACAACAGACCAGACTTATCTGCAACAATACCGATGGTTGCTGCAATCAATAAGTGTCAGAACGGAGAACGCTTATTGATAAACTTAAGATGTAATTACTCACAGTCCGGTGGATTAACGACTTGAAGGTGGCTGAAATAAACTAGATGTAGACGGCAGCGGACCGGCAATAGTAGGCTATTAAAAACCCTAAGGGGCCCCTACCCTCTTAGGGGTTTTTAGGTGTAAACTGTCCATGTATTTCTGTTGTATGGATTGAAACAGATTAATTGAGGTAAGCTTATAACTGACAGAGGACTGCAATAAGGTTGCAGATTTTTGATAGATAGATTGAATAGACAGAATTGTAGATTTTTGACCCAGTAAATGATGATCCAAGTTAACAAGCAGCAGACCAACAGGTCTCGGGTTCGATTTCTAAGTCGAGTAAAGTGTTTTGATGCTTTGCTGTTAAGAAATTGACAGTTTCAGCATGGAGTATGGTTTTGTGGCGGGTAAAGAGTAATTAGTTTGGCAATTAAAAACATAGTTAGCGAAATGTATGTAGGTACATATTTACCAACCCCTTCGGGGGTTTCAAGGTAAACCTTAATAATGTATGAATTGAGTAATTGATTATGTAGTATTTTTGCCTCTTTTTGTATCGTGCTGAGTGTATCATGAATGGCTGCGCATCATAAGATCCTAGATTCGAATTCCTGAACCAAAAAAATTTTGAGATTTTAGTCAGGAAATACTAATGTAGCATTCCAAAGCTAATAAGTAAGTGATGTAGTATCCTCATGTGTCGGCAAGAAACGCTATTGGTCCTGTATCTTTTTCGAACGTGTTGAAGGACCTTCGAAATATGAAAGTGAGGTAACGGAGAGAGCAGACATAATTGAACATTTTAATACATGTTGCAGCTATGGCTGATCTTTGTTAAGATTGGCAGCTGTTAACGCAATTTCATATGGAGGACATTATAATCGTTTTTAGACATTCGCGATTTGTACACATACTTAATATTATAGTATTACTATAACGGGTCTTGCTTGCGATTAAATATTTAAAAGGTCCATCCATCCGATATTTACGTGTTATGCACTAGTCGGTGCAGCAATTTCCATCTTTCTTTTTCTTCTTTCTTGTTCTCGATATGTTTCTAACTTTGCTTTTTCTTTCAGTAAATCTGTATATTCTCTTCTTAGACTTCCTCTCTTTCTCTTTGCCTCTATTTTCTTTCCATAATATTGGTAATCAATTTGTCGTGTTTGTCGTAAGTAAGTGACCAATCATGTTTCCTCTTCTATTTTCTATAAGTTCTAGCATTTGTCTATTTTCATTTATTCTTCTCAATATTCCTACATTAGTCACTTTGAAGCAATTTAAAAGGTATTAAACTGCACGGATGGCGTAGTGGTTTAAGAGGTCGCTGTGCCCGAGTGTTGTCGGTTTGAATTCCACACGGGATAAAACTTTGCGTGATCCACAAATGGTCGTTCCGAGTCTGGGTGTTCTTTGTGTCCGTTGTTCGAATGTTTGTAAAGTAGACAAATTATAGCAATGCCCTTAAAAAAAAATTTATTGCTTTGTGTTTTGACCGACTTGCACCGATCATGGCGGTGAGGAAATTATAATTAGTACATAGATTTAAGAGAACTCTCTAGCTATTCACAATGCTCTGTGTGCCGTAGATGGTACACAAAATCCGCGATTTTTCCCCATGTTTTATTTCTCCTGCGCCGTCGCGCCGGTCATGACAATACCCCACTATATTATCCTCCTCTCCAGAATATTCAAATTTATGACATACGCCGCGAACAGACGCCATTTTTGCCATCTCGATCCCCTGTTACACGATTAATAGTTTCGTGTTATTGTTTTACGTGTCTTCATATTTTGTAAACTTGACGTTTGTTGAAATGAAAGTGTATAGGAGTGTGTGAAAGTTGGCAACGCTACGGTTACAAGAAGACCAGAGAAAATCGCGCTACAATTTATAGCTATATATTTTCTGTTTTTAAGAAAGAAATATACTTGTTAAACAGCAATTGGTCAGCTTCCTATAACTATTAATACTTACATACTTCGCTGACTCAGCGACCCAAAGTGGATCTTAGCCGCCGACATTCAAGTGCGCCATTATTTTCTATTTTGTGCTAAGTCAGACTAATCGAGCACAAATATATATAATTATTATTTGTTTCTATAATTAATACTTATGTGTATTTTATAGTCTATTGGTAAAGGTCAGAGGTGGGCGCTTCAAAACCGGGCACAATGCTAGATTTTAATAAGATAGAATACAGAATATATCGCGATTGTTTAAAAATAAGTAACTAAAATCTTATTAGTTAAAGCATATAATAAGTATTCGCATGCCTGGAAAAGGCGTAAAGTACTGTGGACAATTTATTTGAACAACAACCTTATAGGTAAACATATCTCGTGCGAATTTTTGAATTATACCATTCTGTAGTGCTGCTTAAAAATTAGGTACATTACAGAAGACTCAGCTCGACGCAATAATCGAACCTGTGGCCTCATAATAAGCCGTAAATCAAAGCAGAAACTTAATCCATAAACACTAACGAAAAAACCATATAAAAAAATCACCAACCATCAAAAATGCCTAGCAAAAGTACCCATCAATAAATCAATACCAAAACAATCCTTAACTAGCTAACACAAACATCAATTACGAAATTAACACACACACACAATAATATTAAACTCTAAAACCATTACGAGAGTGCGCGCGCGCAATAAATCTCTCCCAATCTCGGATCTCATTACTCAGGCGCAGAACACCGACTTGAATCGGAGAATTAGTGATTTAAACTATTTTAATCTACCTCTGCAGAACAAAACGTATCAATTAAAGCAATAATGTGGTCTGGTGCAGATAATATCTTTAACTTAATTCGTGGTTACTTCTTACAGGTGGAAATTGTGGAATGGTATTTTAAGGCGCTAGGCTATGAGTGTGCGTGGTCGAGGCGATAATTAGGTGGTCTGCGCTTGTGGTAAAAAGAAAGGTATAAATACTTGCTTCGTAGGTAGTTTGAAGTTTTGTTTTGTTCTAATTGCTTGGATAGATAGACTGCCGTTTATGTGTAGGTGAGGTTTGGTTACTATTTTTGTGATTTAGAAATATTGTCTCGTTGAAATTAAACTGCTATATATAATATATATATTTTTTTAAAGGTATATCATTCGTGTACACAGAAGACAATATTGTTTCGGTTTGTGTGGTTGTTGTTTTAATGGAAATTTGTAAATCGATAGTAAATGCGATTGCTGGGCTGCCTCGAATTCAATTCCTCGGTCGAGCAAGTGATCTTGAGTTTTATGTCAGGTAATTCTCAATAGCAGCTGTGCTAGGTAGACGACAACAGGCTCATTATTACCTAAAAATATATTTGATGAAATGAGGATGTAAAACAGGTGTCTTCCATTTTCCTTTGCATACCTATTGGAATGCAATAATATAGAGATTATTTGAATAAGTTATTGGTGTGTGCCGTGGGTTAAATTAAAGAATGCGTAGCAGTCCAACAGTTTCTGCTATTATAACATCCTACCTAATATTATAAATGCCAATTTGTTAAGCTTTCACGACTTAACTAATCGACTAATCATCATGAAATTTCATCAATCATCAGGATGTCAACGGTACAGAAAAGGACAAAACATAGCTTTCATCCATAAAAAAAATTACATAATCTACATTTACGGGAGCGAATTCACGGGCAAAGTCTAGTGACATTATATACGTAATCTAATTAATACGTGAAGCAAAAACTTCGTACCCCTTTTATTTAGCACAGTTAAAGTTCATATGGAGTGCGAATCCTAATATTTTTATAAAATATGCATTAGAAATACATTAAATTAATGAAAAAACACTACACGCACACAACCATGCATTTGACACACGCAGTCGAATCGCGTTCGTAGTATTTGCGCATTGTTCGGCTGATGTCGTAGAATTTTTCGTAACTATGGTTACATAATAATCTTAAGCACCGTGAAATGTGATTATAAGGGTACAGTTGTAGGCAATATAACCTTAATAACGATCAAACTTAAAATTTTAATATTTTATGTTCGAATTTCGACTACTTGGCGACCGCTAGTACTGTATTATAATATAAGCTTATAATCCTGTCAATACAAAATGAAACAAACATAATATATATAAGTTTCATCACATAAATGTAACCGATCGATTGGTATTTGATACCGGGTACCAATACCACATACCAATTACTGCGTTTACCGATCTTAATACAGATCTAACACGCCATCTTCCTTATACAGATAAAATATAAGAAATATTAAATATTGATATCATCTGTCATACTTTCTAATGTCAGAGAAACTTTGCATAACGAAATTTATATGACTGTACGGATGGTGTAGTGGTTTTAGTAATCGCCTCGCCACTGCTACTATGCCGTGTGTTGTGGGTTCGAATTGGGTTTAGTCTCACACGAAAAAAAATTGTGTGATCAAAAAAATATTGTTCTGTGTCTGGGTGTTCTGTGTCCGTTGTTTGAATGTTTGCAATGTCGGCCCACAGGATTTATACCTAGTGCGATAGTTGTCATTTGCAGAAAAAGAAATAAAATACAATGTAGTATATCCTTTTTGCCCTAATTTTGATTGGCATAAAGTTATAAGGCATATATAACTTGGGTACCATAGTGTATCTAACAATAGATTAAGGTGCTTAGCCGCCAACATGTTTATTCATTATTTTCTATACGAAAAGTATTTTATTAAACGCAAACACAACATTTACAAAACTTCAAATATATGCTTTAGAATAGTATGCTTAACAATTATTATGCTTATAGTAATTATGCTTAAAAAATTGTGCCTAAACAGTTACGCCAAATAAATATTGTGCGTAAATATTATTAGGATAAGTAAAATTATGTCATGTTAAATTATGACATATAATTTTCGCAGAGCCGGGCGCCGGAGGGCGCGAGACGACCTCCAGCCACCCTGAGGATTGACCTGGGGGTGGCGGGCTTTGTGGGTCTGCCCGCCATCCGTTCAGCACCAGGTCCGAGAGGCGGCGTGCGTGTTCCCACGCGCGCCTCTGTGTCGAGTCCGTCTCTCGTCGTCCCCTCTAGGGGGGACAGTAGGGAGTTTTTAGATGTGCCTATAGGGTAGGTCTTTCGTGTAGTGGCCTGCCGTTTCATACGGCGGGCCGTAACCTCGGCGGGGTCGCGACCGCATTCGAAAGTGATTCGCGCGGCCCCGTCGATAGTGGTTTTGTTGAGGAACACCGTGGTAGGTTTAGTCGGTATTCCGGGAGGTACTTTAACATCTTTACCATCTTTCTTTTACCCCGGCGAGTCCGACATAACCCCTCCGCCCGCCCCCGCGGAGGGGTATGCGTCATGCATTCCCCCACGTAAAAAAAAAAAAAATACTTCTTCTGTTTGGTTAGGCCATAGTCCATCACGCTGGCCTAGTGCGAGGTGGCAGACTTCTTACATCGTACAAAAAAAAAAAATGACATATAATTTTATGCGAATAAATAGGGAACCGTTTATTACATATCTTCTTACAGGCTCAACTCATTGCATGAACCTAGCAACTTACTTTAATATAACTTCAGTACAGAATAGCGTAGACATACCCAAAATACTTACCAAATGGTGTATAAAAAATATATCAATATTCTATAATTTTTTTCTATCACATACACACAACACCATCTAGCCCAAACTAAGCAGGGCTTGTACTATAGGTACTAGACAATGAATAAACATACATACATACTTTTTTTTGTAATACATATTATACAAAGTAACACCCAGACCAACAACAACAAACTTAATATTAAGTTATAAAGGTGGAAAGAGTGGCAAATGAGATGATGATTTCAAAAGTATAATCTGTCTGAGCTGTACTTATCTATTTGGAAAATTGATATTTCTTTCGAGCTTAGCGTGACAGCTTGTGTTATAAACGTTGTATTTAAATGTTTTGATGCCCGTATTTCGTCTTTAGACTCCACACAATACGGAGCAAGTATATAGTTGCGTACTGAGCACATTGCCAGACTCCACGCTGGTATTGAAAATTATCTAACAACAATGCAAATAACTGCTAGACCCAGAACCAAATCAGCAATGTTTTGCGCTGTGGCCAAATGAGTGACGAAATAAGGATGACGAGATGAGATGAGAATTACTATCTCTAGAGGGGAAAGCACATATGTGCCTTTCCCTCTAGAGGTAGCTGTATAATTTTTTGGATAAGGTTCCTCCCTCTGTAGGAATAAATTCTGTGTCGCGGGGTACTTTACAAACATTCATACAACGGACACAAAGAACACCCAGACTCGGAAGAATTATTTGTGGATCACTCACATTTTTGCTTCGTGTGGATCGAACCCACAAAACTCGCAGTCGCAATGGCAAGGCGACCACTTCAACCACTGTGCCATACACACAATAAATCACTAGAACTAAAACTTAAATCCAAATGATTGCTTCATTCCCTACTTATCCTTCCAATCTCTAAACTCGAGCATTTTACTTACAAGCTCCGCCAACCCCGATTCCATTCGAATACAACATGTACACTGCTTGTCGTGATAAGTGTATTAGTTAGTTAATTACACCTTGATTCATTACACGAACTGACCCGATTACACTGCCTTACATGATTAATGCCCCAACTAAATACACATTTCGAATATAAACGTAATTTCTGCGCAACAATTATATCGTATCTATTGCAAACTCGATGTTTATCGGTAATCGGCTGGTGTTCATAATTCATCGTTGTAACGACAGCCGAATGTGAAATATGCAAAAAGTTAATTACCGATGTTTTGAAATTAGTATAATTTCAAAACATCGGTAATTAACTTTGTACAAATTTCGCGGATTCACTTTTGAACTATGTATTCAGATATAAGTAGGTAAGTACGCAGCGATAGTCTAAATGAGGGACCATTGGACTGCCACGCAGAGGTCTCGAGTTCGATCCTAAGGCGCATATTTTGTACACATATTGAATAGTTAATTATCGCTCGTTCTAACGGTGAAGAAAAACATCGTGAGTAAACCCGCATGTCAGAGAGATTTCTATAATTTTCTCGGCCAGTTGTATTAATAATAATAAGTCAGAAAAAAGTAAATATAAATATTTTAAAATGCAGTTTATTTTAACTTTACATTTCACATTTACATTTATACTATTCTGATGCTAATAAGTCGGAAAAGTGTAAATATAATTAGTTCTACGTGTAGCAATAGTATCCTACAACCGCCGCTGCTAATCTCTCGGTAGTAATCCCATCCCACTTAAGACGAAAACTCTCAAAGACTCTCTGCTTGTTGGACCCTTGTATATGAAAGCCTTCCAAAGATTAAGTGATTGTTTTTGCTAGTTTAGTATCTATAGACTATTATAAAACTTGAAGGTTGTGTATATAGTAAATGTTTTTATAGACCCTTGGTGATGACTGTTTATCTGAGGGATCTGATCTGAATCTCTATTTAGTATGTTTTCTTAATATGCATTTCGCAAAAGATATGATACGGATTTTGATGTAGTTACACAATTAACTAGCTCGTAATTAAAATTAAAATGTAACCCACGTTTTATCTAATTACATAGAATCGGCTATTTAGTGAAAATTTTATTCTCGCTCTTGAAGTTCCGAAGACGAGCTGGTAGGCAGACGCTGGTAATAAACAAGTCTTGGAATGCCAGGCATTATTAAAAAGCTATTGTGTATGGCTGCCAACGTGCTGCTACGCCCCACTGGGTTAATTACTCATTTAAGAAAGACTACACACAGTCGGCTTCTTAAAAACTGGATTTCTCTCAATCTTACACGCCAAAATGGTGTAGTTACTCCACACTACAGAAGACGACAGGCGAACAACCTTATGTTGTTTTTCGTGAGGTGACCAGAGTTAACTTGCGCTAATAGTACGGTGACTACTTTCTAATCAATGACAATCCTTATAGTAAATAATTTCAATCTGCCGCGATTTGTACACATAATATGATGATTGACATCAGGCCTTTAAGATGTATATACCTATTTGTAACTAAACGTTTTGTGCGATTGCACGTTCTTTATAAATCGTAACGTAAGTCCTTTCCCAGAGTTAACTACACATAAAATTTAATAAAAAAGGGTCAGCAGTTTAGACGTACAAATGTTATAAATAGACAAATTACAAAATAGGCTATTGGCGTCTAGTGGCCACAAAGACCAACTCAATCCTCTTTAAATCCTTACTCGAAATTAAATACGGGACGATCATGCGCTCACTCTCATCCCAGTGTCCACATACATTACCGACATACCATTTAAAATAATACGTCGATATTTTTTAATAATGTTGTCATTTACAAATAAAAACTAAAACCAAAAGGAATTTAAGCACAAGTTAAAAACGACAATTTAAAAACGATAGCTCATCGCTCGGAGCGCCGGTTATGAGCATGAACGAACCGAAACAATTACTTAATGTCAACGAAAAAGATAATTTAATAATTGTTGGCGATGATATATGATGGGTCTACGCCCACCTGGGGCCCCAGTATTAAAATAACCGATACCTCTCCGAGCCTTATTTATGCATGCCGTTTAAACTTACATCTTACTCTATACGACGTCGTGCATTTGTTAAAAGAACACGGTAATAGTCGCTCGAAGATTTCTAATGTCTCAATTTCAACTTTCATCCATCTTATTATCAACCTTACTACTATCAAAATACAGTTGAATCTCGTTCGGCGTTCAAAATACACGAGCTTAAACTTCCAATTCACAAATGCAGTATCTTTGACTATTGTTTACAGAGGAAACTGACACTTGTATCGTTAGTTGTAAAACACTAAATTGAATGTTCGTACAGGATACGTTTAAATTATGTCTTGTTTAATGAGTCGATACGTACTACAAGCCAAAAGATCGTAAGTAGGCTTCAGCTAGATTTGAATTTAGACTTTAAAGTGAGGTAGTAGAAATGATTTTTTATTGTAGTGTATTTGTGTTATAAGAGTAAAGTTTCATTGGAGAGTTTGCGAGATGTTTTCACTGAGAACACAGCCATGTTACTAATGCAGAGAATCTACATATCATTAAGAGATGTAGGGGTCGTTTATACGTTTGTACCGCTTTGTTTCTTATATTTACGGTTCGATGTATAAGTATTTATGACATCGGTGCGCAAGCGCATGCACTACGGAGCCGCATGCTTTGAAACATGTGCGCAAACGCCTATCGCATCATACGAGCTGTATTTATAACGCCTTGGGTTTGTACCTTGTTCGTACATGTTAGTGCTCTTTAATAGTGTAATAGATACTTGGAAAGCGCAGATTTGAATCTCGGGTATTGGAAAACTGGCAGCGTTTACGAAATAATAGCGTATAGCCTTTGTAAGAGGGAATTGTAAAGGATTGTAGTTGCGGTGGACTAGAATTAGTGCGTCTTTCATTTTATTTGTATTCATTTGGTGGCGCAGCGGTTGGGGATGTGATTTCTATATATGAGGTCTCGGGAAAAGATTGCAGGAAAAGCCACAAAAAAAATTGGGGTTTTTTGCCAAGAAATTCGCATTAGCTGCAGTCCAAAGATAGGAAGATCCAAACCCTCATGTCTCAGAAAGCACGTAAAACCTTTTGTTTGCCCTGCGTCTAATCTCTCTCCCTTAGAAGAGAATCAGTAATCATTCTGCCTTGTATTAGCAGCTGCACAGTGACAGTATTTTTTAAAATATATGTATGCGTGGCTGTCGACTATAGAAACAGCTTATCTTAAGGCGGACCTTAGGAAAGAACGAATAGGCATGCCTACACCAAGGCTGTATTAAAAAGTCTAATTGTTTTTATCCGGAAAAGTAGACTAATTAGGCAGGCTAAAATAAACGAAAATGCAATTTAAATGTCAGGCAATTAATTTATATGTGCTAATAAACTTATTCAAACGGATGAATAAGAAGAATTAATTATAATAAATCCGTTTTCAAAAGGAAATTACAAGCTATTAATTCTATTGACAGCTCATTCAAATTAGTAAAAAATAATGACAATTAAGAAATAAAAATGATTAATCTATAATCCAAATAATATTTTAATAAAGATTAATCATTTCGATTTCCTCGTTGATCCAATGACTCTCTGCAAGAGTTCTTTACCTTATCTGTGTAAGAAAAAAAAAATTAAGAAATTAAATCTTCTTTTTTAAATAATGAAGTGCTTTGGGGAAATTACCTGTGTTGATGCTATGATTAATGATATGGCTTAATTGTGAACAAATTTCTCCAGCAACAGATTTTATATCTTTTGTGGATATTCCGTCGTAGTCACAAAACAAGTAGCGTGACTTGTTTTTTTAATTATTTATGATTTTAAGTACATCTTCAATTAATTTCAATTTACATTATTATCGATTTGTGATGTGCCCTGCAACTATTATTGGTTTGAAATCAATCAAAAAATTTTTAAATGCGTTACCTATGTATATATATAGGCTTGGTAAGAATGATACTTATTATTTACTTTGATTTGGTTAATGAAGTATTTACGATAGTTAATTTTAAAATTATTTATTATTTGCCAAGTAGTTTTTTATTTATTTTCAGAAGTTTTAATTTTATAATAATGTTGAGCTCTCTGTGTCAATTTAATATTTTTTAACTACGTTGCGTAATTGATGAACTTTATTTTATTGATTAAATTTGGTTTTCGTCGGAGATGCCACAGAAGTTGCCCTTTCTTTCTGCTACATGCTTTAATACCTCGTGATATCCACTTCGGCGTTTTAATAGTATTGATAAATATTGTTCTTTCAGAGATACATAAAGTGTAATATATTGTAACGTGTCAAAAAAATGATTGTATGCTACATTGGGATCGTTAATTTCATATACTTCGGAGAAGGATAGTCTAATTAAGCAGTTTTTATACTTTTCCATATTATCGTTACCAATGTCGGTATTTGTTTCGATGCCCAGATCGAGCAATGTCAAAGTCAAAGTCAAAATCAAAATCATTTATTCATTTAGGTCACAAAGTAACACTTATGAACGTCAAAATATATAATGTGTTATTGAGAGTGTCTGAACAGCGCAAAGTCTGTCTCAGTGTGTCTTAAACAGCAAAAGCTCATACCCTATTCTGTGAGTACTGGAATATTATTTATGTCTGCCACTGTCTACCGCTTTGGGAACATATTATAATAAATTACCCTGAGATAAAACTCATTACAATTAGCATTAGTGTTAATCGTATCAGAATGCATATCATGGTATTTCACAAATGTTTGACTATGCTCTTACGGCTTTCCTAACTAATATTATGAGAGATGAAGATAGATGAAATTGTTTGTTACGCTTTCACACCTTTACTACTCGATCGATCACCATATTACGTACAATTTTGCATACATGTTGTCAGGGATACATATAAAAACATAACGTACCTTTCATTCAGATAAAAAGATCATGTTCCCAAAGGAAAAAAAATTGCTGCCAAAATCTACAATGACGCGAACGAACCCCTAGGCCGAATCTAGTCTCAAATTTATTTTTTCATAAACTGATGAAGCATTTTGCGTAAACAATTATCTCTTTATCAAGTAAATAAAACTTTAACGCGAATATAGTTGTGTATGAATGTGTGAGGGTGTATCTATATGTATGTGTGTGAGTGTATGTTGGTCGTGTGTTCAAATAAGGTTGTTGATTCAGTCCTGCTGAGTCGTTTCATTAACACCTGTTACATCAACAACCAGCCATATTAATTGGTCAATAACTGTAGAGCTGACTGTTCACAAAACTCTTTTTAAGATGACTAACAAGCTTAATATACTGTTAACTGTGAACGCTTGCAAGTGGTATCTCTTGTCGTAGCCCCAAGAAGTCACTGTGCGTCGAAAGCAAAGGATAGAGAGAGAGAACTTAGTAGTACCTAACTCACAGCCTACTGCCTCCTTAAGGACGCTGTAAAGGATTTGTAATATGACTAAGGATTCATCCTAGAAATACATTAGAAGCTTGCTTGAACCCGGTTTCTATATTAAAAAATGCGTTGTTTAACTACGAACAGATTACATACATACCTATATATGATTTGTTTATAGCTTACGTGTATGTAAATATACTCGTTTCTAGAGTGTAGGTAGTGGGGCTTAAATGGAATCTTATCTAAAGATTTCTAAATCTTCTTCTTCTACCCTCTCTTACCAGTTATCATGTATAGAAAGAACTTGAATCTAATTCCCAGTACTCTTTCATAAAACCTTTTTGAAAAAGTACTTTCTCAGGTCGTTGAGGACCACTAATTCACTTGCGCAACGATACCAATTGAGATGATAGTTTTCACTACTAGATTTGGACTGCACAAATGGTGCAGTTATTTATTTGAGTAGTAGAGCCTGTAATGGGCCGGCTCGACCGGGGAAGGACTACCCTCTCACAGAATATCGACGTGAAATAGCAGTATTCTTACTGTTGTGTTACGTTCGGTGAGTGAGTTCCCCCTTCCCGCTCCTTCTCCTTCCCACTACCTCCTTTCCTAAAGGGTCGGCAACGCGCAAGCGATGCCTCTGGTGTTGCAGGCGTCTATTGGCTAAGGTGACCACTTACCATCAAGTGGGCCATAAGCTTGTTTCCCACATTAGCTGTAAAAAAAAAATTATAAATATTTTCGTGATCCACATAGGTATAGTTGTTGTTCTGAATCTTGATGTTCTTTGTGTCCGTTGATTTAATGTTTGTAAATTCCTCCGCAACACGAGCAATACAAACAGTGCAAGAGATATCCTAAAAAAAACATTGTCAAAGGCGCGAGCACAATCCACAATTACCAATAAAAAAATTATGGCAAGAGCTACCTTCTCTTCAGCAGACGGCATTACTGTCCAAAACTACAGGTGACTGTTGCGTGTGGTCGCTATTGTTGACTCTTGCCATTAGAACGCTCCATGATAGAGTGGTACTCACACTTGTACCACAACATCCTATAATTAGTATGGTCAACGCCCTAAATGGGCTATAACGTGTGAAATTATTGGACATCACTATGTGCTGCTCATCCTGTTTTAGAACTGGCTAGAAAGGCTATTCAAAAACCGGATGATACGTAAAAAAAGGTAAAGGAAATTGCATACAGCCAGTTAGCACATATCATAAATTTGCGCATAATCAATGTATTGAGGATACTCGTAACAAGCAAATAGATTATCTTTCGGTAATTGAATAGAATACAATTTTGAATAACAATATAAACAGTTTCATCGAGCAGAGAAAGGCAATTTAGTATATAGCAGTTAAATTTAATTAACGTCACCTAATTTTTGTTAAAAACATCATCACTACTAGAAATAAAGCCTGTGTGTATGTATGGCCTTATAAACATTTAAACAACGGACACAAAAACATCCAGACTCAACACAAACAAGTGAGAAACGGCCATGAATTGCCGTAAATCTTAGAGTTCGAAAAAATGGTATCACGTGACCTTCAGGTCAGTGGTCAAAGATAATAGTCATTTTGGGGGTATATCGACTATGCTAAGTCAAATGGCGTTGATCGCGAGTCTCTAGCTCTTACGGTTCTTGAGTTGATAGTTGTATAACAGACAGACGGACGGACGGACGGACAAAGCTACTGTATAAGGGTATTTTCGAATTAGAATTTCTAGATCTAGAATCTAGAATTAGATTTTCTGTTGTACCGTGGGGGATTAGAATCCACAACATTCGACGTAGTGGCTGTGGCGAGGCGACCACGTAAGCCACTACGCCATCTACGCAGTCAAAATAGAGAGATAACGTGGTAAAATAGAACGTTTAACCCAAAACTTAAACCTTTTTCAAACCTCAAAGGGGTCAGCAGAGATATATTGCGCAACATTACGCTAGCAGCATTTGTTAACCTCTAAGTCTTCTTCGAAGAGGTTAATGAAAACACTATGTGGGTCTGTGTGTCTGTCTGTTAGCGGCATAAATCCGGAACCACTGGACCGATTGACTTGTAACTTGGTGTGTAGACATTTTGGGGTCATACCTCGGCTAGCCCAAAAGACCCTCGAGATAGGGATCACTTCTCTTCATTACTTTTAGATTTAAGACTAAGAGTTTGAGTCCTGGGTTTTTACACCCATCTCGTTTTTAATCCCAGATAATAACCTAATACCAACTAGGAACAGCTACAATTTTTCTCTATTAAACACTATTATTATAAAATTTTGAAACTATTAACTACTTTAATTGTTAATCACTTTTACTAGTTACTGTTTAATTCTATTTAAGTTATTTAAATTTATTTTCCCTTTATCCGACATTTCGCTTTTTCCAGCAGCTATGTTAGTCTCCCCGTGAACATTTAATTTCAATGTGTAGCATTCGCGAAAACGTAAGAAAATATCATGGCAACTTTACAATATTCGAGAATCGAAACTGGGTACTCATGTTTGACAAACACAAACGTTTGCCACTGACTGACAAGGCAGTAAAGGTTGCTGTCCTCTTACAGCAAATCAAACCAAACTTTACATCATTCAAGAATCGAAACTGAGTGGTCATATTTTACTGCACCAATAAAGCAGTAAGCCCTCTTGATATCACCCGTATAAGGGGTAAAATCGTTCTGTCCAGTCACCTGTTACGAAGCTCGTGCTCGCAACGTGTGTGGTAGAACAAATTTGAGTCCTTCATTAGTACTATAAATTATGGGCTAAAGTATGCCTCTTTGTACATAACAAACATTGTTAAAGTTGGTTTAGTTCGGATAGTTTTGGGATAATGTGTGTATTTAGAGCACCCGAAATGTCCAAATAGAAGCCTAAAAACTAACAGAAGAAGAGGATTTTAATTTATATGATTTATATTGTACAGTATGGGTGTTATTGTTGTCCACGTTGCTGGCTATTATGTTGCAGCTAGACATTGCAGTAAATATAATGACCGCTAAAAAGCACTTTAGATATTCATATATAACGGGTGACTTACAAGCATTTGGTTTTTAAAAAAAGTTCAGTAAAATTGGAAAATAGTATAATTTTTTATAGGGGATTAAAAATTAATTCTTGCTATTTACTTTAATAGATTATTTCATGGAAATGTTGGACACAACTACGTTTTAAGTGATCTATACGAGAAATAGCTATCCTATTGTTTACCATATTACCAGAAACCACACTGCTATCCAGAACTTCCTAACGGAAAACAGTTGGTCTAACCAAGGAATGAAACTTTGTAACGGCAGCTAACGTTGACCTTAGGTCAATCAAGCACAAAACCAAATCACGCAAGATACGCGGCACAAGAATTCCTCAGTACACAATGAGATATACAACCACCTAATTTATATTATGGTCCTCTTTAATAATTACTATGGACAATGAAAGCAACCATTGACCTAAATCAATCGAGCAATAAAATAAATAAACGCACTTAAACAATGATTGTACAAATCACTTCATAATTATTAGAGTAATGACTTTTAAATGGTCAACTCTGATTTATTTGCGGTCACGTTAAAAATATCGTCGGTGGCGCAATCGTAGTGAATGAGACTGCTGTTCAAGATAACTGATAACTGAAAAACTGATATCCAGTCAAATCCGGTTAGACCAGAAAAGCCGACCCCAAGTGACTTGGGAATAATAAAGGCTAAGAGAGAAGATCTTCTTCTCTCTAACCGGATTTGACTGGATATCAGTTTTTACACGGAGCGGCTGCCACCTGACCTCCGCAACCCGAAGGCTAACGATACCCTAAGGCTAGACCAGTGTCAGAATATTAGAGGGTACTGACTTTCCCAATAACGACTGCCATAGATGTTCATGACAGCCGGGACCGACGGCTTAACGTGCTCTCCGAGGCACGGAGCAGGCGATAATTGTCAATCAATACGCACATAATTTCGAAAAGTCATATAACTCCCGAAAGTCAGAGGTGCGCGACGTGGGTTCGAACCCGAGACCCTCTGCATTGCAGTCTGTTGGTCTCCCCACTGAGCTATCGCTGCTCACGCGGCTAAGAGAGAAGATGTTAGTAGAAAATAAATTAGTCTTTTTCATATGTCATTGCAGTGTTTTTCTACTCCTCCTATTGCGGCTACTATCATTTAAAACAATGGTTATTTGAATATAAAACTCTTATTGCGGGCTAAGATTTTCGTACTAAAGAGTATGTATGTATGTATCTTATGTGGGAGCCAGTCAGTGCAGACCGGCGACACTTCGACCCAGTGGGATCTTTTGTGTCGACACTCTCCCAATAACGACGGCCATAGATGTTCATGGCAGCCGGGACTGAGGGCTTAACGTGCTCTCCGAGGCAAGGAGCAGCCGATAATTGTCAATCAATACGCACATAATTTCGAAAAGTCATATAACTTCCGAAAGTTGGAGGTGCGCGACGTGGGTTCGAACCCGAGACCCTCTGCATTGCAGTCTGTTGGTCTAAAGTATGTTTTGAGGTAAATAAGATTGCCAAGCGCTCTAGGGAGCCACTGATATCAGTGCGTTTTATGCGCAGACGACACAACGATTGTCTGGACAAAAAGTATTCGAAGTAATATCATTACACCGGATTTCTGAAAGGCTGGTTAATTCTTTAAAAACCCAGTGTCCACCAATCAAAATACGATGTCAAGTGATTTGATTGGCTGTTGCTAATCCAATCAACCAATCGCAGCAGTTGACATGCATTGGTGCTCATCATAATACAGACCTTATAATATTGCCACCTTAAAAATATCAAAAAAATCCAGTCGATCACTCAATACGTAGATATACTCCCAAAGCGTAACGAACTAATGAACAAAGCGTAGCTATCTAACGTTCCTCTACATTATGTCATTGTGCGTAATCAATGTATAACATATCATTACGCAGACTCAGGTAATAATCATTTATTATGTTCGAGCCGAGAGTCTGTGACATCGAGATCGCGTAAAATATTGTCGAAGATTGGCTGTTTCCAATGTATCACGGGAAAATAATCCTTTCGTGTATACATACATAGAATTAGGCTTGTTTCCCGAGAGGATAACTATGAACGACGCATTTGCACGTATTAGGATCTTGGTATATCTCATTAGCTTCATTCACTCACGTAATGCACGCTCGTCGGTTTGATTTAGTCGAAAAAAATTGTCAAAACCTTAATTTTTTTTTATATTAAGAGGACACACTGAAAAAATGCAATAACTTTCATCGAATAGTATAGGACTATGAGAAGACCAATTATAATTTTGATATAGGTAAATTGATGTCTTTAACTAGAATTTCCTAGCTCAAAAACACGATATTGTGATTTTGGCTCGATCATAATTATTTTCAAAACACCACTGAAAAATTACTATTTTTGAAATTACAAGGAAGTTACACTATCATTATGCTTAGGAATTACTCAAATATATTCGTAACATCAATATTAGTGATTTGCTAGCTCATTATTTCCATAACTAAAATCAATCATTTTTAAATAATATTTTAAGTTTTTTTAACAATTTCTAAGCGTTCTCGATCATTGCGGGCGCATCGCAATTTTAGACCTTATGACCGCTATTTAAGGATTGATACACAATGATTGTCATTGGGGCGGATATGGTCGAAACTATTCTAAATGATAATTTTCGCGGTGTCCCCTTAAGCTACTCTTAGTACTTCTGCCGTATAAAACCTTTTTTTTTTTGACCCAGGAAAATCCTTTATGGATTCCCCGGGGGGGAAAGGGTGGTTATGTGAGACTCTCCGCCCCTGATGGGGTCGGTATACACACTAAAAACCTGGGGTGAGCAGTCCCTCCGCCGACGGAGTGGGGCGGGATGGGGTCGCGTTAGCAATCACCATCCCGCCCCGGCGGTTGGCCCGGCTGATGGTGACCGGGCCTCAGCACCTGTGGAGGGAAGGCCTTGCTCACCAAGGCCATCCCTCAGACGTGTGGGGTCGTGCAAGCCGGTAGAGAGTCCCCCGACTCTGTACCAGTGACCCCACTATACAGGAGCGAGAAGGCGGGCAAATCGCCTCCTTCTCGCTCCCGTCCGTCTGCGCCGGAGAGGGTCAGCGAGGAGGCTGTTCTCCCTGACCCTCTCCGCGGTCTCCTTCTGCGCCATGACTGCTTCGCAGAAGGAGACCACTGCCTGCCACGACCTCTCGCCGCCGAGCATGGCGTTGATCACGCTCGGCAGGGAGAGATCTCCGCCTATTATGGCCGAAAGCGTGTGCCGCTGCGGCCCCCACGCGGCACACGCCTCCAGCGTGTGGAGCGCCGTGTCTTCCGGCGCCCCACACTCGTGGCAGGCCGGAGTCGCCTCCCGTCTCGCGATCTGGTGCAAATACTTTCCGAAGCATCCGTGCCCGGAAAGCACCTGCACCAGTCGGAAGGTCAGCGACCCGAATCGCCGCCCTATAAATCCTAGGGCATATATAAGGTAACCCGCTGTGTCGCATAGCCCACACAAATAGTAAAACAAGGGATACCAACGACGTCTGCAGTTATGCCTACTATAATAAAATAAATTAGCAGCTCTGCTCATAAGCAATTGTACGTCATTTCCACAAAATAGGAGTAAGTGTCATAGTTGACACTGATACGTGTGGATTGTATTGTATTTGACAAACACACACCTCCAGTAAACTCTGGTCTGAATTGGTTCCGTGGTTTGGTAGTTTTCTTGTAATGTATAAGGTACTTTTGCCCGCGGCTTCGCCCACATAAAAGTAGGTTAGGTTAGGTTAGTAACAGTTCTTTCCTTTTTAAAATAATATATAGCATATGTTACTGTGACAATATAGCATTATAACGGTGAAAGAATTTTTAAAATCGGCTGAATTGTTTTTGCGTCAAATGTTTATAAACAAACAAAGAAAAATGATATTTATAATATTATTATAGATATGAGTTACAAGTACTCACCTGTAACCGTATCATACATTACAACGAAAACAGTTTCCGATAACTACACTGTGATTTTTCCGCGTCAATGTTATTAATGCGCCCCATGACGTATATGTACGCATATTATCCGCGCATATACGCGTATACGCGTATTAGGGTTTATCAGCACCGCTCGCTGCGCCGCCGCTTGACGCTAATGCGTGTAATGACGGATTGATGCGTCACCTAGTAATCTTAATGGTTTCGTAAATAAATAAAATTGGGAATATCTGAATATGGTAGCAATAAACCAGACTTTTAGTTAAATTTATAATATAGACATTTTATCGTCTTAGTCTTAACGGGTTAGACAGAAGCATATTAAACATCATACACTTGGTGATTGCACGGATAGCTCAATGTAAGGAGCCATCTCAACAGGCTGTTATACGAGTATATTCGATTCTCCAGACATTTGTGTGGAGAACATGTCTACAAATTGTTATTTAGAATTAGCGTGTTGTTTATATTCATTCATTTAATACAAGTGAAGTCGAGAGCCGGGCTTTTATTAAACAGAGCAAAAAGCGTAGGCCGTTGATGAGGTAGATTAATAACACAGACAAGTCTTCTTCTCCCTTAGCCTTTATTATTCCCAAGTCACTTGGGGTCGGCTTTTCTAGTCTAACCGGATTTGACTGGATATCAGTTTTTACACGGAGCGGCTGTTGGGTAATAAATTAAAGTCCACGCGGACGAAGTCGCGGGCAACAGCTAGTAGTACTATAAAGACAAAGATAGTACCGAAAGTGACTCTACCTTCAGCGCTCTCACTCACCGAAGAAAACGCAGCAGTACTTATACGTTCTGCCACATTGTATTCTTCCATATTTCTGCCATATTTAGTGGTCTTCCTTTCTTTCTTTTCGTGTGGTTAGTGGCCAACCTGTTGTTATCAGTTCTTCAAGCCGCCCGTAGGCCTCTGACATGGCTTAACGACTGCTGTCAATTTTACAACAACCGGGACCGACTTTTTACTTGCCCTCCGAAGCACCGAGATGCTCAGATGAAATACCACTAAGCGGTCACCCTTATCTCACCATAGACTGACCGCACCCAACTTGCTTAACCTCGCTTATCGTTTTGTGGTAAAACGCTGGCTTATTAACGATGAGACCAGAAACACTCTGGAGGTACATTACATGTTTAGCAGCAAAGCTTACGTCACACACCTACAGAACGCAGTAATTTTAGCCTACAAACTTCTACTTACAAAGTTCTGATAAAGAAACCTAATAACATATCGCACTTTAGAGCTAAGTAACACAACTTTATGCGTAGAGTCTTTTCTTTAACACTGAAAATAACAATACTCAACAATAAATCCAGAGTTAAACAACATAAGCTTATATAAATTATGATTAAAAGATCTTAAACATCATATATGTATATCATAATAACCATATATGTATATTCATAAGTCATTATATCAAACACACTCCTAATATCCCACCGAATCCTCGGGGATTATGAATCACGGAAATCCCAAATCCAAACTACTACTATTGACAATTCACACAAGGGATTACCGCATACCACATTACATCACTATTAAGTTATAACCACACCCACACACACCCTCACTCACACAGAAACAATTCATGTACATACACACTCAATCACAGTCATAGACACACACACACATATCCTTTCATAAACACACACAGTGACATGTCGATTTATTAACTTTTTTTATTGTGAGAACTTTAAACAATCCCAATCCACGGCTTACTCTTGTAATCTTACATTTGAATTTTTTATTAATAATCACTGCTTAAAGCTGAACGGATAATGTTAATAATAAACGGTGGACGGGATAATGGCTTTTATTGTTAACATTATTAATTTATTTATGAATAATTCAGTGTGGGGCCGCGCTCCCTTTTAATAGGCAGCCATGATTAATTTATTAGGTTTCGAAGCATTTTTATTATATTCCACGGAAATCGATTCCAATAAAACTATTTTAGAAGTAATTTTCTGAACGAAAATTATATTGAGCGTAGCATTTCATATTAAAAGATTAGCAGAAGTAGTAATAAAGTATGTAAATGGCACTTAAACCGTGACCGTTGGATTAAAAAGAGATTTCAAATGTCGATGAACAATTTTAGGTGACGTCATTAAATTATCGGCCATTATGGGTTTTTAATAAAAACGTATTTATAGAATCCAATGTAAGTAGAACTCTTGTAAGATACATTTGCTCACTTTTTAGAGTTCATCCAATTGTATATTAAAATGCATGTCTTTGCTAGTAATGTGAACGGAAACATATTTTAGTAATGTGATATCGTTGTTTTTTTATTTTACGACAAATAAGTATACTGCCTGTCTAATGTTTAGAAGTTACCTATGGTCGCTTGTAGAAGTATCTGGGTGTGTCTGAAGTGGTCCTGTTTCGAAAACACAGCGAATCTAATGAATCCTAGTGGTTCAGGCACAATTTTTATAAGTTACAGTTTTTGCGGGCCCCCTCATTGGGTTAGATTTATTAGAAAAAAAAATAAGATTTCTTCAAGAATAGATACGAACTTATATAATGCAGGCGCAAATTAAGCATAAGGCTTTAAGGTTTTAGTTTTGGAGTATGACAAAATGGACCACAAAGAATTTCACTGAAATTACTGTGAGAAATATTCTTATCCTGTTGTTCTGATTGAGTTCGATTTGTTAAAAAAGTAAATAAGATATCTTCAAAGATAAATAAGATATCATATACTTTAGGGCCATATTAAGTGGAAGGCATTACGGTATTAGTCCTGGATTATGACAAAAATGGACCACTGAGAATTTCACTGAAATTACTATAAGAAATATTCTTATTCCGTTCTTTTGATTTGTCTTCAAGCCTTCTGGCTCTAGCTTTGTACATATACAGGTTGTCCGGTAATTAATGGATAACCTTGAAATGTCTTATAGTAGAACTGATGGCCTTTTAGAAAAAAATATGAAAAAATCAATCCTAACTACTACCTGAGATATATATTTTTTTAATTACCGTATTTAACATTCTTGTACACTACGACCATAAATGAATGAATTCCATCGGTTTTTTGTTGTTTAATTATTAAACACTAATTATGCTAATAGATAGACAGTCAAACGTATGACTAGATATTGCACTTTATTTTTTCTGTACGGCCATCAGTTCTACTATAAGACATTTCAAGGTTATCCATTAATTACCGGACACCATATTCACCTACATGCATAGTCTCACGCCTACATCCTAGAAGATACAGGTAGAGTATGATACACACAGCTCTCTATGGTTTTAAGTCCCACATAATAAGATGTGAGTCTATTGCCGTTACCACACAGTTCCAGAGTCCTTGCTACTACTAAGATTTAAACCCAACAACACTGTTCGACCTGGGTATCGAACCCGAGACTTCATGCAAGGCAGTCGCATTCACTACCTTTGTGCGACCGAGACAGTAACGTGGTCACATCGCTATACACCGTCAAGTTTCATATTTTGCCAACCCAGTAACACCTATAGTTTTCACCCTATATGGTACAGCCTTACTCTATAAAAACAACACCCATGTTAAATTGAAACAATATCAATTTACGCGAGTTATATTGATCCGTTCTAATGATATCCTACGATACAATACAAATTGTTGATAACATTCGTTGGAACCTAAAGTATGTAATTTAAAAGTTTAAATAGTGCGGAAATAGAAACAAATCTGAAATTTTACAAGACAATAAACCATTATCCTTTTATTATTGCTGTGTTTTGTTTCTTATTGACATATTACAATTTCCAATACCACGGTAGTATGACGAACTAAATAAGCCTTCGGAACCGTTTAACTGCTGTTATAGATCTTATAAAAATAGATACACTTTGTAAAATATTATATAACGGAAAATATAGTTCCGTGCAGAAAACTTTTTCATGGAACTCAAGTGGTGAAATAGCACGGTACGGATGAGAAGCGATTAGCGTAGCTTTGGGGAATTGTACTCAATCAAAATTTAAAAGTCAGAACCCGCTGCTATTGATATATTGATAATAGTAATAATAATAATAATAATATTCTACCACATACACACAACACCATCTAGCCCAAACTAAGCAGAGCTTGTACTATGGGTACTAGACAATGGATAAACATACATATATACTTTTTTTTTGTAAATACATACATATTATACATAGAAACAACCAGACCAAGACAAACATCCATGTTCATGCCCACAAATGTTTGACTTGTTTGGAAATCGAACCCGCGACCTCAGGCGTGGCAGTCGGTTACACTAACCACTACGCCATCGAAGCCGACAAGTCATGATAGTGATGATATAGATGACTTATCTTGGCTGAGAAAGTATTACCTACTTACATACCTGGCTTTTCTATTCCGTTTCTTTAATCTGATTGTAAATGCCTTTTTAATAGAGTCAGAAGCACGCGTAAGACAGCTTTGGTATAATAGGTATAATGAGTGATAAGAATTAACGCAATTATTCATTTTGTTTACCAGGTGGGTACAAGGTGCTTGGTTTGGTGCGTTTCGACAAGGTTACACCGACTGTAATCAGCTATGGTCAATCGTACCTCTTTGATAAAAGGCTTTAGACCTGCTAATCACAAAACCACACAGCACAATATATTAGCTTGTTCGGGTATGACCAGAACCGTACGAATTTGCTTACTTAACAGAGTAAAAAAAAGAAAGCTTAGGATCAGCGTAGTCAGGAGGTATGTATTACACCTGTTTCCACACTGTATACAGGCGTAAATGGAAAATTACATTTTATACAGTAAGAATATTAAAAATAATATCAAGTTATCAAGTATGCTAGTAATCTGCAACACAAATAAACATAAATCTTTTTAAAATTTCATGTTTATATTTATATTACACAAGATAAGCAAGCAGCGTAAGCAGCGCTAGCTCAGTGGGGAGACCAACAGACTGCAATGCAGAGAGTCTCGGGTTCGAACCCATGTCGCGCACCGCTGACTTTCGGAAGTTATATGACTTTTCGAAATTATGTGCGTTTTGATTGACAATTATCGCCTGCTCCGTGCCTCGGAGAGCACGTTAAGCCGTTGGTCCCGGCTGCCATGAACATCTATGGCAGTCGTTATTGGGAAAGTCAGTACCCTCTAATATCCTGACACTGGTCTAGCCTTAGGGTATTGTTAGCATTCGGGTTGCGGTGGTAAGGTGGCAGCCGCTCCGTGTAAAACCTGATATCCAGTCAAATCCGGTTAGACCAGAAAAGCCGACCCCAAGTGACTTGGGAATAATAAAGGCTAAGAGAGAAGATCTATATTGCATAAGACTCACCTCATGTCAGAAATAGAGAGGATTTTGACCAGATATCCGAAAGATAATTCGCATGCTGTCTCACTCACGATAGGTTAAAGAAGAGAGATGGCGAGACTTTTATCTTAGAGATATAGATAAATGCTATCGGAGGTGGTCGGACAAGCCCTAAGTGTAGGGAGATCAAATACGGTATTATGCCCACTCAGGCGTCTAAATAACACCTCCTTAGCCGTAGTCTCATCCTACCGTAGTATTTAATATTGTGAATACGAATGTGAGTTTGTTTGTTTGTTACGCTATTACGCCTTAACTACTCGACCAATCATCATGCAATTTCGCATACACGTTGTCAGAAATACAGAAAAGGACAAAGAGTTTCATCCAGAAAAGAGAACTGTGTCTAAAAAACGCGAGGGAAACCGCGTGTAAAAGCTAGTGCAATAGGTTATATAGAATTCTCACACGATTCCCTCCAAACCTCACTCTCACATACTGAAGGAAACAATACAAACAATTTAGCTACAGCTATTTAAGTGCGCGTCACCCGATGACGGATCGCTTTATTCGCTAAAAGTTAATTTCCTCTCTTTACACCAACAAATTCAATCCCTCCGATATACAATGGAGCATATTTGCTTATCTTTAATTGATTCACTCTAACCCCTCGCTGTGATAAGGATTAGCTCTATTCACGCTGACTTTTACAAGGGTAGTGCACCCTTAACGAGGGATGGGACATAGAGTATGTTGAGCGTGCAGATAGATCACCTGTAGTTCCTAGTTTTCTGCCTACATGTTCATCTTTGATGCACTATATAAGCTAGTTTTTTTGTAGAAATAAAATTATGTTTACTGGTGATAATAATTTACTTTTTAGATGAATACTTAAGGTACTGTACCTTAAGTATACATCTAAAAAGTAGTGTATTTGTCCTTCACAAATAAATTGATTACCAATATGATAAAAATTATAGAAAGTGACAGCAAGTTAGTAACAAAATGCAGCATATTATATCCGGAAGGACACTTATTTTAAAGGCAAGCAATTATACATATATGTATATGATGCTGCTGTAGATGCCAGAACTAAATAAAACTAAATTTTAAGAGAAGTAGTAACCTAGCTTGTTGTGTATTATTATGTTGTTTAAGTGATTAGTGATTAGGTACACTTCTTATCCGGTTTTGACATTAACAGTTGTATGGATAAAATATTATTGTCAATTAATAGGAAGTGGTCTAGCTTATTCTTTAATCACGCGACTTATTCAAATGCTTTGCCTAACACTGTAGGATCACAAATCGAAAGTAATCGACGTAGATTTTATCAATATCTTTGTAAACTACCGCATAAAAGTGCTAGAAACTTATGAGAAATGTTAGAAAATGTAAAAATTAAACTATAGATGGCCTTATGGATGCCATGGTATAAGAAATAAAGAACGAATTAATCGTGATTTTAAGCACTATGGTAAAGATAAAAATACGTTTATTTGTCAAAATATGTGTAAATATAATAATATGTAGTTGATGCATATTATTGATGTTAAATATCCATCGGTGTTATAGTAACAAAAAAACGTCTGCATAGGCACAATACCAAATGACCCCTCTACACTAATCCTCTCCATATCTTTACACATATTACATCGGATTTCATAATCGGCGCGTGTCGCGTATTATCATGCGATGTCGTGTGACGTCGGACGACGTCGGCGGACGTCGGGTGACTTCGTAATGCGATACTCATGAATTACAACTGGTTATCGCGGTAAGGGCGAGATGTTTGCACAGCAACCAAGGGGAAGTGTAATGGGTTTACGGGATTTGTGACATTGTGTGAGCGTTATTGTTGTTCGGTGATCTTTTTTAATTAAAAATGTTATGATACCTATGGGAATATGGTCGCGTTTTTATTGGGCTTGTGTTACATCGGTTTATTGTTTTTTTTTTTTTCAATGTGGGTGTTTATAGTTTTTAGCATTGGTAAGTGTGTTTCTCATGGATATCCGGTACTATAAAGCTCACTGCTGCAACTTGAAAATACACCTATCTGTATAAAATTATAGACCAGTTTGATTGTATGTAGGAATAATTTCTGAAATTGCTAAACCGATTCTAAAACTTCTCTAACAAAATAATAGCTTCATTTTCCTTTGGTAATATAGGTATTCAGCTACTTATTTGCCATGGCTTATTTGGTTGTGTTGATAAACCAATAAATTTGACTTATGTGTGCATATTATTCATTCTTGTTAATCCTGTTACATAGACACTTGACATAATTCACTGGCTTTCTTTTATTAATGGCCTGCCCTACGATAAGTTTACTTTAAAATATTATGCTTGATCAACACAAAAAGATTTCTAATTGCAAACATGCGTATTCAAATATCGGGCTTGATAGAAATTAGCAAAGTTAAAATCATATTACATACTACAAAAAAAACATTAAAAGCAATCAGAAATGTCAGTTTAAAAACATCAAACGTCACCCACACACACATAGACAGATTTAAATAAAACCGTCATTCGAACGTTTTCAATAACAAACAAAAAAATGGCGGACTCAGTGTAGTGGACACATGATACGCGGTACGCGGGGAAATTGGAAAAATCCATGTAAATCCCTCGTGTCTGGACACTCTACCATTTTTAGGCATACAGGTTTTACCCTCCGAATATAAAACGATAGTTCGTTTCAGGTTTTCAGTGGAGTATAACATCCGATAAGCCGCGCTTACAAAGTGCATTCACTAGATTACCTACGGTTTTACTAGCAAGCTTACCTTTAGACAAACTATTATGGTTTGGCCATAGTCCATGCTTTCAAAAATATCATTATATGATACTATCTCCCTAGCGCAACGGTAGTGTATGCAACTGATATACATGAGGCCTCTGATTCAATTCCCGAATAAAGCAAAGCATTATTAGATGTTTCTCACCATGAATTCTCTGGCAAGTCATGACTGATGACCAGATAAATGTAAATACGTTTTAGGTTGGACTACATGCGAAAGGCAGCCGAGTGAATGCTGTGGCGTAGTATAGCGTTTGTCCTGCAGTGGACTCCAATAGCCTTAATTGATTACATATCTCCATAAGCCGCTTAATTGATTGATTGATATTCCAATCTAATTTGGCCGATAAATTCCTTAAAGCAAATGAGCGACTTTCAAACACTGATAGAATATACCATAAACTTTAACATAATCTTATAAATATTATATCAACTATATAATATTTATAAGATTATGTTAAAGTTTATGGTATAAATAGCGATAAACTACATACCTACACAACATCGCGTATCATAAAAAGTCTTGTCAAAAGCATGGGGTACTGTAGGAAATTGAATTTTTTATCATCCGCCATACAAAGAGATGCAATGAGCCCGTTGCGGAGTGGCGATTGACAATTTTTAATAGCATTTCTGACGATAAAACTCGTGTAAAAAGTAATATTGCTGTTAAAATGATTACGTGTAATTTTATTGAATTATTAATTAATAATACGATAAATATGTAAGGTTGATTCATATTTATAAGGAGCTTTACTAGTTAAAATTCTACACAATTAAAAATTATGTTTAATTGTGTAGATATTCTTTATGGGGGTGAATGTTGTGGGTGTTCATTGTGTCCGTTATTTGAATGTTTGTAAAGTTCACCGTAATACAGGCATAATTCCTAGTGCAAGGGTGGTGTCCAAAAAAAAATCGATACATTCTTTTTTTGTGATTTTTATGTTTGCATGCTATCGAGAGGTGCCGTCTTCGGTAACAGGATCGAGCAAAGAATTATCACGTTTTTATGTTAAGGAATTATCAGTAGCGGACCGGACTTGGAAATCTATTCGGTTGAAATAGTTACACCTCCCATTAAGTAAAACTTGAAAACATAATTGGCGACAAATAAACAGAAAGCCCAAATAAAACCTACCTCGGAAATCGAACCCAACATATCACAACCATCACACTTATAGATCCAGCTATTTTCGATATCAACAAACACAAACGCACAGAACAGCTATCTGTAGCCGACTTCATTACACATATAGATTATCGTTCTCGTACTAAGAAATTGTACATTAAGATATTGAGTACACGTTTTCTAAGTAATGACATAGTTCTTTGCTATTTATAAAGCTATGATTTTATCTTAATTGACGTTTACGATGCTTACAAACGAATAAGACGTAAGCCTAGATTCGTTTACTTATCATAAGTAGATTAAAGAGCCTGTCTAAGGCCTTACCTAGACTTACACGTGCAATTACAAGTTGAATTTAGTAGTAGATACTTATCTACCAGAGGCTTAATCACCCTTTTTCCCCATTCCCGCTCCTTCTCTTTCCCACTTCCTTTCCTAAAGAGTCGGCAACGCGCAAGTGATGCCTCTGGTGTTGCAGGCGTCCATAGGCTACGGTGACCACTTACCATCACCTGATGGTAAGTGGTCACCGTAGCCTATGGACGCCCACCTGGGCCGTATGCTTGTTTGCGACCCCAGTAGTATGGAAAAAACACCCGGCAAACTAAATATTTCTGGTTTACGCCATATTTTGCTCCGTATTTCTGATCTACAACCCTACGCAGAACAACGGTGAGAATAAGACACAAAGTATTGTACCTAATCATACAATCACAGATTTACAAAATACATATACGAGTACACAAAAATATATCACTAACATCTTCAAAAAGAAGTTAAATAGTTCTAACAATATCGTTTCAGTCGACATTGTCACAGTCACGCCATCTATATCGTCGCAGCGGAAGGGGGCGGCTCGTAAATCGTCGCGCGGCTTGCGTAAGCGCCGGCGGCGACGGAAGCGGCGGCTTTGATCCTACGATTGAAAATTGAAGAGTGGTGTTATATTGTGTTTACTTTCTTTAATTCTAAGTAAATATATTCATACATAATAATTAACATTATCTTCTCCAGGCCGAATTTCGGACACTGAGGCCAATTTAAACGGATGCTAGACATCTGCGTAGGAGATATTAAAGTGCACAAGAGTGTGCGCAAACACAAGTGCGTTATCTGTTTCCTAACTCTCATAACACCATGGGACGGCAATCCAGCATGACCGGAAAGAGAATAGACGCAGGACCAACGGTTTTACGTGCGTTCGGAGGCTAGAGGGTATGTAACATCGCCAACTTCCTAACTCCGGGCTGTACTGAAAATTTTTTGACAATCCGGAATACAAAACCGACACGTCATGCACGACATTTGCATTCACGAGCGTTACATACATCGTTTTTTGCCTATATATGCGTTAAAGAGGTAGGCAGAGACACTTAAATTTTGCCAGCTGTAGTTTTAAGTAATATAAGTAATATGTAATAGCAGGCAAGTCTAACACCATTTCTCGGGCACAATTCTAGACGTCTTGATGCTACTGAGATTTTCTTGATCAAAGACTGCAATAACAATGCCCGGCCCGAGAAACAATGCTTAGGCGTAATGCACAGCATTCACATTGCAAACCACCGAGGGAGTCCGAAATGCATATTCAAGGACACATAAAATATGATTTTCCTCTTTATTAAAAAACTGTATAAAGTTTTTAATGCCAATAAGTCGAACCCCAACTTAAATAATTTAATGTAACAACATTCTAAACTCACCGGAAGACAGTTCAAAGTCAAAACAAACTAATAAAATTTCAATAAAATTACAAATATGTGGTTACCGTTATCTATACAAGAGTAACAATAGTTTGGAATGGCACCCTTAGAACATATTTCAGAAGGAAAGGGTTGGTCACCCTAGTGGATGAAATTATCTGCTTACGTCAGCGGGAGGTGCATAACGCTGTAGTGTAGGAATGTTAGAGTGAGGGTAGGGAGTTCAAAATCTGTTTAATTGTATCCTGAGACACAGATGGTGTAATGGTTTTAGTGGTTTTTATTTTTGCTGCGATTGTGACGGGTTCGATTCTTAATCACTATCTCAAGTTTAACAGGTTTATATAAGCGAGTTAGACATTATGAATTTAAAATCATTTATCTTATCTTATGTGGGGGGCCAGTCAGTGCAGACCGGCGACACTTCGACCCAGTGGGATCTTTTGTGTCGACACTCTCCCAATAACGACTGCCATAGATGTTCATGGCAGCCGGGACCGATGGCTTAACGTGCTCTCCGAGGCACGGAGCAGGCGATAATTGTCAATTAATACGCACATTATTTCTTAAAGTCATATAACTTCCGAAAGTCAGAGGTGCGCGACGTGGGTTCGAACCCGAGACCCTCTGCATTGCAGTCTGTTGGTCTCCTCACTGAGCTATCGCTGCTCTCATCATATTAAAATCATTTACTTGGAATCACAATAAATTATAATTTTGAGATGGCAAAGTCCGGAGTCACTAATACGACAGTCTTTGGTGAAGATAAGAATGAGCTGTCTCATTCGTGAAATTGCTATATCTATGCTACTTACTACTAAGGAAAGTAAAATAACGCTTTTCTAGGACTTCAGGCTCATCTATACGAACTAGCGGTCGCCTAGTGGTCCAAATTCGGCAATGATTAATATAAATTTTAAGTTTGATCGTTATTAAAGTAAAGTAAATATTTATTTTTAAAAATATATGTAGGTACACGATCTAGTACAAATATTAGAACACAGAAAACAAAACAAAAAAAAAGTACATATATCATGAAAAATGAGGTTACCACTCAGGTTTATTGTTGGTTTGTGGTTGATACCTCAAACCAACCCTGATATTATTTGGTAACCCCAAGTGACGCCCGGACGTACATCAGCTACTCTTGTAATAATTTACAAACACAAAACACAAAACTACGTAAGATATATATTACTTATATAAATTATAATTGATAAGCATATAACATATATATATAAATTAATATATAAAAATATAAATTAAAATAGATATAACATGAATAATAGCAGCTATAGCCTAGTGGTAAAACCTGACCTGCCACGCAGAGGTCTCGAGTTCGAACCCAAGGCGCGCATCTCTGACTTTTCGAAGTTATATGCGTATTAAATAGTTAATTATCGCTTGCTTTAACGGCGAAGGAAAACATCGCGAGGAAACCTGCATATCTGAGAGTTCTCCATAATGTTCTCGAAGATATGTGAAGTCTGCCAACCCGCACTGGGCCAGCGTGGTGGACTATGGCCTAATCCTTCTCACACTGAGAAGAGGCCCATGCCCAGCAGTGGGACAGTTTAATACAGGGCTGATATCATATCATGAATAATAAATAAATTGGCGCCATAGTATAGTGTTTCTAAATATAATATTCTATAAAAACCCACTAACGGTTGCCATACATGATTTAGCGATCCGGTATTTAAATGTCTTGTCTAGCCCATGTTGCTTCTCGCTTGCACATAACGGTTAAGGTTTTATTGTCTATAATTTTACCCTTACAATGACATTTCATTCAGATTTCGCCAACGCTATACGGGTTAATTTACCTATCTCTTTCAAACAAATTATTATTTACTTAACTATATTCTTTCATTGACGATATTTCTAAGCTTCCTACTTTGTTTTCTTTATTACATATAAATAAGGTATATGTAACCATAGTTACGAAGAATTGTACGACGTCAGATGAACAATGCCGAAATACTACGAACGTGATTCGACTGCGTGTGTCAAATGCATGGTTGTGTGCGGGTCATGTTTTATCATAAATTTAATGTATTTTAATGCATATTTTATAAAAATATTAGGATTTGTGCCTCCTTCTCCATATAAACTTCAACTGTGCCAAATTGCATACTCCACCGTCCGCGCAATTTTCGTAAAAAGGGGTACAAAGTTTTTGCTTCACATATTAATATATATATGTATATTATAAAGAGGAAAGATTTGATTTGTATGTTTGAAAAACTACTCAGCCGATTTAAAAATGATTTCACCATAAGAAAGCTTTATTATCACTGAATAACATAGGCTATATCTAAACTAATATTATAAAGCTGAAGAGTTTGTTTGTTTGGTTGAACGCGCTAATCTCAGGAACTACTGGTTCGAATTGAGGAGCCTATTTATCGAGGAAGGTTATAGGCTATGTAACATCACGCTACAAGCCACGGGGGCGGCGCAGTAACTATAAACGCGGGTGAAATCACGTTTATAGTTACATCTAGTCTTATAATAAAAAAGTACTGTTACTAACATAACCTAACTGCAAGTGAAGCCGCGGGCAAAAGCTAGTTAAATATATACGCTTATACTACGGAAGTAATCTTTGTTTTATTTCATGGTATAGAGTGAAATTTCAATCATTATATTCCCAAAGGGCGATTATGGTTTAAGGTCCAATGTAAAAGGCAATGAGCCGATTTTCGTCTAACGGGCACCGTTTTGCACTACAGAAAATATTGAGAATTTTTTGACAGAATCTAATAACACTATGCCTGGCAATCGAACCCGAAACCAGCACAAAAGCTGCATACACACTATCACTACGCACCAAAGCATTAGCTTTCACAAGTATACTTACTTAAAAGTAAAAACATAACGACAATTAACAGTAACCGATGTGACACATTGGCATTCAAAACAGACATTATTACATAAATACTTCGTAGAAAAATGACAATAATTCTTTCTTAGGGCGGGTCCTGTCAACACCCTCACACCATAACGTAGAGAAACATGCAGGGGCTCGTGCTATCAGCACAGTCTACCCCATAAACTTTAATGTGACATTTATTTAAACTTAGATAAATAACGAGATACCTCTGATGAAGTTGTATAGATATAAGATAAGTATACGTATTCTTAGTGGCATGGGCAGGGCTGCAGTTTACCATCGCATCGATTATGCTTCATTCACTCTTATAATATTTGTAATTGACGGCATAGATGGCGGTGTGGTTAAAGTGATCTTCTCCATTGTCACTGAATGCTGTGAGTTCGAGCCCAACACAGGACAAAATTAGTGTAATCCACAAATTGTTGCTTCATGTCTGGTTGTACTTTGTGTTCGTCAGAATTTCTGTAAAATCAACCGCGACACAGGACCCAATCTTAGTGCAAGAGTTATCAATTATCATTTTAAACAATAAAACAGACAAACATAGGCGCTCATAGCCAGTTGCACTCACTGATCGGTAAACGATTAGCGAGGTTAAACAACGTTGGGTGCGGCCAGCTTATAGATGGGTGACTGCTTAGTGGTATTTCTTCTTCGTTCATCTGAGCGTCTTCGTGCTTCAGAGGACGTAAAACGTAAAAGGTCGGTCCCGGTTGTTGTCAAATTGACAGCAGTCGTTAAGCCATGTCAGAGGCCTATGGGCGGCTTGAACAACTCTTGACCACAGGTTGGCCACTAACCACACGAAAAGGAGAAGAACAGTAAAAAAAAATATGTACGTTAGTTATAAATTCATATAACACTATTTCTAAAAGGGGTCGGCAGACACAATGGATTGATACTAGAATATGTATCTTACTTCGTCTACTCTCATATTCTCTTTCTTATGGTTCTATGCCCGTGTTTATGACTACTTATACGAAATGTCTAACGGTTAAAATCTCCTTAAATATTATGCTACGCCAAATATTGTAGATTTCCCTAACAAACAAATTGTATGAACTACAAATAATAATTTTTGTGCCGTTCTCAGCCCTAATGGTTTATTCCGCATTCGTCCCCCATTTTTCGTCCCAAACGGAGAAATTCGCGTTCGTCCCAAAAATTATTTCTTATATTCCCCTAAATTTAGATAAATATTATTTTTAATGTAATTCCTATTTTGTCGTCCCAAATTATGTACCTTTTTTGTCCCTATTTTTATTTGTATGGAATTTTTGTTGGACCGTCAGCCGAAAAATATTTTAAATATGTCGTTGATATTTCGGCAGGCAAAACTTTGGGTTTATGATTTCATGTCATCAGGAGCCCGACAACGTAAAGATTTAAAATAATTTTAACCATGTTTTGTTTTGCTAACCATATGCACAAAAATGTAGGATGATTATGGAATAATTTAAAAAGAGAGACGAATGAGGAAAATTTTGGAATGTGGGACGTAATGTAGTGCGTAATGCGGATACTTTAGTTCTATATAAAACTATACAAGATTGTAAATATTAACCTAATAATCGCATTTAGCTAAGCTGTAATTATTAATAATTTGTCATCTAAATTGCTAGTACTTATTATATTATTATAACACGTCTATGTATCGTTGGTTCTATGGCATAAGTTCGGGACTACGACCAATCGTGCGGTCCCAAGTTCGATTTCCAGTAAGTAGAGTATTATTAAGTGTTCTTTAAAGCAAATTTTATTAGCAGCACAAAGCCTAGCATTGTCGTGTGAAACTATTCCACGAGACCTATATGGTAGTGTATTGTGGACATTTTTCTGCTTACCTTACCCTGATATAATAATATCAGCCCTGTATTAAACTGCCCTACTGCTGGGCACGGGCCTGTTCTCAGTGTGAGAAGGGTTAGGCCATAGTCTACCACGCTGGCCCAGTGCGGGTTGGCAGACTTCACATATCTTTGAGAACATTATTGAGCACTCTTAGACATGCAGGTTCCCTCACGATGTTTTCCTTCACCGTTAAAGCAAATTATAATTAACTATTTAATGCGCAAATAACTTCGAAAAGTCGGAGATGCGCGCTTTGGGATCGAACTCGAGACCAGCGTGGCAGTCCAACGGTTTCCCACTACGCTATCGCTGCTGTGTGCCCTTATATATACATATATATAGCCGTAAATCTATGTACATGAACATAACCTTTTTCTTACAATACCATATCGCTAACTAGTAGTAGTAAAGGGATCCAAAGATTATCGCAAACGAACAGAATTCGATTACATAAAAACTTATGTTAATTACATCCTAAGTTCAAGTGGTAAACAGTTAACGGTTACCAGTTATTTATATCGCAAAAATTACAGTAAATTATAACGATTACCATTTACAATGTCAGCTAGCGTATCTGTGACAACACAGATAAGGATACTTTTAACTTTTTTGCACAAAGGAATAAATAATAAAGAAATATTGCCTACACGAAATGTTTCGATACATCTGCTGATTCCCGATACAATTATTACTATGAGTTACTAGTTTTGCCCGTGACTTTTGTCGTTTTTACAGTAGCCTGTATAATATTGTCTTCTGTTTACGCGATTATTATTTATTGAAATTAAACTACTATATACGGATTTTATCGCGTTGTTTATTTGACACTTTATTAAATAATTTTTAAGCTAATTAAATTATTATTGAAACTATTAAATCTATTTAGATTTAATTGAATTTTACATTTTCCCCGACGTTTCGGTTGCTTTTCAGCAGCCATGGTCACGGGGAGACTAAGATGGTAGTTATCTCAATATTCCACTGTAGTTATTTTAAAGTACCCGAACATAATTTAATCATTGGTGTTTCTATTTACGCAGAATGAGTATCATGAAGTCTAGCTGTGGTCTGCTTCTTGGGTTTGACTATCTGTATTACTGGATCCCAAGCTGGTGGTACATTCCAACCAGTAGCCTGTATTCTGAGGGTCAAGGTAAATCCATACGAAATCTCTTAAAATTGTTGAAATCATATTTTATATCGATTTTATTGTGATTTATATTAATTGCAACTTTGAACTGTTTAGTTATTATTTTAAACTATTTATATTGACACTTTTTCTGGCATTAAAATTCGTTTCAGTAGCTTGAATGTGTAAATTCTGTCAAAAATTAGAGGATACCTTTATAATGTGTCTGATCTTGGGACCTTACCAGCATCTCATAAAGTAGGTACTATTACATTACATAAGGTAAAATGAAACAAACGGTGTTGTAGTTAAAGTAGTCGCCTCACCACTGTCACTGCGCCGAGAGTTGTGAGTTCGATCCCCACACGGGTCAAAAATTTGTGTGATCCACAAATAGTTACTCCGGGTCTGGGTGATCTTTGTGTACGTTGTTTTAATTTTGTTAAGGTTCTCGCGACACAGGAATGATTCATAATGCGCGAATTACGTTTTAAAAAGAATAAACAAATTATTTTCAAAGTGAAAAATTATCTGATTCTCAAACCAAAGGACATCCGCATAGGTCTTTGCTTCTATCAATATAATTTTAATTGAGGCAGAGGTTATGGATAGGGAGGAACAACTGTTTTCTTTTCTCTTCTGCCAAAGAGGCGGTGCATGATAATTATTTTTGTGCCGTGCTGCCAGCGCCAAAATTATGCAATAATTTAGTGCCATGTCTATTCCTATAAGTTGACTGCGTAAATGGAGAAATGGTTTGAATAGTGCCTCTATCTCTGCCCGTGTGCCGAGTGTTGAGGGTTAGATCCACATACTGGACAAAAATTGTATGAGTCGCAATTATTTAACCTGGGTCTGTATGAATTTTTTTTTCCTTCATTTTTGTTCGTGTAGTATGACTCTTGTTTCTTTGCTATCCAATAGGGCAGTATGTAGATTACTGCAGCATTGTTTTGATATTATACAAGACCTAGGTATCAATTATCTCGAACAAAAGAACGAGTCTTCTAGGCCAAGATAATTTGTCTAGTCAGCCTCGACTCTGCATAACGGCAAGTTGTATAAATAGTAGAATAACATAATAAATAAAAAAATAACAAAATATATTTTATTTTCCACCAAACATAATTTTACAATTTCGCGCAATGTGATATTTCAAATCGTAGCAGCACTAGGTAACAAGGTAAATATAACAAGTAGCGTATTATGAGGGGTAGACAGGAGCCTAAACTAGGGAAACCCTGTTTTCCAGTTCTCCCGGAACTGTGGCTGTACTGTGGCCTGTGGCTTTGTGAATGTTTGTTCTACTTTATATGTTTTATGAAATCTGTGCGAGCGTGTGTCAGTGTGTGTGAGCGTGTGCGCGTGTATGAGCGTGTGTGTGCGTGTGATTGTATGAGTTTATGTGTGTGTATGTATGTGTCATACGGCTTTGATGTTATTATAATAATATTAATTTATTTCACTATCGATATTAAGGCTTCTGTGTTGTCGTATATAACAGACCTGTTTATAAGCTTACCTATTACTAGGCACCGACATCTTCTTATTAAAAGAGTTTAACAATAGCTAACATCGCTGGATTCAATATTCGCTGGATGCATTGCCAGATATTTATGCGAATAATACGGAGAACTCTCAGACATACCGATTTCTCCACATAGTTTTCCTTCGCCGTTATAACGGAAGACAATTAAATACACACAGCAATTTTTAATAGCATAATTCATCTGTCATTAACGTCATTATTAGTTCCCCAATCAGACCCTGTGTCGCTACCAGAGTTTCGGCTGTTTGTTGACACCGCTAAACGTCAAAAAAGAAATAGTATTACCGTCGGCAGTAAGTAATAAATGTCAAAACGGCATCCGTACCGAATGCGGCACCGCCCTATTCGCCAAAAAAAAAATGTATGAACAAGAAAATGACACGGGGTAACAATGTGGATTCTCACTTCGACGAATCATTTAATGTCCTATAACATATAAGACTAACATAAAGATAACGCATCGCTCCTTCATTAAGGCTCATTAAAAAATAACTCGTGTTCAACAGTGTAAAATGGCTGACTAGTACTCAAATACTTATAAAGGTGATTGCATAAAATCATGCTCTGACCCTTACGGCGACACAGAAACTCACATTTACTTGGTTATTTGGTTTGACTTCATATGGTTTATAAAGCAATGAGCAATAGCAACGAAAAAAAAAATTTGTAAATTGTACGGCGACGTATCCGAGACTGAATGCGATTCGAATTATAATCGAATAATCAAAATTCGAATATATTTGGTATACATTCGAATGATAGTGTACCTTTTTAGGTCTTTCCGTGAAATTGCGACATCCCATTTGTATTGGTGTAGGACTGTATTAGCCCTACACCAATACAAATGCGCTTTATTTAAATTAATAATCAATATAAAAGTTTAACGCATTCGAATATTCGCCAATAATTCGAATATATCGATTGTTTGATCTCCAGACGGCAGAAATAGAAATTGCAAACACATACCTTCAAATAACTATGTTTCGTTGATCTGCAGGAAATTTGAAATACTAACAGATTTATCATCAAACCGGACCGGACCGAGTCCAGTGTGTGTTAAACCATCTTTAAATAGCCGCGAACCACACGAAGCCAGCGTTAATTGATATGGCAAGTTATTAAAATAATAACATATGCGTTTTGTTATTTCTAGTGTCAGTTATTCTGTTTAAAAATATACATGCAGTGTTGCAATCAAAATAATTGTTTGAAATTCTTATGCTGAGTTTTTTCGTTGGTAATTTTACAGCGCAATAGAGTAATGAGACTTCTTATTATTTTATTTATTATTTTTTTAATGGCCTCTCATGGAGGTGATAAATAATTACCTAACGTAGAAATGGGGCAATGTTTTTATATATGTAGTTTTATGTTTCTTTTGCAATTTGACTGTATGTCCTTGATAGGGTAGACAAAGGTGTACCTATATCAGCTATGCCCAGATCACGCTAGTTATTTTTTATAACACACCCAACCACATCATAGCTAGGCTTATTTGATGTCTACCGGGCACATTTACAGACTTCGTACTGAGAGTATCTCCGTATTGCCGACCTAAGAATCAAATCCGAAAATCACAACCGTACGCAAATCAAACTATTTTACTAATTATATTACGAGACCAATCATGCAGCCAATTAGATAACAGAGAAATGAAATACACATTGCTTGCCGCTACCCAAAAACTATTTACCATTGACAGACTCGCTTAATCTCTAATCTTACTAAACCAATAAGATACACCAAAATCATTTCCTAAATTTAGTCCTTGCCTAGAACAGGCATTGAGCTAACAAAACAAATTGGCCACACCAAAACAAGCACTACAGTTATACCCAACCACACCATTAAAATACGTAATAGTATCTTAAATTATGCCATCAAATATCAAAGCAAACATTGGCGCCAATTCCGACTACAAATCTATCTATTCTCCGTAGCCCCGCCCACTTTGTAACGGCAACAAAGTTACCGGTACAAAGTTACCGATACAAAGAACCGCTGTTCGTGACTGTACCGGGTAGCTCGTAAACCGGGACTTCAGTCGCCGGCGTCTACGAACAGATTTTACTATCTGCTGAGGAGCTTTCAGCAACTACAAAGACTGGGGGGAGGACAGTCGGGTGGTAAAGCGATACGCAATAATATGATTTTTGTATCTGATTTTGTACCATTATTTTTATTATGTTATTTTAATAACTTGTTGTTGTAACAATATTATCGGTATAGTTATTGACATTTATATTTTATTTTGTTGTCTGCCTTGGTGGTTCTGTATTAATGAACGGGTAACAGCAAAAGCTGTTAAGGTCTCGGATTTTATTCTCAGTAGGGCAAAATGTTGTTGGGTAGACATTAATAGGCTCGAATCCTTTTGTGACCTACAACCATAACTAGGTATAATACACCTTTGCCAGCTAGTTTGTTTTTTCTTAGTAACTATATATATATTTATAAATATTGTATGTGTGCCAGTTAGATAAAATCTTGGGAATTCACAGACATTCATACAATAAACACAAAAACATAACACCTGAACACAACCATTTATTTTGTGAATCACACAATTATTTGTCCCGTATGGATACGAACCCGGCGACCACTACTCGACGTCTCGTCTCGTCCCAACAACCAACCCGTACAGTCAAATATATTTTTATTCCTTATTTATTTATAAAAACTGTGTGTTTATATACAAAGGAAAATGAAATGGATATTTTATTTACTTTTAGAGTTTGTAAAAACTTTTATACAACTTTGTCCGTCAGTCCGTCCGTCCGTCTGTTATACAACTTTCAACTCAAGAACCGTAAGAGCTAGAGACTCGCGGTTAACGCCATTCGACTCAGCATAGTCGATATACCCCCAAAATGACTACGACCTTTGACCTCTGACATCAACGTGTCACGTGATACCATTTTTTCGAACTCTAAGGTTTACGGCAATTTATGGCCGTTTCTCACTTGTTTAATATACGCTATCCTTTAACTAATTAATAATATTGGCACCCACATTTAAAAAAGGAATGATGTTAAAACTGATATGATTATTATTTGACATAATTACATTCATATTATTTACATCACGACGAATAAAACAACCAAATAATTAAAATACTACTAGCAGTCGTTTTAATACGAAAATAATAACTGATTTGACGCCGCCGTTATTCGGGAGAGTACATCATAAAACGGTGACGTCACAGCTTTTATTGTCGAACACTTGTCTGTGGGACAGTACGAGGCGTGGCGTCGCCTTGGCTCGTTTTAGAGCATTTCACGGTAAGACATTAATTGAGCGAAATAAAATGAAACGTGCTCGTTAATGACACACATCTCTTACTTCTTTACCCTTCACTCACACGTACTCTATCTTGTATGAATGTTTTACAGATCTTCACTTCTTTTTCCAATGTTAAGAACGGCAAGGTCTCTAAGACTAACAAACTGCCAAAGAATTGTTCTTTTTTTTAAATTACTAGCCATTTGGGTTTCAAATTACTAGTATTCTTGTTAACCCCTCCAGCTGAGCTAGAATGCTTGTATTAGGAGTGGGTTCACGTCAGTAGTGCAATGGGTGGGATTCGAACCCGCGACCTCTCGATCGCAATTCCAATACCTTATCCATTGGGCTACTGCCGCTTTTTTATTTCAGGCACTGAAATGAAAGTACTTCGGTGGCGCAACGACAATGTATGCGACTGATGTGCATGAGACCTCAAGTTCTAATCTCGAGTAAACGAAGTGTGATTGAGCTTTTCTATCAAGATATTTTAGTAGCAGCCTGGAGACTGGAATTTTACCTGGTAGACAGTAATAGACTTGAGGTCTTCCTCCTATTCAGTGGCGTAGCGTAATGGGAGCGGCAGTGACGGCCCGCCCCGGGCGGCACTATTAGGGGGCGGCAAAATTTCACAATAAATAATAATAATATCTTGTAAATATTTAAATCATTTCATGACGAACAAGAGGAATGGGCAAATGTACAATACACAATAATGAAGACTGTTCTTGCCGAAAAGTTCTTTAAAATTTCTGTGGGTGTATTACAGTCTATTAAATTGAGAGGATCTAATTAAGAGGACAGCAAAATTTTCTTCCACCCTGGGTGGTTGTCACTCGCGCTACGCCACTGCTCCTATTACGTGGTATTTCAAATCATACTTGGCGAAACATGGATGTAATGTAATGTAAATGTACTATAAATATAATTTAATAAGCTTATCGTAAGCCTACAGTTTAGGAAGCAGGTATACAAGCAGTATTGGTCTCATATTACAGTATATGTATGTCAGTCTTTAAAAGCAAGTGTCGTTAAGACTTCTTTTATTATGTGAACAGGGACGGCATGGCTTTTAAGAGTACACATCTCCAGTCACAATACGGCCTTACGCATGGAAGACTTAATCCAAATCCAAGAAAGACGGTCTAGCGACTCTTTTTGTAGTGGTCTAGGTTCTTCGTAATCAGTCCATAGACCGCACAATGATTGACAATCTCGGGAGATTGATGAGATGCCCGTCTTGAGGTTATCGATTTGTTGGCTATTGGTATATTGACAGTAGACATGCATTCACCTTGCTATTGCAGTCGGGCTAAGTGTTGTGCATGCGAATCCTGCACGGATTTACTTACGTGATCCACGAATGTTTGCCCTGAGTCTGAGAGAATTTGACGTCCATTAATAATTTAGACTGCAAGGATGGCGTAGTGGTTTAAATGGTGGCCGCGCCGCTAACATTGCACCGAGTGTTGTGGGTTCGAATCCAACACGGGAGCTAAATTTGATGATCCACAAATATTTGATGTTCTTTGTGTCCGTTGTTTGAATGTTAGTAAAGTACCCGCGATACTAAATAAAAAAAGGAAAAAGTAAAAAAAAAATTGTATATTTATGAAACGACACAGGATATGATTCATAGTGGGTATAAACTTTTTAAAAAGCAGAAAAAAGACATAGCTGTAACAAGTGGTACGTCTAAGTTAAGTCCCAGCAGCCAATAGAGGGCGCCGTCAGTAATGAAGTTATAAATGTCCACTAAGTTGCGTATGCGCACTCAAAGCGGTTCACAGTATAAAGATCAACATTAAAACACCGGCTTTACGCCGCGGTCGTAGCCGTAAAGACCTTAAGACGATTCTGAGAAACATTATTGAATATTTTTTTGTATAATAACTGTCTCGGGCCAGAGGTGTAAGGAAGAGCGTAATAATGTAATTATGGCTGAAGACCTATTTTCATTAGGCATGGCATCTTAAGTGCCGGTGGCGCAGCGTTTGTAAATGCGACTGTGCATGAGGTCTAAGGTTAGTTCCTTGGTCAAGCAAACTTTTGTGTATTTCGGTCAAGACATTCTTAATGGTCTACCAGGCACAGTTCAAGACGCTGCATCGCGTCTTTTTATATTATATACCTACTAGCTTCCCCCATTTTTTTTCTTTTACGTGGGGGAATTCCTGACGCATACCCCTCCTGTAGATGTTCTGCCCCCTGCCATAGATGTTCATGGCAGCCGGGACCGATGGCTTAACGTGCTCTCCGAGGCACGGAATAGGCGATCGTCAATCAATACGCACATAATTTCGAAAAGTCATATAACTTCCGAAAGTCAGAGGTGCGCGACGTGGATTCGAACCCGAGACCCTCTGCATTGCAGTCTGTTGGTCTCCCACTGAGCTATCGCTGCTCACACACAAGAGTAAGTAGCAATCGAAAGAAATCTTTTTGTGAAAACAGTATCAAAATTGGTTGCAAAATAAGGGAGTAACCCGGACAGATGCATTTAAATACTTATTACGTCGCAGATTGCATAATTTTTTGTCATTTGACAATTAATAGTCCTACTACCAGATTTGGAATGCTTGCATATTATTTTTTATTTTTGAATAGATATTACTTATTGAAATTAAACTACTATATATACGGATTTTATCGCGTTATTTATTTTACACTTTATTACAAAATTTTGAAACTGAATTTTAAAACTATTGAAATATAAATAGTTTTATTAAATTAATTAGCTTAAAAATTAGTAAAGTTCGATAGTATCTAGTAGTAGTGTGACAGTTTCAAAATTTTGTAATAAAGTGTAAAATATATAACGCGATAAAATCCGTATATAGTAGTTTAATTTCAATGAATAACATTCGCGTAAACAGAAGACAATATTAGATATTACTTATTTCCGTATTCTAGAATATGGGTAATATAACCACTTATTTTACTTAAATAATAAAAAATGTGATTCATCTAAGCTAAAAGCTGAGAGGAGCGGACATGTTCGTAATTATCCAATAGAGTTCCGTTAATATCATCTCATCGACCTCGATGGCGTAGTGGTTAGTGTAACCGACTGCTACGCCCGGGGTCGCCGGTTCGATTCCCGCACAAGTTAAACATTTTGTGTGCATGAACATGGATGTTTGACTTGGTCAAACTGAGACTTGGGTGTTTCTATGTATGGATTTACAAAAAAAAAATAGGTTATATGTATGTTTATTCATTGTATCTGCTTAGTTTGGGCTAGATGGTGTTGTGTGTATGTGTAGAATATTATTATTATCGTTTTCAAGCTCCAAATTGTTTCAGCACATCTCCTTTCATTTCCACTTTGGATTAACTGGGGCTTAAGCCACATTTTTTTAAATGCAATTACCTTGGTCTAATCAGGGCAAATAGCTAAAACTAATAAACGCATATCACATTATTCCATTGGCACAGATTGCTAAGGTAATGTAAAAAATAATAAAACATCTAATCAGAGCAAGTAATAAAGTTTCTATTTAATAATTGCCATAAACCCATTCGAAGTCCCATTTAATTATTACCCATAAGAAATAACCATGGCGCTGTAAAGATGATGGAATTGGCATACAGCTTGATACGCGTGCCAAAATCCTGGACAGTTGACCGTAAGTTCTCTCGACTGACAATTGTAGTATATGCAATTATATATTTACTGATTTTCGGAAGTTATATGACTTTTCAAGATTATGCGCGTATTGATTGACAATTATCGCCTGCTCCATGCCTCGGAGAGCACGTTAAGCCGTCGGTCCCGGCTGCCATGAACATCTATGGCAGTCGTTATTGGGAGAGTGTCGACACAAAAGATCCCACTGGGTCGAAGTGTCGCCGGTCTGCACTGACTGGCCCCCACATAAAATACATATATTTACTGTTGGCAAACCAAATTAAATAAACAACTAAATGTCGGCCACACCAGCTTAATCTACAGAAATGGCATGGCAGTAGTTGCACCCAGATCTGTTTCAGAAGACTGCCACATTTTGAAGTACATCCTATCCTAGCAGAAGTACATCTTACATTTCTAGTAGTGTATGTATTTTAGTTACACACTGAGTCTCTGATACTGAAGCTTCTTTGATTACCTTAATCGCCTAATTTATTTATTTAGTTACATTAAATAGAATGGCTTGCTATAACACACTTGAAATCATAATAAATTAATTCCATAATTTTACTATCTATGTGGCTACATAAACTTCAAATATAGCACTCACGCGTTCTACTTACAACACATGATAATAACTAAAGTCTAGTGTATAACGCTACGGTTGAGCAGCGATAGCTCAGTGGGGAGACCAATAGACTGCAATGCAGAGGGTCTCGGGTTCGAACCCACGTCGTGCACCTCTAACTTTCGGAAGTTATATGACTTTTCGAAATTATGTGCGTATTGATTGACAATTATCGCCTGCTCTGTGGCTCGGAGAGCACGTTAAGCCGTCGGTCTTGGCTGCCATGAACATCTATGGCAGTCGTTATTGGGAGAGTGTCGACACAAAAGATCCCACTGGGTCGAAGTGTCGCCGGTCTGTACTGACTGGCCCCCACATAAGACAAGATACCGCTACGGCTTATAAGATTCCTGGGTCTGCTCGCGGTTTACGCTAACAAAATTATAATTAGGGTTTCAGTCAAGAAATCTTTAGAAGCAGCCGGAAAAGTAAGGAAATTGGCGGTGTAGCTATCCCATGCCTCAGAAAATTCATAAAGTCCGCTTTATGAATTTTCTGCACCTGATCTCTCTCTGGTTGTGTCGGTTTACCATTTTATTATTTTACTAGATGTGCCCGCGGTTTCACTCTCGTTTAAGGTCGGGCCTGCGCCGCCCCCGTGGATCGTAGCGTGATGTTATAGCCTTCCTAAATAAATAGGCTTTTCAACACTAAAATAATTTTGTCTTTTGTTTACGCGAATATTATTCATTGAAACAGTCACACTCACACAGTCACTGGCAAATTGAGACAACTACCATCTTAGTCTCCCCGTGACCATGGCTGCTGAAAAGCAACCGAAACGTCGGAGAAAGTGTAAAATTTAATTAAATCCAAATCGTTTTAATAATAATTTAATTAGCTTAAAAATTTGTAAAGTTTAATAGTAGTAGTAGTGTAACAGTTTTCAAAATTATTTAATAAAGTGTCAAATAAACAACGCGATAAAATCCGTATATAGTAGTTTAATTCCAACTAAAATAATTGTTCAATTCGAACCAATAGTTCCTGAGATTAGCGCGTTCAACCAAACAAACAAACTCTTGAGCTTTATAATATTACTATAGACTATAGACTATAGATAAAATGAGGGAATAAAGAGTGAACATGTGTTAACCCACACTCTTATCCACTATAATATCTCTTGGCCAGTCTCCGTTAAGAATGGCCGACGTGACCGAAATTTGGACAGTAGGATAACTAATTAACTGGAACATGCAGTTACCACCATCTTGTTTTTCCCTATTCCATGGTTATAACGTTATCTTATACGATATTAAGTTATTATTTCTGCGATACAAAGTTATTAGTGAAAACAATTGATTTTAAATTGAAAATTTACACTAATCAGTATTAAATTAGTTTGTCACGGATATCAGGTTTTGTAAACAGCTTATTAAGTGTTTTCAATGATAAATTACTATGTAGGGAGATTACGAATTCAATATTAGACTGTAAATTTCAATTTGTGGGCCCGTATACTTAGTACAGTGACGAATTTAAGATACAAATTTAATACGCGAATGGTTTAATTGGATAGTTATCAGTCAGGTGCTGCTCATTCGATCTTTTTTATTACCTTCTTATTATCAATATATGTATATGTCTAAATTTATCGCTAGAAGTACTTTAAACGATCTAACGTGTAAAAACGCAAGCTTTCTTTATCTTAAAAAAGACAACTCCTGCACTAGGAATAAATCCTGTGTCGCGGGGAACTTTACAAACATTCAAACGACGAACACAAAACACACCCAGACTCAGAACAACCATTTGCAGATCACACAAAATTTTGTCCCATGTGGGATTCGAACCCACAACACTCGGTGCAGTGGCACTACGCCACCCGTGTAGTCATGCTTTGAAAACTTATAGCAAATCTTTTAGCCACCGCAAATCAAAAGGTTATCAAATCGATAACTGCCTCGTCGGTCTAGTAGCTAAAGAAACTATACTATTGGGGATCATGAGGTCTCAGGTTCGAACCCCTGTCGAACGAACAAAAAGCTTTTGGGTTATCCTATCAAGAAATTCTCAATATCAATCTAGAGTCCAGAAGTTGACGATGCTTCACATACCCGTGCTTTGGAAATCATCTCAAATAATCTGTCTCTGGTTGTATCTGACTGTCGTATCTTCGGACTATGAGAATGGTGAATATGTTCCCCAGTCTCATAGTCCGATGATACGACAGTCAGAGTAGAGTGCACTTGTGTTTCCGTACACACTATCCGGTATGTATATCTCCTGCACATATTCAGTATGTATCTTATGTGGGGGCCAGTCAGTGCAGACCGGCGACACTTCGACCCAGTGGGATCTTTTGTGCCGACACTCTCCCAATAACGACTCCCATATATGTTCATGGCAGCCGGGACCGTCGGCTTAACGTGCTATCCGAGGCACGGAGCAAGCGATAATTGTCAATCAATACGCACATAATTTCGAAAAGTCATATAACTTCCGAAAGTCAGAGGTGCGCGACGTGGGTTCGAACCCGAGACCCTCTGCATTGCAGTCTGTCGGTCTCCCCACTGAGCTATCGCATATTCAGTATAGTCTCTAATTTTGACAGCCGTGATCAAAATTCGATCTGGAGGACATTATTTACGAAATAACCTTCTTGTCCACTCTTCCTCGCTTTAGTAGATTCCATGCTTAATGTTAGTTCTATCACAATCCGGCCCTGTCCACTCGTGCTTTGAAATTAATAAACAAACGTAAAGAAATTATACTGTATCACTCATACACACATTTTATGGGTTTCTTAATAAAATGTCTAGACATTGGTTAATAAATCAGAAAAATCTAATCAACAACCTTTCACACAATACCACATTCTCTTTTATTATGCACTATTTAAAAGCGTAAATAAAAACGTTGATTATAAATGAATGAAAGGCAACAATTACAAACTTCAGGCAATTTTTATTTATCGATTTATGTTAGCAAATATTACAAGCGTTAAGTTAATTATAATCTATAAATATAAAACTCTTCCGTTACTGAGTGACTGACAGACAACGCACAGCCGAAACTACTGAACGCAAGAAGCTGAAATTTGCCTTGTGTATTCCTTGGAGTGTCGGGGAGCACTAAGAGAGGATTTTTGGAAATTCCACCCCAAAGGGGGTGAAAGGGATGAAACCCGATATTCACACGGGAACGGGACTTACGCGGGTGAAACCGCGGGAAAACTACTAGTTCAATATATACATATATTGTTAATGTTATCTTATTTTCCATACAAAAAAGTCATTATAAAAATAATACAGTTACCGCTTTCAAACTGTATAAGTTCTCTATTTATAATTAGAGATGACAAACAAGAAAGACAATACACACATATGTAGAGATTGGTCTCTATGTATTGTCTCTAGCTATCGGTAGAGACAATAAAGACAAGAGACTATACTCACGCATATATAACCTTTGTGGTATAGGCAGAGATGTATTTTATCAGCTATGTTTTAGATCCCACGAATATCCATAGAAAATCTAATAACACCTTGCTCTACCTGAGAAACGAACCGAAGGCTATTTTTAGCTTTCGTCTTTAGTTGTGTAAGTAACTTAACAAACTTAATGACCGCCATTTGAATCAATCTAAAATTTACTTAACAAATATAAATTCTAAAAACAAACGCCGTAAATTTCTAATCAGTACATAAATTTCGACACCATTTAATCGCTTCAACAAAATTTCAGACACCCCTACTATATAAAATCGATGTATCGTTTTCGTTTCGACAAAGCCGACTCCTGTCATAACGAGAACAATAAAGTTATATGATAATGTATTCTAACCTGATGTGCGATAATATTCGTGACCGCCTTGTCACACCTCCGCTTAATTGGAATTTATGTATGCGATGGACGCTCTGTATCGAAACGGGAGCCCCTACTACCGGTGCGGTCGGTTCTTTCTCGATATTAGATTGAGATTCGATAGCGAAGATAGAAATTTCTTCTTTAATTGTGTCGTTATTTTGTAGTGGAGTGTCTTTAATTAGTAGCAAGTAATGATAATGAAGGTGTGTAAGTGTAAGTTGGCAGGGTATCGCAAAGATTTCTTTTTCTAGATACGCCGGATTAAATATAGAATTCAGGCGAATGTATACCTGTTTTTTACTTAGGATAATGAAGCATAAGTAAGATCTTAATGGCATCCCTTTGTAATTCTCTATTGTACTGCATATGGCTAGGCTTAATTGGTCTTTGACTTTAAATTGACCACTTAAACCATTGTGCTATTAGTTAAATTCAATTTTATTGCTTGTAAAGTCACTCTGTAATAACTTATCTCTAATTTCTCTAAGTTAACTTAATAGTAAGTAATTAGACAAAAATGTTATCAAGAAAAAATTTGTAATTACATGTAATCTTACCAATCAACTGAAATCGATGGACTGTTTTAAATTACATTTCTTATGTAAACAGTTTGGACCATAGAAAAACATAAGCTATATGTTAAAGATATGTTAACAAAATCACAAATAACAGCTAATAGTAATTTAATTTAGAATGAGCTAGTTATGAATCTAAGTTAAATGGAGTGCACTTAAAATTTCCAAGTAAACAATAGTAGGGGCAAAGGTTTTCGATTTAAGGCTTTTATTATGCACACAAATTTAAGCTTGGTGTCCGTTTCGGATAGCTTCCGACCGGCTTCCGGAGTAGATTACAAAATGCTTTATTTGTGTACCCGGCCTTATCTTAATTTCTTAATTAAGGCCCGGTGCACAGAATTAAGTCATTTTTCGTTAAAATAATACTCTTCACTTCTCATTCGGATTCCGTGTGTAAAAACATTAAAATACGACTTTTATTGTTATGTTAATTAATTGTACTTAATTTAATTATATACGTTTTATTGTTCTTGAAGAAAAGAAAACTGGGTGTTTTGCATAATTATTATTTTTAATTGTGACTAATACGAACGGGCGAGTGCAGGTTTGTTAATTATATACATTAATACGGCTGTCTGTTTGTTGTAGATTATTTCACACACGAACTTAAAAGCGACTTGGTACGTTTTGAAGTAACTATGTTATACAAAGATTGCATGTCGCGTTGATAGACGACGTCCAGGTAAAATTCTTAAAAGTCCGAGTTAATGTAAACTTCTACAAAAATCAATTTCTAACTTTAAGATGAACTAACACATCGCTCATCCAATAGAACAATCACGTAATTACGTTTTGGCTATTTTTCAAGAGAACGTTTTAAAAGTTTGAAATTAGAAAATATAATTTATAATATATTTTATATATTATAAATATAAAATATATTATATTCGATGGCGTATTGGTTAGTGTAACTGACTGCCACGCCTGAGGTCGCGGGATCGATTCCCGCACAAGTCAAACATTTGTGTGCATGAACATGGATGTTTGTCTTGGTCTGGGTGTTTCTATGTATAATATGTATGTATTTACAAAAAAAAAGTATATATGTATGTTTATCCATTGTCTAGTACCCATAGTACAAGCTCTGCTTAGTTTGGGCTAGATGGTGTTGGGTGTATGTGATAGAATATTATAAATATAATATAATATGATATATTTCCAATCATTTTGATGAAGTCTTTTAATATTTATGTATGTTACTTTACTATAAATAATTATACTACAAAAAGAATTTAAAAATACCGTAAGAATAATTCTGTCGTTTTTGTCATAGATAGAACTTTCGAAACGTGAACTTATGACATTTAAAAGTCATTTTCGACTATTTTGCAATTACGTCGTTGTTCTATTGGATGAGCGACATAGTTACATGCATTTAATAAGTTTGTCAGATTACTTGAACGTTAAGTCCGCCATATTTGTACCTAAGCTAAGTAAGTATCTAATTCAGCGGCTTACAAATGTTTCATTTATTTTTCTTTTAAATTGTTTGTCAAAATATGTTATTTATAAAAATGTTCTAGACGTACCGGATTGGGCAACGGTTATTGTGCTTTTAACAGCACAAAGTTTGGAAATTTACTATAAAATAAAATAATAAATAAAAATGTATTTATTACCAGAATAAGAATACAATTTGTCGATATCGTCGGCCCTACACTAGGCAAAGCCTGTCCTGTGGGTGCCTGTTGCGTTTCACAATGCTCGATTTGTTACATAAATAGCTCGGTCGACATTATAAGTTACTACTCTTTAATATAATATTTTAACCTTGTTCGATTACGTTTCGATTATACAAAAACAAAAGTTAAAAAGAAAGAAAGGACTATCCTATTTTATATACTACTATATACTATATGCGGCCATAACCCCGTTCCTTATTATGTGAGGCTTAACAATAGCTACTAATAGCTATAGTGAATATCACAATCTACCTTTTTTTGTTTTTAACGTGGCGGAGGGGTTATGTCGGACTCGCCGGGGTAAAAGAAAGATGGAATAAGAATAATGTACCTCCCGGAATACCGACTAAACCTACCACGGTGTTCCTCGACAAAACCACTATCGACGAGGCCGCGCGAATCACTTGCACATGCGGTCGCGACCCCGCCGAGGTTTCGGCCCGCCGTATGAAACGGCAGGCCCCTACACGAATAGGCCTACCTTTTAAGCAACCCCCCCCAAACCTTACTGTCTCCCCCTAGAGGGGAGACGGACTCGAAACAGAGGCGCGCGTGGGAACACGCAGCTCACCAACCCCAGGTCAATCCTCAGGGTAGCTGAAGGTCATCTCGCGCCCTCCGGCGCCCGGTTCTGCGGTTGGGGAGAGGGTTTAAACGCTCCCTCTCCCGTTCCGCCGCCTCCTTGATGGAAATGACTTCCTCACAAAAGGAGGCGACGGCGTTCCACGACCTCTCACTCCGGACCATAGACTGAACTACAGCCAGGAACGAGTGGGCAACCAATCCGACTGTCACGATCAACTCACGGCGCTGCGATGCCCAGGCGGGACAAACCGCCAAAGTGTGCAGCGCCGTGTCCTCAACAACGTCGCGGCAGTCGCCGCAGTGGTGACATCCGGGCGTCTCTTGCCGGCGTATACGACACAGGAACTGGCCAAAACAACCGTGGCCAGTCATTACCTGTGTCAGCCGGAAGGTGAGGGCGCCATGCCGCCTCTTCAGCCACTCCTCAAATACGGGACTTACCGCCACGATCGTGGCGTGCCCGATCACAATCTACCTGACTCTCTGAGAATAACCTGTCGCTAACTTATGCATTACTTATATATACATTTTCATTTTATTATAGCTTTCTATGCTATTAATATATAGTTTTTTTTTATTGTACCTGTCTAGATCTGTCACTTTTCATAAAGCAATTAGCACATAGCCAGCAGAAATCCATTGACTTAGAAATAAAGTTAACCTAATAATATACTTTCTCTATACTTACATAATAGTGGCAGTTTCTAAACATACTTGAATGATTACTATTCAAATACACATAAACGGCTGACCGGATTTGGTAGAAACTTTACAGATGTATCATGTCCTAAATTCACACACAAAATTTATAGTCAGGTATTGAGGTCCAGTGGGATTCACGCGTAACTGCCGACAGAAATATTTAAATATACTTATAATCTATATATTAATACGTGAAGCAAAAACTTTGTACCACTTTTTACGAAAATTGCGCAGACGGAGAAGTATGAAATTTGGCACAGTCAAAGTTTATATGGAGAAGGAGCGGTGAATCCTAATATTTATATAAAATATGCATTAGAAATACATTAAATTAATGGAAAAACACTACACACACACAACCATGCATTTGACACACGCATAACTTACACGCGCGTAACTATGTTTACATTTATCAATATATAATGACATATATCAGCAATATCTTACAGGAAAACTTTGGTCGAATTTCGAGCACTAGGCGACCGCTAGTACTTATAAATCCTGGTTCAAAGTAAATCAAAGAATACATTATCCTGTTGGTTATCGTCTCGGCTGTATGCGTGTTGAGGTTCCTACTCAAGGTTCTTCAATGAAATACCGAAATACGTTCTGTTATTTATTTCTGTGACACAATGCGATGATCGACTGGTTATACAATATTAATTATGAATACATTCTAGGTACATCTGATGCAATATCGAATGATGAGTAACTATACCAAAATAGGAAATGTGCTGCAGGCACATAGCTCCCCCCATTAAAAAAATACTAATATTCATTAACATTACCTTAGCTATTCCCAAAACTTTGTATAAACCAAACTTGAAAATGCAATCAGAATATTACAATTTAATAATTTTGAAATTAATGTACAGAACCGCTATGGAAAAAGTTTCTCAATATTCAGAATAAATCTAAGCACTATATATTCTAGATTACACAAGTTAAACACAGATTATAGGTAGATAAATGTTGACTAAAAGTCCACTTGAAGTCCACTAATAATATAGAGCACTTGTCGCTTTACGCTCTGATTTACTACGAATTTTGATACGATTACATTGCGTCGAATACGATTTACACCATTCACTATGCAATCACTTGTGCAGCGAAACTCTTTGGACCTCGCTCGCATCTTACGGCCGGTAGCTCCACAATATTTCATCTCAAATATCTGTCATAGCCATCCTTGCAACGGATCCATAGGAAATATATAATTGCCATCAGCTGCAGCAATAGCATCATAGTTCTAAAATTCAAAGCTTCTAAAATTTCCAGCACCTTTTTGAGCTACGATAATTTCTTCCTTTGTCTGTTTAACACCCATTGTAATAATGAATGATGTAACTTATAGATGATTATGATGTTTACAATAATATGTAATTCCGAACAGGTCAGGAGTTGAATCGGACTACTGGCTTAATGACGCGACCCGATCTCGTTTGCCGTTCAGTGTTTGGATTTGTCTCTCCCTTATACGGAATAGATGAATCCTGATACGTGTCGCTTACGATTACGAAGGCAGGTTGAAGTCGATCGATGCTTGTTTTTCTGTATGCCACTACACAATAATTTAAAGTATTTATCATGCTTTTCTATAACTTAGTAAGGTCCAGAATATGGAGGCGTCAGTGGTTTTGAGACTTTATCGCATCGTATAAAAACTTGGGTACAGTTACTCAACTCTGGGTGTACAAATATTTGACCTTGCTTCAGATTTCGTTTAGGTACTGATGATATATTTCGTATCCTTTGTCGTAACTCTTGCACAATGTATCGTCCTCGGAGATTTCTGCAATATCACAGTTGTGTTTGGTGAGTTGCGTAGTATTTGCATGTTGTCGCGATGTGATTTCCCTCGTGAGTGTGTATCGCGGATCTGTGGAATTGCCACCCGGGGCCGGCGCTGTATCCAAATCGAAAATCAACTCTTTTTATTTGAAGCGTTATTGGGAATCTTATTCTGGTTATTGCGAAAATTCGATGGCAAATTCTCCTTTTGTAGACACTATAGCCTATACTTTAGGAGTACTTTTAAGATAATAGCTACTAATTAACAATAAAGTATCCCTGCCTTGTTGCTATTTATTACAGATATAGACAGCGTGATAAAGCAGCAAAAGCCTAATCGAGATACCGATGTAGGTACTGGTAAGCAGAGGTCTCGAATTCTATCACAATACATGCAATTCTGTCTATTCGAAGTAGTATATACCTACGCAGCTAATTAAAATAGTTAAGTATCGCTTCAATAGTGAAGTAAAATATCTTGAGACAACCTATATGTTTGAGAGTTCTTCATAACGTTTTTGAAAATGTGTGAAATCTACCAACCCACACTAAGCTAGCGCGTACTTACCCTTCATACTGAGAAAAGATCCATGCCCAGCAATTGAATATCTCATAAACAGTTCTGATATTATCGATGTCATATTACTATCTCTATAATTACTCTACCATGCGTTTAATATAGCAACTCCAGTCTAAAGAGTTGCACTGGACCTTCCAATGCCTATAAACATCTTATAGACAGGCCTTGTATTGGTGTTTTGTTATATGATACTTGTTTCAAACTACTAAGTTATATCTTTGGAGCAGTTTTTATTGGGTATCAGCAATCCAGACCTTGTGTGTCCTTTACTAGGTTGCTCCAAGACAGAAACCTTAGGTCTAAACTGGAATCCCTCTCAGCAGCAGCCTCAAAGTATACACCAGAAGGAAAATGTAATGAGAAACTATAAAAATAATTCATCTGTAATAATATAGTCATGACGTTCAATATTTCACTATCTATATCTTTACTAATATTAATAAGGGGAGCTTTGTAATTTTGTATGACTATATTATTGTTTGTAATGTATAATCTCAGAAACTACTATATCAATTTAAAAACAAACTTATTTTCACCATCAGCAAGCTACTTTATCCAGGACAAGCATCCGAGCCACAGGAGCGGAGCAGTAATCACAAAAGGTAGGTGAAACCGCTGGGAATATGTAGTCTTACACAAATGAACTATTATCCATGAATTGCTGGATTACCAGGCATAATTGAAAAACAATTGTGTCTGGTCGCTAGCGACGTTCTACAGCTAAAATCGTTAAGAAAACACACTTACCTACAAAAGTAACCCTTGAACCAGAATAAGCCCACCAATTTCCACTGGTCTCAAAGAATTTTGCATATGAAACGTAGGCGTATAACATTTTATTGCAAAGGGGAGTACTTCAGCGAGTATTGGGCTGTTCTCGCGAGTATAAAAGTACTTGTGAGTATTGGATCGGGCCGGGCGACAAAGAACTCTTATCTAATATACCGTTTAGGAACTTACATCATTTGCATTGTGAAGAGATTTCTTTCAGATTGACTTGTATATTCAGCATTCAAATGGAATGAGGCATTTGATCGTCAATTCTGCATAGAAAGCGACCCCTCGCGGGAGGGTAGCTGATAATTAAATATCTGTTATCTGAAATAGGTTTGCAGTAAATATATTTGGGTATTTATTACCTTTTTGATTGCGTTTTATTGTATGTTATTGAATTTACGTTAAGTTTCTTAAGGCGTTGTCAGTGAGAGCAGGTCTTCATACAGTATGAAATTATATGGATGCTTGCTATATTAGGAAAATCATCAGTCTGTAAGAAGCTGTTTCTGTGCTGTCTGCACAACCTTGGTTTATCTGCTAATACTACAGCACTTTCTTCAGAAGTTGTAGTGACGATAGTAATACATAGAGTTGTGGTATAGAGTGGAAGGTAGATATTTCTTCAGAGGTCTACACTTAATTTGACAATAAGTAAATATTCTACTCTATTCTCTAATTATTAAAATAGATTGGTAACTTTAAAAATGTGGCAGGAAAGGCGTTATTAAGTGACTGCGTCGCCAACCCAAGAGAAAAGGGTTGAAACATGAGCTGAAAACAAAAGAAAGGCTGAGATAGTAAAATCTGAAACTCCTGGTGAACTCTGGCACAACGTGGTCTTACTATAATGCGATGTTACTTTCCTTGGGCTAGCTGGCTGACTCATTTTTCCACCATTTAACTAGCAACGGGAGGCTCTTACACTCAATAATCAAGTCAAAACTACCACCCTTATATCATAACCACAACTTTTATAACAACCTATCAACTCCTTTATCCAGCTAGATAACAACAGAATCGCTATACTTTTCTACATATAAAGCATGAGACACACAAACAAAGTTATTAACCGCAACATTAACATAACGCGTCGTTTCGCATAACACAGCTCACTGTAATGTGTCCCCGGCTTTATCCGGCTGATACCGTATTGAAGATAGACTGGCTGATGCTACAATGGCATTATACCGAACAGTTATCATAGATTTGTGGTGTTATTGCCCTGTTTTTGGATAAAGTTAGACGGTTTAATAGTTGTAGTATAAGTTGAGGAAGGCTTGACAGTTATCCAGGATTAGAATAGAATCTGGTCTTGACGACCACGATATTGCATTGAATACCAATCCATATTAATGTTTAGCCTTTTGAGTCGCAATGGCACACTGGCGGCTAAACACAATATGTTTTCAATTATGTTTGGCATCCAACAATTGACAGGTTAAAGATAACTGTCACAGTACCAATCTAGCAGGCAATCTAGTAGTAAGGCTTTACAAACGCAGAATTAACAGACACAAAGTACACCAAAACTAAGGATAATTATTATTTGTGTCATCCACAAATCAGTACCAGACAAGGTGTGGGATTCGAACCCACAACATTCAGGGCTTCATATTTCAAGCTTGCAACAAACCATCGAATATTACCCACAGAGAGGCAACTCTACAGAAGAATATGTCTAACTAAACATTACTTAACTACATTCAGTATCTAAATTTCGGCAAGACTAACGAATGACAAATTTATGTCAAGTGATTTAAATGGTTCTTGCTAGATTAGGTTATCACAATAGTTAACATGCACTGGACCGTATGTTAACTAATTTGTATGTTGATCCGCTTTCCAGAAAACCAGCTGCCAACCGAAATCGCCTGCTGTTGTATGTATAATTTCTTCATGTAAGTATGAATAGTAATGACTTCGAGTGTGACACTCTACACCATAGTAATAGGCACTCAAAAAACTTACAAACCTAGAAAATTTAAATTGGTGTTTCAAACACGCACAAACATTGAAATAACGTACACAATAAACACCTTAACACAGCACAGCTATTAATGGATCATACATTTTTGTAACGTATGGGAATCGAATGTACTACACTTAAGATACTAACTGTAGCGACCACCTACAGTCAACGCAGTCACCTCTATATACACCTCTGTCTAACCCCAAAAACGATAAACAGTCGCAATGATATCATTTCCAAAATCTATTTCCATAAACATTTATACGCAATAGTCGTTCAAGAGTCACTGAAAAAACACTTGAAACGGTTTGAAATCTCTCTTTGATCAGAATAATTTGATCGTATATATGCGCTGGAGGGCGTTGTATTCGCTACACCGCATTTTGTAGGATAAAATGAGAAACCTATAGCTTATTGTAATATCTGCTGTGATAAACCTTAGACTATATGTGCTGAATACGATTTGATTATATTGCCGTTAGCGTAGAGTATACTGGCGATGTTTAAAGGTATATATTTTGTGAATCTGTAAGGAGTAACCAGAGACTTTTAGGTGATAATAAGAATCTCTTGGAAATTACATTTTTGAGCCGTTTGGGGTGGAAACTCTAGGTTCATGGGGTCCGAGCGCTCGTATTTTGTACAGGGAGATCGCAAAACGCCTGATCGACGTTTCGCGTGATCAGAAGGCTGGTCTTTTCTTAGCCCAAAGAATCAGCATTGCCATTCAACGTGGCAATGCTGCCAGTCTTCTGGGCACGTTACCAGTTGACAGCGATGCTGAAGAATTCTACGATGCCTAAACCATTTTTGTAAATATTTAGTATTATAATTATTTGTGTTTTTGTAATTATGTTAATTATGTTATCTTTTTTAGTACATTTGTAAATATAGGCAATATGATTTTTTTTTTTTTAAATGTAGTTTGTATTGATTGATGATAAATAAAGAATCTCTTTATAAATAAATAAAGAAAACAGTTCATTAAAGGTACTGAACTGTTTTCTCTTTTGTTTTTCAACAGATTTTGTTTTGTTGTTTCATTTACAAGTAGCTATTGACAAACTTTAGTGTTAATATTAAACATATGAAATAGTTAGTTTTCCTCCATATTTCTTCTTCTCTCTAGCCTTTATTATTCCCAAGTCACTTGGAGTCGGCTTTTCTGTTCTAACCGGATTTCACTGAATATTAGTTTTTACACGGAGCGGCTGCCACCTGACCTCCGCAACCCGAAGGCTAACGATACCCTAAGGCTAGACCAGTGTCAGGATATTATAGGGCACTGACTTCCCAATAACGACTGCCATAGATGTTCATGGCACCCGGGACCGACGGCTTAACGTGCTCTCCGAGGCACGGAGCAGGCGATAATTGTCAATCAATACGCACATCATTTCGAAAAGTCATATAACTTCCGCAAGTCAGAGGTGCGCGACGTGGGTTCGAACCCGAGACCCTCTGCATTGCAGTCTGTTGGTCTCCCCACTGAGCTATGGTTGCTATTTTCGTCCACATTTATTATCTATATATTGATTGTGCACACGGAGGAATATGAGATTTGGCATATTTTAACTTTATATGTAGAAGTAGTGTAGAAAGTCAAAATTTTATAAACAGCGTCTTTCTTCAATTTTAATAAATTACTATCTAAGTCAAACTCTAGGCGATCTCTAGTCTATGTAGTACATTGAAGTGAATAAGTACTAGATGTGTAGTACACGAGATGTTGCCAGCAACTTCGTCCACGTGGAATTCGGTTAAATCACAAACCACCATTTCATCGCTTCAGAAGTGGTATTCAAAAATCATTTTATGGTAGATGAAACCGTTTTATAAATAACCTTTAAGCTCAATTTAAGCTTACTGACTGAGAAGTTGGAGAGGACTATGGCTTGAATCGATCTAGCAACATATCAAAATTTGAAAACATTTTCACTCCTTTCGGGTCTACCAACTGTCAGGCCTAAAGAAAGGGCCGTTGCCTTTATCTCTTCTTTATGATTTGAATTTTGAAAATCGCCTTTTTGGTGCTTACTCACTCTTATAAGAAACTTCTGTGCAAAATTGAGAGGGGTTAGGCCTGTGCATTGAAATATCAATCAATCAGTTTATCCTGTCATATAATCAAATAGATATAACAACGTTACCTACCAACTTACTCCATTACATGTTCGTATCACTTACAAAATTCCGCAACGATAATTTCTTTTGCCTTCCCCTCCGAATGTTACACGAAAGTTGCCACCCCCGATATAACTGTCACAGATAATGTTGTAAACTGCATGTTTACGTTTGTGAATGTGTTTACAAAATCCTGTAGGGGGCGTGGACCGGAAGTACGCCAGCGGAAGCCACGGCGCCATACGTCATACGTGGGCGTAAGGTGTTACACTTAGTGTCAGACAACGCCGCAGACTTGTGCTAGTGTTAAAATATTGCATTTGTTTGTTATGAAGAGTCGGTATTCTGTGTAATGCCTGTTACGTGTATTTATTTAGTGCTTATTACTTGTTAAAATACTTGTCGTAATATACTGTATATACTTTAATTATGTCTTCTTCTTCTCGAGTCGATGGTACAATTATTTTAAATATGTCCTGCCCAATGTGTAGCCACGGTACTTGCATCAGCAGTTGCGTCCATCAAGTCCGCCATGGTGCACCTACAGGGACAATTTGGACATTTCAACAGACAAGGACAAGGACATATTATGAGTATTGTATTTTAATGATACTAACCGAAACTACTGAGAATTATGCATAAGGTACTCCAGACCAGAAATTTCGGTCACGGCGCGGAGCGCTGGCGGCCTATCTCACCAATGTCTGCGCAGGAGATATTATAGAGCGTGCGCAAATACAAGTGCACACTTTATCCCCTTTATCTCGTTGACCAACACCCACATTTCACAACTTCGGGTTTCGGTCTCACGTAACAGGGGGCAAGGCTAATTGCCGTTTGCCGGGCATAGTTCCGGACTACCTACAGCTACTGAGAAATGAATTACAGTAAAACTTAATAACACTTTGCCTAATCTTGATTGAACAATGGATTTTTTTTGGATTTGGTTTTAAGCACAAACCATATTAAACTAGGTGCAAGCATTTGGAATTTCCATTCTAACTTCAAGATACATAATATGTGTTACAAGATATATTAATTTCAAAACTCAGGGGCCACGCCTAGTACGAGAGTAGTCTTTTAAAAAAATATAAAAGACGATAAAATTTCTTACTATATTTAGATTGATCCAGTTGTATATTTTTACAACAATCTCTTATTGTAGTTAATACTTATTTATATCAAAACTCCACGTAACTACTTTTCTCGTAAGTCGTAACTTTCCACGCAATTACTATTCTATAAGCAGGAAACGTGCATAAAACCTCGTTATCGTCTTTCGCTTCGCCTTTCGCGACAATCTAGTTCTGTTTTCTTATTTTTCTTTTAAAGAAACAACCTCCGCACTAAGACTAATTCCTGTTACGCGGGGGACTTTACAAACATTCAAACAAAGGACACAAAGAACATCCATTTGTGGATCACACAAATTTTTGTTCCGTGTGGGATTCGAACCCACAACACTCACGGCAGTGGCAGCGGCAGGGCGACCACTTAAACCACTACGCCATCTGGGCAGTCATTTTATCTATCATATTATATTATATATTATTGTTGCTCTTGTATAAGACTATTTTTAGACCGATACTCGAATATGGATCGGTAGTGTGGAATCCACAATATAAAATCTATATTGATCTAATAGAAAAGATCCAAAATAAAATAAATAAACATATTGCATGGAGATGTTATAAATATGAAAACTGCGGTGAAATAACTGCCTTGCCATCTCTCGAGACGCGACGGAATGAACGTGACCTAGTATTTTTGTTCAAAATTATCAGGAATCTAGTAGACTCATCTTATCTTTTAAGCAAAGTTGGCTTTGGATGTCCACGTATCAACGCAAGAAAAAAGCTATTATTTTCTGTGTCCTTTGCTAGGACTAATTATAGGAGGAATTCCTTTATAATAAGATCCTGCCGCTCGTTTAATAATCTTATTAATATCTGCAGTGACAATTCCATTGATGTGTTCCACCTTTCTTTATCAAAATTCAAGAAATCTATCCATGCCTGTCTTGTGCCTGCTTTATGAAACTGAATTAAATAATATAACTTTATAACTTTGTAACTCTGTTCCTAGCACTGTACTTCTTTAAAATACTATTTTTTTTTTGTTGTTCTATTGTTACGATTGGCGTACTTGTAAATTTTTTTTTATTTTAGCTTATTACTTCAAATATTTTGTGGCGCTATTGTATATTTATATGTGGAAACTGCTTTGGATTAAGTGTAGTTAATTTGAACATTAATTATTTTCGAATTGTATCTGTTTGTTTCCCAAATAAAAAAAAAAATATAAATAAATATATCATATTATAATTTATCTCCGCGACTTTTATGTAAAAATTAGTTTTAAAACATATCCGTAGAAAACAAGTGTAACATCAACTTTACACAACGAACCGCCTTGTGTTCAAGCTCATACCAGCCCAGCACTTAGAACAAAAGGTTAATCTTACATACGCTAGTCTAGCAAGCCTAGGTCAGGTCTTTCAATGGCGCGGTATCTTCACGGACGACTGAATGCCTCACTCCGAGCACACGAGAGCATACTCAAGGTACAAGATTTTGTTAAACGTTCAATAGTGTTGTGTTGATTTTAAGGCTTTATTTACGTGTGAATTATTGTTACTTTGTTAAAGTTAGTTTATTTCCAAAGATAATACATAATACAGTGCTACATTGACCCCAAACTTAACAAACCTTTAAACTGGGAGACAATATAGAAGGTGGAAATTCCTCATAAATTAAATAAAGTATCTAAGAAATCTAGAGATGGGAGAGGCTAAGTTAACACGTTAATTTGACGAGATTAGCATTGCATGAAGTATGTAATGAAAGTAATTGAAGCAATTGAGATATGGCAAGCTTTAGCAAGTGGATATTCGTAGTCTGTGTAACTAACAGGAAATAGACGGGTATCTATATAACATACATTCGCAGATTGAGGTGTATTAAACCATATTATACATATTTTGAAGTCCCAGGTAACGAGAGGGCTCGCTCTCGTTTATTATTGCTGTTTACTGGGCACTTGTCTTTTTGCTCAGAAGCACAGAGATTTTTACGTTTATATTTGTGAGCAATTACTGCCTGGTTGTGGATCGCTGGATTCTCGGATCGGTCATTCAATTATTAGTTCTTTCTATTAGGAACATCTCAGAGCTACCGGAAATAATATTTGAAGATGTACCAAAATTATAAACCAATCTATTAATAACTATAGTACTTATTAATATATTATTATATTAAACTGTCCCAATGCTGGGCACGGGCCTATTCTCAATGTGATAAGGGGTAGGCATAGTCCACTACGCTAACCCAGTGCGGGTTGGGAGACTTCATATATCTTTAAGTACATTATGTAGAACTTCCAGACATGCAGATTTCCTCACGAAGTTTTCCTTAACCTTTAAAGCGGGATATAATTAACTACTAAATAAGCACATGACTTCAAAAAGCCAGAGATGCGCGCCTTGTTATCGGTCCACACCTTACTGTGAGATTTATATCTTAAAATGTTATCACATAATTTTAGCAAAAGTTATAAAAATTACATGACTCTCACGGGTGGTCTATCTCTAATGTTATCATTAGAACAAAACAAAATCCCAAAGAAAATGTACACTGTAAACACACAATAATCTGAACACAAACAGTACGTATATTTAAAAGTAATAAAAACTCCCCACAAGGGGTGTGAAAGTACCTTCGGCTGCCATTGGGCGCTAAAGTGAAGGTTTATAGGCAAGGCAAATATTTGTGGGGCGATTAAGCTACTAGGACCCTATGATTGATGGTAACGTGATATTACGGGATGTAGAGTAGGCTCAAGGGTAGTATCTGCAATAAATGTAGTTTTATTTATACTAGCGGTCGCCCAGTGATCGAAATTCAACCGTAATTAATTTAAATTTTAAGTTTGATAATTATTAAGGTTTTATTGTCTAGAACTATACCCTTATAATCACATTTCATTTAGATTTCGATCTAAGCAGGTTAATTTACTTATATTTTTCAAACAAATTATTATTTACTTAACTATACTCTTTAATTGACGATATTCCTAAGCTTGCTACTTTGTTTTCTTTGTTTTCTTTATTACATCTAAATACGTAAATATATTATAATATAAATAGTATATATGATTCCAATCCGTGTAATGTAATTATATACGTAATTGTAGTATATAAGTATAGTAACTATATCAGCCGAACAACGCCGAAATACTACAAACGCGATTCGACAGCGTGTGTCAACTTTTAATTAATTTAATGTATTTCTAATGCATATTTTACATAAATATTAGGATTCCAGGAAGCAGCGATAGCTCATTGGGAAAACCAACAGACTGCAATGCAGAGGGTCTCGGGTTCGAACCCATGTCGCGCACCTCTGACTTTCGGAAGTTATATGACTTTTCGAAATTATGTGCGTATTGATTGACAATTATCGCCTGCTCCGTGCCTCGGAGAGCACGTTAAGCCGTCGGTCCCGGCTGCCATGAACATCTATGGCAGTCGTTATTGGAAAAGTCAATGCCCTATAATATCCTGACACTGGTCTAAGTTTAGGGTATCGTTAGCCTTCGGGTTGCGGAGGTCAGGTGGCAGCCGCTCCGTGTAAAAACTGATATCCAGTCAAATCCGGTTAGACTAGAAAAGCCGACCCCAAGTGACTTGGGAATAATAAAGGCTAGGGAGAAGATTAGAATTCCCCCCTCCTTCTCTATATAAACTTTAACTTTGCCAAATTTTATACTCCTCCGTTCGCGCAATTTTCGTAAAAAGGGGTACATAGTTTTTGCTTCACGTATTAATATATAGATTTGTTTTTATCTAGTTAAAGGCTTTACTTTGACCTAAATTATCGTCTAAAATGTCTGAAGTTTGGGTCAATATCAGCTGCCTAAT